>JAQQTO010000059.1:72567500-73247500 GCA_029884595.1 Ormosia semicastrata
ATCAATGATTCTTTTCCCGATGAATTTTTATTTTCTGTTAATTCCATGCCTTGGTTTGCTAACATTGTCAATTTTCTTGTAACAGGTAAGATGTCGCCTCAATGAACGCACCAAGACAGAAAAAAGTTTTTGATTGAGGTGAAAAAATTCTATTGGGATGACCCATATTTGTTCAAATATTGTTCTGATCAAATCTTTCAAAAATGTGTACCCGACAATGAGGTAGGTAGTGTCATTAAATTTTGTCATTCAGAAGCATGTGGGGGTCATTTTTCTTCAAAGAAAACAACTACGAAAATCTTTCAGTGTAGATTTTATTGGCCTACTTTATTCAATGATAGTTATACTTTTTACAAAAGTTATGAAAATTGTCAAAAATTAAGATCCATTTCTAAAAGAAATATGATGCCTTTGAACCCTATCCTTGTCATTGAAATTTTTTATTGTTGGGGAATTGATTTCATGCGTCCATTTTCATCATCATTTGGATTTGTGTATATTTTGGTTGCAGTTGATTATGTTTCAAAATGGATTAAGGCGATTTCATGTCGACACAATGATCATAAAACTGTTCTTAAATTTTTAAAAGAAAATATTTTGAGTCGATTTGGAATCCCTCGAGCTATCATCAGTGATGGAGGAACACATTTTTGTAATAAACCATTTGAATCCTTAATGAAGAAATATTGCATTACCCACAAAATTGTAACCCCTTACCATCCAAATTTTGAAAAAAATGGTTAACCCAAATATTAAAGATTGGTCTTTAAGACTAAACGATGTACTTTGGGCTTACCGTACTGCTTTCAAAACATCTTTAGGCATGTCTCCTTATCGATTAGTTTATGGAAAATCTTGTCACTTGCCTGTAGAATTGGAGCATAAAGCATTTTGGGTCATTAAAGCTTTCAACTTAAGTCTTGATGATGCTTCCAAGTTACGCAAATTGCAACTGAATGAACTTGAGGAGTTGAGAAATGATGCATATGAAAACTCAAAGATTTATAAAGGTAGAACAAAAGCTTTTCATGACAAATCAATTTTGAGAAAATCTTTTGAAATTGGTCAAAAAGTTCTGCTTTATAACTCTCATCTTCACCTATTCCCCGGAAAATTGAGATCTAGGTGGACTGGTCATTTTATTGTCAAACATGTGTATCCTCATGGGGCCATAGACATTGAGAACACTAGGAATGATAATGTATTTAAGGTCAATGGACAAAGACTCAAATCATTTCTGGAACATCAAGTTATTGAGGTAGAATCCATATCTCTTTTTAATCCTTGTTATGAGTAGAATTTATTTTAATTTTAATTTTTTCTTTTTGTAGTTCTTTGTGTTCCCGGTTAAGTGGCGGATAACGGTACTGCGTGACTCTCAAGTCGGTTTGTTTTTCAGTTTTCCATAATAGCTGATTTCTTCTCCTTTTAAAATGGATGTCATTCTCTCAAATCTAAGAAAGCATTTCCCTTCTCTCCCTTTAAATACTCTAACAAAAGTCTACGAAGCTAGGTGTGAAAGACTGAGACTGTTAATGTACAAGGGCATCCCAGAAGATATACGCTGGATAATCGAAGTAAAGGTTCGTTTAGCTGGTGAATCTTCAGATTCATTTGTCCAATATATGCCGGGTCTCGGTAAAAGTTCATATTCAAAAAGGAGAAGAGCAAAAAGAATGAAAGTTTGTTACAAATGTGCGCGATGAAATTGTAATACGCGATGTCATTCTTTGGGAATGGTTTCCGCAAACAGAGAAGATAAAATTTTCTTCATTAAGAATGGACTGAGTAAGGAGTCATTAGATAATATCTTATTGACTCTTGAGACGCATTCTTGTGAATATGTGCAACGTGAACTTCTTAGTTTGTGAAATCTTTTCAGGGACGAGCAAGAGCGTTACAGTCTTGGGAATCTGACTCAAAAAGACCCTGTTTGCCAATTTATAAGAAAATTGGATGGGAAGCTTATCCTCGACTCATAGAAGGCATTTAAGCCATTTTTGGACGTGAAACCAGAGGAAGATGTGAGTTATAATCACAACAACTTGTATATATTATCTTGTACATTTCTTAAAAAGAAAAAAAGAAAAAAAAAGAAAGAAAGAAAGAAAGAAAGAAAGAAAGAAAGAAAGAAAGAAAGAAGGGCGAACTTTTGTGTACTCTGTCCTTAACTGGCTAGAGAGCCCCTAACCTTAGGGCTTTAAATCAAATGGAGAGCACCTAACCTTAGGGCCTCAGATCAATTCCCTAAGGGTTAGATCCGTCATTGACTCGGGTGGACCTTCGCACATCGGTCCGTAAATAAGGTTCATGTGTCATGCTCTGTAGAGAGCCGCGTAAGCATTCCCAGGTTTCAACCATAGGCTTTGCTTGCTGATGGACAGATAGAAGCGTCCCGTGCTTGCATTCTCGCGTGACAATGCTTCTGAGCTGGATCCTGTGATTTAATGCCATGGGCTCTCCAGCGACCTCTCACTGGCTGTGGTCATTGGTGGTGGCTGTCAAATTTACGCACTTTAATTAGTTACGTCGTAGCTCAATCCAAAATATCCCACAAGTGGGAGGGAGAAGAATTCCCTGATTGGCTGAGCCGTCTTGGTATTATTGCACTCATGACGCGCAGTATAAAGATTTGCCATGAAACCTGTACATAAAGATATGTTGTTATTATTATTTTATATTTGTATGATTTTGTTGAATTTTGGTTTTGGACAGACGATCCTTTCGGCGGGATCCTTCAGGAGTTTCTAGACTCTTTTACCCTGATCGTTTTCTTGAAGTCTAAAATATATAGGAGCCAAACTACCTATATAGGAGCTATTATTACTTTTTTCTATTATCTTCCCTATTTAAATACTCTATTTTCTTTACTTTCCTGCAACTCATAATCATTCAAAGAGAGTCTGAGTGTAGAAATGGAGGGAGGTTCTTTTTCAGTTCGTAGATTTATCAGTATCTATGTATTTTGTGGGACAAGTTATGGGAAGGGTTTAGAGTTTGTAAACGCAGCAAGCACTGTTGGTAAAACACTTGCTACGAGGAACATTTGTGTTGTATATGGGGGAGGTAGCATTGGGTTAATGGGGGCTGTATCACTTTCTGCACATATAAGAGGTGGTCAAGTTTTAGGTATCATTCTTGAACCTTTAACTCAAAGGAACATCATTGGACAGACAATTGGGCTGGAAATTCAAGTATCATCTATGCATGGACGAATGAGAACAATGCTTGAAAACTCTGATGCATTCATTGCTTTACCGGGTGGTTTTGGTACTTTGGAAGAAAATTTTCAAATTATTTCTTGGGCCCAACTGGACATCCACCATAAACCCATAAGTTTGTTGAATATTAATAATTTCTTTGATAATTTGTTATCTTTTGTTGACCATGCTATGGAACAGAGCTTTATCACACCTTCGGCAAGACGACTCCTTATATCTCCTTCTACTGTTGATGAATTAATTGATAAATTATAAGCTTTTATTTATAAACCTGAACCATTAATAGCTCAGATAGATTGATCAGAAGGCAACAGCAAGGGAGGCAGTAAGGAACAAGAGTGTGATCTGGCACTTCATTTATAACTTTTCTTTATCTTTAGTTTTCTTTATCGTACTTTGTTTCTGTTTTAATTTGTATACGGTTTCTTTTTTTAGTAATTGCAACAATAGGTACTATCTTCTATCATTTACCTATCTATGTCTTGACATTGAGGATAATGTTGTGATCTGGTTGGGGGGAAGGATAGTTGTGTAAAAATATAAAAAAAATACAAAAAAAATTAGGAAGTGTGTTTGTTAGTATGTTTGTTGTGTTTACAGGTTTGTCAATAATTTATTAACAACAAAAGTAATTAGGTATGGTAGAGTAAGGAGTAAATTATTTACTCTTAAGACGCATCAAAATTGGTGGCAAAGTAAGGAGTAATTGGGTAGACAACTAGTTTGTGTGGAAGTAGCAATTCAAATTCAGGGAAATTTGCTTGGTTGAGTAAATTGTCTTCTTTCTTAAAATTCACATACTTGGTTATGGATGTTGAATTGGTGCACTGAGAATGATAGAATTATGCCTTGTGAGATTTTGAGCCTATTGATGAATGGATTGAACATTTGTACCATTCTCTTCTTTCTTGTGTGAATTTCACTCATAGAATTGTTACTCTAGAACTTGCTTTGATTCTTTTTGAGACTACATTTTCATATGCATACATAAATATGATTGAGACATTTTTCTTGAAATAGCTACTTTAATCAAATAGCCAGCCTTGCTTAGTAGCATATTATCTCAATATGATATCAAACACTCTTATGACTTCTTAGAAATTCTCTGATTTCTAATATGATATCAAACACTCTTATGACTTCTTGTAAATTCTCTGATTCCTGCCAATGTAAAGCATTGGAAATGACCTATTTTCCCTTACTTAACCCTTTTGAGCTTATTTGATCATTCTTTGTTTCGAACTCATTATGTGCCTTAAATGAAAAATCATGTTCTTACTTGGCCTTAAGGAATAAAAGAATATTAGCTTTGTCATTCGATGAGTTCTTGAATAAGTATGGGGATATGTGTAGAATGGATGAAAAAAAAATTTGTTTAAATGTATATATTATGTTCATCTTTCAAAATAAAAATAAAAAAAAATTGTGTAAAGAATGGTCAACAATACAATAAAGGAAAGGAAAAAATATGTAAAGGGAATTCATATTAGGTTGAGTTGGGATGAACTTTCATGCTTGTTAATTGAACTCAACTCTCATGCTCTTTTATTCTCTGGTATTTAACTTGTCATATCCATATTATCTTCTCCTTTACCTTGACCCCATTACAACCTTGAATAAAGTCCTCATGATTTGTATATGTATATGTTTTGAATAGTAAAAAAGTAGAAGGTAAGCAAGCTTATGGTAGTGCAATTTCTCATGGGTTGAATTGAGTGAAATGCCTACATTTTAAACACTTGAGAGATTGAGATAGAATCATGTGAAGATCTATCATTCTTGATTCATATTTTTCAATTGAAATATCATTGCTTATTAGTTTGAGATGTGAAGAAATATTATCTCATAAATGTTTTGATTACTTGAATGATTGGTTGCTCTTCATTCTTAAATATTATTAGAAATTGAGTCTTTTAGAGTGTTTAGCTTTTGAGTCTGTTTTTGTTTTTTTTTTCCCTAATTTTAGTCTTATGTGGTTTGCCCAGAAGTGCAAAAAGTTAAGTGTGAGAGAAATTGATAATCACATATTTGATACATTAATAAATCCTCAATTTTAGTCATTTACACTCTCTATGTACTTAATTAATTGAGCTTGATTATGTTTTGTAAGTTTGGACTTAAATTTGACTTAATTAATTTTTTTTAGCATAATTTACATCTTACATTATTTCTATATTTTAGTCATATCTTGAATTCTAGATGTTTGCTAATTATGTATTTTACTTTGTTGGAAAGATAAGAGAGATCTCTACAACTTTCATGGAGAGCTCGAGATCAAAGTCGGACATCTAGTAAAACTAATTGGGCTTGGAAGTTAGAATATGAGTTTTGTGATTGGAACTTGAATAGTGTGCAGTAATCAGAGCATAATTTGGGCTAAAAGATCTGTATTAGGCTGAAATTTTGATATGTGCTAGTTGAGACCTATATCTACAACTTTCATGAAGAATACAAAACTCGAATCGGACTCCTTGGAGGTCATATTGGGCTTGCAAGTCAAAATAGAGGAGCTGGAACTGGGCCTGAACACTCTGCTGTAATTGGGACATATCTCGAGCTATAGGTGTCCAAATGAGGTGATTCTGTGGCATTTGAAAGTTAAGATCCAGGCCTACAACTTTCATGGAGACCACTTGATTCAAAAATGATGAATACAATGACTTCAGAGCTAAATTATTTCAGAGACAAAAAATCTCTATAATTTTTCACTCACCAAAGTCATTTGACATTTTTCACTCATTTTCCACTCATCCACTCACTAATGACTCAGCCCCCTTGTCATTTTGTATCTCTAATCCTCTATAAAAAAAGACTTTAACAGATCATTGAAGGTGTTAGGTGTTAGTTAGCAAAATGATGCTAGTTTGTTACTAGGTTTTCTTGTAGTAGTTTTCCTTTGTTCTAAATTAAAGTCATGTTCTTCTTCTTCTTCTTCTCTCTTTCTTTCTTATTGTTTATGAGTAACTAATTCTATGTTTGGATGATAGGTAATGAGGGGAACGGAAAGGGAATGGAGGGAACGGAAATAACTTCCCTTGTTTGGGAGTTTTAAAATGTATAGGAACGGAACGGAACACATGGGGAATCATTTCCCCCCTCTTCCCCTCAAATGCCCAACTTTTGTTCCCCCCAAAATTGAGGGGAATGGGAGGAACACATAGGTAATTCCGTTCCGTTCTGTTCCGTTAATGAAACTTCCAAACATAGAGAATGGAAATTATGTTCCATTCCATTCCATTCATTTCCATTCCATTACTACCTATTCCGTTCCGTTCCATTAATGAAAAAACATCCAAACATAGGGTAAGTTTTATTTTACTTGGGTGAAAGAGTGAAGCTCTTGGTAATGAAATAAGATTAGATTCATTTCTTTCTTGTACTTAAATTATATATTTTCAAATGATCATTATACGTATTGTATTTTGTTTTCAATCAATTTAGAAACCCTCCTTGTAAAGTGGAGATCTTGATTTATTGCAGATAAGAGGTTGGCACAATGAATGTTTGAGCTCATTTATAAGTGGTGGTGTTAATATATGATTAAAAGAATCATAATATAATTACGTATATAATTTTTAATGAACTTTAAACGTTGTATTTTTCGATTGGAACCTCCATTATGTGTGGATTCTAATTGAGTTATAAAAAGAATTAATTTTGTCCTTATTTTATTTACCAAGAGTGAATCTCTTAACCCAAGTAAGTTTTTTTTTTATTTGTGACTAAGTTTTATCAGTTTTATTGTTGTGACAAAATATTTGTTTTACGTTCAAGAGTTTTTCTTCATCAATTCCCTGTGCATCAAAATCGGACTCCTGAGAATTTATTACTTGAAACAACTTGCACTTGGGTTTGAAACTTTTAATCCGCATTAGAGCCAATCTTTCAGGCTCGATCAATGGAGACATGACTAATCTTTCAGGCTGGAACAAACGAATAATAATTATAACGAGTTCCATGAACTCTTTACACAACGAGAAGAAAAAACTCTTCTCAAGAAGGCTACCATAACTTTGATATCATGTTAGAAAACAGAAAAATAGGGACACAAGAAAAGTCTGAAGAAAGTTTCTATATATTCTATGAATTAATCAATGTGTAAGGGTTCCATATTTATACAAGAGAGAGTATATACAAAGAAGAAAATATAATCAAAATTGTTTCTCGAATTATATACAAATCAAATCCTTAAAATAATATAAAATCAAATTTAGTTTAATCTTAATATATATTATAGATATTCTAATAAGATAACCGCCTTCGAATTAATTGTAAGATTAGGAATTAATACCATTCAACTCAAAACATAGGCTAGTAAGTCGTTATGAGGTATTGGTGGCCGTTTGATCCAAAATCTAAAGCAGGTCAATCCCATTTTGCTTTCTCTTATTTTAATTGATAATGATAAAATAATCCATAGGCAGAAAACCCGCTTACAATACAATGTTTAATCCAAGACTCAGATTAATTTTTTTTTTTAAATAAAAGGTATATATGATACTTGATGGCAAATATTGAATTTCATTTTACGCACTTGCATGTGAACACCAAATACATATCAATCATCACCTTTGATTTGATCACCAATAATCTACAATTAGAAGCAAAAATTTGGAATGCCAACATTCCACAATTGTTTAGTTTTAACCAAAATTCGAGGAAGGATCAGTTATGAGAGGTTGGTGAGCTTTGACTTCAATAGGCATTGCGAGTTCAAATAGCTGGAATGAAAATGAAGAGAAAGACAGTAATTCGGGTGCCTTCAGATTGTCCCAACCCTTGTCATTATTTGTGGTGGTTGACCCATCAAGTCGTATATGTGTGACATGTTTCACGTCTGTTGGATACCCAATTTCCATCTCGGGTTCCTTCTCCTCAGTATCCTCTTTGTAAACTGAAATTGATAGAAGAGAATTCAACACATTAAAAGACTGGGTTTGCTGATGTAATAAAGTGAATATAAAAAAGTGAGTTGTGTCTTGCCAGCTTAGAAAAATGAGACAATTACAAAAGTAATAACTAAATCTTTTTTCATTAGGTGTTGTTGACTACATGGATCAAACGACGCTATCATATCTTATCATAAACTAAGTTTTTAAAAATATTATTCAAATCTAAATCTTTTTTAATCGTTTCACCTATAATCTTTCTTGGTCTTCCTCTATCTCTAACTATTGAGCTATCCTCTACCTGATCTACTCTTCTTACAAGGACTTTTAAGAGTCTTCTCCTTCCATGTCCAAACCACTTAAGATAAAATTATCCTAACTTTTTCAAAATAGGTGTTACCCGTACTTTCTCTCTAATGCATTCCTAATTTTATTTTGTCTTGTCTGGCCACACATCTAACACAATATTCTCATCTTAGTGACACTGATTTTATACTCTTACTGGCTTTTTACCTCCCAACATTCAGTACCATACAATATCGCGGGTCTTATAGTTATGCGATAAAATTTACCCTTAAGCTTGAAAGACATTTTTTTATCACAAATAACTCCTGAAGCATTCCTTCATTTAATTCATCCAGCTTAAATCATATGGTTTACATCTTTCTATATCTCTCCATCATTTTGTATGATAGATCCAAGATACCTAAATCATGTGACTTATGGTATGGTGTGATATGGTATGGTATGGTCTCCAATTTTCACCGCTAAACTAGTGTTAGCACGCTTCTTATTAAACTTACATTTCATATACTTCATCTTACTTCTACTTAGACAAAAGTCATATTCTTCTAAAACTCGTTTCCATAATTCTGTCTTCTAATTTGATTTCTCTTTCAACTCTCTAACTAAAATTATATCTTTTACAAAAAGAATGCATTGTTATTATTTTAAATAAATTGTTGCTAAATGATTAAAATCACTTTCTCACTTTTTTTTATTAAAACTTCTATAAATCTTCTCCTCATATAATCAAACAATCTCAATTAAATAAGTTTTGTCATTTTCTTTTAATAGATTTTATTTCAATTTTCTCTCAAAATAATAATAATAATAATAATAATAATATTATTATTATTATTATTATTATATATCCACTCATCTACCATAACATTTTCATCTATGCCACAATCACTATGAAATTTACAAATGAACTATGAACGAACATACCTCCAATCCCATTTGGAACTCTTTTTGAAGTTTTTCTAGTGCCAAACATTTATTTTTCTTTGGTGTATAAAAAGGATATTATAGAAAGGGAAGGAAACAAACCTCAGCCTTTACCAAACCACGCATTTGGAAAAAAGACCATGTATTCGTTCAATTTTGGCAAAGAAAATGACCGAAAATATGATAGATAACAATTTTTATAATTAATTTATACTAAATTATCAAGGAATCCAAAGAGAGAAAATGTAGTTTAAAAGTTGGTGTACTAAAATTTTGTAGAGATAAAATGTAATTTTACTATTTCATATAATATTTTTTTTTCACAAACTCTAAAATCATCATTTTAAAAAAGATTTTATCTAAGTATCACGTTATCAACCTCTTCTTGAAACATGTGTGAACAGTTACTTGCATTGAAAAATAGTACTTTTTTTTTCAATATTAATCCATTTTTGGGGTGGGGGAGGGAGAGAAAAATTCGGCCACCTATGAGGCAGGAGTACTATATAAACAAAGTGAAAACACTTTTATATTTTAAAAATAATACTCCGGGTCTGGGAATAGTCTCACCCAAATAATTGTCGTTTTGATGCAACTTATAAGAATTAAAAAACACAAAGTCAAGTTTAAATTATAGAAATTTTTTATTAAATTATTTTTATTCAATTTTCAACAATCAATTACCGTACTTTACTATACTTATCCAATTTTATGAATAACTGAGACTTCAGAGATTTTAAAATTTAAGGGTAGAATTATAAAAACGACAATTAATGATTCATTGATATGTAAAAACGCCACTTATAATGGATCAATTTTTTTTTTAATTTTGCTACTATCAAGCACTTGTGTGCTACCTTTGCATGATTAAAAACAGCATTTGTGCTTAGCAATTAAATAAAAAAATCAAAAAAGAAAATTGTGAGTGTTAAAATCCAAGTGCTTATGCGCTCTGTGTTTCATAGAAGGGTCTAATATTTTATTTTATCAAAATAATATTTAAAATGAATCGAATGGATATTATAATACGATTAGTTGGCATTAAGCCATGAATAAAAAGTAAAGAAGAAAAGATAAGATATATATATAGAGGATCAACTTATATTAGTGTAAATTTTTTTTTTACACTTATTTTCAACCATTAATTTTATTTTCATCTAATGGTTACCTTTAATGAAATAATCTCAACTATTAGATAAAAGTGAAACTAACGGTCAAAAATAAATATAAGAGAAAAAAATTTATCTTGGTGTAAAAGTGATCCTCTTTATATATATATATATTATATATATATATAGGATGTGTATCAGGTGAGAGGAGTGTTTATTATGAGAGGTGAGAGGAGTGAATCTTGATCACTGGATATTATATGAATGGTCAAGATTAGAACATAAATACATGTGATTTTTTTAAGTGATCATATGACCTTTAAGTAACTTTTAATCTTGACCATCCATGTATGATTATATGATTAAAATTTACTTCTCTCACCCTCTCACAATAAAAACTCTTCTCACTGACTGTACTAATTGCTTAAGCAATATCTGGTCTAGTACAAATCATTGTATACATAAAACTTCCCATTGCTGATGCATACGGTACTCGAGACATTTTCATCCTCTCTGCTTCACTGCTAGGACACATATTTGAGGATAATCTATAATTGATAGGAAGTGGGGTAGAGACTGGTTTACAATCTTGCGTGTTGAAGCGCCGCAAGGTTTTTTTTCAGGCAGTTACTTTGAGAAAGCCAAATCTTCCTATCTTTTCTGTCTCGGTGAATTCGCTTCCCTAAAATCTTATTTGCTGGTCCCCAAGTCCTTCATATCAAACTCCCTAGCCAACTGTTCTTTCAATTCTTGGACTCGATCTTTGTTAGGGCCTACCACCAACATGTCATCCACGTATAATAGCAAGATGATAAAATCATCGTCACCAAACCTCTTGTAATATATACAATGGTCTGAACTTAGTCTGTTGTATTTGAGGCTAATAATGAAAGAAAAAATCTCTTGTACCAACACCTTGGCGCCTGTTTTAGGCCGTACATATATTTGGTTAACCTACAAACCAAGTTTTCCTTGCCTTTTTCTTTAAAGCCTTCTGGTTGGAGCATATATATCTCTTCTTCTAGCTCTCCATGAAGAAAAGTTGTTTTCACATCTAATTGTTCAAGATGTAAATCAAATGCAGCACATATAGTTAGGACTACTCTGATAGTGGTAAGTATGACAACTGGAGAGAATATCTCATTGAAATCAATACCCTCTTTTTTAGCATACCCTTTTACCACTAACATTGCATGATATCGTTCCACTTGATCATTGTCATTTCATTTGATCTTATAGACCTATTTTTTTACCAATGGCTTTTCGCCATTTTGGAAGTTCAACAAGTTCCTATGTTTTATTTCTATGTAGGGCTTCCATTTCTTCTTGCATTGCTGTCATCTATAGAGAAGCTTCTGAGCTACTCACAGCCTCCTGAAAGGTTGACGGCTCTCCTTCTTCTATTAGAAGACAATATGCATCGTGGTTTGCCATAACATAGTCTGAGTGCCGTGATAGTGCTCTTATCTGGCACGTTGATCATCGAACTTTTGTATCATTGGCTTCATATGGTTCTTGTTCCTCGTGCTCTATTTCTTATTCTGCTTCAGATGAATCTTCTTCTCTACCTTTTCCATCTATCTGAACTGTAGTAGTCTCTTTCTAAGTACTTTCATTTTCTTGTTCACTTTGCAGTTCATTTTCTGCAAATATCACATCTCTACTGACAATAACCTTGTGGGCAGTGGGATCCCATAGACGATACCCCTTAACACTGTTAGCATAACCCAAGAATATGTTTTTCCTGAATTTTGGATCCAGCTTTGTTATTTCTTGGGAATTGTACATCACATATGTAGGACATCCAAACACATGAAGAGAAGAATAGTCTGCTGACTTGCCATTCCACATCTCCATTGGTGTCTTTAAACCAATTGCAGTTAATGGCGCCCAATTTATCACGTAACAGGCAGTTTTGACTGCTTTTGCCCAAAAAGACTTGGCTAGACCTACAGTTCGCAACATAGCTCTTGTTCCTTCTAGGAGAGTTCTATTCATCTGCTCTGCTACACTATTCTACTAAGGTGTGAGTGTATCTGTAAACTACCTTTAAATACCCTCTTGCTTGCAAAATAAGAGAAAATTGTCATCTGTATATTCTCCTTCATTGTCTGTCTTCAAGCACTTGATCATTTTTTCAGATTCAAGTTCTACTCTTACTTTGAAGTCCTTGAAGATTTGAAACATATCTGACTTCTTCTTGATTGGGTACACCCATAATCTCCTAGAGTAATCATCAATGAATGATACAAAGTATTTTGCTCCTCCTAAAGACATTTCTGGTGACTCCCACACATCAGAATGAATCAAGTCCAGTATGTACTTGCTTCTAACAGTTCATCTATCAAACTTTAATCTATATTGCTTGCTTGTAACATAGTGTTCACAAAAAGGTAAGTTTATCGATTTGAGCCCGGGAAGGAGATCACGTTCCGCAAGAATCTTCAAACCACGTTTTGACATATGGCCTAATTTGTGATGCCATATTATCGTTGATTCTTCATGGTCTGCTGATGCAACTGATGCATCTACCTTTTATAGTGAATCTCCCACAAGTATATATAGATTTGCTGCTATCTTTTCTACTTTCATCACCACAAGAGCACCACTTACAACCTTCAAGATCCCACCTTCAATATGGGTTTTGCACCTAAGGTCATCCAATTATCCAATAGACAATAAATCCTTCTTTAAACCCTTCACATGTCGTACCCCTTGAATTATGCAAACTGCACCATCGTGTACTTTTATTTTGACTGTACCAATTCCAGCAATCTCCAAGGCATGCTCATTTTCCATGAACACAGATCCTTCTAAGATAGGTTCATAAGTAATAAACCAGTCTCGTTGTGAAATCATGTGTCATGTTGCTCCTGAATCCATTATCCAAACATCAGTGAGTTGTTTTCTACCTTTAGTACCAATTGCTACTTTGCTATAAAGGATTTCTCTATCATCAGAGGTACTCGCAATACATCCTTGAGAGGTTATTGCTTCAGGAGTTTTTTCTGCATTTTTCTTGTTGTGCCAACAATCTTTCTTCAAGTGCCCTCTCATGCCACAATGGTAGCATTTGAAGTTCTTCCTTCTTCGTGACTTTGATCTACTCTAATTTCGGCTCCCACTAGAGCTACGTTTCGTTGATCTTCCTTTCGTCATCGACAAAGCCTCTGCTTGCTTTTAGCTTTCTAATTTGTCTTCTTTGTTCTTCTTCCTGGATTCTTCTTCAAGAATAGCAGCAACAACATCATTAAATTGAAGACTATCAGCAACATTATTATTTGTTATGTTGATGATGAGTTGATCATAAGAATCAGGTAGACTTTGAAGTAGAAGCTCTGCACGTTCATTTTCCACCAAGTTGTAATCTGATGCGGTAAGCTGGGAAAATAGCATGTTCAGATTATTGATATGATCTGTTACTGTAGTGGATTCACTTATTCGAAGAGTATAAAGTCTTCTTTTTAAGAATATCCTATTGTGAAGTGACTTGACTTCGTACAATTTGGTGAGTACATCCCAGATCTCTTTTGCCGTCTTCTTTTCTGCAACACTTAACAAAATTGAATCTGCCAAAACTAGATGCAGGTTGTCAACAACATTGTTATCCATTTCCTTCCACTTGTCATCAGGTATCCCAGCGGGTCTACCTTCAATTGTTGCTAGGCAATTGTCCTTCCTCAAAATTGCATTTATCTTTAGTTTTCATAAAGAGAAATTACTCTTATTGAACCTTTCAATCTCAAAATTTACTATCATGGTATTAACAACAATATGTCTATCAACTAGGCTAGCTTACTCTATTTCACTGTAAATAGTACTATATACGTGAACAATATTGTATATATATACCGTATCGGGACAACTTATATGTTAATAATATTGTAAAAATATACAACCACACATGTGAATAGTAATCATAAACCGTACTAGCAACATGAATTGTACGAGTAACTAATGGCTCTGATACCACTATTGAGATACCAAATGTAACATCATTAAAAATAGGATAATGGAAATTAAAAAAAAAAAACAGCTTCATCTATACTATTATAAAATAACAATTCTCACATTTGATATCTTTTTCACTTGTCATTCGTTATATATAATTAATCTTCTTTAATATTATTACGTAACAACTAAAACTCAAGTCATTCAACAGGTATATTAAGTGAATGACATAAAACACTAGTTTCCGTTCAACTCTTTCTAGTTCATTAATCTAGTCACAATGGAACTAAATAAGAAAGGCGGAACTAACGAAAGAAGTTTCGACAAAACAGACGGCATATTTGGAAGACTTGAAAGACTTAGAGTCTAGAAAAATAGTGATCACAGCAGACTTGTGTCAGTCTTGGCCAAACAAAAATCTGGAAATAAGCCCAATAAAGTACAAACAAGAAGAATAATAAGCACCCAAGCATTAAATGAAAAAGAAATTAACGTATCAACTGAAGAAAAATGTCGAAAGGGAAGTTTGACAAGTTAAGCATGAAAATTCTGGAATCAAGATGAAGCTTACAAAATAAGAAACAAGTATTAAACTCGATAAAAAAAAATCTGACAGGAGACTGGAATCATGATGAAACACGGCAAGGAAAAATTCTGGAAACTTTTAAACCCATGACATCCTCTACATCATATTCTTACACTATAAATACCTTTCCATCCTCTCTTTTACGGCATAAAAAACAGCCACCCAACTCACAAAATCACTTGCTCTGTTTTTCAGCAACCAACTCTTTCTTGTCTCAACTATTTCTTTTCTTATTTGAATCCCTTAACAGAGGTAGAAAATAGCAAAAGCCTATTCTTTTCTCTTTATTTTGTTACCCATATCTTTTAGTCCATCATTTTACGTCTAATTTTATTGCTCTGGTTTAGCTATAGAAACGGAGACGTCGCTGGTTTCTTTCAAAAAATGCAAGTGAATATGAGCTTTTCTAAAAGATTGAGAATTTTTGGCAGTATTATAATAAACTATTCCTATGCTACGTGAACCTAATTCTACGTGTTCTTAAATTATATTTTTATTGATGATGGTTACTGTTATTTCTCTATGTTGCGTAAAGCTAAATTTTAGTGATAAAGGTTCTGTTTATGATATATATATATATATATATATATATATATATATTAAACTATTCTTTATGTTGCTTAAAGCTAAATTATAGTGATAAAGGTTCTGTTTATGATATATTATATATATATATATATATATAGAGAGAGAGAGAGAGAGATATTAAACTATTCTTTATGCTACGTGAAGCTAAAAGGTTCTGCTTATGATATATATTATAAACTATTCTTTATGAGGCTAAATTATATTTTTATATTAATAATGGTTTCTGTTTATGATATATTATATAAATATATATATTTTTAAAAGTTGAAATGCCATTTTATGAATAAAAATGAATTAATGTATAAAAATAAGAATTATTGCGATCATGATGAGGATCAAGGATATCTTGATCAAATAGAAATTATTATTATAATCATAATGAGAGAATTAATAAATATTTTGATTAAATTATTGTGACTATGATAAGAGAATTAAAAAGACCTTTCAATCATTTTTTATGATTGTGATGGAAAAGATTGAGGGACATCCTAATCAAATTATTATGATCATAATGAGAATATTGAGGAACACCCTAATGAAAAAAAGAAATACATTGGGTAAAAAGTATTAAAATGAGATGACAATGATATAAAAATAATAATAATAATGTCTATAAGAAGAAGAAAAGTTTATGATATTTACTTATTCATTCATTTTGAAATTTTTTAGGATTATTTACTCATTCTATTACTAAATTGACGTTAGATCTATGTTGAATTGTATGATATATATTCATTTTTATTGGGCTCTGAAATATGGTAACAGAAATGGAGAATTGGAAAGAGTAAATGATTATTTTAGTTTTTACTTTTTTTTTATTGAGATTTTATCTCACTCTTTGTAGTTTTATTTCAGATAATGCTAACCTTTACAATAATAATAGATTTTCATATCGACCCGAGATTGGAGACTACGTGTTCTCGATCATTTTTGGAGATCAATTCCTCATAATTATACTGTTTAAAAATAATAATGCTTGTAATTATATGTAAATAGAGGCATTATGGCTCCACAAAAGGTTTTGTAAACCCCACCTTTTGGGATGTAGGTGCCTTATCTTAGAAATATTTAGTATGTATGAACTAACTATGAAAGATCATATTAAATATTATCTAAAAACGACTTCAATAGTACTTGTGTAAAATTTAACTTTTGAAGGAATATAATCTCTCAAGTAAAATATTACACGAACTAATGTAAAATACAATAGTTTCTATATAATTGGATATTCTAAATTTTAAATGATTTAAATAAGTATAATAATAAAAATAAAGAAAGTGAGACATTACACCAGAGTTATAGAAATAGTATCACATAATTAAAATAAAATTAAAAAATAAAAACTAATACATAATATTTAATGAAAAAAATCTCTAATAGTGATGAAAAAAAATTATAAGAATAAAAAATTTTTATTATGTAAAAAAATTATAATTTCTCTCTAATTCTAAGGAAAGAACAATAATATCATATTTTGAAATAAAAAATATACTTCTCTTTATATTTATTAGAAAAAACTCCAAGAAGATATTATATAATATTTTTTTGTAAAAATAAAATGATAAAACTGATGAAAGATGCCATTATTTACAAGAGAAACCACCTGCCAATCACCTTCATTATTATTTTGTTCTCTTTCTTCAACTGTCTTCTGCTTCACCGAATTCAAGCCTTCTGCTGCACCGAATTCAAGCCTCTTTTGTTGACTTTTGTTTTTTTAATATCACAAAAGTGGCTTTACATTCACAAAAATAACTGAGATAAACTCTGGATGCCCCTGATCAAGCGCTGTACGCCTGCAGCTATGTTAGGCTTTGGTAGAACCAGAAATCCAGAAGAGAGCCTGCTTCTCTTCATTTTGGCTGTCAATGATCTCTTTTCTCCTGCTTGTCTTCCTTACATAACAAACAAGTCAAATAAAAGATAGTACTCCAATCACAGAAAGATAGAAGTATGAATTGAGAGGAAGAGAGACTGCTCGGACAATAGGGCCTTTTGTATCTGCTTTTGGTCCTGTGGGTGTGCCTAACTCAACACTTGAATGGGAAGCACGGCCAAAAGTGAATGGAAGAACTGCTAATCTTTCCATACTGTCTCTCATTTCTTCTAAAACCAAATGTTAGGTGCAGTATGCTTCTATTAGTTCAGGGCATTCCCTAGCTATCAAAAGGGAGCCTAGACTGGTATTATATATTGGGGTCACCGTTTGTCTTTATGAGCAAGCTAGAATGATTTACGACGAAATAAATTATCGTCAATCCAAGTTTAGCATGTGAGAGAATGAACATGTAAATGATAATTAATGGAGTGGGTGCTAGAGTGGTTACTTCGTTATACTGTGCAGCTCAACCTGCTTTTGCTAATTGCTAGACCACTATGTACGATTAGTATCGAGTTTTAAAACTAACTTTTATTCTTGTAATAGTTATTAAAGAATATTTTTGTAAATTTTTTAATTTTAATATGAATGAATTGCTTTTAACTAATTCAGAAAGGTAGAAAATGATATATTTTGATTAAATTAGAGAGATAAATTAGATAAAATATATACAAATTGATTTAAATATTACTTTACCACGATATAAAAAAAAAATTTCTACTAGGTCCCAAAAAATAATCAACATATTTCAAAGTGGGTTCCTCTTAACTTGCGTCACTTGTGTACCAGGGCATCATTTAGATTTTTCACGTCTTTACCTCACCTCTTGTTCTTTTTCGACCATTCATTTGTTTTCTTCTCTTTTCTTTTCTGTTAGTTTTCCATTTTCAACTGCATTAATTAACTTATCTTAATTTGAGCCTATGATTTTACGCCAACTTATCTTGGAAAATTCTTATATAAATACAAGTGTATCTTAAATATACTCACATAAAGTAAGATTTATTCTGCAATGTAACCTATCTCATTTAAATATATTTAAAATATACTTGTATTTATACAAAAAATTCACTTTATCTTATATCTATCAACGTCATTGAGTAAATCACTAGAGAGTTCTGCAAATAATATTTAAGAATGTGAAATTTTTATGAATTTGATATTTAAGATGATTTATTAATTATTTATTAAATATTTAAAAATAAATAATAATCAATAAAATATTTACAATTCATCTTAAATGTCAATCTTTAAACAAAAAATGGATAGTGTAGAAATCTTCACAATCACATTAAAAGTTTCTTTATTTTATTGGTACAAAAGTATTTCTAGGTTTTCGAGTTGGATAGAAAGATACATTTCATGGGGATTTGGATCCTAGCATTTATAAAATAATAACAGCACAAGCTACAATGGCCTAATCTAATAGCTAAAATTTATTATATTATGTTTCTCATTAATTTATTTTACATTACGACAACCATTTTTTTAAAGAAAAAAATGATCTTATATTTTTATTTTTTTAAAGGTATAAATATTGTATATATATTTTTTAAAGGTGTGTAATTAAAAATAAAAAATAAATAAATATAATAAATAATATTAGATAAAATATAATATATATATATATATATATATATTATTTGTGATAAAAATATTAAAATTATTTTTTTATGGCTAAGATTCCTTGTAATTTTTTGAAAACGGCAAGGGATCCATTTCCCATTTCATGGGCCAAAGGCACGTAAAGTGATAAGAGGGTGTTTAATTTAATTTTTTATTTTCATTTTTAATCGATATATTGTTATTGATAATGACTCTTTTACTATTGTTTGTTTGTGGGCGAATAAAAGGTTCAACAAGCAGATAAACATAGGCTTTGCTTGTTTGTGAAAAAAATGTGATTGTAAACATTTGTTTAGAAAATTATTTTTTGAAAAGCATTTTTAGGAGAAAATATATTCCTAAAAAATATTTTAAACTGATTTTCTTTTAATAAAATTTATGTACTTGTTTTAAAATTATTAGTTTGATTTTTATCATTGACTTCCCTTTCTTAAAGGGAAAGTCATTTTTTAATACATTTTACGATTTTTCTATTAAACTTCTTATATACATTTAAAATATGAAATTTAATAAATTTTTAATATGAACAAATTTAATCACTAATTAAATGGATTGAATTGATAGATTCGTTGACCAATAGCCTTACTTGTTTAATGGCCACTCTTGTTTTTAAAATCAGCAATGCTATATATCACAAATCCGTTTTCATGAAATCTCTACAGATACGCTAATTAACTTCTTAAAACATTTTAAATGAAAATTTAAAATTAAAATAAAAAGTCATCCAACTCTAGATTAACACCTTCATATCTGATTTCACAAAATGCATTTCCTGATGCATAGCATTTCTCTTTTTAAATACTAGATTTTAGGCTTTTCTACCAAAATATCTTTAATGACAAACTTATTTACTAAATTATCATCTTTTTAAAATTATTTGTCAAAATATTATCATTTTTATCACGCTGTAATTTTTTATTCTTTATTGTTTTACATAGAATACATCAATGTACTTTGCGTATCGTACGTGAATACGTCAACACGCCTAACGCATCCCACGTAGATACGCCGAAGAGGCTGGCGTATCCACGTTGGATGCGTCAGGCGTGTTGGCTCATTCACGTAGGATACGCAAGGCACGTTGGCGCATCCTACTGGAATACGCCAATCGTGCTGACGTTTCTCACGTAGAGTAAAAAATAAAATAAAAAATATTACATTACATGTGCATGACACTTAACTCATTCCACGTAGATCTCTTGAAAAATGACGCTCAGAAATACATATAATTTACATGTCTATTAAAGAGTGCACCATAATATTGAGAGACATCAATTTCAATTAACTTATTTATAAGTCAAGTATTTGCTTCTGATCTGTAAAGTAGTCAATGTGAGACTTTGATATAGTCAATGTGAGATGCTGGATGCGCCAAACGTGTTGGCGCATCCACACGCCAAACGTGTTGGCGCATCCACATAAGAAGCGCCATATCCTCTGGCATAGTCTACGAAGAACGAAAAATAATAAAAAATTTCAACGTAACAAAAACAGTGATAGTTTGATAAATAGTTTAAAAAAGATGACAAATTGGTAAATAAGTTTGCCACTAATAATACATTGGTAAAAAAGCCCTAGATTTTACATTCATACGATGTATTTTATTTAATAAAATATATGGAATAATTCATAAAAAATATTTATAAGTTTGTTTTAAAATTATATAATATTTTTATAAATGAATTTCATTCTAATATAAATATTAAAAAAGTTTAATATAAAATGTTATAAAATAATCTATATGCCTAAAAATGTTTATAATATAAACAAAAATATTTGCTTTTTAAATGCATAATTTAATCAATAATTTTATATAAAATATTTTAATAAATTAACTTTATTAAAAATTATATATAAATTAATTTAATTTTTATTTATGTAACTCAAAAGGAGTAAGTCAAGTGATAAACATTCTAGAATTTAGTAAAAAATGCACTTATGAGAAAGGAAACTTATGTACCATAAGTAAGCATAGTCTCAAAACTAAAATATATAACGAAATTTTATAAAATAAAAGAAAAAAATATTCATGTAAGTTTTCATTTTCTGTTAGTTTAATTGTTATCTTTTTTTTTCATTTGTATTTTTTGTTCTTTCTTTGCTTATATAATTTAGTATTTTTTTTCTTTTCAAGAAGTTTACATCAACATTCTAGCTTATTGAATTTTTAATTAATATGTGTCATCAACATGTGCACACATGTTAGCACTGTATTGCAAAAAAAAAAAACATGACATGCAAATAAAAAGACTATTTGACAAATAGTTAAAAATTAAAACATGTTTTGCTAATTAGGAGTGACATATGACACAATTATAGGCCATGTATCTTATTTTTAGATATTATATATGATTATATTAATTTATTGATTTCAAAGTTACACTCATGTAAAAGTTTTAAATATAATATTTTTGTTTTATCTTAGTTTTAATTATAATTATTATTATTATTATTATTATTATTATTATTACTTGAATGATAACATTATTCATAGAAGATAATGAATAATTAATATATTAATTGGTTGATGTAATTAATTAAATGAACATAAATGACATTCAATTAGGAAAAAATTCAAATTTTAATTTTTTTATTCTTTTATTATTTGAGTTATTTATTTGAATGTAAATCTTATTAGTGAAAGATAGTAAAAAATTAATCAAATTAATTAGTTTAAGAAACAAATTAATTATATACATTGTTTAATAATAAATAAATGGCATTCATTACGGGTTAATTTTGAAATTTAAAAGCTTTTTATATTACTATTTAAATTATTTAAATTTGAATAGTAATGTTATTCATATAAGATAATTTTGGTAGAGACTCATAGAAGATAATGAATAATAATTAATATATTAATTGGTTAAGGTAATTAATTAGTTAGTTGTATGTAAATCTCATTCAATTAAGAGAAAAATTTGAATTTAAATTATGTTCATTCATGTTTTTATTCTTCTTCTTCTCCTTCGAGCACAGGATTTTGGCAACGACCGTGGTGAAACTCCAATGGCAATTTCACGTCCTCCTCAGTCCAAGTTGTTAGATCTCGAGCTTGTCATCACTATCTTTTGTGTCAACCCAGAAAGTCACATGCAATTTCAATGACCATCGTCGTTAAGCATCGATTCTCAACACATAGGTAACGTTTAGATAAAAAGTGTATTCTCTAGAAGAAAAAAAAAGTGTAATTGTTTTTTTCCTCTTTTTTTATTTGTGTTTTTAGTGTATTGTATTTCTTTTATTTATTTATTAAATTAATTTTGTACATGTGGCATTTTTTTCACATAAATCATGTTGTTACATCATATTATATATGGCAGTAAATTGTCACATAAGATTAAATGTGGCAGAGTATTAGGTATTATAAATGTCACATGTCAAGCATGTTAGATTCTAACTTAAAAGCAATTGGCATTAAGTGGAGTGGTCCAACAGATATATAAACTACACCAAAAGATTGAGAAAGACAATGTAGGACTCTTAACAAAACAAATGATGTATTTACTTGTTGACAAAAAAGACACATGATAATTTTTTAGAACATGTATATTCTTTTTCTATATTAATATTAATATATTAATTTTGATATATTGATTAATTATGAATTAAAATATTCAAACATAAATAAATTCTCTCATGATTAATTTTCTTAAAAATTTATTATGTGTAGAACAAAACTTTCCTCCAACTCATTTCCTCTAACATTTTTCTTCAATCTCTTCAATTACTTTTTTTTATGTGTCTATTAATTTAATTAAGTGAAATTAAAAGTAATAAATGTAAGGTGATTAAAAGGATTTCAGGGAAGGATTTGAAGAAAATGGTTAGAGTCAAATTTTTTTCTTATGTGTATAATCGACTTTGAATATAATATTTTTTTTTCAGTTAATCCAAACACTTACCATACTTTCAGTTTAAGTAGCATTGAAGCAAGAAAAACGTCATGTTGGGTGGCGGCCTCGCCTTTTTTGTTTTTTTTTTCTACTTGTTGTGAAGGGACGACATGCACAAGCACAAAATATACCAGTATGGCAATGGCACTGTAACTTCATGCTCGTCCATTTCTCAAGTTCCTACTACCTATGCTGTCCCACACTTAAAATATATCACTATCTTATTATTATTATTATTATTATTATTATTATTATTATTATTATTATTATTATTAGCATCTATGGTAAAATCATCCACGATATATCATATATATATTATAATTATTTGTTAAATCTATTGGAATTAATTTAAATAAAAATTATTATATATAAATAATCAATGAATGCATTTTATATTAATTTTTATTCAAATAATTTATTGACAATAATAAATTTATTATTATTTCATTATATACTAATAGTTTCTTTTAATAGAAATTTTACACTTAAAATGAAAGTCTTTTTTCATATAAAAAAATTGCTTACCAAAAATATTGTTTTCAAACATTGAAAATATAGCACAAAAATTAAAAAATTTGATGCTAACATTTCTGGTATTAAACAGTCAATATAATTTTCCAAGTTAAAGTTTTTGTTACGTGAATTACATACTCTACCCCCTTCAAATTTAAATATCCGTTTTTGTCTTCTTTGTTTTCTAAATCTTCAAGCATATTAATTACATGCATTGTTTTAAATTGTGGTTATGCGGTTGTGTTACGTTTACTACAATTATGAAAAATTGCAAAAAAAATGTGTTTAATGTGACTGTAATTACGATCGCTATACGGTTGCAAAAACTATAAAAATTACAATATTGTGACTGCAATATTACAGTTATAGATCACAATTTAGAATTATAATTACATGATTTGAACCTTCACATAACTAATATCTCATTCATTTTTTTGTACAAACAAATGTTATTCTAAATTATTAGATATAATGCTAGTAATACATTTTTTTTAATGATTACTATGCGATTTGTTTGAATGACTGAATGCTGAATAGATATGCATTTTATTTAATTTATAGTAATTTACAAATATTTCAAACACATGGAATGAATAGGAATTTTCAAACCTGTATATTCAAATAATGCCACACAAGATCTGACTCCGGTTCCAAATTCAACAATAACCAAAAAAATAAACAACATTCCTATCAGGTAACTAACCACCACGGCTCATGAGAATGGAGAGGATGTTCAAAATCCTGGTAGAATTATATATAGATAGAGAAAAAGGAGACACACGTTTAAGGATGAAATGGCAAAAAAATATGGACACTGGTAGCCCATATTTAAGACCACAGCAGCATAGTGTCAACATTTAGGAATGAAATGGAAAAAATTATGGACTCCAATTATACAGATAAGGTAAATTTTGTCATTGACAACAAAATTAACACCTCATTATTTTTAGACCAATTTTAAATGACTTGAAAGCTAATCAAATAATTATACTAATCATGCAAAAGTTTCTAAGCTAAGATACCTAATCAACTGTGAGCTTCAGTTAGTGAAATCAATTTCTAATAGCTGGTCTCATGTTTTATAGTTAAGGAAAGGTTTGTGATTGAAAATAAATATAAAATAAGTCATAATCATTTTGTTCTATTTAAAATATATACTGAATTCAAATTCAAAAAGAGGTCGCTGTACAATAACTTCCAAATATGAGTTTATTTTATTTTACTGATTCACATGAATCTCAAATTCTAATCTTACACATTAAACAAAACAAACCTGAAAATGACGATGGAGGAAAGAGGAAAATAGAGGTTACTCTATATTGAAGTGAATTGACTAGTTTAGATTCAAAGAGGCATACACAATAAGAAATGAGAAGATGATTTTAATTGATGGTCAGTTGAGGTTAGTGGCACCAAGAAAAGTGTCTGGCGATGATAAGCTGATCGAGTGTGATGTTTTGTTGTTGGACTGCTTCCTTGAGATTCTTCAAGTTTTGCATGGCGAAGACACCCAGCAAAAAATATGCAGCTTGGTGTTTCTCTATTCTTTTCGTGAGAAACCGAGTGGAGTTCCTCTATTTCATTACAATTCCTCTATTTTATTTTAAGACATAATGTTCCTCTATTTCAAGACCCAATGATGTCTCCACCAAATGGGTTGCTGAATGGGCGTTTCATGGGTTGTAGAATGGGCGTTTCCATCAGAGGAAATTTGTAAAATGTGAGGAGCATATCAAATTTCCACCAAGAACAAAGAAGAACAAATCTTCGAAGACCTAGAAATAGATGAATGAGAATAGAAGTAGTTTTTTATTAATTAAAACCATTTTGATTTTTTAAAAACTTATTTGGTTGTTTGGGCTTTTTTTTCATTTTTGTTTTTTATTTTGTTATCTGATGTTTGATTATTTTTTTAAAATTTTATTATATTTTTATTACATGTGACAGTTGCGACACTAAATCACATGTAAAAAAAAATATACCACATCAGATGATATGGGATAAAAAATTAACTACTATAAACACCACATGTCAAGAAATTAAAAACATTGGATTGATGATTAGAAAGATACATTGTAGATTTTCAAGTCATAAATATTTTTTTTATATTATATTGATTGATTGCTCTAAATTTCAAAGCAAAATTGTAAAAGTCCCAGTAGTATGGATGCATATCTTAAGAATTGTGCTTTGAGAGAAGGAAAAATATAATTGCACATACTATAATATACATATTTTTTATAACAGAAGGAAGCACTAGTTTGGACAAGATAATTGTTAGGAGGGCTTTTTAGTTGTAATAATAATATGAGAGCCTCCTAGTTGTAACACTATCCGATGATTAATCTCATAGTAATACCTATGAAATACTTGTCAAAGATAAAAAAAAACAAAAAAAAAATCAGTGGTCCAAAATTTTTAAAGCTGTGAATGAGAAAATGAGTAAATAAATGTTATCATTGGATTCAAAGTCTGAGATTTAATATATTATTTTTTCTGTGCATTTATCAGCACTCTTGAAAGAAAGGTGACTTCCAGTTATATGCTCCAAGAAAAAAAAAATCACTTTTAATAAATATGTACAAATTTTAAACTGTTAGAAAAAGATAGCACTGAAACTGAAAATGTTATCGGGTGCATGTCTAGATATAAGTACAATTACTTTGCCTCTTAAGGTTGTTAGTGATTAAATATTTTTTTTAAAAAAGAATAAACTTCTAATTTGATCGTTGAAAGACTTCTAGATCATCAATTTAGTTATTGAGAAATTAACAATATCAATTATTAAAATATCCTCAAATGATAATTTTTTTTAGTCCTTGTAAATAATAATTTTTAAATTATTTGATATAAAAAAAGTATCATTTGAAGGCTGAATTAATGTAATAATCTTTGAAGGACCAAATCAATGGTGCAAAAAATCTTTTAAGGACCAAAGTTTTACTCTAAAAAAATTGACAAAATAGAGAAATAGGTAATTACACCCTTTCAACTTTCTCACTCCCTTAACAATTAAAAGTAGCAATTAAAGCCCTAAACTATGTGTATGATAGCAATAAACTCTTCCATCAATTGGCGTTAAATTTAACTGAAGCTTAAATCTCAGTTGTTCACCTTTTTCTCTTGAATTTTCCAATCCTTTCATACAATTTTCAAGCTCTTTTTCTGACAAATTTATTTCTTTTTCACCAAATTTCAAGAATACTACTTCGGCGATTGACTCAAATTGAATATTTATGCAACAGAAATTCATTCGGGTGATGAAGCATGAATTTGTTATGATTGGAGGAGTAAAATACTGAGGAGATATGCATGTGATGGGTTAAGTAAATGACCACAAAAGTAGGCTTGACAATACATCTTGATCCAAAATTTTAAGATATTATTAACATCTCTCTCTCAAGTACTTCTTTATACTTGTATTGTCGGCATCCATCATCTACAACAGAACACGCCGCTTAATCTCAACATCATCCGGAGAGATTTGTATCCGATGAGTTAAGCAAAGAATTATATAACTTGATACCACATTTTGATTCAAAACTTTATGACATTAAGTATATGAGTCTTTTTTCACTTATATAACCTTCAACTTGAATATTCATTTTAAATGTGTGACTTCTTCTCTTGTATCTAACTCACTTGCATTCTCAACAAAATTCTGGTTGCTTTGACGCTCATGGAGGCACTAGATTTTGGGGAGCAAGATGTTCCCAGATCAGAAAGGGCAGTCACCATGATGTTCGCCGTCAGTGTCATCATCAACAGCATTCAAAACCAGACCTTTTTCATTGTTTCACCGCAGGAATGTGTCGGCAGAAAAGCATAGATTGCCGTGGGTGATTGGTCGAGTAAGGCGAAGGTGATAATGGATGGCGTCTTTTTGAGAGAGACAGGATAATCGGGTGTCGTGATGTCCACATGGGTGAGTCTAAACCTCAGTTAAATATAATGGCAACTTCAACTTCGGATGGAAGAGTTGATTGGCTGATTGCTACTATTCACATTCATAGTTTAAGGTCTTTAATTGCTACTACTTTTTAATTTTTATTGTTAAGGGGGTGTAGTTGCAACTCACCCAAAGTTGAAGGGATGTAGGTAATTACATTTTCCCCATAATATAATATAATAATATATAACAAATAAAAACACAATAAATAGCTCTCTAGCAGAGGGCAAGAGCGATCTTTCTCTGAATGCAAGCGTCGCAGTTATCTCAACCACCAATAGCTGGTTTCCCCACATTTGTTATATATATCTCAAGATTATTTTTAAACTTATCCAAACAAAGATTACTTTACATCAAGATCCCATGGTACAAAAGGCCAACCGTGATGGATGATCTCAACTGAAAGGTGTAATTTCAAGCCACAATACATCCTCCTCCTATGTAGCATACGTATAACAAGCATATATCCAACAATTTCTCGAACTTCATTCCATCACATACAGGACAACATAAAATATGTGCTTCCTATGTACTATTCGGTGGTGTTTATCTTCGAAATTCCCAGCAACTAAGGTGCAGCAGACATCCTCAACTACACCACGTAAAAAATATTCATATTAACGGCTGATGCATATAATATATAATAATCCCATGTGCCATTTCTAGAGGCCGCCATATCAATGACTACAGACAAGACAAGGCAAGAAATTCCTACAGGGGTTGCGGCCGTGCCTGTACAATAAAGATGTCTTTCCCAACCAGACATCCTTCCACATCCTGGGGGCAACCAAACTTTCTCTCGAGGAAAAACCCAACTGAACAAATGCGTTGACCAAGTTGTCGACGGAAAACTGGGTCAACTGTCAGTGGTTTCTTGCTGTAATCCACAGTCAAACGGATAACCTCTCCATCCGCAGGTCCTGCACCACGTACCAGCAATTCCTCACTTAAGTTTGCAAAAGCCAGCGTTTGCACTAGCCCGTCAAATTTCCCAGATGATATACGCCATGGTGTACCCCGGGTTCCAGAAGCCAGAGTTTCACCAAGGCCAGAAGCAATCTCAGCCTCCACAGAATTATTATCCTGGTTTGTTGGGCTGAGAGTATGTAGCACAAATGATAAATCTGGTGAAAGCATTTCTTGGATCAGAACTGCCATTGAAGCTTCCTTCTGAGGCACACCAGCAGCACGGCGGCTCAAAACTGCCCTCCTTGTGTACAGTGAAGCCCATACTCGGCTAATTGCATTTCCAAAAACTGTTGGATTGGAAGGGCTAACATTGGGTATTGATTCGTAAAGTCCAGCAGCTGACATTCCAGCCAAGTCCTCAACGTTGGCG
Organism: Ormosia semicastrata; assembly: GCA_029884595.1. Taxonomy (NCBI): domain Eukaryota; kingdom Viridiplantae; phylum Streptophyta; class Magnoliopsida; order Fabales; family Fabaceae; genus Ormosia; species Ormosia semicastrata. Next base: position 72,596,277 of record JAQQTO010000059.1, read on the forward strand.
CTGGAACGAACAATTAAACGTGCGTTGCTTGGAAATATTCTCCCAATGCTTTCAATGACGTCTTTTGATGGCTTCAGGGAAGAAATCAATTCTTGGAGTTGATGGCATAGAACGTCAAGTTCTCCACCCTCCAGTTTTGCTGTTTCTATCTTTTCCAGTATAGACCTGAATGTTTCAGTGGAGTTACTCTTCTCTAGCTCCAATTCCATGGATCCAAATGGTAAAACTGCCCCAGAAGGAACTCGAAAAGAAGCTGGCACCCCCTGATCACTGTAAACTGTCATTCAAAAATCAGATTTTCAGAAACTTAAACACACTATCTCGAGGAATTCACTGATAATGTGCTTTGCAAGAATACATAATTGTCGTCAATTATTATAATGTGCATCCATGATTCTGATCACTGACAATCAAAATTGCATAGGCATCTTCCAAATTTTATCTTAACCATCATCAGATCAGCAATTATCTTTCAAGATCTCATTTAATTGACAAGATCTTAAGACGAAACAGTATGATTTAAGTTAGCACTTCAGCCGATTTGAATACAAGAAAGTACATAAATGCAAAGCTCTACCAAAAGGGTGAGAAAAATTCAGAAATATGAAATTTGCAGAAAAATGGAGCTGATATATTGTGAGTGACTAAGATTTAAAAACATTTAAAACATTAGAGAAATTCTCTAAAGATGAAATCAAATTTCAGACGAACAAGAAAGTACATAAAAGCAAAGCTCTATCAAAAGGGTGAGAAAAATTCAGAAAAATGGAGCTGATATATTGTGAGTGACTAAGAATTTAAACATTTAAAACATTAGAGAAATTCTCTAAAGATGAAATCAAATTTCAGATGAACAGAAAGATTTAAAACATTATTTCAGTAAAATTCTCTAAAGATAAAGTCTCGGGCAGGATAATTAAAAAAATATATAATCTTGAGCTGGAACCTATTTCCTTATGAGTGTTACTAAACAACAAAAAGAAGAATGTTTTAAATAGTAGATTGTTTCATATCCACATATACAACAATATATCATTAGAAAGATCAAGAATGGCACTTGAGGTTACTTACTGCAATATTGATGGTGCGAGATAGTTATGCAACACAACGACAAAATTGCTTTTATTGAATGTTACCTTTATCAGAAACTGCGGACATTGAAGATAAGCGACCACATGCAGCAGCCTTTGCACCAGAAGTATGTGTCTCTGCATCAGCAAGCAAGATAACTCCTCCGGAAGAAGCACCCTTGATATGAATTCAATAAGTCATGAACCCCTTATTACAGAGAATTAAAAAAGAATGGTAATTGAATAAATGCTCTATACATAAAGATCATCGCTCTGAATAATATGTGACTAGACTGATATACAAAACACTAACACCTATTTATATTGATAATTAGGTCAAGTATAGTGCCTAGCCCAATAAGACTACTAACCTAACAAGACTCATGACATAAGAATTCTAATATTCTAACAATAACAAACAATTTTAAAAGAAATTAAAACAAACAGATCATATGTTTAACAATAAAGGTTACCTACACGTGCAGTCTTAGAAAACAACTCAACCAAAAAGCTTATGTATTAGGTGAAGGATTAGAATTGTCTGCCGTCTCAACAGGCTCCCTCACATGAAGGCCCTACCTTGTTCTAGAATAAAATTTAATTATGATAATGGAGCCAGTAGCGATTGACCTCTACATTATTTAGTTGTATATGCTTGTTAAAGAATTAATAAACCTAAAAGCTAAAGCTGTTATGTGAAATATGAGGAAAGGTGTAAAGGATTTAATAAAACAATTGGTAGTAGGAAATTGGTATGAGATTTAGGAAGTAGATACTTGTAGTGCACCCAAAGTATTATCACATGCATCAATATTTCTCTCAAACTTACGCTTTCTTCTCATCTCGCTAACAAAAGGTTTTTATCTCTACCATGCAGAACCCGTCATCAACATCATTAAAATGCTAGTCAAAATTTTCAACTCTAAATCTCACCACTTTCACCAAGCTGGAAGTTTATTTTTAAATGCAAAACAAATGTCAACTCATAGCCAAAGAAAAATTAAAATAAAATCAGAGTGAATAATTTCATCATTCTCTACCTGATTAAAATTGGAGATTCTACCAGCAGAGAAAGAAGGAACCTCAACCCCAGAGAAACTGTCATCAGAAGCACTTTTAATAGAAAATTTGTTACCAGTGTCAACTGAAGAGGACAACTTCAGATTAACACCAGCAGTGGATGCTTCCAACCTGAAAAGTTAAATGAAAGCAGGAAAGGAGAAAATGGAAAACATTATAGCATTAGATCTGTTCACAATATTGACAAATTAATTTAAAAAAAAAAGATTCAGTTTTTAAAATAAGTAATCATGGACGGCAAAACTGTCTTAACAATATAACCTCACACATGACCCAATAAGCCTTTGTATATCAGCAACTTTTTCATCATCTTCACAAGTGACAAAGACGACCTTTTCCTGTAATAAACAATAGCTGTATGGATGTCATTGACACATGTACAAGTTCAAACTTCAAAATCATTAAGTGGATACCTAGAAAGAAGACTTGCCTGCCGGGCCCTAACACCAAGATGAGATAAGTGAGGCAGCTCTTGCTGAAGTATAACTCCCACTATATTACTCCCAGCAGCTGTTACCTGCCAGCGTAATCAAACTCATAAATATTAATATATTTAATACTTCTGTATACTCAAAGAAGTATAAATGTACCTCTTCATCCCCATCAGCTTTGTTCACAACAAGGATAATAGGTCCTTCCACTGGTGATGGTAGTGATCCAGGGACAATTCTTTCAACCTACGTCAAAGAAACCCAAATTCATGTTTGTCAGAGTGGACTCGGGGGGTGAGGATGATTTGATTTTTTTTGTCGTTTGGATGGGGATATCCCTGTCCTAGTTTGTTACCTATTTGGTTATTACTTTATTTTTAGCTTTTGTTAGTGTAGAGGGCTATAGATACCCCTCTTTCCACAACTTGAGGACTTTTCTGTTTGCTTATTGATAATCACGAATTTTGAGACTAGTTCTCGTGTGTTGTGTTATTTTGTGTCTTACACCACTTGTCTCCTTCCTATTAGTACTTTACTGCTTCAAATAGACTCTATCTTGATTCCCAAGTGTGGAGTGAAAATGGTGCCCCTGGAGAGATGAGACCTGGCATTTGGTTCCATTACCTGAACACAAATATGCTATAGGCTGCAAGTGGATCTTTGCAGTCAAAATAAATCTTGATGGATCGATTGCTAAGTTGAAAGCTGGACTGATTGCCAAAGGCTATGCCCAGACCTACAGTGTTGACTACTTTTGAGACGTTTTCTCTAGTTGCTAAACTTACTTCAGTTTGTCTACTACTCTACTTATCTCTCTTGTTGCTTCTCATCATTGGCCACCTCATCAGCTTAATATCAAGAATATATTTCTCCAGTGATTTGGTGGAAGAGGTCTACATGAAGCAACCACTGGGCTTGTTGCTCAGGGCCTCAGGGAGTATGGAAAGGTTGGTAGACTTATAAAAATCTAGGTATTGTTTAAAACAATATCCCAAGCCAGGTTTGGGACGCTTAATGAAGTGGTTGTAGTTGGTTTGCAATGCAATGTTTATGACCATTCCGTGTTCTATAAGCAGCCTTCTATGGGGTGTATTCTGCTTGTTGTAGTGTATGTGAATGACGTAATGGCAGCTGGCAGTGACAATAAAACCATCAATGCTTTAAAATCCTTCTTGCACACTAAATTTCATACGAAGGACTTGGGTACTCTCAAGTATTCTTTAGGGAATTGTGGTTGCACGTAGAAGAGGTTTTTCATTTTTTTCCTCAGAGAAATTACACTCTAGATTTACGGTTGGTACCATGTAATTTCCATGTGATACCCAATGTGAAACTTTAAGCAGATGGAGAGCTAATTAATAATCATAGCTGTTACAGGAGATTGGTTTGCAAGCTAAATTATCTCCCCGTGGCCATCCCTAATATTTCCTTTTCTGTCAGTGGCCTACTGAAGCAACACATTCTAAAATATCTTAAAGGAGCACCAGGCATTCTGTACAGTGATCATGGTCATTTTAGAATAGGTTTTTCTGATGCAGACTAGGATCTCTAGTAGATAGATGATCCAAAAATGATTACTATGGGTTTGTTGAAGGAAATTTGGTATTGTGAAACAAGTTGGGCTTGATTAACATTTATGCTCCATCTTGCAGTAGTGTTAGTAAAATTAATATGAGGATACATTCACTTATAAGACACCTATGTAAGGGATTATTCACTTCTGTAATAACATTGTACATGATATTTCTAAATGCAACTCAGTACCTGAACCAATGTTCCTAAAACAGCTCCTGGAACAATAACATCCCAACCTTGAGAACCAAGTGCACTTCTAACAGCTTTTAGAAGAAGAGTACATAGCTTTGACACCTGAAAAATCACACTAGGAATTTACAGTAGAAAAGTTAGACAATATACTAGTTATGTTTATGGTAATGAAATCCATAGTCTAGGAATAAACATGACAAGAAACCACGGATACTGCTGAAAACACTATATAGACTATAATTCCTGTAAATTTTCTCTTAATAATGTGAAGGATAATGCATTATCATACCCAGCACGAATCTCAGCTTCCGTATATGTCCTGACACTGTTTTCAGGGATTCCTAGAGCTTTTCCTAGCATCTGCAACATTTAGTGACGACTTAGTTTATTTCAAGATATATGCATCACATGAAGAGGAATCTGGTTTCAAAAATCAAACAGTACCAGTATCACAAAGCATACATTATTTAAGTTTGAAATGAAGGATGCACTGGTATCAAGATTGCCTAAGTTTGAAATGAATTTGTCTCAATATTCAGGTTTATTTCTGATTACAGGGTTGAGTGCAATATTTCAAAGATCCTAGTAGGTCACAAATCACAATTATTTAGGGTTTTAGGACTAGCAAACTGTTTCTTTATTTAATTTTATATTTTCAGTCCAGGGAATTTTTGTAATTTTTGTATTCCCTACTCTTGGTTATATTTGGGCTTCGCTTTTTGTTACATTGGTTTAGTAATTTTTAGCATTGGGCATTAAAATATCAGGCATTTAACAGAATAATAATGCTACTCTTTAACCTTGATAGGACCCCAAAAGTGACCCAAGTATATGTTAGAAGAAAGTTTCGGGCTGCAAAAGAATTGGGCCAGAGGGAAGAAGAATGTACATCATCAAGTCTGTAATTAATTTACTGTGATGGCACTGAGTGAGTGGGAAAGGGGGATTAATTGCTGTGTTACTACTGTTACTACTGTCGTTGAATTGGAGGGTTTTAGATAGGAAATGAGGAAAAAAGAAAATAATAACAACAACAACAACTAAGCCTTTTCCCACTAGGTGGAGTCGGTTACATGGATCAAATGACGTCATTGTGCCCTATCATAAACTAAGTCTTCAGAAATGTCATTTAAATCTAAATCTTTTCTAATCGTTTCACCTATAGTCTTTCTTGGTCTCCCTCTACCTCTAGCTATTAGGCTATCCTCCACCTAATCTACTCTCCTTACAGGACTTCTAAGGGTCTTCTCCTTACATGTCCAAACCACCTAAGGCGAGATTCTCCCATCTTTTCCACAATAAGTGCTACCTCTACTTTCTCTCTAATGCATTCATTCCTAATCCTACCTTGTCTTGTATGGCCACACATCCATTGCAACATCCTCATCTCTGTGATACTAATCTTATGCTCTTGTTGGCTTTTTACCGCCAAACATTCAGTACCATACAACATCACAGACCTTATAATTGTGCGATAAAATTTACTCTTAACCTTGAGAGACACTTTTCTATCACAAATAACTCTTGAAGCACTCCTCCATTTCATTCATCCAGCTTGAATCGTATAGTTTACATCTCCCTCTATCTCTCCATCATTTTGTATGATAGATCCAAGATACCTAAATCGTGTAACTTGTGATATGGTATGATCTCCAATTTTCACCGCTAAGCTAGCATTAGCACGCTTCTGACTGAACTTACATTTCATATACTCCGTCTTACTCCTGCTTAGATGGAAGTCATGTTCTTCCAAAACTCGTTTCAATAGTTCTAGCTTCCCATTTGTTTCCTCTTTCGACTCTCCAACTAAGACTATACCATCAACAAAAAGCATACATTGTGGCACTAACTCTTGGATATGCCCAGTAAGTACATCCAAGACCAAGGTAAAATGATATGGACTCAAAGTTGACCTTTGGTGTAGTCCTATAGTTATAGGGAAATCTTCTGTGATTCCACCGTGTTCTCACACTAGTTTTAACCCCATCATACATATCTTGAATTGCTCAAATATAAGCGATACAAACTACTTTCTTCTCCAAAGCCTTCCATAAGACCTCTCTCGGTACCCTATCATAGGCTTTTTCCAGATCAATGAAAATCATGTGTAAGTCTTTTTGTTTCCTCTGATACCTCTCCATCAATCTTCGTAGAAGATATATTGCTTCCATGGTTGACCTCCCAAGCATAAAACCAAATTGATTCTCTAAAATATAAGTCTCTTGTCTTAATCTCCGTTCAACTACTCTTTCCCATAACTTCATGGTATGACTCATGAGCTTAATCCCTCTGTAATTTGCATAGTTTTGTATATCTCCCTTGTTCTTATAAATAGGGATTAAAGTGTTTCTCCTCCATTCATTTGACATTTTCTTAGACCTCATTATCTCGTTAAACAGCTTTGTGAGCCAGCTTATACCTTTCTCTCCTAGGCACTTCCATACCTCAATAGGCATATTATCCGGTCCGACCGCTTTTCCATTATCCATCATCTTCAATGCTTCTTTTACCTCACACTCCCGAATTCTACGATAAAATGTTTTATTTTGATCCTCCTCTCTAGTGTTTAGAATGTCTGAGTCCCCTAAAGTCTCATGTCTCTCATTAAATAACTTATGAAAATAACCCTTCCATCGATCCTTGATGTCTTGTTCCGTAACCAAGACTTTACCCTCGTCATCCTTAATGCATTTCACTTGATCCAAGTCTCTTGTCTTCCTTTCCTTACTTTTAGCAAGCCTGTAAATATTCCTTTCTCCGTCTTTGGTGCCCAAAGATTGATATAACCCGTCGACCGCTTTAGCTTTCGCCTCACTCACTGCCTTCTTAGTATCTTTTTTTGCTGCCTTATATTTTTCCCAATTTTCATCGTTTTTACACACATGTCAAGCTTTATAATATTCCATTTTAACCTTAACCTTATCTTGTACACTTGCGTCTCACCACCAAGATTCTTTATCCTAGGGTCCAAAGCCTCTTGATTCACTGAGTGTCTCTTTTGGTACTTTCCTAATTCCTTTGGCCATCTCGTCCCACATATTATTAGCACTCCCTTGTACCTCCCAAATCTCTTCCTCCATAATCCTCCTCTGAAAGAGCATTTGTTTTCCTCCCTTTAGTTGCCACCATTTGACCCTTGAGACTCTGTCTCGATAATTTTTCCTTACTCTCATCTTAACCCGTACATCCATAACCAAAACCCTGTGTTGGGTAGTCAAGCTCTCTCCAGGGATGACTTTGCAATCCATACAAAGCTTTCTATCATATTTCCTTATTAGAAAAAAATCAATTTGAGGGCAAGAACCCCAGCTTCTGTATGTGATAAGATGCTTTTCCCGCTTCCTAAAACAAGTGTTAGCTATTGTAAAATCAAACGCTACCGAAAAATCTAAAATCACTTTGCCCTCTGCATTAACTACTCCTAGACCATAACCCTCATGCAAACCCTCATACTCCCTAGATTCGCTCCCCACATGACCATTTAGGTCCCCTCCTAGAAAAATCTTCTCTCCTAATGGTATTCCCCGAACTCAACCTTGTAAATCCTCCCAAAATTTTATCTTGTAGTGTTCGTCTAACCCTACTTGGGGTGCATACGCACTGATAACATTAAAAGTCTCTTGTTCCACAACAAACTTCAATGCTATGATCCTATCTCTGAGCCTTTTCACATCCACAACATTATTCTTCTAATTCTTATCGACTATTATGCCTACCCCATTTCTAAATTTTACCTTGCAAGTGTACCAAAGCTTAAAACCCGAAATGTCAAGTTCCTTTGCCTTTTCTTCAACCCACTTAGTTTCTTGTAGGCACATAAAATTAATCTTCCTCCTAATCATGGTGTCAACTATTTCCATTGATTTACCTGTAAGTGTGCCTATATTCCAAGTTCCAAAACGCATCCTACTATTGTAAACTAGCTTCTTTACCCACACCCGTTCACGAGAATATGGGAACCCTTGCTTATTTTTCATTACACCAGGCGGCGATGCAGCGGCTCTTGCTCATGTGACACTATACTCGAGCCATACAGTGCGTTGCTTAGGGGCAACGACCTAGCATTAATACAATCACATCGTTTATCCATGTCATAAAGATTCGACAACGTTTTACGTTGGCTGTCGACTGCCTAACACAACCCTCCTCTTTTATCCGGGCTTGAGACCGGCTATGTAAGGATTTGCAACAAATACTAGACTCTTAATCCTAATTAAATAAGGAAACAAATAAGGAAATATAAGGAATAAGAAAAAAATCTTAAGAGATCATCTATGATACTCTAAAATATTTCAAGATACAATAAATATATTTTGAGATATTTTTCAGATATTCTAACATTCCCCCTCAAGCTAAAGCTTACTAAGCTTTAAGCTTGTTACAAATGAACACTTTAAAAAAGAAAATAACATAAAAATAAATTGGGCTCCACAAAACATGGTTGAAAAGGCAACTCAGGGATGCTGGAGACACCAGAGAGATGAGACATTGTTGGAAAGATAACTCAGCAAGACGACTAGAATGATCATACAGAAATTTCTTGACAAGCAATCACACACAACAAGGCCCAAACTTCTCAAAACCACATTTTGAAGCTTCAAATAACAATGTTGGAGACCAAAAACTTTGAAATTGAAACTAAGGCTGGCATGCATCACAGCCATGAAGCATTGATCACCAGCATGATTCATAAGTGAGATAGGAGAAATCCCCATTGACATGATTCACGATGGGGGGTTGGTATGAATTTGATAGAACCTAGAAAATTAGAATTGAAGAAAAGATGAATATACTGAATAATGAGTAGATATCAGTGTGATATCTCTCTGGTTTGTATTCTTGGAATGCAAAAAAACAAATTACAAGAAGAAAGAAAAGTTCTAGATGGGTAAAAGGTGTCTAGGCCCTCCCAAGTCTCATGCCAAATCTTGCCTACCTTCGTCTCCTCCCCACCCACAAGACATACCCCTTTTTTCACTCAACAAAATCCTAAACAGAATCCTTATTTCACTACTCCCTGCCAGCTCAGCAGGTTAGTTACACTTAAGGCCCCATTTGTCTTTTCTCATTTTCAAGGCCCAAACGTTTCCTCCTAGAATATACCTTAGTAGCTGCCCATTTTTCCTTTTGATTCTTATCAACACTCCCCCCCCCCCCCCCAAAAAAAAAAAAAACTCACCTTGTCCTCAAGGTGAAACTCAAGAAAATTTTCCTGGATTGACTACATGGTTCCCCAAGAACTTTCAAATTCGAGCAAGTCTTGCCATTTAATCAACACCTCTCCTATCCCCTCAGCATTTTCTCTGTATTCCAGCACATCAGCTAGCTACACCTTTAATTCCCAATCCTCAGCTAGAAAAGAAAGCAAAGGTTGAACTGTAACCATAGGTGAAATAGCTTTTTTGAGCAATGAGACATGAAATACTGGGTGTACCATACTGCCTTCCGGTAATTTAAGCTTGTATGCTACTGGACTTATCTTCTCCAAGATCTCATAAGGTCCATAAAACTGGGGACTCAGTTTCTAATTTGCCCTCTTGGCAAAATTCCTGAGTTTGTAAGGTTGGATCTTCAAGTAAACCACATCCCCAAGTTGGTATTACACTTCCCTTCTATGTTTCTTAGCTTGAGTCTTCATTCTATTTTAGGCCTGCACCAATTGCTCCTTCAACTGATCTAGCATTTGATTTCTTTTAGCCACTAGTCTATTCACTTCCTCCACCAAAGATGGTGCCCCGTCCCTTCTAACCAGTATAGGAGGGTCCCTGCCATATAATGCCTTGAATGGGGTCATTTTAGTAGCTGAATGGTAATTGGTATTATACCAAAATTCTGCCCAAGCTAACCATTTTGGCCACTGTTTGGGTTTAGTACCAATGAGACACCTCAAGTAAGTCTCCACACATCTATTCACCACCTCGATTTGGCCATCTAATTGAGGATGGTACGCTAAACTATACTTCAGTTTTGTCCATGCAAGTCTGAACATTTCAGACCAGAAGGTGCTAAGGAAGACTCGATCTCTGTCTGAAACAATAGAGGAAGGAAAACCATGTAATTTCACTACTTCCGTGAAAATTTCAGCAACCTTTTTGGTAGTATAGGGGTGTGCAAGAGCTATAAAATGTGCATACTTGGTGAGCCTATCCACTATTACCATGATAGTGTCAACCCCATAAGCCTTAGGAAGTCCCTGTGGTTCTTGAAACAGTTCTGCATACTCCTGTAAACCTTCTTGTATTTCCTCGATCAACTCCCCATTGGCTACTCCTCTAGCTGTCACTCTTAGTATTCGATATAGTAACCCTCCCCTTCATCCCTTAGGGCCTTAAGCATGGTTTTATAAAAGGCTTGAGCCTTGCAAAGGGATGGTTCCCCTTTTAATGCACCTTAACCCCATTCTTCTCCCATTTCAAAGTAAATTCTCTAAAATTAGCTTGTATATCTCCTAAACTCTCCAACCAGTCCACTCCCAACACCACTTCAGTTCCCCCCAAATCGAAAAGAAAGAAGTTTTGCTGGATTTCCACTCCTTGAATCCCCACCTTCACATCTTTGCATACTCCTCTGCTTCTAATCTTGCAGCCATTCCCCACTTCCACTGTGTATGCCATTGTGTCTTGGACTAGTAAGTTTAACTTCTGCACTAACTCCCTTGAAATGAAGTTACTAGAGGCACCGCAGTCAATGAGCACCATGACTTGCTGCTGCCCAATACTGCCCCACAGTTTCAGGGATTTGTTGGAGGTCATTCCCATAATGCTCTTCATAGAGATTTGTAAAGATTTAGCCTCCAATTCCAAACCAGAATCCTCCACTTCCACCCCTGTTTCAATTTCCTCCTCTTCCTCACTTTCTACCAACAAGAGTTGGTAATGTTTGAACTTACAAGTGTGTTCACGCCCCCATTTCTCTCCACATTTAAAACACAACCCTTTCCTACTTCTCTCTTGTAGTTCTGTTTGGGATAATCTCCTGGGTCTCATTTCTTTCTTTTCCCCTCCCACTCCCTCAGGAGGTTTTGGCTTCCACTGAATTCCTAAGGAAGCCTTGAGTTCTTTGAGTCAATAGTTAATTTCTCTCCCCTTCATTTCCTACATTGGATCTGGTCCCTCCCTCCCCCTGTCCCAGGTTTGGAAATACCAATCCCCTTCATGTAAGTTCCTCCTTTCTCTCCAAACCCTCCTCTTCTTAATGCCCAATTTTTTTCCTCAAGCAACTGGGCCTTGTCCATGAGATCTAACAAGGAATGTAGCTCGTATAACTTCATTTCAGCCTTCAATTCTTCACACAACCCGTTCAAGAAAATTCCCTTCAGCACTGTTTTATCAGTGTGCTTCACGGGTCCAGATACCAACTCAAATTGTTCCCGGTAATCAGTGACAGTCCCATTCTGTTCGATGCTCAATAATGGTTCAAGGGGATTTTGGATGATCCCCGGTTGGAACCTTCTGATCACAGCTTCCTTGAACTGCTTCCAACTTGGTGAAGGAGTTTGTTCCTCCCATCATTGATACCAATTCAGAGCCTTCCCCTCCATAGCTACCATCACCGCATCCATCATCTCCCATTCCTCCATCTCATTTACCTTGAAGTAACGTTCTACCCTGTTCGCCCACCCATAAGCGCCATCCCCTAAGAACACTGGGATTTCGAGCTTCCTCGTCCCTTCGTTCCACCTTAGAGGTTGACTGTCCCTGGAGGATCCCTTCTCTGAATCACGAGACCACTCACGATCCTTGTGAAGTGAGTCACGCGTTTTCATCGATCCTGCTCTGCTTCCTTTCTCTACCTTGCTCCCACCGTCGTCTTCTCGCAGCTTAGCACGATGCCGGCGTTGCGATCGTCCTCTCGAGCTCCCCTTGTGTCGCGATTTCAGCAGCTGCATGAGTTCTTCCATTCGTTCCTGCATTGAGAGACTCTCCACTCCAGTAGACTCTTTTCCATCGTATCCAAATGAGACTCCATGATTGATCGAGTATGAACCATTCAGCTGTGCTCCAAGATCGTGGAGCTTTGATACCAAAATGATAGAACCCAGAAACTCAAAATTGAAGAAAAGATGAATATACTGAATAATGAGCAGATATCAGTGTGATATCTCTCTAGTTTATAGGAAAGTTCTAGATGGGTAAAGGGTGTCTAGGCCCTCCCAAGTCCCATGCCAAATCTTGCCTACCTTCATCAACATCGCCAAAAGTCTCGCCAGAGTCACCATCAACCGAGCACCATAGCAATCAAAGAGGCGAGAAAACACCAACCCACTGCTGGATAACCCTGAATAACACCTTTCCGGCTTCAACCCAACTCACAGAGTGCAAAGACAGCACCGAGCTCAAAGGAAACGACCCCAAATAATGCTGAAATCACCCAAACTACATTGAAATCACACCTAACCACCACACTGGAGATGTTGCCGGAGCTCTGGTCACCGGTGACCACTTCTGGTTGTGGCCAACCTTGTCTGTACTAGAAAAGTACATGCCCAATAGGTCCTGGAATAGGTGTGCGAAAATTGAAGCACGAACCAACACCACCAAAACACAGACCCAGTACCACCGACCTAACTCACTGCCAGCCACCACTCCTACCACTGGCAACCACCCCTGGGTCGCCTAGAAAACCAAACAGCAGCAACAGAAATTGTGTACCACAACGCGTACCAGAGACCCAAAACGCACGAATCAGTGACCTCCGCACCTCGACTCAGCTGCCGTTGGTTGTCCTTCCACCGTCGGTTATCCTGAGTCTCACCGGAAACCCCCTGTGGGTTGCTTGAAAATTGAAACAGCAAGCAAGGGTGGCTGCGAAGAAGCCAAAACGTGACCTACGAGTTTCTTTTTTTTTTCCTCCTTTTTTTCTCTCCCTTTTTTTTTTTCAAAACACAGAAATCACTTAAAAAGAATAAGGTTAAGAAAAAATAAAAAAGGGCTTAGACACAAAAATTACTTCCTATATTACAAAAAAAAAGGATTAAGGAAAGACAAGGTTTAAGGGAAAACAAAAAGAAAACTGTAAGGGGAATATACACTGAGTTCAATGGAACTCATTTCAGCGAAAGCTAGATAGATAAGTCATGGTGGATGGTACTGTTCTAATACCATGTTGAAGAATTATAGGATTAGACTTTGGGAGAAAGGAAAAGAGGGAAAGACAGCTATAAACTTGTTATTGATATGATAATACAATATAAAACACTAACATAAAGCCCTTATTTATACTAATAGTTAGGTCAAGTACTTGTAATACTAGTACAAGCCCAAGCCTACTAAAATAAGACTAATAATGTAATAAGTAATAATCCTAACATTCTCTAACAGAATTATTGAAGACAGTAGCTGCATGAGGCAAGCAATGCGGGATGGAAGTTAGCAGTGCCAAAGTGGGTTCTAAGGAACGCAGCTCTTGGCTTTCATGCTTCAAGTAATGGGATCTTAGAGGGAGTCCCTTGAGTTGTTATATTTCCTCGACCATTCACCTTGAAGACAAGGTGAATCTTTTGGGGGGAAGTATTGATCGACCTGTACCCAAGAAACCAGTAACCAGGAAGCCATTGGGAACTGCAGGTACAACCAACTGAAGTTCTGGATCACCTTCTGAATTCTGAAAGTGCACGGGAAGTTTTGATCAAATGGCAGCACCTTCCTGATTTTGAAAACTCTTGGGAAGACATGTCTGCACTCCAGAACCAATTTCCTGAATTCCACCTTGAGGACAAGGTGAGTTCTTTGGGGAGAAGTGTTGATAGAACCCCAAAGGTGACCCAAGTATATGTTAGAAGAAAGTTTCTGGCTGCAAAGGAATTGGGCCAGAGGGAAGGAGAATGTACATCATCAAGTTTGTAATTAATTTACTGTGCTAGCACTCAGTGAGTGGGAAAGGGGGATTAATTGTTGTGTGGGGGTATAATTGTGGGGGGGGGGGACTTGAGAAGGTAGGCAGAAAATTGGGCTAGGCTCTTGGGAGGGACTGAGCACTTTTCATTTGCTCAGACTATTTGTTACTACTGTCTTTCTGAATTTTTCTTTGTGGGTATTTAGTAAATTAAGACAGTTCAGTATCAGGTCTCTATCAAACCTCGACTTTTTGAGGGAATATTTTAAGTAGTTCTTCGGTATATTCATCAGTTAGCCTCTTTGATCTATCAAGAGTAGCTTTCAGTCTCAATGTCCAAATTGTCTTGCCATCTTCATTTCCTGAACAAAAAAAAAAAGGAAGTACATTTAAAATGAAAAAATAGACTCAACACTGTCTACAATGATTTTACAACACAAACAGAACTATTCAAGCAAAGACCTAAAAAACGCTACCTTCCCTTTCAGAAAGGCCTCTTTTACTCCAGGCAATGAGCTCATTTTCAATAGCACCACATTCTTCTGGCTTCCAACTAGATAACTTCAGCTGGTGGACTCCAATACTAAGAGCTCCAAGTGGATCATTCCATGAGTTCACATTTTTTGACTGCACATTTGCAGCCAGCCAATGAGCACCTCCCATAACTTCAAGCACGTTGAGAAATCTATTCATATGAATTCAAAAGTTAATGCAAGAAAAAGTTCTTGTCATTAGTCTTTACAAGTAGCATGTAACTGGAAAAATTCTATGTCTCCGTCAAACAAGTTCTACATGGTTCAAGCTTACTACATCCCTATCAAGTGGCATTTAGGCAGCTTGACTTCTATACATCCCTATCATTTGCAATTATTTAAATTTGACATGAAATTTATATACTTTTTCCCTTCAAAAGTATTAGATAATTTATATGAATAATTCTTTAAATAAATTCATGGTTTAATAAACATCTATCTTCATATAATTAAAGCATGCATTATATTCTAGTGGTATCTAGTATTGTCTGAGATGCTAACAAGTACTCCATCCCTTTTGCAGAATGATGTGCCCTTCATATATTTCACAAAACTCATTCATCATCTGCGTATCTGAAAATTGTTCAAACTGTAAATTAGGAAAAGGTATGCCGAGAACCTGCTTAAAAGAACAAATGAGTAATCCTCAAGCCCAATCTCACAGAGGCGCCACTGTACCTCCAAAAAATCAAGAATCAAAAGATGTTCCAACATTCTTTAAATAGCTACCCAGACTCAAGCTTTCGCTATATAAAAATTTAATAAAATTAGTGTCACCTTTTGACGCATGGCTATTGCGGAATCTGGAGCATCATTCCTGAGGCCACTTTCAAGACCCTTTACAATAATTTCTCTCAAAGCACTCAAAGATTCCATGGTTTTAAATAAAAGTTTAATTCCTTCTTCTTCTGCATCAGCAGTTGATTCTGCTGCAGCATCCATGTTCTGGAGAAGTACAAAACATTGTCCCTTATCAGTAGATGCCATTATAAGAATAATTATGAGTTCCACTATCAGATGAAAAGGATCAACAATACTTATTCCCCAAAAGAAAGGAAATGAGAGAGTTCTCGTCCAAGCAATAGCTTGACAACCACAATATTTCACCTTCATGCCCAATCTGATGAGCATAAATTATTCAGAATTTTTTCTTATGCCACATCTATAATTTGTGCAGAAGTATTTTGATGAGAAGAGAAGGGCGAGAAAACACATGGTTGAGAGAATCACGCATGGATAGTAAGTTAGCATCCTAAATTAGATGCTAATTCACAAAGACACATTTTGTTTTTATAATTATGGCTTAGTTGGGGAAGCGGAAGAGAACAGTAGGATAATATAGACTTTAGAGGCTCAGTTTTCCCCCACTGAACGATAATGAAGGATCTGAACTTTCTTCACACACACAGACACATATAGGGAGCATATCAAGTTAGAGGAGTGTCTTATTATGAGAGTGAGATATGTAAATCTTGACCATTAGATCATCCATGTATGGTCAAGATTAGAAGTTAAAGCCATGTGACTCTCTTACGTGATCATGTAACTTCTAATCTTGACTATACATGATTGATCTAATAGTTAAAATTTACCCATCTCACTCTCATAATAAGATACTCCTCTCACTTGATATGCTCCCTATATGTGTGTGTGTGTGTGTATAAAGTCATGTCACTATTAATCTTGACCATCCATGTATGGTTTAATGGTCAAGATTTACTCCTCTCATCTCTTATAATCTCTCACTATATATATATATATGATAGAACCCAGAAATTTAGACTTAAAGAAGAGGTAAGAATACTGAATAATGAGCAGATATCAGTATGATATCTCTCAGGTTTGTATTCTTGGAAATGCAGAAAACTGATTACAAGAAGAAAGAGAATTCTAGACAATTAAGGGTGTCTAGGCCTTCCTAATTCCCATGCCAAAACTTGCCTACCTTAAGCTAACCAATCACCCCACATATATTTCCCTTCCACTCACGTTCCTCCCCCACTAACTCTCAACAGAATATCCCACTAACTAACAGAATTCTCATCTCAGTTTCTCTCTCTGCCAGCTCATCAATTAGTTACACCTAGCTGTCCCCTCCTAGAATATACTTTAATCAGTCTCGGCCCACTACCCTTGGGCTTGGGATTCCTATCAACACTTCCCCTCAAAAGACTCACCTTGTCCTCAAGGTGAAATTCAGGGAAATGTTCTTGTATGAAATGCATAGGTTCTCAAGAACGTTCAAACTCAGGTAAGTTTTTCCATTTAATTAGGACCTCCTCCATCCCCTCAGAGTTCTTTCTGTACCCCAGCACATCTACTGGTAACACCTTTAATTCCTAGTCTTCAGTCAAGAAAGATGGCAACGGTTGAGATGTAACCAGAGGGGAAATCGTTTTCTTGAGCAAGGAGACATGGAATACTAGATGTACCCTACTTTCTTCAAGCAATTTCAGCTTGTAAGCAACAGGATTGATCTTTTCCACAATCTCAAAAGGGTCATAGAACCGAGGGCTTAGTTTTTTATTTGCCCTATTGGCTAATTTTCTGAGTTTGTAGGGTTGAATCTTCAAATAAACCATATCCCCCACTTGGTACTCCACTTCCCTCCTATGCTTGTCAGCTTGTGTCTTCATTTTGTTTTGGGCTTGCACTAAATTGTCTTTCAACTCATCTAACATCCGATTCCTTTCATCCATCAACTGATTCACCTCTTCCACCCTTGATGATGACTTGTCTCCTCTAATCAATACAAGGGGGTCCCTTCCATATAAAGCCTTGAATGGTGTCAATTTAGTGGCTGAATGGTAGTTGGTATTATACCCGAATTCTGCCCATGCTAACCATTTTGGCCACTGCTTGGGTTTAGTGCCTGTGAGACACCTCAAATACGTTTCCACACACTTATTCACCACCTCTGTTTGGCCATCTGACTGGGGATGATACGCTGAACTAAATCTGAGCTTTGTTCTAGCAAGTTTGAATAGCTCAGCCCAAAAAGTGCTGAGAAAAACTCTATCTCGGTCAGAAACATTGGAGGTGGGAAATTCATACAATTTCACCACTTCTTTGGTGAAAATCTCAGCTACTTCCTTGGCAGTATAGGGGTGTGTCAAAGCTATGAAATGAGCATATTTCGTGAGCCTATCCACTACCACCATTATAGTAGCAACACCATAAGCCTTAGGAAGACCCCCAATGAAATCCATGGATAAATCAGTCCAAATACTGGAGGGAATGGGGAGGGGCCGTATTAATCCTCCAGAACTCAAAGTCTGATATTTGTTTCTTTGGCAAACCTCACAAGCTTGCACATGTTGTTGGATGTCTTTCTTCATGCCTTCCCAAAATAACAGGCCAGAAATTCTCTTATAAGTTCTAAAAAATCCTAAGTGGCCCCCAATGGCTGAATCATGAAACTCCTTAAACACCAAAGCAACCTTTGGAGAATTCCTAGGGATCACCAGTCTTTCCTTATAAAATAATCTGCCCTTTTTGAACTGATAACCAGAATGTGAATCTGGTTGTCTAAGCAAGTCTTGAATTATGCCTCTCAGTTTTTCATCTTGCTGAATTTCTTCTTCCAACTCATCCCACTCGTTGGTAGAGATGGCAGCATACTACAGCTTCCTGGACAAGGCATCCGCAGCTCTATTCTCCTTTCCTGGCTTGTATTTGATTTCAAAATCAAATCCCAGCAGCTTTGAAATCCACTTCTGTTGTTCCTCTCCCCAAATTCTCTGGTCTGTTAGGAAATGAAGGCTCTTCTGATCTGTATGGATTATGAAATGCCTTCCCATCAAGTAGTGTCTCCACTTCTGCACTGCAAACACTATAACCATGAGTTCCCTCTCATACACAGACTTGTTTTGAGCCCTCTCGGATAGTGATTGACTCATATAGGCCACGGGTCTTCCTTCTTGCATCAGCACCCCACCCACTCCTTTCCTTGAAGCATCTGTTTCCAGCACAAAGGTCTTCTTAAAGTTCGGAACAGCAATTACTTGCAGTGCGGTCATGGCTGTTTTCAGCACCTCAAATGCTTCTTGAGTTGCCCCATTCCAAGTATAATTATCCTTCTTGAGTTGTTGTGTCAATGGCCAAGCTATCTTCCCATAATCCTTCACAAATCTTCTGTAATACCCTATTAATCCTAAAAAACCTCTCAGCCCTTTGATGTCCTTTGGTTGAGGCCAATTGAGCATGTCCTTTTCTTTCTTTGGGTCTGCTGCCACCCCTTTATCAGAAACGATATGCCCCAAGTATTCTAGTTGTTGCTGTCCAAAAGTACACTTCTTTTGATTCACCCATAACCTGTTATCTTTTAACAATTTCAAGACCATTCCTAGGTACTTTCCATGGGCTTGTAGATCCTTACTAAAGATCAATATATCATCAAAGAAAACAAGCACAAACCTCCTCAAGTAAGGTTTCAGCACCCTGTTCATCAAGGCTTGGAACGTGGAAGGAGCATTGGTTAGGCCAAATGGCATCACCAAAAATTCATAATGTCCTTCATGTGTTCTAAATGCTGTTTTTGGAATATCCTTCCTCCTCATTCTGATTTGGTGGTAACCAGATTTGAGGTCTAGTTTGGAGAAAATTATAGCTCCCCCAAGTTAATCCAAAAGTTCATCAAATACTGGAATAGGGAACTTATCTGGGATTGTCAGTTTGTTTAATGCCCTATAATCCACACAAAATCTCCATCCTCCATCCTTCTTCTTAACCAAAATCACTAGACTAGAATATGGGCTAGTGTTTGGTCTGATAAGTCCAGCAACTAGCATTTCATCTACTATTTTCTGAATTTCATTTTTCTGGTAATGATGGTACCTGTAAGGACGAATATTGGGGATAGGTGCTCCTTCTTTTAAGTGAATGGCATGATCCTGGTCTCGGTGAGGGGGAAGGCCTTTTGGTTCTTGGAACAATTCTGCATACTGTTGTAGAACCTCTTGTATTTCGTCTGCTAGAACACTGTCAGGTTGCTGTTCTGGTTGCCATTCTTAGTACTCAATATAGTAACCCTCCCCTTCATCCTTTAAGGCCTTTAACATGGTTTTCATGGACACTTGAGCCTTGCAGACGGATGGTTCCCCTTTAATTGCAACCTTCACTCCCTTATCTTCCCATTTCAAGGTGAGTTCTCTAAAATTGGCTTGGATATCCCCTAAACTTTCCAACCAGTCCACCCCTAACACCACTTCAGCTCCTCCTAATTCAAAGAGGAAAAAATGCTGCTGAACCTCCACTCCTTGAATCATCACTACTACATCCTTGCACACCCCTCTGCTTCTGACTTTGCATCCATTTCCCACCTCTATAGTGTACACCAGAGTGTCTTGGACTGGTAAGTTGAGTTTCTGCACTAGTTCCTTCGAAATGAAGTTGCTAGAGGCTCCACAATCAATAAGTACCATCACTTGTTGCTGCCCAATACTGCCCCACTGCTTCATGGACTTATTTGAAGTCATTCCCATGATACTCTTCATAGATATTTGTAGAGACTTGTCTTCCAATTCCACCCCTGAGTCTTCTACCTCCTCATTTGTCTCGGTCCCTTCCTCCTCCTCCCCCTCCACCATTATCAGATGATAATGCTTGAATTTGCAAATGTGTTTAGGTCCCCATTTCTCTCCACATTTAAAACACAACCCCTTCCTACTTCTTTCTTGAAGTTCTGCTTGAGACAACTTCCTTGGTCTCACTTCTTTCTTTTCCTCTCCCACCCCATCACTAAGTTTTGTCTCTACATAGTTTCTATGGAAGCTGTGAGTTCTCAGTGCTTGTGGTGCATTTTTCCCTCCTTCACCTCCTAAATTGGATTTAGATTCTCCTCCTCCTGTTCCAAGTTTGGAAGTGCCCATTCCTTTTAATATAAGCGCCCCCCCCTTTCTTATCCCCCATGAATGGTAAACGGTATCCATGGTACCCAATAAATTATAAAAAAAAATTCAAAAAATAAAAAATAAAAAATAAAAAATGAAAAAAAAAGTATAATATTATAATTTTTAAAAATTTGTCTAACACAACTTAATTTAAAAATAATGTCAAACACCTAAAATACTTTTAATTTATATAACTTTACAATATTTTAATTTATATAATTAAGTTTTTTAATAATTTTATATAAAATATTTATATAAAATTTTTTGGCGGCACGGGGAACCACCCCTATCCCGTTTATTAAGCGGGAAGGATAATACTAAACGGGTATTTATATCCCATGGGAATTTAACGGTATGAGATCACGGTATTACGATGGTACCAGGAAGGTAAGGTAAAATTGCCATCCCTATGCCCATTCCTTTTAAATAAGCTCCCCCTTTCTATACCAATCCTCCTCTTCTTAGTGCCCAATTTTTTTCCTCAAGCAGCTGGGCCCTATCCATGAGATCTGATAAGGAAGGTAACTCATACAGCTTTAATTCAGCCTTCAATTCTTCACATAATCCATTCAAGAAAATTCCCTTCAACATTGTTTTATCAGCATGCTTCACGGGTCCAGATACTAGCTCGAATTCTTCACGATATTCCATGACCGTCCCATGCTGCCTGATGCTCAACGATGGTTCTAGGGGATTCTGGATTATTCCAGGTTGGAATCGTCTGATCACGGCCTCCTTGAACTGCTTCCAGCTTGGTGAAGGAGTTTGATCCTCCCACCATTGGTACCAGTTAAGAGCCTTCCCATCCATGGCCACCATCACTGCATCCATCATCTCTGTCTCTTCCATCTCATCAATTTTGAAATAATTTTCAACCTGGTTCACCAACCCATAAGCATCATCACATGAGAATACAAGGACTTCAAGTTTCCTAGCTCCTTCGCTCCTCCTGGGTGGTCGACTGCTCCTAGTTGACCCACCCTCTGAGCTGATAGACCAATCCCGCTTCTGATGGGTGATTCGCAGGTCCTGATTGAACCCGCTCGGCTTCCCTTCTCTTCGTCGCCTTCACTCCTCTTGGAACGATATCTGTGTCATGATCATCCCCTCCAGCTTCCCATAGTACGGGATTTCAACAGCTGCATGAGTTCTTCCAGCTGAACTTCAGTCTGCTCCTGTTTGGTGAGGCTCTCCACTCTTGTAAACTCCTTTCTACTGTGTCTATGCGAGATTCCATGTTGGATCGAGTATGAACCATTCAGAGAAAAAAAAACGTTTCTCTGCTCCAAGATCATGAAGCTTTGATACCAAATTGATAGAACCCAGAAATTTAGACTTAAAGAAGAGGTAAGATTACTGAATAATGAGCAGATATCAGTATGATATCTCTCTGGTTTGTATTCTTGGAAATGCAGAAAATTGATTACAAGAAGAAAGAGAATTCTAGACAATTAAGGGTGTCTAGGCCCTCCCAATTCCCATGCCAAAACTTGCCTACCTTCAGCTAACCAATCACCCCACATATATTTCCCTTCCACTCACGTTCCTCCCCCATTAACTCTCAACAGAATATCCCACTAACTAACAGAATTTTCATCTCAGTTTCTCTCTCTGCCAGCTCATCAATTAGTTACACCTGGCTGTCCCCTCCTAGAATATACTTTAATCAGTCTTGGCCCACTACCCTTGGGCTTGGAATTACTATCAATATAAATATATATATATATAAAACAAATGAAACAACAAAGCAAAAGAAACTAAAAGAACATTAGACCAAAAGGGCCTCCAGCCCCCTTGCAAATACAAAAGAGAACAACCCGGCCCCAAGAAAACATGAGCGTAATGTTTTAGAATTTTAGTCGGACCTAGACTAGTGACACAGCTCGTAATGAATGTAGAACACTCTAAGGTTCATATGAGCGGCACTAGTTTGTATGTGGCTCAATGAACATAGCAGAAGGGCAATGATCAGCACAAGGATATGGATTAAGAGGATTTTGGAGGAGAAAATTCAAACATAAAATTCAATCTTATATTAGAAGCAACATAACAGACTGATCAGATTACTTCTGCATATAATCAATTTCAACTCCTAAATCTTATTCCATATGTAGCATATTCCAGTGTCAAACCCTGTGACCAAATCAAGAAATAAAAATAGAAATAAAAATGCAAGAGAATCAGAAAAAGCAAATTCACCTTTTTGCACTCCAAAAACAAATTAAGTGGTGAAATACCATATTCATCCATAGATTTGCGAATTGATTCTAGCTGTTCGGCAAGACTACAACATGACAAAGTCATTAGTAAAATCATCAAAATTATGATTTGCCAGTCACTAATAAGTTAGTTACATATAAAAAGGATTTGAATATCTCCTTAAGAATTAGTATACTTTGTTCATTCAACAGTATACTCCAATAGTGTATAACAGAATAAGGTTGATGTCTTGTGACCTGTTGGTCACAGCCCAGAGGTTCTAGTCGTGGAAACAGCCTCTCCACACACGAGTAGGATTGGGTGCATATGGCACTCCCCAGACCCCACAACGGTGGAGATGCATGCACTGGGCCGCTCTTTTCATTGGAGCCTTTACAGTAAGTTGCTTCCAATGGGATTGAACATTGGACCTCCAAGATGGAGAAACTACTACCTAGTGTTCAGCCAGTTGATTTTCTGACTTTAGGAAATATATGATTACTTCAAAATGCAGATTTTCTTGTCAACAAATGCATGAAGTTTCATGATCAGTTTACTGGTTTACAGCCTAATTGTGTATTAAAATGAAGGGGCTGTGATTATGTAGAAAGTTTTCAAGAGAAAACAACACAACATTTAAATGAAATTAAAATAACATATATCATAATAAGATATTTTGGTCTGAATAAGGAACAAAAAAAAAATCTACATTTAAATATGATTACAAGTGATAGTGAGTGAGGTTTGTGATATTCATGTCAAACCTGCCAGCATTAAAGAAGTCTTTCAGTTCTTGATGAAATATCTTGAACTGCTCCACAAATGCTTCACTATATTCTCCAGGGTTCTTCGTGATTTTAGCAAGCATAGCTTCTGTAGCTACCAGATCTTCAGGACCAGCATTTCGGTGAAGCTTGTTTTGTATTGTATGCTTAATTTGTAACTGGAAAATAAACAATGCATAAAACAGTTGACTTATTATTTAACATTGAACTACAATGAGATACCGCACTTCAAGTACTTTGGAAAAAACAACCTTGAGGTCATGTGGGATGTCATTTCGGTGAGCAATATCTCTAATTCGAGTCAGAGGAACAGATGCAGTGAATTCTGCCTTGAAAGATGGCAAACATGGATGAATGTTCCGAATGACTAGAACTTCCTGTACGTCAATGAAATTATGGTAAATGAAAGAAGCAAGGCATAAACTTTATTACACAGCAAGACATAAAAGGTGGCAAATGAAAACAAAGATTACATTAACACTGTTCAGACATTTAAAAGTACATAGGTATACTTAACCACATCATTTAAGTCAGAACAACTGCCACAAAAAAAGACTAGGAACACATTAGGATAATATGAAACTAATTGACTGAATTTGAACTATACAATCTTCAATATAGTACCAACCTGAAATGAGACCAAAGTACTGTCACCTACATAACTACCTAGGTATCCCCATATCAAAATCCATTGTTATTGGTAGAAGAGAAAAGAGAGAGACAACATGATTTGTTGAACCCGTAACTCAATTCAGTCAGGCACTAGTCTAGTATATATTTATACACATGTACAAAGGTTACAATAATATAGAACATATGACAGAAATATCCTCTTATAGTCATATGAAATATCACTAACACAATAACAGCTATTATTCAATCAGGACAAGGATAGGGAACCAAAAAGAAAAGGTAACATTCAACGTCATTGTTAAAAAAATTAATAAATCACCTGTGGTGATATATCCTTCCGACTGGAATGTTGCTCCAATTCACGAAATATAAGCCTTGAAATCTCAGCATGCCTATTTGGCCGGTGGTGACCTCCATCTTCAAAACAAGCTATTTGCCCTGTGTTTATCCACTGCATAAAATGATCTAAGAAGGGCTCAGATGATGACACAGGAAGGGCATAGATGAATCAATGTCATGAAAGAGGAAAAGACAGAACAAGACCTTCAGATAGATAGCAGAGTATATGAGGGCCTCCAACCGATCTTCCCCTTGCAGACTTCCAACTATAATATCACGTACAATATCAAGCTTCAAAGTGAAAATTCTAGATAAAGTTAATATGTTAATTAAGAAGAGAGCAATTGAAAGCTGCTGATTTTTAAAAGCAGGCACTTTCCAGCAGTTGAGTTTAAAAATTTTAAAACTAGAGGAAAGAAATAACTTAAGACAAGTATGATATGTTCCAAAATTTGCATGAGACAGCTTTACAAATTGAATAAAGGTATAAAATAAGAATTTGTGTATCAGTGAAATAAATCAGAAAATTAGCAGGGAGTATTATCAATTGCACTACCTTTCTCCACCAATTCCTTGCGTTTTGATCACCTTGAACCAACTTGAGAGCCAAGCCTTGAAGACCTGAAGTGTCCCATTTCCTCTCTGTTTCATGGCTGCGATGCTCGTTGGATCGCATGAAAGAAACAACTTTACCTTGCCATTGTCCTACAAAAGGACTTGGCTCTCCTTCCAAAAGAGGAGGAGGAAGAGGAGCACCATTAGCCTCCTCAGACTCACTATGTATCAAATTCTGGTCATCTTCTCCAGCATGATCCAAAGGGAGTAGCTCCATATTCTGCTGGGTTGCGTTCCATGTAGCAACAGTCCCAAAATTCCCTGCCCTGGGCAACTTCAAGACTCTGTTTTCTCCACCTTCCCAAACTAAAGTCTTGTCCTTGCGGACAATCACAAATTTAAACTCAATATGCTCACTCCCTTTCAGCTCCAAGTCGCATACCCAGCCATTTTGTGTCCAGTTCAGTGGAACATTTTTCTTCCAGGATCCCAATTCTTTGGTTGATCCTAGAATCACAACATGATCACCAAATCGAACTTGGTGATCTAATCGAACATGCAGCCGAACTTTGTCCTTACTTCTCATGGTATTCTTTCCTTGTTCCCTGATAAAAGCACAAAAAATGCATGTATGTATGTATGTCAGAAACACAGCGAAGCTGCTATTCGACTAGTTAAGTTAGAAGTTAGAATGAATGAATGAATGAATATGATGAGTGATGAGGAAGAGAGAGAGGACCTAGTTTCAGTTTGGGTGGAAGAGGAGGAGACAGCAGATGAAGAGACAAGTGGAAGAGTAGTGATGGAGTTATGGTTGGAAGGGAGATGGAGATGGAGAGGGAGAGGGCGAAGACGAAGAGGAAGAGGAATTTGAGGGGTGAAGAAGGATGATGACGATTGGTTATGGCTATGCTTCCGAGAAGGACAAGTTGAATGGATCTGGATCTGGAACTGGGGAGAATAATAAGCGCAGTGCAAGACACGCACAGAATAAGAATCCATGGCTGATGCCTGTGTTTGAATTGCAGACAACTCAACTCAGCGGGGAAAGTATACCAGTAGAGAGAGAGTGAGTGTGTTATACTTATGGAATTGGGATTTGGGAGAAATAAAAATATCGGAACTTTCTCTTCTCTCACTCGGCATACGTGTATTACAATTCAACGGCCCTAACAACAAAGATGGATCTTCTTCTTAACAAACCAAACTTTGCTATTCTGATTTTTTTGTGTTTGTGAGGATGCCATTTCCCTTTCCATCATCCCATCATCATCAATCATGGGTCATGTTTTTCTTTTCTTTTCTTTTCTTTTTTATTTTATTTTTAATTAAGGTTATGTTATGTTATGATATAAGCTATGAAGAACAAATACGTGTTGTTGAGATATATCTGTATATTAGACACGTATTTGTATCATATATACAGGGATATTCATATGATACATATATATTTGTATTAGAATGTGTCTTATTAAAAAAATTATTATTTTTAATTTAGATACGTCTCGGATACGTTTGAACACGTCTCAAAATACGCTTGAATACATTTTAAACACATTTAGATATGTTTAGGACATAACTTGAATACGATCTATTAATATTTTTTTAAATAATTTTTATAATTAACGTTTAATTAGTAAGTCTATAATCCACGTAAGTCCAATCACATAACTAATGTCCTAAGTCACTATTTTCACACATTAATATTTTAAGTTTTATTTTTTTATATATCACTATTAGACTTTTAAGTTTTATATTTTCATACACTACTATTTTCATCTACTCTTTCTACTTTTACTCGTACCAAATCGTCTACTTAGTCGTCAGTAAAGCTTGTTTCATAACAATATTTCATCTAATTAATTTTTTTATGTACATGTACTTATTTATGGTTAGTTCTATTAGGAAAAGATGATTTAAGAGATTTTTTAAAATATATAAATAGAAATTATACTTCATATTTTTTAGGAATGACTTATTAAATAGTAAATATTAGATATATATGACATATATTAAGATATTATAAATCTTTAAAACTTATAGAAATTATATTAATAAATTATGAATTTTTTTACTTAAATTTGTAATATATATATATATATATATATATATATATATATATATATATATACACGTAGATTGTGTCTTACAATTTTTAAATTTGATGTGTTTCCGTGTTTGTGCTTCATAGGTTAACATAATAATAAAACATTTTCTATAAAATGTTAGGCGTGTTCATGGAATAAGATGAGACGAGATTACTCTAACTTAAATCTGACTTGATATTTTGATTGGGTCAATTCTTTGTATCTTGACCCAGCCCAATTATGGCCAGATAAATTATTGGGTCAATATCGAGTTGATCAGATAATAAAATAAATTATACAAAAATAGACATTTATATAACTAAGTCATAATATTTTAAAAGTAGAAAACTAAAAGTATGTGATGTTTTACAATATATATTTTGAAATAATTCATTTTAACATAAATATATTATAATGTTATGTAAAAAGTGTAACCCCCTTACTAAAATAATTACTCTAAATATATCCATAATAATATTATCAGTAAATATACTTCATACAAATTTACAAGCAGAAATTAAAATCGAAATCCAAAATATATAAAAAGAAATAAGTATCAATACGGGATAAAACAAAGTTGTAATACATATCTATAAGTTTGTAAATTAGCATTACACATCAGTCATAGTATTTACTCAGAAGTAGATGCACACATAATGGAATAAAAATGGCTGAACGATGGGATCCTAGAAGAAATTATGCTTAGACGATTTGAACGATGGTGATCATAGTAGGGAATTGCGGATCAAAATATCTGAATATAGAGTGAGAATAATGAAATTCTCAATAGGAAATGAATGTTAAAAAAAATTCATAAATCCATGATGAGTTTTTTTTTTAATATTTACCTCTTGAAGCGTGATAAACACAAGCTCAAGTATAATAAGAACAACACAATTTCAGCATAACAGAACAAATGCTAAATAAATCACATAATACAACACAAGTTCCTCAAATATTAGCAAATAAGTACCAATTCTCAGCAAGCAAATTCCTCATCGAATAGAAGAGAAGAACCTTTACTTCTCTTTTTCACTTTCTTAGGTGCGGCTAGGGTTGTGATGTAACATTTACTCAAAGATATTCACTTTCATAGAAATCCATTTATAATAGTGTTCTTTAACAGTCGACAACAAAGTCAAACATACTCACACTAACTAGCAGGTAACATAAAAAAAACCTCATCTATCATCAGCGGTTAGGCCCACAATTTTTCAACTTGGATCCTTATTGCTCAATTTCATACTAAGTGTAAAACATAAGCAATACAAATCACCAATATATTACTAATAAATTCATCATATAAATAAATCATGACAATTAAATAAAATTCACAAAATTTAAAATAATTAAATTTAAAGTCAATTCTTCAAGAACCAACTATGATTTAAAGTTAATTTAATAATTTTTTTAATAGTCCATATCACAGTGCATAATTTGTCAGGTCCTTATCATAATTTATATTTTGTTAGGTCCTCATCATAATCCATAATTTGTTTTGGTCCTGATAGTATATTTTTTACACAAAAGTCCTTTTATTACAAAGATCAAAATGAATATCATAAAATTACTCCCAAGTTAAGGTAAATATAAAAAAATCCATATAACTCAAGTACATATATTTATTTCAATATAATTAAAATATTTATTTAATTAAACTTTGAGTAATATTTGATTTATTATATTAGTATTAAAAGAGTCAATATTTAAATTATAATAATCTAAATTTTGTTAAATATTTCAAAGTTAACCAAAGATCAAGTTTTTATAATATTATATGTGCATAATAAATTTAACAAAAATAATAATATATATAAAATATTAAAATAATAAATTAATTAATAAAACATATAAATAAAAATCATGATTTTATTTTAAAAAATAAAATTTAAATCTGACCTCGTAGGGACTTTTCTTCTTTTACCTCTATTTTTTCTTCCTCTATTCTTCTTGTTTTCTTACTTTTTCCTTTCTCTCCCTTAAGAATTTTCTTTTCTTCTCTCTCCTCTTTTTTCCCTCTTTCTCTTCCACAGTTACTGCATCTTACTTGCACTCTTTACTCTCTATTTTTTCTTTGCTTTCACCGTAATGAAACCCCTTATATAACAACCATATTGAATGGTTTAAGTACATGAGAAATTGCAGGGTGCGCGTTGCACCTGTTTATATATTTTATTTTATTTTATTTTTAAAATAAAGTAATGATGACATTTAAAATATATTAAAATAATAATTAATTTATAAATATCTTTTATAAACATCTTTTTATAAATATTTGTTTATAAATATATCTATTAAAATACTTCTAATTTCTTTTTAAAAAATCAAATAAAATGTTCAAGTTAAAAAAATTAAAATTTTATTCTTTACAGAAATATTTAAAAAATAAAATTTTACAACCTTTTAGAATTTTGTTCTCAAAATTCACTAAATGATTGAAATAAGTACTCGGATAGGATTTCAATGTCATCTTCAAATTCTCGTATTCTTTCTCGGTGGAATTCACCAAATTACTTTCCTTTTTTTTCCCTCTCAAGTGTTTCACATATCTATCTATAATTCTATAAGTTTTTTCATAAATCAAATCTTATCTCTAGTATTGTTTCATTTAATATGATATGTGAAAGTCAAAATAGTATTTTCACTAAGTTGGTAACATAAAAAAAAAATATTATAAAGATTTGAAAGATTTGAGGAATAACTTTTTTCATGAACAGGTCCTATCTTTGTAAGTATTTGGAATGGAATATGAATCACCAATATCAATTTTTAAATTTTCAGGGTATAAATAAATCATGACAATTAAATAAAATTCACAGGAAATTTAAATAATTAAATTTAAATGTCAATTCTTCAAAGGTCCAATTATGATTTAAATTAATTTAATAATTTTTTTCTACCTACATCAGTAGTAAATAATTTTTTCTTAATAAATTTGATATTTTGTTGGTTCTCATATATTAAGTCCTAACAAATTTTTTGATCCAATCTATTTTTAACACAAAAGTGATCTTACTATTACAAATATCATGAGCTTCAAATAAATGTCATAAAATTATTCCAAGTTAAGATAAATATAAAAAAATCCATATAACTATTCAAGTACATATATTTATTACTCAATATAATTAAAATATTTATTTAACTTAAACCTTGAGTAATATTTTGATTTATTATATTAGGTAAAAGAATCAACATTTAAATTATAATAATTCTAAATTTTGTCAAATATTTCAAAACTAACGAAGATCAAGTTTTTATAACATTATAATGCATAATAAATTTAACAAAAATAATAATATGTACAAAATATTAAAATAATAAATTAATTAAATAAAACATATAAATGAAAATCATGATTTTATTTTATAAAAATAAAATTTAAATTTGACCTGTAGCAAACTTTCTTCTTTTACCTCTATTTTTTCTTCCTCTTTCTTCTTCTTTTCTTCTTTTTTCCTTTCTCTCCCTCTTTTTCTTTTCTCTTTCTCCTTTTTTCCCTCTTTCTCTTCCACATTTACTGCGTAATCAATGTTACTTGCACTCTTTACTCTCTATTTTTTTTTAATGCTTTTGTAATCTCAGACATATATAGCCATATTGAATGGCTTAAGTATT
The DNA here is from genome assembly GCA_029884595.1 of Ormosia semicastrata. Lineage (NCBI taxonomy): Eukaryota > Viridiplantae > Streptophyta > Magnoliopsida > Fabales > Fabaceae > Ormosia > Ormosia semicastrata. Next base: position 72,627,099 of record JAQQTO010000059.1, read on the forward strand.
TATCTCAGGGTTCCACCAAAACAATGTTTATATATTTTATTTTATTTTAGTTTTTTAAAATAAAGTAATGATGACATTTAAAATATATTAAAATAAAAATTAATTTATAAATATCTCTTTATAAACATATTTTCATAAATATTTGTTTATAAATATATCTATTAAAATACTTCTAATTTCTTTTTAAAAAATCAAATAAAATGTTCAAGTTAAAAAAAATTAAAATTTTATTCTTTACAAAAATATTTTATGAAAAATAAAATTTTATATTTCTCCTTCATTTGGGAATTTTGTTCTCAAAATTCACATTTTATTCTTGATTGAAATAACTCGGATAGGATTTGTGGATGTCATCTTCTAATTTCAAGTCCCCGAAATCTTCGGTGACAACTTCCCAAATCACTTTAACTAAAATTATTTTTTCATGTCAAGTGTTTCACTTGATCTATCATAATTCGTATAGATTTTTGTCATAGCAGTCAAATATTTTAATACTTGCATTGTTTCATGTTCTATGATATGTGAAAGGTCAAAATAGTATTTTCTAAGTTGGTACACATGAAAGATATTATAAAGATTTGAAAGATTTGAGGGAAGTGCAATTTGATAGGCAACAAGTCCTATCTTTATAAGTATTTGGAATGGACCAATGAATCTAATTCAACTTTTTGGTTTTAAGGGTTCTATCAATCCCGGTAAGTTATCTAGATGCATGAGGAAAACATGTACCCTTCTGCAAATTCAAAACCTCTTCTTTTTTATAAGCACAACTTTTCTACCTACTCTAAAGCTTTTTCTTGATAAATTTGATTTTTTTGAAGTGGAGGTAAGTTTGCACTATATTAAGTCCTAACAAACTTTTTTCTCCAATCTTTAACTAACACAAATGTGATCTATACTTTCTACCATACAGAGCTTCAAATAGTGTCATTCCTATGCTGGAATGATAACTGTTGTTATATGCAAACTCTATTAATGGTAGATGGGTATTCCAACTTCCTTGATATTCTAACACACGGGCTTTAAGCATATCTTCCAATGTCTGAATGGTTCTTTCAGTTTGACCATCTGTATGACGGTGGTAAGATATACTAAAACAGAGTTTAGTACCTGAAGCTTCTTGTAAGGCTACCCAGAATTTTGAGGTAAATCTTAGGTCTCTGTATGAAACTATGCTAGTTGGTACACCATGTAACCTTATAATTTCCCAAATGCAATCATGAGCCAACTTGTACAATGGGCAACTGATCTTAATAGGTAAAATGTGAGCAAACTTAGTTAACTCATCAACAATTACTCATGCTGCATCATAACTTGATGGAGTCCTAGGTAATCCTAACACAAAATCCATTGATATGATATCTCATTTCCATTCAGGGATATTCAAGGGTTGCAGTAATCCAACAGACTTCTGATATTCTATTTTAACATTTTGGCAAACTAGACATTTAGCTACAAAATTATCTATGTCTCTTTTCATCCCATTCCACCAAAACAATTTCTAGAGATCCTGATACATTTTAGTTGTACCAGGATGCATAGTATACTTACTGTAATGTGCCTTAGATAAAATCTTCTTTTTCAATTCATCATCATTGGGCATATATAATCTTCCTTCGTACATCATAGCCCTTTTTTTCATCAATATGAAAATGTTTAAGTTGTTCTACTAGAATTCTTCTTTTGAGGGACTGCATAAACTCATCATTTTCTTGTGCTTGTCTTACTTGGTCTCTTAAATAGCATTTTATTCTCAGTTCACTGGTATACAAGTAGTGAGGTTGTAAGGATACTGAAATCTTCAAGTCCCTGAAATCTTCTAACAACTTTTGTTCTTTTATCATTATTGAGGACATGTGCAAGGACTTCCTGCTCAAGGCATCAGCCACTACATTGGCTTTACTAGCATGATATTTTAATTCAAAATCATAGTCCTTTAAGAATTCAATTCATCTACATTGTCTCATATTTAACTCCTTTTAGTCGAAAAGATACTTTAAACTCTTATGATCACTATATACCTCAAACTTTACTCCATATAGGTAATGCCTCCAAATTTTCAACACAAAAACAACTGCAGCTAATTCTAAGTCATGTGTTAGGTAATTTTCTTCATACGGTCTAAGTTGTCTAGATGCATAGGCTATAACTCTACCATGTTGCATCAAAACACATCTCAAACCCTTTTTAGATGCATCACAATACACTATAAAGCTTTGTCTAGGATCAGGAATTATTAAGACTGAAGTGGAAGTAAGTTTGTTCTTTAAACTACAAAACCTAAAAAGGAAAAATGGAAATTTCAAAAATGGAACTTTGGATAAAACTGGGTGATTCTTTTTGGTTAACCTAGTCAGAGGTAAAACTAGTTGGGAGAATCCCTTAATGAATCTTCTATAATATCCTGCCAATCCCAGAAAACTCTTAATCTCAGTAATTGTCTTTGGCCTTTCCCAAGTGAACTATGGCTGCTAGAAAACTTTCTATGATCCATGCGGTGCTATGCTCCCTGAGTAATCACATGACCTAAGAATTTTACTTCACTCAATTAGAATTCACACTTTTTAAGCTCAAATGGCATATGAATTGTTTCTCCTTTAGGATTTGAATACACCAAATCTAAGGCATTGTTCATACCTCCTTCTTAATCATTTAGAAAGCACAATATGTCATTTATAAAACATATAAGAAAGGCTTAGAAACAATGAATATGTCAAAAAATTCTATTCATGTAATCCATGAATATTTTAAACAAGGACATCATTAAGTCTAGAAGGGCATCACAGGTATTCATAAATGCCCATATCTATGGTCCTAAAGTTATCACGTACATCTTTTGGTTTTACTCTTATATGATGATATCCTGATCTCAAGTCTATCTTTGAGAAGACTGTAGCTCCCAACAATTGATCCAACAAGTCATTTATCCTAGGGAGTGGATACTTGTTTTTAATTGTGACTTTGTTCAGTTGCCTATAGTCTACACATAACCTCATGCTCTCATTTTTCTTCTTGACTAATAGAACAAGTGAACCCCACGGTGATATACTAGGTCTGATAAAACCTTTGGCTAACAGTTGCTCTATTTGTTTTTTAAGTTCACTTAGTTCCAAAGGGGGTATTCTATAAGGTGCAAAAGATAAAGGTCCTATTCCCGGAACTAGGTCAATAGAGATTTCAACTTCCCTTTCAGGTGGTAAGTTCACTATCTCTTTGGGAAACACTTCTGAAAATTCCCTTACTATAGGTATGCTATTTATTTCCTGCTCAACCTTTGAATTTGAAGAAAACAAAAGAAGAAACCCCTGATCCCTTTCTAAGAGACATTTCCCTGCTTGAATGACATTAATGAATAGAGTATTGGTAGATTTTGGTTCCTTGGGTTATTGGGAAAGTATGCAAGTTTTCTGGAACAGTCTAAGATAATATCATTAGTAGACAACCAATCCATTCTAATTATGATATCAATATCAATCAAAGGCAAATAAACAAAGTTTAAAGTGGAAGTTTTTCCTTCAATTAAAATAGGACATTTTAAACAAGTTTTAAAAGTAGAAACTTTTCCTCTTGTAGGAGTTGAAACTAACAGGTCATAAGACAAGGAAGTTATAGGCAAATTTAACTTCTTCACACAATCAATAGATATAAAGGAATGTGTAGCTCCTGAATCAAACAATGCAATTAAGAGAGTGTTTTTAAGAAAACATTTACCTTGAATCTTGTTAGATTGATTTGCCTTTTCTCCACTTAGAGCGAATACTCTTTCTTTAGTTTGTGGTCTGGGTACAAGGTTGTTCACCATCTTCTTAGTGGTACAATCCTTTGCAAAATGTCCTGGTTTTTCGTATCGAAAACACACATAGCAAGGTCTAGAGCCATGAGATTTCCCACATTTATTGCACATAGGTGGAAGTCCGTCAGTCTTCACTTGCTTATTTTTTCCATGGTTTACTCCATTCTTAAAATTATTTTTCTTTTGAACTTCTGCCATATTTTTTCTTTTTAGAAAGTTTTGATGTTCTCTTTCAAATTCCATTTCTAGATAACTTTTCTCTACTATCCTACATTTGTTCATTAAAGTGGCATAATCTTTTATTTCTAAGGTTGACACATTTTCCCTTATCTCAGGCCTCAAACCTCACTCAAATTTTGTGGCTTTCCAATGGCCATCAAGATTGTTTTTAAAGTAGGAATAAAATTTGGAAAGCTCTTCAAATTTTCCAATGGTCATGTTTCCTTGTCTAAGTTGTGCGAATTCTGCTTCCTTTTCATTTTTTATATTATCAGGGAAGCACTTATCAAAGAATGTGGCTAAAAATACCTCTCAAATGATTTCAGTTCCTCTAGACTCTAATAAGTGCCTAGAACCTTTTCCACCAGTGTTCTACCTCCTATTCTAGCATGTAGGTGGCAAAGACTACCTTTTGTGTATTTGTGCATCCTATGATTGTAAATATTTTCTCTAGTTGCATGACCTATTTTTTAGCTAGTGTTGGGTCATAATCTCCATCAAAAGATGGAGGTTTGACTTTCCTAAATTCTGAAAGACCTTGATAATTTAGGTTGGTCACAGTAGTTTCCCTGGTAAAATTTTCACTACCCTCACTAGGATGGTTATAGTTGTGATTATTGTTCCTATCTTGAGTTTCTTGCATGCGTTTTAAAATCAGGTTAGTTAACTCTGTTTGGGTCTTGACAGCGTCAACCAATCCTTTCATGATTCTCAATATCCCTGTCAGAGTATCATTTTGTGAACTCTATACTTCCGGATGTTTTGATGCCATATAATCTTACACAGCACAATTCAATATTGAGGTGATCAATCTCAATATTGCAAGGTTAATGTAGTTATAATTCTATATGGCATGCATAAAATAATAAGAGCAATCATCAAACCGAAACTTAACATAGACAAAATTCAATACATTGAAGTAATTTTCTAGTGCTAGAAATCGACGCTCTGATACAAAAAATGTAACCCCCTTACTAAAATAATTACCCTAAATATATCTATAATAATATTATCAGTGAATTTATTCCATAAAAAGTTACAAGAAGAAATTAAAATCAAAACCCAAAATATATAAAAGGGAATAAGTATCGATACGGGATAAAACAAAGTTATAATACACATCTATAAGTTTGTAAATTAGCATTACACATCAGTTATAGTATTTACTCAGAAGTGGATGTACACATATTTCCAATAATCCTAAAATATATATATACTCCTTCCTTAGAACAAGAAATTATGCTTAGACAATCTAAACGATGATGATCATAGTGCATCATGTGCTAATTTGAAAACACCATGAATGTAGAGTAAGAATTGGAAATTCTCAGTAAGAAATGAACAGTTATAAAAACGTTTGAAAACACATGGTGAGTTTTAGTTGCGTAATATACACAGAAAACCTCATGGCAACCCAAGTATAACAAGAACAACACAATTTCAGCATAACAGAACAAATGCTAAATAAATCACACAATACAACCTTATATATTATCATCAAAAAGTTCCTCAAATATCAGCAAATAAGTACCAATCTTCAGCAAGCAAATTCTTCATCATAGAGAATTCACCTTTTACTTTCCTTTTTCTTTTCATGTCTGCTTGTCTCACATTTTACTCGAAGGCCTTCACTTTCATAGGAAATTCACTTTATCTCTGGTGTTACTTTAACATCGTGACAACAAAGTCAAACATACCTATACTAACCAGGTAGGTAATATAAAAGGAATTTCATCCCTCTGCCTCTCAACGGTTAGGTGTAACTTTTTCCATGAATCGCTTGTTTGCCATCACATACAAACATAAGCAATACAAAATATATTACCAATAAATTCATCATATAAATAAATCATGATAATTAAATAAAATTCACAAAACTTAGAATAATTAAATTTTAATGTCAATTCTTTAAGGGACCAACTATGATTTAAAGTTAATTTAATAATTTTTCTAATAGTCCACATCACAGTCCATAGTTTGTTAGGTCCTCATCATAGTTCATATTTTGTCAGGTCCTTATCATGGTCCATAGTTTGTCTTAGTCTTGAGAGTACATTCTTTGCACAAAAGTCCTTTTGTTGCAAAGGTCAAAATAAATGTCATAAAATTGTTTCAAAGTCAAGGAAAATATAAGAAAATTCATGTAACTCAAGTACATATATTTATTACCCAATATAATTAAAATATTTATTTAACTTAAGCCTTGAGTGATATTTTAATTTATTATATTAGTTATATGAAAGAATCAACATTCAAATTATAATAATTCTAAATTTTGTCAAATATCATAAATATTTCAAAGTTAAACAAAGATCAAGTTTTCATAACATTAGATGTGCATAATAAATTTAACAAAAATAACAATATGCATAAAATATTAAAATAATAAAGTAATTAATAAAACATATAAATATCTTGAAAGTCATAATTTTATTTTATAAAAAAGGTTTAGATTCTACCTCGTAGAGACTTTTTTTTATTTTTTCCTCTATTTTTTTTTCTTCTTCTTTCTTCTTCTTTTCTTTCTTTCTCTCTCTTTTTTTCTTCTTTCTTTTCTCCTTTTCTCCTTTTTCTCTTCCTCGATTACCACACCTTACTTGCACTCTTTCCTCTATTTTTTTCTTTGCTTTCACCATAATCTCACCCCCTATATAAAGCAATATTGAATGGCTTAAGTATTTATTGTAGGTAGAGATGGAAACAGTCAGTCAGTCGGTCGGACTTCACCCTAAAAACAGGCCAGGGCACTGTGTTACAAAACTACCCCTGGCGAGCCTGACTTGGCCTGGTTAAGAAGTTTGACCTGGCCTGAAGCCTGTTTAAAAGCCTGATTTATATTAAGGCTTCTAAATAGGCCAGTAGACCAAGGCCTTCATATAGGCCTCAAATAGGTCTAAGCCTTCAAACAGGCTTGAAAAGGCCATTGAAAAAAAATTACCATTCAAGCACAACTTCTGTTTCTAAATACCATTACTAATCGCTCATTAGACTAAATAAAATACTATTACACAATTAAATCATACACAACCAAAGCATACAAAATTCATCAAATTCAAACACCTCTTTCAAGTCACTTGAGCATACAAAAATGATCGTTAGGCTTGTATCAATATGCAGCAGAAGCTCCAACCCAAGAAATGTTCTCAAAGTACTGAAATACTTCTTTAAATACTACTGTATTTGATTTCAAAAAGGCTGAAAAATAATGAGCTCTCTGAAAGTACAATTTAGAGAATCATAGGACATAATTCTGTCATGCATGAAAAACACAAGCATGGAGTCCTCTTCTTTTTCTTGGCGAACAATATATAATACATAAAATGATTTGGCCACGTCTTCCAAATCCAAATTCCAGTGTGGAAAGGCAACCATTATGGGATTAAGATCAATATGGAATCTCACTGACCACCCAGAGTAATCTTCCTTCAGCTCCAAAATATCAAACGCCAATTCTGTAGGATAAACAAGTTTTACCATAATCATATGCAAATGTCCACCTGACTCACGAAAATAGGCAACATCATGATTCCTAATATTCGATGGCATTGGATATGATTTTAAGCATTGATTTTGCACGTCAAAGTACAAGGAGTTGTCAGCTTTATTATTGTACTAATATATACCACCATTGAAGTAAATCCCCGAAATTGAATCTAGATAAAATATGGTGAGGCAGTGAAAGAAACCCCAAGGTCACCCCAACATCCTGTCTCTAAGGAATACACATTAATCTTGATTAGTTATCACAAAAATGAGAACATTGTCTAGCAAGAAATTTTGATTGGAATGCTATGAACCCTCATATCTAACCCCAAAAACCCTTCTTACCTGGTAGAAATTTCAAAGGATCCGGATCTGTTGTTGTTGGTGAAGAGCCTGCCCTCGCGAGAGATGCGCTCGAACTCCTCGACGCATGAGGTGACGTGGCAGAGGTAAGGGGAGAGAAGCGCGTGGCGGTGGCACTTGGGGAAGTGGAGGGTGAAGCTGCGCTTCTCGTCGAGGGAGTCCTGGACGGTGTCGACGTGGTGGGTCCAAGAAAGGTGGTGGTCGTGGAAGGCGTCGTGGACGATGTGGTTGGGGGCGACGGTGAAGGAGATGCAATTGGAGGAAGGGGAGCGCGAGAGGGTGAGGCGGCGGCACATGGCGACGAGGGAGTGGTTCACGGCTCGTTGTCTCGTTGAGGAGAGGAACGAATGAACGGAATGACTGAGGAGTGAGGAGTCTGTTGGAACTAGGAACTAACTAGGCTCTAGGAAGGGTAAAGTGGATCTGTAGAACAGTAGAAGGAGACAGGAGTTAACAAAAATGTATAATTTAAATATAAAACTATAAAATATGTAATTATAAGTATAATAACTAAGCATAGCTTAGTGGCTAGTAAAGTGTTTATATTATCACTTGGTACCAAGTTCGATTCTTGCTAAGCATAATAAGTATAATATTTATAAATAAGTATAAACAGTTAATAGACCTAACAAGCTTTGTTGAAAAGTCGGGCCTGACTTACTAAATAAAATAGGCTTTTAAAAAAGTTTGAGCTTGGCTCATTTTCTAAATAGGCCAGACCTAAAAGCAGTCAAGTCATACAGGCCCCTAACAAGTCTACCAAATTGCTTTATTTCCATCCCTAATTGCAGAGTGCACGTTGCATCATTTGCAACGCTGCACGTGTTTAAATATTTTATTTTATTTAAATAAAGTAATGATGATATTTAGATTTTTATATTAAAATAATAATTAATTTATAAATTTTTTTATAAGTATCTTCTCATAAATAGCTACTTATAAATATATTTATTAAAATACTTTTAATTTTATTTTTAAAAAATCAAATAAAATGTTCAAGTTAAAGAAAATAAAATTTTATTTTTACAAAAATATTTTATGAAAAATAAGATGTTACAAAAAGTATTAATGTAAGTCAAAAAATTTATTATTTATCATTAATTATCAATAAAATTATAAATTTTAAAATATTTTATAACACATGGTTTGGTTGGGACAACCTAAAGTATGATCCTAACCTGATCTAAAAATATACCGAATTTAATTTATAAAATCCAAATATGTCTAAATTAACTTTGAATTAACACGAGTCATTGAAACGAGTTAAATTTTGAACACCCCTATCAAGTGCCATTTTATGAACCTTAACCCAATAACGTTTTGGTTTTGCTAAAACATTATTTAGGCCTATTAAGTTTTAGAAAATTTTTGATTTAATCCAAAAACCTTTTTTTTTATTTTATTTACATCTCTCATTTTTTATAAAATTTTTGATTTGGTCAAAGTTACATGAGATTCATGTCAAGTGCAAAATTAACGTAAGATTCATGTCAATGAAAAATTAACGTGGAATCTATATTAACCTTCGTCATTAATAATTTAGACAGCGTTAGCTAAAAGAATAAAATTTAAAATAAAAAACATTTACGACTTAAATAAAAATTATTTTAAAATCAAATTAAAATTTCATGAAAACTTTAAAGGGTAAAATAGAGCTTTTGCCCAAAAAAATTATAGTCAACAAGTGCTGTTAATTGCATGCTATTGGTTTTTCGTAGTTGTTTCATTTGGCTGGAATCTCTACCCCAACAATATATATGATCTATCGATTGTGTGATAAAATTAAAAATCCCAACAATTATTACATATAATCAAATGGGTTTAAGGCAAATAAAACCAAAAAAGGTAGATATCTTATCTCGTATCATATGTGAGGTGGTCTCTTAATGTCAACATTAAAGACTTAATAAATACACAAAGTAAATTCATATATTTTGATTGGGTAAAGCTTCTTACACATTACATATGTACATTTTCTCACATTAGTGATGTGTAAACACATAGCACTATTCATTTTGATTTAGTCACGACTCACGATTTACGTCGGAGCGTACATGTATGGAAAACTGCCACTATGGTTTTTCTTAAGTGCTTCAATTCCTTTATTAACAGCCTCCTTTTCATTTAATTCTCAAACTTTGCATTATTCTTTCTTTTAAAGCAAAAGAATTTCCATTAATGCTTGAATTCAATAATTTTACAAGACAATTAATTTCTCTCCTTCTGCCCTTTCCTGGTGCAATATCATTAGAGAGAAACATATTACTAGCTAGCTCGTACTTCCATTATTTAATCTCAATACTTAGAAGATGGATAAGCTATCGATGCTGGTGGGGAAGTATTTTGATCTACTAGCTATCTTCCGTTGCTACACACCATAACTCCTCATCTGTTGCTGTCTCTTTGATCTGAACGCTCGTGTAGGAACCCATGAAAAATCTCCATTCAGCAACCCAACTTGGAGGAGACTTCATTGGGTTTAATGGATGTCGTAGCAGTCATTTCTGGATCCTCGTCCATTGTTGCATGCTATAGCTCCCCAGTCGTTGTTGTCTCTCTGATCTGAATGCTCGTATAGGAGTAGAAAAGGTTGCGTATTGTTGACAATTTCTTCCATTGTCTTTCTCAAACTCTCAAGGAACTTAATCATGGTACGATTATTAGGTTCCACACCCAAAACTATATGAACATCCCTCAATGCAAAATTCAATCGATGGCTAATACGATTTAAAAAAAGAAATTACTTATCTCAATAATTGATTTTTCATTTGTTAAATGATTAATTCAAATTCCTGTTGGTGCTGGTAGTTTAATGTCTTTTTTTATGGGGTTTAATGCCAAATAAAAAAAATCATTACCAAATATTTATTGCCTAAAATGCATCTCTTTCAAAAGTAGAGAGAATTCTCTTATATATATATATATATATATATATATATGTCTTATAACTTTTTGTTTTTAAAAAATATGCCTTATAACATTATTAATAAGAAAGAAACATATTAAGAGATTCCTCAAGATTGATATAATTAATTCAAGTGTGCTGAAAAATACAAATAAATACTCTATATGATACTATTTGAATTAGAAATTAAAAGTATGCTACCTTGATTTATTTTAAAATAAACCTCATATAATGTTCTTTAAATTGAAAGAGTCTTAGACATTTAATTTAATATAAAAAATGTTCTTGATAAATGCATAAATTGATCCAACTCCTTTAATATGGCAAAACGTACATACGTTATTATGGTAGTATATGTGCTATCCAATCATTTTTATAATTTCTATTACATTGAATATCTTACACAAATTAAATATAATTACGTTAATTTCTCTAATCGTTGTTGCTATTACGTTGAATATCCAATAATTATGTTTTTTCCTCTTTCCTTTTATGTTCTACATTGAATTCTACAGTGGATTAAATCACGCAGGTTTGATTTCTAATTTATCATTGTTATATGTTGTTTATTATAAGAGATATTAGGGTGATTCGGGAACTAATTCATCAACGTATCATTTGGATGATTATATTCATTCGAATTAATATTTCTACACCTTCTCTCTTTTCCTCTATGAAATTTTAGTTAGCGTCTACTGGATATATGTGGTTAAGAAGTGTTTGTAACATTCAATTTTTTTATACAACGATGAAAGGTATGATTTTGTATGTTCAAAAACTACATAAACTGAGTTATGTACACTTCAATAGCTGGGTCGATGCACTTATATATGTATCTTGGTGCGGGTTTGCACTTATATTTGCAATTCGACATAGAAAATAAGAGAAAATTGTTAGTTGACTTTATATAATACTGTCGTTACCACACCTTTGATGACTTTCTTCTTTTACTTATAATTTTGTAGTACTTTGTCATATAGGAACATGGACAAGGTTTTATTTTTCATGGAGGTGAAGAGGAAATCTACTTTGAATACTCAAAAACCGACATATAAAATGATTGACTAAAGAGAAAGAAGTTGTCAATGATAAAAAGAAGCAAAAGATTATAATTTTTTTTTTAGAAAAAAAGATCCTTCAATTATTTGGTAGTTGATGTAGTGTATTTTTTTTAGTTGGAGGTGTGCACACAACAAAGGTGAAGGGAACTAGAAGCATATTCTAATAAAGATGTATAACACTGTGACAAAAGGGTGCACATGAGTCCCATATCTCAATTTTTTATTTTTTTTCCATTTTGTGTTAACACTATGAAATTTTAATTTAAAATATAATTCTAAAAACTTGAACGTCTAATTTCAGGATTAGGATATTTTCAATTTTTTTCTCTCAAGTGGTCAATTGTAAGAAAGAAAAATACGTAAAAAAAAAATTATTAATAGGATACAGTTAAAACTTGTGAAATTTCTTTTTATAATTAACATTGTATCTTTCTCTCTCCTACAATTAACTATTTAAGAGGGGGAAAATTAAGAAAATCCTCATCTCTAATTTCAAAACAAAGTTAAGACGATGAGGGAGAGCACAAATGGGGACATTTTAACTATGATACAATTTAAATTTATTTTAATTTTTTATATAAAAACTTTTTATAAAGTTAAGAATAGTTGTGTTGTCCGGAGTTTGTAACTCCAAGGATATTTTCTTTTTATAACTTTGTATCTTTATCTCTTCTACAATTAATTACTTAAAAGAGAAAAAAAAGTTGAGAGAATCATCATCTCTAATTTCAAAACAAAGTTAGCATGGTGAGAGAGAGCACGAATGGAGACTTTTTAACTATGATACAATTTAAATTTATTTTAATTATTCTATATAAAAACTTTTTATAAAGTTAAGAATAATTGTGCTATCTGAAGTTTGTAACTCCAATGATGTTTAACATTGCACTTACTTTTTATAGGTTTATTTTTATATTTTAGATCGATTTCACTTTATATTTAAATTTGAATCATATACATCTAATTCAATTATGATATATAAATTTTGTTAAATTATTATTATTTTCAATGCATGTTTTTTATTTTTGAATGAAATTGAATATAGTAGATAATTTATTTGTGGCATAATAAACTTATTTGTAATTCGTAAATTAATCTAGAATTCTAAAAAAATAACAAAATCTTATTTTGTTTTATTTATGAGTTTAATTTTGATATAATATTAATATAAATATTTTTACACTATTAATTAATTATATATTATGACATGTGTGACTTTTAAAATAATTATTAAAAGAATTAAATATTTTTAATGACATAACAATACTCGATTGCTTGATGGCGTAACTTACAGTTCTCAATACTCTGAAGATGGACAAGCTCTTGGTGATTCGGGAACTAATTCATGAACATATCATTTGGACGATTATATTCATTCGAATTAATATTTCTACACCTTCTCTCTTTTCCTCTATGAAATTTTAGTTAGCTTCTACTTTATATACGTGGTTAAGAAGTGTTTGTAACATATAAATTTTTTATACAACGATGAAAGGTATGATTTTGTATATTCAAAAACTACATAAACTGAGTTATGTGCACTTCGATAGCTGGGTCGATGCACTTATATACGTATCTTGGTGCGGTTTTGCAGTTATTTTTGCAATTCGACATAGAAAATAAGAGAAAATTGTTAGCTGACTTTATATAATACTGTTGGTACCACACCCTTTGATGACTTTCTTCTTTTACTTATAATTTTGTAGTACTTTGTCATACAGGAACATAGACAAGGTTTTATTTTTCATGGAGGTGAAGAGGAAATCCACTTTGAATACTCAAAAATCGACATATAAAATGGTTGACTAAAGAGAAAGAGAAGTTGTCAATGATAAAAAGAAGCAAAAGATTATTATTTTTTTTAGAAAGAAAGGTCCTTCAATTATTTGGTAGTTGATGTATTTTTTTTAGTTGGAGGTGTGCACACAACAAAGGTGAAGGAAATTAGAAGCATATTCTAATAAAGATGTATGACACTGTGACAAAAGGGTGCACATGAGTCCTCATATCTCAATTTTTTTTTTCCATTTTTGTGTTAACACTATGAAATTTTAATTTAAAATATAATTCTCAAAACTTGAACGTCTAATTTCAGGATTAAGATTCTCTCAATTTTTTTTTCTCAAGTAATCAATTGTAGAAAAGAGAAAGATACAAAAAAATTATTAATAAAACTCAGTTGAAACTTGTGAAATTTCTTTTTATATCATTGTATCTTTTATAACTAACTACTTAAGAGAAAAAAAGATTGAGAGGATCCTCATCTCTAATTTCAAAACAAAGTTAGCACGGTGATGGAGAGCACGAATGGGGACTTTTTAACAATGATACAATTTAAATTTATTTTAATTTTTTATATAAAAACTTTTTATAAAGTTAAGAATAGTTGTGTTATCTAGAGTTTGTAACTCCAAGGATGTTTAACATTGCACTTACTTTTTATAAGTCTATTTTTATATTTTAGGTCGATTTCACTTTATATTTAAATTTGAGTCATATACATCCCATTCAATTATAATATATAGATTTAGTTAAATTATTATTATTTTCAATACATGTTTTTTATTTTTGAATGAAATTGAATATAGTAGATAATTTATTTGTGGGATAATAAACTTATTTGTAATTCGTAAATTAATCTAGAATTATAAAAAGAATAACAAAATCTTATTTTGTTTTATTTATGAGTTTAATTTTGATATAATATTAATATAAATATTTTTACACTATTAATTAATTATATATTATGACATGTGTGACTTTTAAAATAATTATTATAAGAGTTTAATATTTTTAATGACATAATAATACACGATTGCTTGATTGTGTAACTTACAGTTCTCAATACTCAGAAGATGGACAAGCTCTTGGTGATTCGGGAACTAATTCATGAACATATCATTTGGATTATTATATTCATTCGAATTAATATTTCTACACCTTCTCTCTTTTCCTCTATGAAATTTTAGTTAGCTTCTACTTGATATATGTGGTTAAGAAGTGTTTGTAACATTCAAATTTTTTATACAACGATGAAAAGTATGATTTTGTATGTTCAAAAACTACATAAACTGAGTTATGTACACTTCGATAGCTGGGTTGATGCACTTATATATGTATCTTGGTGCGGGTTTGAACTTATATTTGCAATTCGACATAGAAAATAAGAGAAAATTGTTAGCTGACTTTATATAATACTGTCGTTACCACACCCTTTAATGACTTTCTTCTTTTACTTATAATTTTGTAGTACTTTGTCATACAGGAACATGGACAAGGTTTTATTTTTCATGGAGGTGAAAAGGAAATCCACTTTGAGTACTCAAAAACCGACATATAAAATGGTTGACTAAAGAGAAAGAGAAGTTGTCAATGATAAAAAGAAGCAAATATTATAATTATTTTTAGAAAAAAAGATCCTTCAATTATTTGGTAGTTGATGTAGTGTATTTTTTTTTAGTTGGAGGTGTGCACACAACAAAGGTGAAGGGAACTAAAAGCATATTGTAATAAAGATGTATGACACTGTGACAAAAGGGTGCGCATGAGTCCCCATATATCAGTTTTTTAGTTTATTTCCATTTTTGTGTTAACATTATGAAATTTTAATTTAAAATATAATTCTGAAAACTTGAACGTCCAATTTCAGGATTAGGATTCTCTCAATTTTTTTTTCTCTCAAGTGGTCAATTGTAAGAAAGAGAAAGATATAAAAAATTATGAATAGGACTCAGTTGAAACTTGTGAAATTTCTTTTTATAATCTTGTATCTTTTTCTTTCCTAAAATTAACTACTTACGAGGGGAAAAAATTGAGAAAATCCTCATCTCTAATTTCAAAACAACGTTAGCAAGGTGAGGGAGAGCATGAATGAGGACTTTTTATCTATGATACAATTTAAATTTATTTTAACTTTTTATATAAAAACTTTTTATAAAGTTAAGAATAGTTGTACTATCTGGAGCTTGTAACTCCAAGGATGTTTAACATTGCACTTACTTTTTATAAGTCTATTTTTATATTTTAGGTCGATTTCACTTTATATTTAAATTTGAATCATATCCATCCAATTCAATTATGATATATAAATTTAGTTAAATTATTATTATTTTCAATACATGTTTTTTATTTTTGAATGAAATTAAATATAGTAGATAATTTATTTGTGGCTTAATAAACTTATTTGTAATTCGTAAATTAATCTAGAATTATAAAAAAATAACAAAATCTTATTTTGTTTTATTTATGAGTTTAATTTTGCTATAATATTAATATAAATATTATTACACTATTAATTAATTATATATTATGACATGTGTGACTTTTAAAATAATTATTAAAAGAATTAAATATTTTTAATGACATAACAATACACGATTGTTTGATGGTGTAACTTGATGGTGTAACTCCAAGGATGTTTTCTTTTTATAACATTGTATCTTTTTCTCTTCTACAATTAACTACTTACGAGGAGAAAAATTGAGAGGATCCTTATCTCTAATGTCAAAACAAAGTTAGCATGGTGAGAGAGAGCACGAATTAAGACTTTTTAACTATGATACAATTTAAATTTATTTTAATTTTTTGTATAAAAACTTTTTATAAAGTTAAGAATAGTTGTGCTATCTGGAGTTTGTAACTCCAAAGATGTTTAACATTGCACTTACTTTTTATAGGTCTATTTTTATATTTTAGATCGATTTCACTTTATATTTAAATTTGAATCATATACATCCAATTCAATTATGATATATAAATTTAGTTAAATTATTATTATTTTCAATACATGTTTTTTATTTTTGAATGAAATTGAATATAGTAGATAATTTATTTGTGGCTTAATAAACTTATTTGTAATTCGTAAATTAATCTAGAATTATAAAAAATAACAAAATCTTATTTTGTTTTATTTATGAGTTTAATTTTGATATAATATTAATATAAATATTATTACACTATTAATTAATTATATATTATGACATGTGTGACTTTTAAAATAATTATTAAAAGAATTAAATATTTTTAATGACATAATAATACACGATTGCTTGATGGTGTAACTTGATGGTATAACTCCAAGGATGTTTTCTTTTTATAACATTGTATCTTTCTCTCTTTTATAATTAACTACTTAAGAGGGAAAAATTTGAGGGGATCTTCATCTCTAATTTCAAAACAAAGTTAGCATGGTGAGGGAGAGCACGAATTAAGGCTTTTTAACTATGATACAATTTAAAATTATTTTAATTTTTTGTATAAAAACTTTTTATAAAATTAAGAATAGTTGTGCTATCTAGAGTTTGTAACCCCAAATCTGTTTAAAATTGCACTTACTTTTTATAGGTCTATTTTTATATTTTAGATCGATTTCACTTTATAATTGTTAAGAATAGTTGTGCTACCTAGAGTTTGTGCTATCTAAGTCATTATAAATTGTTTTTTACTCAGATATTCAACCAGTGTGAGACTTAATAGATTATTCTTTTGCTTCTCAACTTAAGTGATGCAAAACATGCATGCACACATGACTCGAGCTCAACCCTAAAGTTTTTCAGGCAATTTTAATGAAACTATAAAAACCGGTAACGTTACCAATCATAAGACTGGAACAACTTGGGCCTCCTATATACCATGGAGCGGTACACATAATCACTTGGAGACCATCTCCACAGATCCTGGAGCCCATGGTGAAGGGAATAGGACCCCTCCTTTGATTGGAGATAATGGCGGACTTGTTACTGAACTGCCCAAAAGAAATTTGGATCCTTGTTTGGGTGGGCTAATGTATTTATGTTTATGATCTTCCTAGCAGATTCAATAAGGATTTGTCGAAGGGTTGTCACTCTCTCTCAAGTGGGTGATATGAAGACCAAAAAAAAAAAAAAAAAAATGATATGTGCCTTTACATGTCTAACTTAGGCCTTAGCCTTGGACTTAAGGTTACAGAGAAATCAAATGAAAAGGTGCTGTCGAAGGATAGTTGGTATACAACTAACCAAATTTCCTTAGAATTTATTTTCCATAACTCGATGAACCATTACAAGTGCTTAACCAATGATTCTTCATTAGCTTCTGCTATGTATGTACCCTACTATGCTGGACTTGATGTGGGTCAATACCTTTAGGACTATAATGTTTCAGTGAAAGATGCTTCTCCAAAACGGCTCGAATGTTACACAACAGCTAGAAAGTAAAAGAATGCGCGGTAGAGATCATTTCACGGTTGGATGGAGGATTGGTTGGGATTTTAGGAGAAGAACGGATAATGATTCTGACTGGGCTACCAAGCTTATGTTTTTACCAGTAGCAAGCTAACATGTCATTGTTGCCAATTGAATAGTGAACTTATCAAACATTGCCAATCTTTTAGGAATTGCAAACTACTAAGTTGCAACGACGGGGAAAATAGTTGTGATGATCTTGTAGATGTTATAAAAGTGTTTCAAAGCTCAGTTTTCTGTTTACAGCCCTCCAGGGATTCATTTACAAGGTGATCAACGTTTGACTCAATTTTGACAGGTTGCTTTTCTATTTTCTTTCATCCAGATTCAGCTTATTCCTAATACTTATGGCATTTTCCCAAAAAGACTGAGAGTAAGCATCATTTATCTCTTTTTACTGAAATAATAAATGTCTAGCTCGCACCACACAATATGGACACTATTTTTATACTGGTTAACAATGTATAAATTTTTTATTAACAACGTATATTATGTGATTAATGAAGTTAGTATGTAATTGATTACCGATTTGTAATATATATATAGGAGGGATCAGTTTATACCAGTGTAAGTTTTTTTTTTCTTACACTAATTTTCAACCGTTAATTTTACTTTCATCTAATGGTTGAGATTATTTCATTAAAGATAACCATTAGATGAAAGTAGATCTAATGATTGAAAATGAGTGTAAGAAAAAAGATTCTACACCTTGGTGTAGAATTGATTCTCCTCATATAATATATATATATATATGATGAGATTTGAATAATTGATTCAAATAGAGAAATTTTACTAGTATTGATAAAGGTTTTAAAAAAAAAATCCGATATGAAATTTGTTATGATGACGTCCACCATCAGATTTCAAATTTCAAAGAATGAATAATAACAATCAAGCAAATATCGCAAATTATAATATTCTAGTCATAATTATAATCTGATATGAAAACACGCAAAAAGTAATAGGAACTATTGCTTCATGGGGTGTGATCTTGATTATGATACAACCATAATGGTTGTTGCACTTGTTGAATTGAACGAACTGCATCTGAGAATCCAATTCACAGAACACCCTTGGAAAATCTCAACAAGTAGGAGCCATGATCAATTGATCGTGTCTCAAACGTCTCCCAAAGCCAGCCATCATCAACGAGCAACATGGGAAGGAGTATGAATGGTACCAGACTGATAGATGTCTTCCTATTACTAGAGTCAGTGACGGACTTAGAAATTTTATGCAATGGGAATAAAGGTAATACTATCAACAAAGAAGCATAAACAAAAAGTTTTAATAATTATATTTATATATAAAAAATATATTAATATAAAATTATGAAAGATTAATTTACAATTATTCCTTTCGCGATTTCATATTTTGAAAATGTTAAATGATTTTTTTATTATCAATACTATCAAACATTTCACTCTCTATGTATGTAACTAAACAATCATTCAATCATTCATCTCTCATATGATTGCGTAGCCGATTCTTTATGATATTCATAGTAGAAAAAGTTATCTCAATTGATACAGTTGCTACTAGCAAGATCATAGCTAACTTCAAAAGAAAAAATATCAATGGATTAACAACATGCTATCTAGTCTCAACCAACTTCTGAGAGAGACCACTAATCTCATTCACATTTGAGAATTGATCATCAAAATGCACATTCAATATAAAATTCTCAAGTTGACTATCAAGTCCCAAAAAATTAGCAGAAGAAAATCTAGATGGATAAAATTGAGCTAAACGAATTAGTTTCTCCTTGTCAAAAGCAGAAAATGAATCTCTTAGGTTTAAGCAAGCTACACAAAGAAGTAACTCGGTATTTACCTCTGTAAAATGATTGTTAAGTTCTTGAAGTTGTCTATCAATCACTTGATAGAATAGTTCAACTTGAAAATGATGTTGATTTGAGATCTTTTCAACTTTACGCCTTGATCTTCCTTGTTTAACAAATATATCATTCATATTTGGAATGATAATATTATGCTTGTTACAAAACAATGAAACTTCATTGAGCAAAGGATGCCAGTCATCATCTCTCGAACTCTGCAATTGTTGCTTACACACTTTAACCAATGTCATGACATTTACGATGTCTTGATCACTTCTTTGTAGTGCTTGGGATAACTCAGCAGTGACTCCTAATATATTTTCATGCAAGTTGAAAATAAACTCAAAAGATTGAATAACATTCAACAAATGACATGCTTTAGCTATTTATTCTAAATTTATCCCATCTTCCTCAACAATTTCAAGAACATCAGTCACTGAAGAAAACATAGAAACCAAGCTAAGTATTGTACCATAATGTGAGCCCCATCTTGTATTCCCTATCCTTTTTAATGTTGTTTCTTGATTCAAGTCACGTCTACTAGAAATTTTTCCGCTTTGTAATGCTTCAATTGTCTTAAGCATTTGATTTTCACGGAGCATGTCTCTACGCTTACAAGAAGCTCTAACAACATTACACAAATTAGTAACCAAATTAAAAAGTAAAGCAATTTCAACTTGTTTCTTTGCAACTGTCACAAGTGCTAACTGAAGTTGGTGGGCAAAGCAATGAACATCGAATGTACAAGAATTTTCTTTCAAGATCAAACTTTTTAGGCCATTGAATTCTCCTTGCATGTTACTAGCTCTATCATATCCTTGTCTACGTATTCTTGTCAAGCTTAAATTATATGTTTCCAATAATGACTTCAAAGATGATTTTAATGATAAAGCACTTGTATTAGAAACATGAACAAAGTCAAGAAAATGCTCCACAAAATGTCCTTCTCTATTCACATAACGTAAACAAACAACCATTTGCTCCTTAATAGAAATATCTCTAGCTTCATCAATCAAAACAGCAAACATATCTTCTCCAAGATCTTCAATAACAACTTAAGTAGTTTCACTAGCAGCTGCTCTTACAATATCTTTTTGAATCTTAGGTGCTACTAATTTTAGATTTGCATGAGCATTTTTTAAAACATGATCAATCTCTTTATTATGTTGGGCAAGAAACTTTAGAAACTCCAAGAAATTACCTTAATTATTTGAATGCTCTGATTCATCATTACCACAGAAAGTTAGTCCTTGTCGTAATAGAAATCTAATGCAATCAACTGTAGCCGTCAAGTGAATTCAATAATCCTTTTTATGTTGCTTAGATTGCTTGCAAATAGCAGCTTCAATATGTAGCTTTTGGTTCATGAGTGCCTGACATTTTCTCCAAGCTTGATTATGAGCACTATTATGATTTCCAACATGAATTTGCAGTAACTCCTTCTTTCTCCAATTTGAAAAGCTCTTTATTACAAATGCATCATTACCTCCAACCTCAAGTTTCATGAGATAACAACAAAGACAAAAAATAATATCTTTTGATATACTATACTCTAACCAATTGCCAAAGTCATCAAACCACTTAGGATTAAAAATCTACGAAAAGAAGACCCACAATTGATTTTTTGGAAAATCATTGTCTCTTGGTTGACAAGGACCTTTTTGCAAATAGGCCCTTAGAGCTTCATCTTGGTCATTTGAATGATAATCTAAAATTTTATGTCGTTGTCCAGGATCTACAGGAAGGCTTTCCACATTGAATTCAATAAACCTCTTCTTACTAGATGAGGCCAATAGGGTACTTTGAGCAAGTGTTTGAAACTCCAATGGTGGTTTTCTTTTGAGAAATTTGTCCATTGCTAATAAAACACAAAATTTATGAGCTTAATTAGTAATGCTTAACAATAATACCAATACTGCATTACTAAATTCATAATTTTTCAAAAAACTCAACAAAGCACACACTTCATAACAAACACCAAATTTTACAATATGCAAAATAGTAATAACAATATCAGATTATCAGTAACAATAGTAAACATAAAGGCAAGTTTCTCATAAAAAATAATGAATAAAACTCTAAACTTACTTCGTTGGTATTTGGTAGAATAGAATTCAATACTCTGCCATTGAAAATGGAAAGGGAGCCTACATAGTTGAGCTCAACTAGCAACTGCAATAATTTTTTTTGCAAAGCTTATTAGGCAAAGTTAGGAACAAAAAATTGGGAAATTTAGTGAAAACAAAGAATTTATCAATACATAGTAATTTTTTTTTTAAGAAAGTATACCAAAAAGAAAAAAATTTAAGAAGAAAATACATACAGACTACAAACAGTGAGTTCAATCACAAGTTTTGATATTTGAGGTTCAAGAATCACTCTCACCACTACATATCTCACATGGGCAGGGGAGGAGATAGGGACTTTGGATCATTGTGTGGAGTGAGGTGAGAATGGTTTAAGAAATTTGGAAAAAGTTGACAACTTAACTTCTTTCACTAAATATTTGGGAACGAGCAAATGACTAGCAGAACATAAAAGAGTTGATTAAATATCTATGAGTGAAAAATAAATGTTTAAATAAAAGAAAAAAAAGTTTGAGAAAGTTAAAAAAACCCGAGTAATAGTAAAGAGAAAGAAGTAGGAGATGAAAAATAATATATTTGGTTAGAAAGAAAAATAGTGAAAGAGTTGGCTAAATATCTTTAGTGCTTCTGCTTTGAGTATTTAAACTTTGTCACTTTGACACTCTAACTTTAAATCATATGGGACATACGGTAGGAACTTTTGAAAAGTAATATTAAAAAAATAAATTTTATTTTATATGATAATAAATTTATTAATTTATTTATATGAGAGTAAAAATTATATATATAAAAAAATTAATTTATTTATATAAAGACAAAAGTTACACATATAAAAAAATAAAAAAATACATATATAAAATAAAAAAAATTAAATTGAGTGAAGGCATGTGTCTCGTCAATCCCTCTAGAGTCTACGCAGTGGGTGTTAGAAACTAGAAAGGAATATGCATCGGGGATATTATTGTAATTACCTAGAAAGATATTATTGTGATTATGTAGATACTTGGCAGCAAGGGAGAGAAAAGTGTGAGTAGATTTTGTCAGAAGATTGGGGATAAATGTGAGAGGGGAGGCTTGCGAGAGTGAGATAGAACAAGATCAGCAACCCTGTAGCCATTCAGACTTTGAGTAATAGACTCATACACACGGTGCAGAATAGAGACACCAAATATGTTGAAGTTTTGTGGTTCCATTAAGCATGACATATAAAGTAGATTCATTGCTATTCCATCAAACTCGGAATTTCATAACCGGGATATGGGTGTTTGGAACTAGTTGCAATGTTGTAATTTTCCCCATATTACCCGAGATGTCAAGCAAAATGAAGAACATGTAAGTACCTCCATTCTCCTCTGCTGTTCTGTTTTCTGTGGCATTTTTAGCCATGAAACAGAGTCCGACTGCAACTTCAGTAACACTATCACGCACCTTCCCTTTTGCTTGATCCATTAATTCTGGACCTTGTTGAGCAGCTCATATCCTTTGCATGTCTATATGAGTGTCAATGGCTGAATAGAAAACACCATAACTTCCTTTCTCAATGTCTTCTTGAATGTTGTACCAATTGGGATCACCAAATTTAGAGAAATACTCCTCCTCCATTGAACTATCACCGGCCATGTTGCGAGTGGCGTTCGTAAGTCCCACCATTGATACCAGTTGAGGGCACATCCTTCAAGGGCCCTCACGGCGGCAATCAATTTATATCCTTCTCCAATGGCGTTTACATGGAAGTGTTGTTCCGCTTTGAACAACCAGCTGCAAGCATCCTCGCCCAAAAACCTAGGGATCTGACTAGAAACCCTGGAGGTCTCCATTCTTCGCCTTGTTTCAATCCGTCCCTAATGTTACTCTATCACCAGCCTTCGCTTCCAAACACATTTCCAACATCCTCTGTGTTGATTCGGTGGCTTTACCATTGATGTATCGCAGAAGGTCTTCATTATTCACTCTGGAGGCTCTTCATTATTCACCCTCTCCTCGACGCAATAACTCCACCAACATCTCTTCCACCCTCTTCATCCTCTCCTATTACTCCATGGTCATCCCCTCAGTCCTCTGCCATGTCTATTCCATCCTTGTCTGAACATTCCAGGGCTCCCGAGATGAATGCTCTGATACCAATTTTATAAGAACTATAAAAATGAAACTGATAAAATTAAATATAGATAAAATGGACAAAAACCAGAGAATTTGTCCATTCACTATTATTATCTCTAGAACAATAATAGAAAGAGAAAAATACAAGAAAAGGAAAGAAAATGATTCAATCAAAGATTGATCCCCATCCTTAGGGAGAGGCCTATCCCACTAAAAAATTCCACTAAATTTCTGCCTAACTATCCCAAGCTTCCATTCTCAAATTTACCCCAGAATCCACTTGCACTTCTCTCTCCCTTATTGCCAAGTATCTGCATAATTACAACAATATCCCTCTACGTAATTACAATAATACCCCCATGCATATTACTTTCTACCACTAGAACTGTCGTAATGAGTTAAATCTAATAAAACTTACTTGAATAATTCGATAAAATAGATGAATTGAATTAGTAAAAATAAATACAAAATTAAAAATAATTCGAATTAGTCCGACTCGAATGAGTCAACCCACAATAACCTGACTCAACCCATTAACATTACATAATAATAAACTGAATTAATAAAATATAAACTCAAAACTAACATAACTCAATCTAATCTAACCAAAAAATGACAGATCCCATTTTGTGAGCTATATCTACCACTCACTGCACAGACTCTAGTAATAAGAAGACATCTGTCATAAACCTTGAACTAGACGTGATGGAAATGAAATCTACTACCACTAGACAAAGAGTAAAGCGAATAATCTCTCAAATCATCTAAACTTTCCCATGCAATGGTCTCTGCTTTACATGAGATTGTCACTAAAAATCCCATGGCATCCCATATCTTCCCAGGCTTGGTGCACTATATCAATTCATAATATTTAGTATTACTATAGTGATCCTTTAAAGTACATAAATAGACCTTCCACTAAAATTTTAGCTAATGAAATGTTACTAACAGATAAAGGGAGAATGCAATAGTATACCTTGTATAACATCCCGAAACTGCCTGCAGGATCGATGAGTGTCTCCACAAATCAACACGAGTCTTTTCAGCGTACTTTGTCCTCACTCACACGGATCCTAGGAAACTTTCCAAGAGGTCACCTATCCCACAAGTGCTCCAAGTCAAGCACGTTTAACTATGGAGTACTTATATTCTTGGTTCCCGAAAAGAAGATGCATCTTGTTGATATGAGTAGTGCTAATCAATTCCTTTAAGTCATCCTCAACTATGTAGTCACAAACATGTACAGTCTCTGGATCCCTCTCATTCCGGTGTGTATTCAGTTTACTCATGTGTCCCTCCGCCTAGAAGCTTGTCAGGAGCTGCTCCTTGTCCGTGCCTCATCTTTTTGCACCGGCGACCACTTCCCGCCTCGTCGGCCCCAGGTGCCACATGTTGTAACACCCCTATTTTTCATTTTCTTGATATAAATACGTTTTAATAATTTTTGTGAATTTTGTGAGTTTTTGAGAATTTTTAATTATTTTAATTATTTTAATATTATTTTGAGTTGTATGCTCAAACTTCATTTTTTTCTTAATATATATGAGTTTTATAATTTTTATGATTTTTGTGAATTTTTGTGGAATTTTGAGTTTTTGATTATTTTAATATTATTTTGAGTTGTATGTGTGTTTGAGGTGATCCTGGAAAAATAAAAAATTTTCCTGAACTGAAAAGTTTCAGATTGTTAATGCGGGGCTGAGGGATCTTACTAAACCCGAAACCGGAAACAGTTGACGGAAATTTTCTGTACCTGAGTTTTTTTGTTATCAATTGGGTAATGCCTTTATTTATTGTGTAATGTTATTATCCATTGAATAATGATTAACAATAGCTATTATTCTTTGAATAATCGTTTTTGAAAATATCTTTTGAAAAATATCTTGAGATTAGTCAACAATAATGGCTTGGACTTTGATTTGCACCCTTGGATGGCAAGACTTGGAGGAGAAGCTTTATATATCTATCATTGATCTAATCAATGGCTGTGAGGAGCAAACTTAATGAAGAAGTTTTGGATGATCACCATTGATCTCATCAACGGTTGTGAGAGTAAGCTTAATGTAGCAGTTTTGGATATTCACCATTGATCAAATTAATGGTTGTGAATGGTTGAAATTGGTCAAGATTGTCACACTTTTCTCTCACCTATCTCATGGCCATTTAGTCTCAAAGTGACTAAGTATTCATTTTTCTATTGCATTCAAGAAAAGCTATCATCTTTCTCTCAAAAACCTTAACACTATTTCTCCCATTTTTTCTCTCCTCTAGCTCACGGCTCCTTCACTCAAAACACCTATCCATCACTCATAAATTAAACAAAGCTTACCACTTAGTTCTAAACATCATTCCAAACAACTTTCAAGTTATGATCAAGATCAAATTTCATCATCTTCAAGCTTGATTTTTGGATTCAAGTTCTAGGGTTTTAAGGTGATGATCATAGTTTTCATTTCTTATTTGATTCTTGAAATTTTAAGACCATATTTGATCTATGGTCATCTCAATCAAGCATTGGATATTAATTTTTGTATGTTTACTTTGATTTTCAAGAGTTACTTGGTGGAAAAAGTTGATACAAAGAGTTATGCAAGGAGTTTAGGAAGCTACACCTAAGGTAAAAGAGAGATTAGCCTCATTAACTAATTATGGTGGTGAACGAAATTTATATAAAGGTGATGAATCTATGTGAGGATTTATTCACCATGTGTGTTTGATTGTGTGGTTTGTATTTAATTGCTCTATGTGATTTTTATTGCTTTGATATTTGCATGAACTTGATATAGTAGGTTTATGATGTTTAAGGTATGTTGTATGCTATAATTGTGGTAGAAAGGAAAACAATTTTTAGCTCCAATGGCCATAGAGGCTCACAGCCTCCAAGCTCTCAAAAGGGTAAACCTATATAAAATGAATTATAAAAGATTAACTTAGATGATAAGTGATAAGAAATTTAATTAAGGAATTACAAAATGAAAATACAAATGAATATATTTTCATCATTAATTAAAAAGTGAATTTCAGCCATAGTATAGAAAAATATGATGGAGAATTAAATTTGAAACTTAAAGTATTTTATTTAAGTGAATTTTTAATAAGGAAAATAGAAAAGATTTTATTAAATTAAAATAATGTAACTTTTGAAAAGAATATTGAAAAATATTATTTTGAGGAGTTTTAGTAAGGAAATAATTTTTAAGGATGATTTGGAATTTAAAATATTTTGTTTAAGAAAGTTTTATTTAGAATAATGAATAAAGATTTTGAGATATCTTGAATTAATTTAAATGATATAAGTTTTTGAGGAAAATGTTAGGAAATATTATTTGGTGGAGGTTTAGTGAGAAAATGTTAGAAATATTATTTAAAGGTGATTTATTAAGGAAATATTGGAATTAAAGTCCAATTTGATATTAAATGAGAAAATTTTTAATTTGAGCTTAGAATATTGAGAAAATGTTTTACGTAATTGAAAATATGTAGAAAAACTCTTACGCAATTTAAAAATGATGATTTTTAATTACGCGATTAAGAAAATATTTTAAAATCTTTACGCGATTAGAAAATGTTGAAAAACTATTACGTAATTTGAAAACATAACAGAAGTTTTCCATGATTATGAAAATGCGATAAAAACGCTACACGATTGAGGGGAAACAACACGTTTTGTTGTAGGGCCGACGTACTGGACCCGAGTGGATCAGTGGTATTATATAATTGTATGGGCAGTTATATAATATCATTGATACTAATGGTATTAGACAATTGTATGAGCAGTTATTTTAATATCATTGGGAACAATCCAACGGTAGTTTGATTTCATGGATCATGCATTTGAGCATTATACAGTCGGTAGCTGTTGTGACTTTTGTACTTAGGAGGGAACGAGAATTTGGATAGTGTGATAGGGGGCGTCAGGGCGAGGTGATTCACTTAGTAATCTGTTATCACATTATATACCTCTGGCTGTGAAGAACCATTGCAACGCACTGACGAGGACCTGACAAACACTATTTTTTTCGTGGTCTGGCATAGACTGTCATTGAGGGTGGCAGATCTTCTGGAATGTTCATCTCTGAGTTTGTGTTTAGCTCCATAGAGTAAGAACTGGTTCATTTGGCATGCACATGGTCAATGCACATATTATTGTGGCATGGTCAAGATACATATTGTCATAACTTGGTTAAAGTACACATTGTGGTGACATAATCATTGTGCATACATTATTGATATATATTGGCATGCTACTGTAAATGTTTATGTTATTGTGAGATATGTTTATTGCAGAATTATTTATAAATCCATAACATGATCATACTTGTGATATCTGTATTATATGGAACGACTTTGTTGTTCGTATTATTTCTCTACTGCCATGATGATATTGATGTAGGGGATTTCACATCTTTACTGTATTATTTTGTTTATACGTATGTATGATAAAGATTGTGAAGAGGATGAGGCAGGAACACCTCTTTTCTATTGTGTTGATTTTATCTGTGTACTGAGATGGCGTTAAGACCTGATTTTCTTGGTTACGTGAGAGTGCAGTTTCGAGGAGGCACTGATGCCTGACGCTATGATGCTAATGTTGAGCGTGTTGTTTATTTTGGGGATACTGTTCTCTCTCTTTATGCTTGTGTGCATTTGGAGTTCTCTATGCCTATTAGAGATACGTGGAGTGATCTTTATGACACTCATAGTGAGGACTCTGATGTGTCGACTGCTCGGACTCCTGTCCGTAGTAACATGCCCCGTCTGGAAAGTTTGTCTGTTAGGGATCCCGAGGAGGATTTGGAGGAAGATCGGGTGCAGGACCCTACTCTTCTAGTGTTTAGACTTGGGCTGGATTCAGTTTTTATATAGTAATTACATATTATTTAAAGTATGTAAGTTTTATGTATTTAAAATTCTACTAATCTATGTTATGTACGTGAGATGTATATTATTCAATTCTTGTGTCTTGTGTTTCTAAAATTCGGTAAGTTTATGTTATCTGCGAAAAAGAAATTTTGAAATTCGTATTAAAATAATATTAAATATTTTGTAACTTGGATAAAGAATTAAAAAGGAGTTAGTCTGAAATGTGATACCCTAAGGAAGGTGTTACACCTTACATTAGCAAGTTGCACGAATGCACCACGAGGTGAGTTGGGATTGTCAATTCTACTGATTAAACGGGTAGATTATGGTGAACGACACGTGATTATGACAAATAGTGCATCGAAGCTTCGGTGGCTAACCGAGGGGAAGGTGACAAACAAGAGGAAAAGCGAACCTCAAATGCGTAGAATTGAGATGATAACTGCGGGAGGAAAGAGAAATAAGGCACGACGAATACACTCTCGCTTAGGAGCACAACCCCGTTGCATCCGAATTGCTCATCGGAGCTCCATCATACTTGAATGGCTCAAAGATTTTCTGATCGTTGAAGTTCAGCATGAGTAGCGAACCAGATGGGCCATCATGCGCGTGATCGTTTTAGCCGAGGAAGAGGGAAATCCAATCAGTGAGCTGGATTTTCAGGCCATCGAAGCCTGCGAGGTAGGTGGCGAGGCGGAGGTTTCCGCTATGCTTC
The DNA here is from genome assembly GCA_029884595.1 of Ormosia semicastrata. Lineage (NCBI taxonomy): Eukaryota > Viridiplantae > Streptophyta > Magnoliopsida > Fabales > Fabaceae > Ormosia > Ormosia semicastrata. Next base: position 72,656,746 of record JAQQTO010000059.1, read on the forward strand.
CAAATTCGGTAGGTGTAGGAAGAGGCGATCTTGTCGATGAAGGGGATGACTGAACTGTCAAAGTGGAAGGAGATCTCCATGGACAAGTCGTACATGCGGCAAAGGGTAGACAGTACAGAGGTTACAATTTGGGGGAGTTTGCTGGTGGTGGTGGCTGATCAGTGTAGGGAAGCTTTGGCGAACTACCTCCTCCAACAAGGTGGCTACTAGAGACGAAGTCTCTTCTTTTCAATATTTACCTATTTAATAGGTAGACATTATTTATTTTCAACCATTGATCATTTTCAAATGTTTTTTCAACCTAATCTATGGCTTAGATTGAAGGTGTATCCACAAGGTGCATGTAAGACAAACTCTAGATAAAAGGCCTACTTTTGCGTCCCATGACCTTAAACTTATCTAAAAATTTAAAACATGAATTTGTATACCAGAAGTTTCAACGAAATGTTACTAATAGATAAGGGCCTACTTTTGTGTCCCTTTCCTATCAATTGAACTTTCGAGTGATAGACTCTAAAGTACATTAATTATTAATTATGAGAAAAGAATATAAAGTTATTTTGAACTTTTATCCTTTAATAAATTATCACTATAAACTTAATTTTTTTAATTAATTCTTAAATTTTAACTAATGTCCTAATAAATCTTTTTATTAATCATCTATTAATTTATTAACAGAGATATCACGTGACATCATCTTATCCATCCAAGCTCATTAAATTTGGATTGTTGATTTTTTTATTCATTAAAATCTTATTTTTTAATTATATTTTACTCTTAACAAATTAAATAACAAATTAAATAAAAATTAAATTATTTTAAAACAACATTAAATTAATTATTTTTTAAATTAAATTAAATTTTTAAAATTAAATTAAATTAAATTTTTTAAAATAATTAAAAATATTTTTATTTTTTATTTAGTTTAAAATAATTTAATTTATTTTAAAATAATTTAATTTAATTTTACTTTAAAATATTTTAATTTTTTTATTTAATTTTTTAAGAGTAAAATATAATTAAAAAAGATATTTTAATGAATAAAAAAATCAACAATACAAATTTAATGAGTTTGGATGTATAGTAACTTATGATATCACGTGATATTTTTATTAGTGATTTAACATATGGTTAATGAAAAGATTTATTGGGTCATTAATTAAAATTTATGGATTAATTAAATAAATTTTTAAAATTATAGTGATGATTTGTAAAAAGATAAAAGTTCAGGATGACTCTATACTCTTTTTTTATTAATTATTGATAAAAAATCAAATGAGTAAAATATCTTCTTCTTTTTCTAAATAATAATTTTTTCCATCTGCTGGTTGTCAACTCCGATGCAAGGATGCACCACAATGAAAAAATTATTATGGCCACTTTACCAAGGCAATAATCACTACACTTACTCAGGGATACATTTGCAATACTCTTAACAAAATTTTGAGCATCTATGCTCTAAGAAAACTACTTGTTATTGCAAGTCACTTCCAGTTGTCTATTATTTAGTTATTATTTCTAATATTATGGATTATTACTAATTGGTCCTTCGAGTCCCTTTTGACTCTGACACATGTAATCTTCTTATAGGAAGACGCTGTCGTTCCCTTCGATTTCTCCAACGAAGATGTTTTCGACGGAGTCGAGGAATTCTGATTGAGTGTAAAGTAATTTGAGAGATGTTCAAACACGTAAAAAAGTAGAATTAGAACCATCTTTTTTCAGTTCTTGTTCTACTTTTAGAGGTGATTTGAAGATAATTTTTTTTTTCAGTCTAAATTTGAGTTGAAGATGTAATCTTATGTTGCTAGTGATTTTAATTGTGTATAAATCGTGTTAAATGATGATTGAGCCCTGTGATGTCTAGGATGTAATAAATTTGAGGATTTAATGTACCTGCATACTTGCTTTCAACCTGTTTGATGAAATGTCTAAACTTCTTTTGTTTGGTTAAAACGAGTTATGGTGTTTGTGTTATGTAACTCTCCTTCTTTCTTGCATCTGATTGGATACTGAGTAGCTTAAAAATCAAAGGTTATGGGTATAGGCGTTGATTTAAATATGTTGAAATGCTTGACGATGTTTAGTGAGCGTTCTCTTCTGATTTCTATTTCATCCTATTCTTTGAAATACAATAGTCTGTATAACTAGAGGATGCTAAATCTTGTGCAGTTTAATGAAACTCTAGGCTAGTTGATTTACTTGTACTGAATATTCAAAGAAGAAACACGTCTTTCTCCCTGTGCTGAATACTCGTCCTTTTTTAATTTCTACTGTTTTATGCCTTTATGTCACATATTCTAGTGTTTCAAAAGCAAACAGACAAAGAGGAAACGATGAAGCAGAGACGGAGAACGAGAAAGAAAGGAGAGAGAAAAGAAAATAAAATTGAACTTTTTATACAATTTCTATTTTTTAAGGATAAATTAATAAATTGATAATTTTGACACTTTTAACTTGTTGAGTTACATGTAGTTATTCTTAGTCATTGATATAAAATTCTTTCACATCAATGGAAAAGAATCATGGAGCATCCATGCTCCAAACTCTTTTAGGAACATTTTATAAGTTTCCCTTAATCGGCAGATGCAATTGTTCTTTTTTGTTTATTTAGGACATACATACCTATATCACCTGCAACAGAGTTCAAACCAAATGATAGGACACATCAACTGCAAAAAGCTAGAAGGATTGAAACAACCAAAATCCTTTCTGAGGGGATAGGAATGCCCCTCACTCTGATTTGTTTCTTGAGGTAGCAGCAGCAAACATCAAAGGTACACTAGAATCAGCAATGCACTTCATTATAGAGCTTTCCAAGAAGAGAGTGGAGGGGTATCAGATACCTTCCATGTAGCATCAACAGCTGGGTATCTATCACCCTTGACTGCATCTGCAGCAGCAAAGGATTCAAGTTCTGCCATATCTTCTGGTGTCAGTTTGATTGACAAAGCCCCAATGTTTTGATTTAAGTTCTCAATTTTGGTGGTTCCAGGTATAGGGCACACGTCTTTCCCCTGGTGATGAACCCAAGCCAGTGCAAGCTGTGACGGAGTGCATCCCTTCTTTGCAGCCATTTCATTAACCCGCTCAAATATAGTCTTGTTGTGCTCCAGGTTTTCAGGTTGGAACCTAGGCAGATGCTGCAACAGGTAAAATACATACACAGGAGAAGATTAATATTTGTGTATCAATAATGGTCGCTCCAAAAATGACAAGACAATTTTCCCTGATTTACAAAGAAACAAGGTGTCAGGTAGGACAAATCCTAAAACCTGGATCTAGGGGGCATAAGTCAGTCATAGCAGGTTATGAAATCATATATAAGTATACACACACACATACACATGTATATATTTAAAGGCTTTGTTTATTTGTTTTTGTTTGGTCACACAACTGCGAAAAAAGCCACATGATTTTCTTGACATTGATATAAAACAATAACAATATTTTATTTCACCAATCATGGGAAATATTAGTATATAACCAGGTATACATAGCATGTTTATGATTAGTGTTGGTCTTCAAAAGATAAAACCCATGGTAATAACTTAAAATCCAATACTTTGATTTTGAACTATAATTGTAAATATACATGTTATTTGAAGTACGATTTGATCATCATATTTCGATACAATGGAACAAGAAGAAAAACAGTAAAAGTTCTAGGCAAGTTACTAATATTTTTCCCCTTTTCTGTGATTACTCTTTCTACTTTTAGGTATCATTTATCTTTTTTTTTTCCTCCAACAATAGTTAAGGGGCTAAAGAATTTGAATGAACCTGGATTTGTCAGTGAGAGTTGGAGCGAACAGACCAACAGATCATCAGCAACAGCAATATTTTAAGTTAGGGATTATGATCATGATCTTGTTCAAACTCTAATTAAATTGTTTTTAGCTAGCATCATAAAGAAGACAAGAAATAAAAAATATCCTACTACCTTAAAGTAATTGTTTGGAACAAATTAAAGTGGAAAATTCTGAGGACATCCAAGGTTAGAAATAGTTGACAAAGAGTGACTCTGACATTCAAGTGCCTTGAAACAATCCAAGGTACAGAGATAGGAGAGTTGATTATGAAAATGCACAAGTAATTGATGATGAGTTTTCGTAATAGTATGCCTTAACACAAACCTTCCGGTAGTCATCCTGTGACAAATTCTCAAGCAACTTAGGTCCTGATGAAAAGAATCCTCGCCCGAGAGGACTATATGCAACAATTCCAATGCCAAGTTCCCTAATGCAACAAGAGTATTATCACAAAGGCAAAATTAGAAGTGGTAATGTTAGACACTGTCTGTATCATTGCAGTTTCACCAAAAGGGAGAAATGGTAGATACTAAAACACAGGGTTTGTATAATGTAAATGACACCTGCAAGTTGGAACTATTTCTTGCTCCACATCTCTTGACCACAGGGACCACTCCAACTGCACAGCTGTTATGGGATGAACTGCTTGTGCTCTTCTGATGGTTGAAGCTGAGGCCTCGGATAGACCAATGTATTTTATTTTGCCCTCCTCAACCAGTTTTTTAAGCTCCCCAATCTTAAAATAAACAACACAAGGAAAAAAGGGTTGAAGTCATCATAAAATTGGTAAATTGGCCTTTTATCTTGAGTTGAGCAACAAATTAAATTAAAGTATCTCAAAACCTTACTACTACTGTGATGAAGTTGGTTTTAAAGGAGGAATAATGTTGGAATTAATTTTTCTTGTAGTAAGCATTTTGGTAATTTGTCCATTATGTATTAAGAAAAAAAAAAGGAATCAAATGGTTTATGTCTCTTCTTCTTCTTCCTCCACACTTTGCTCCATTTGGAGCCATAACCAAGTTTCCACATTTCCTTCATTTTGCCACCAAATACTTGCACCCACTTGCACCAAGGGCTTGAGGTGAGTTTCTACTCGTTTATTCTTGTTTGCTTTGTGTCAAATCTCATATTTCCTCAGGCTTTGCTATCTAAAAAAAAATGGTGGGTGAGTGTATTTTGGAAAATATAAGAATGTGGGGGCTTAGGTTCTAGTAAGTGGTAATGAGGAAGCCAAACTTTGGTTTTTCTCATGAGTTTCTTGAAAATCCTAAACCTTCTAATTAGGGATTTTATCTAATCTCTTTACCTATTCTTGGTTCAACCATAAATGGATTTTTTTAAAGCTTTATCATTTGAAAATTTTAATTATAGAGTAATCATTTTATTTATTTACGGAGCTTGAATTTTAAATTTCTAATATCTAGTGGGTAGCTTTATGCTTTAAGGAAATGGCAACAAGTTGAGAGTTGGGGTAATTTCTAGAAAAACTAGTTAGAGATTTTGGTGGTTGAGTTGATAGTAGAAGCCCCTCATTTCCTAGCAAAGCTTATAAATTTCAGAGAGTTATTTCTAAAGGAGATGCTCTCCCTTGAGGTTGCCTCTTAGTATAGGTCTTTGTTTTGTTTATCTTGAATTGTCAAAATATTTATTTATGAACAAATTTAGTGCGTACTACACCACTTGCTTCTCTAAGAGTTGTGGGGAGCGATTGAGTTGGTTCTTCGTATTTGTTAGTAGATAATTTATTTAGTGGCATCCTTTCCTAAGATTATTTTATTTGGGAAACAAAGCTTTCCAAGCTTATTAAATTTTCCCTTTCATATAAAGTCTATTATTTCAATGAAGAAAATCAAATTACAATTTTCATTGCTGGTTTGGATTTATTATTACTGTTACTATTTGTTTTTTTATAAACTTAGATTCTATTATTATCATTTTAGACATTGCTAAACCTCTTTTACAATGGCATTGAGGACAATATGAGTTATGTGAGTCGTTGTTCATGAGAATGTAATTATGATGTTTCAAATCTTAATGTGAAATTGAGAAATAAGTATTACCAACTTGGATGGTTTGGTTCTAATTACAATATACTTAAGCTTAAGTTTTTTTATATATATATATATATATATATATATATATATATATATATATATATATATATATATCGATGATGGGTTCCATGTTAGAACACCATTCACCATTAACGAAGAGATATAACAGTATCGCTTACTATAACAAAGACATATAACAGTCTATGTGCTCATAGTAGATCTAGTAAGCTATCGGGTGAAAGGACCCTTGCTATAACAAAGACATATAACAGTCTATGTGCTCATAGTAGATCTAGTAAGCTATCGGGTGAAAGGACCCTAGACATGAAATTTTACCAATTGCCATAGCAAAGAGATATAACAACCTATGTGTACATAGTAGATTTTGTGAGCTATTGGGTGAGAAGACCCTAGTCATGAGATTTCACCGCTTTCAATAGCGAAGAGATATAACGACCTATATGCATATAGTAGATGTAAAGGCTTTGTCGGGTTAGGCGAGGCCCCCAACTTGAGATGATATGAAATGAGTTTTATTGAGTAGAGTTGATTTTCCCAATTTGTAATTTAGTTCTTTTAGGTATAATCCATATTGATTATTTTATGTACGACAAGCATTTTTGAATTTCTTTACAACTATGAATTTGTTTCTGAAAAGCAAAGCATTTGATAAGTGATTTTATTTATAAACTTCATTTTTTCAGTTATTGTGTCTTGAGTTATTTTCAAAGCTTAAAGATTCGTGCTACTACTTGTTTCTCCTTCCTATGCACTTTGTTTATTATGCTCTCATTGAGTTTATGTGACGCACCCCATTTCTTTTCCTTCAGATTCGTAAGTTGTTGAGTAACGGGTTCTTGAGATTTGCTGTTCTTCCCAAGAGTGATAATATTTTTTTTTGGTAGGCCTCCATTGCTATCGGTGGCTAGTGTCTTATATGGACTTCAATATTTTGCAGCTATATGGAATAAGGCTTAATTCTTTCATTTTGATATGTATACGACCATACAGTCTTGACATGTCCTTTTGTATAGCTGAATGTCTGAATCAGTTTGTATTTATGGTTTACGCTTGAGATAGATCCTTATGTTTGTTAATGGGTTTTGATATACATTGCTAATCAGGTTGAAATGAAATGCGGGGTTTGTTCAGTTTTTGGGGGAAACTCTACCGAATTTTCGGTAGCCCCACTCTGAGCTTTCAAATTGGTTTCTTTTATTAATGTTATATTGTTAGGCTTGGCAGGCTAGCTGAGTGTTAAGTATTTCTAGCTTGTGCACCAATCACGGCTTAAGATCGTGACAACTACTAGAAGGTGTTACACAAACAGAGTGCTAAATAATAATATAAATGTTAAATAGAAAAATAAAAAGGAAAAGGCAAAGAAAGCATAGAAAGGGTGGGAGTGGAACCGTGACTTCAATTGGGAGACTAGTGTCAACACGATGTTGGTAATAGAGATCAATGGATTGGATATCAAGCCTCTTCAAGCTGGCCTCACAAGCAGCCCTGACGTAAGCGGGGTCACCACGGATCTCTCTTTTGCCGTCGACGAAGTTGACTCCAAATTTGGTGGCCAGTTCAACCTTGTCTCTGACCCCTTCTCCCAGAGCCTTTGAGAGAAGGACTTCGTTGGTGTGGGGGCCATAGATGTCGGAGGTGTCAAGGAAGGTTACACCGCTTTGGACAGCGTGATGGATAAGGGTGATCATGTCCGGTTCGGGCTTGGGGGGGCCGTAGACAGCAGACATGCTCATGCACCCAAGTCCCTGCTCCGACACCTCCAATCCTTGTGATCCCAGCTTCATTCTTCCCACCTTCGCCAACGCCATCACGCTTGAAATGAGATATTGAGATGAGATGAGCTCCCACAACTAATACTATGACTATCAACTCAACGTGTTTAGGGTTTGTAAACTCCGCTGATCTTCTGGTCACTATTGCATCTATTCTTTTTTAATAATTTCACATGTTGATATTTTCACTAAATATCCTCAAACTTTTATCATATTATACAACAACACAAAAAAACTCATACAAAATAACACATCCCATCCTAAACAGAAAATAAAATTCAAAATTTAAAAATAGATCCTTTTTGAAATATGTTTCTCACAAAGAGATGTGTTAGAAATATATTTTTATCACATTTTTTTAATATATTATTTTTTATTAGGACACACTATATATTAAAATACAAAATCAAATTTAATTACACATTAGTTGAGTTATTTATACATCAATCAAATTAATTATATACTAATTAAAATTAAATGTATATTTTAATATACGAAATAACTTAATAAAAAAATATGATAAAAATGTGTTTTTAACATTTCTTTTCTCGCTTATGCTTGCAGTGGAGAAAAATTTAGTATTTAGTTTGAGAAGTCACGTGAATGAATACTGGTAAAGGAAAGCTCTTTCACAATATAGGAGCAGTAACATTTTGTTAGTGGTAACAACTTATAAGTAATCAATCCCAAAATTTAACATCTTTTTGGAATAGTCAAACTTTGTAAACAAGTTGTGTTAATAAAAATTCAGCTTAAAGTGAATTTTATATGTAATAATATATCTATTATTTAAAAAATTATTTAAAATATATATTATAAAATTCAATAGTAAATATGTTAACACATTTGATCCATTATAAATTTATATTGACACATCTCTTTTTCAAATATCGATGATATTCACATAATTTCATTTTTCTTTTCCTTTTTCTTTTTTATAATTTCTCCTAAAGTTAGTGTATAATAAATTCTAATCTTTTTTTGTTCCTACAAAAGGCTCAAATTTTACTGAAAACTCCTCACATATTTTAACAAATAATTATTTCCTCAAATTATGATCTTATTTTTAACTACCAGATTTTGTATTTTTTTTCGTTGATGATACAATTATTATAACCCATTTTCGCACGTAGTTGTACTCATATTTGTTTATTTTTGCTACTTAAATCTATCTTACGTTGTTTTTTTTATCCATATTTTACATTGATTCTGCTTCTTTATTTATTTTCTTGAATAACTAAGCAAATTAGAGGAATGACAATGGGACAAACGAATTTTTCAATACCCGTCCCCATTCCATTCACTCACATGATATCCCATTTCCCGTCTCTAGTTTTTTGTCCCATACCCAAATTCGTAAGAATTTATCAGCCTTGTCTCCACCTCGTCGCAAATCAGACTTTTTGTTATAAATTTTTAAAAAATTGGTTAAATAATAAATTTATTACAATTTAAATTTAGTGTATATATATATATAGAGAGAGAGAGAGAGTTTGAGATGAATTCGGAGTAGGTTACGTAAAGAACACCCTATACTCGACCTCGCCTCGTACCCAAAAACAATGCATTCAAGTGTTACCTTAAACTTGGCCAACTGATGAATTACCTAACCCGTTCGGTTGGGGTTCGGGTCGGGACAAGACGGTCGGGCTAAATTGTCATCCCATAGACGTACCACCATCCAAAATTTGCCAGATTAATTTCGATATTTTAGTGAATCCTAACTAAACAATTGTACAGATATAAATATATTGCAATGGATGATATTGGTACGTACGCATACGAGCAATGGGCCAATGACCTTGTGTGTGTTTCGAAGTAAAAAAATAAATAAATAAAAACTGAAAATTAAAACCCCAAACTCTGTTTTGCGGAGAACAGAGATTCAACCTGGATTACTATGGTAAATGCACAAGAACCCTTATGTCCCAGAAACCAGACTCCAAGCATAACAAAGCTAAAAAATAGCCATCAAGGTTGCACAGCCTCCAAAAGTTTCTCATAAACTTGTCTAGCAGTCAAATCCTCCACCTGAAACAATCGTCAAATGCTCAAAATTGTTTAAAATAGGGGTCAACATCTTATAAGAGGGAACTAGAAATAAATTTTGTTCGCTAACCACTGGCATTGATATAATTCTTAAGAATTAGCATCCTTTAGAAAGAACTCAAAGAAGACACCCAATACAAATACATACTAATGTGGATGATTAATTTGAAGGTACACATGATAGTAATGTAACTCACCACAAGAAGCTTTGACTTGTTATTCCATCCTCTCTGAAGAGTCATCTGACTCAATCTCAAACCCAAAACCTATGTCAAAAAGGTGTAGTTAAGTTGTCAGTGCATAACTATCTTTGGCCAGAGAGAAAAGAGGGAGCCAAGAGACAAAATGACAAACACAAAAAGGGTTGAGAGGCTGTTTTCGACTAGATCCCATAACCATCAAGTTACAAAGCAACAACCTTAACAATGCGGTAAATCCCACCCCCTACAAAAAGATAAACAAAGAGGGAAGAAATATACTTTTCCCATAAATTCCAAGAGTTCGTTGTTAGCCTCTCCACGGGCAGCGGGAGCAGCTACAGTGACTCGAACATCATCAGCATTTACTCCTGACACAAAGAAATCAAAATATAAATTTACTTCTCAAGATCCATCGTGATTTTGTTAAGAATGTTGGAAGATATTTCCACTCCAAATATATGCCTTACCGACAAATAGATGATGTATCATGTATGCATGCCATTATGTAGACAAAGTTGCAACTCTATGTTCTAATGTGTTGTGGTTAAAAAAATGCCCAAAAAATATGGGCACGGGAAGACAACCTTTCAACTGTATCATTCACCAATTCTTTTTACCTTTTGCATTTTACCCCACCATTTCTTTCTATTTTTCTTTCATTTTCCTTTCCCCCTTCTGAATTCAGACCTCTGAAACAGTGAAACCATTGTAACACATGGGACAATGAGTTCTTTAATAATAACACAATTCTAAAGATGTACTCAATCTTGACTCAAATAAATTTTGAGTTGATGTCGTTTCTTGAGTTCCAGGCTTCCAGCCGTGAAAGTGCATTGCAGACAGAGAAATATGTAAGCACATGGCATTTGTTATGGTTGTAAGCATATTATATGCTTGGCATGTCAAATTAGCAGTATCATAAAATTTCTGAACAAAATAATGCCAATTGAAACAAAGGATTTGTGATTCAAAACTATTTGACAGGAAAAACAATCTTTTAATCGTATTATTGGAAAGTAGTGATCCATATTCCATACCATACCATCAATAAACAGAACTCTGGCCAGTTTTCCATTTGCACTTTTTGTCCCAAAAGTTCCAAAAGTGCTCTTATCACTTACGTGTTTGTTGAAGTAATAAAAAATAAACAGCTATAAATGTAATCAAACTATCAAAATAACATAGTTTTAGATAACTTCACCCCACTTTCTGTCTTCACTTTCCTTTTTTTTTTCCTCTCATTCTCAACTTCATTTCTTTTTTAACAACCATAATATTTCACTATATTTGAATTTTGATTCACACACATGTTTGGTGCATGTCCCACTTCCAGTTTAATGTATATCAAACTTGAAGGCTGCCTGCACATCATAAAACCAATATAACTAGCAACTTCTTATAAATATTATAACTTGCAAAAAAATTTAATGAGGTTATCTTGACCAGGACTGCTAACAATGTGAGTTCATTGACCAAAGTGAAGAAAGAGAAAGGTTACTGGTGATTGCGGAACGTTGTGCACGATCTTCCACTTCTATAGCAACTTGAACAAGTCCTCCTTCAAGCTGGGATATACAGGGTGGAACGGGTGCATCCTGAAGAAAACATGACATGAACAAATCATTTTAATTTTAAAGAAGATGCAAGCAGATGATTCAAAAATGTTGAGTGAGGAACTAGATACAAAATATTTATTTATTTATTAAGGAAATGACTAGATTAGATGGTATTGGTTGCTAAGTGCGGAGCAATATGTAATGTGGATTTGAAAGTATTAATGAAAAGGTGCTAGAATAAAATTGGATTGGAGAATCAGAAGAAGGAATGGTATGGAAGACCTGTGGGTTGGTTTCAGCAGCTACAGTACTGAGTGCACCATCAACGACATATATGAAAGAGGAAGATTCCAAATCTTGCTCAGCACGATAGCAAACAAAGAGACCACAACCCATACAGTTCATGCGGAATTGCTTCTCCAGTTTGCCTTCGCCTCTGTTGTGTTGTTGAGGGAAGACAATAAATGAGAAAAACAGCATGAGCATGAATATTGGCAAAGAAATTATATATAGGATAATAAAAATAAGTAAGTAAGTAAGTAGTACCGTTTTAAGACAACTTTTCCGGCGTCGTGAATATTGAATCTGGCAAGATGTTTGGTCTTGTCCAAAACGTAAGCTTTGTCAGTCTTCCTTTTGGGCATTTTCTGCAACTGGGTATCTTATAGAACAGAAGAGAAGAGATAGATATAAAAATAATAACTTAGAGGAAAGAAAGAAAGAGATCGAGATAGAGAAGTAGAAGGAGCAAGTGAGTGACAGTCACCAGTGATGAGGACATGGGATCCGCAGTGCTTGCAGTAATAAACAAAGAGATCGGAGTGTGGACCCTCTGGAGCTGCATCCTCACTTGAGTATGTATGCGTTGTCCTCTTCGGCATTCTGATTCTTCTCTTCTGTAAAGCAAAAACTATTAATCAATTTCAACAACCTAATCCAACTAAACTATTAAAGAAGATGAAGAGAAACACACAGTCCGAGAAGGATAGGATTAGGATGAGACTAGAGCTCCTCTCTGATTTTTCTATTTCTACGCCATCATCATCTCATCTCAATTCTGATCTGATTTCTGGATTGAAAAACCGGGTACCGTAAATAAAATCAAACACGGCGGGTAATATGGTCATATTACTTACTTTCGGAGAAAATTAATTTAATATTATATAAATCAAACAGCACAGCTGGATCAATGCGGAGAAGGCCTACGTGGTGGGCCTAGACAACTCCACTTGGGCTACTGTTACTGTTGTTTTGGTGTTGCCTACATATACTTTTCTTTATTATTATTATTATTTTTTTTCCCCCTCTCTCTTCATATATAATAGGAAAATAGTCAGTAGCGTTTTATTGTTACATTTTGGATTGTGTATTTCTTTTGCAGGGGTCAGGGCAGAGCTTTAACACACTCTATTTCATGACGGTTGATTACTGAAAGGGAATTTTGTAGTGTAGGCATTGTCTTTTCTAATGTAAGCTTTGATCCAATTGTTGGTTAGAGTTGTCTTGTTCATCTATCACACGGTCTTCCTTCAGAATCTCAATCAAACATAGCCCATGAGGAAGTGGAGTTTGAATTTGCACCACTTGTGCCATAGAAGGCCTGCTGGTGGAAGGTATTTGAGAGGTACACACAACATATAGCATTGTCAGCTTCAGAACTAACTAGCAATACCTCATCCTCTCTGTACCCGCTCATGCTTGCATCTACACACTCCAACACATTCCCTTCCTCAACTCAACCAACACCCTCACATGGTCCTTCAATATCACCACATTATCTTCTCCGTACTCCACTGCCCTCCTACCTGTCACCACCTCAAGGATCATCACCCCAAAACCGTATATATCACATTTCTCATTCACCCTTAATGCTCATTACATGCATGTCCAGCTTTGTCAGAAGCCGAGATAATTCAATCCAAAATCTGCGATCTTGGGGTTGTAATTCTCGGCAAGTAAAATGTTGCTTGGCTTTATATTGTGGTGAATGATTGGTGGACGGAAGGAATGATGCAAATGGGCAAGTCCCTTAGCAAAATTTTAAATCTATAATATTAGCCCAAGAAAGAGGGGGACTTGAAGGAAGCCTCTCATGTAGCTTGGCTTGCAGGCTGCATATTTTGTTACTAAAAGCTGCATTTGAGGAGTCCAGTAGTATCCTTTCAATGCTATTACATTTGGGTACCTCGCTTTTTCTAGGATTCCAACTTCCCTGTCAAAGTCTTGGGGATATTGGATTATATTTAGGGTGACAAGTCTCTTAATTGCTACCATTCTGCCTTGTGATCCCTATGGAACCTTATAAACTGCTCCAAAGATTCCTTCTCTGCTCTCGGATGCCTTGTTGAGTAAGGATTCCGGATTGCTAATCCAACCGGGTGAGGACTGGGAATCAAACAGAATGAGCTTTCCTGATCTAGAAGAGCCTGAGCACATGCTTTCCAAAGCATTATCTGCAAACGATAGCCTTCTCCGTACAGAAACGTTTAAGTAGGCTAATAGCAATCACTCCTAAGACGATCACAAAAGCTGCTGAAATTGCTACAACAGCAGAAACACTGAGGAAACTGTGCTAGACATTGAAGATTCATTTCTTTTCCTACGAGATTGAGGACCCATTTGGTTGTCATATGCACTTGGGTCAAGCACTAATGGCTTTGGCACATTCATCTTACATGGACCCTTCAGCAAGGGTGAGCAAATACCCAGGCTTCCTTCCAAGGAACTTTTGTCTAAGTTCTGAAATATACTGCCAGTAGGAAGCCTGCCTGTGAGCCTGTTATATGATATATTCACAGCAAGAAGAATTTGAAGCATTCCAAGCTCCTGTGGTATCTCTCCACTTAGTTCATTGAATTCCAATTTGAGGATCTTCAGCTTGCTTAGCCTTGACATGGACTTGGGGATTGAACCAGTCAAATTATTGTTTCACAAACTCCTGCATCAAAATAGATTAGAGTCAGTATCTTTAAAAACGTGTAGAAAATTATACTAGTGCATGTGAAATAGGAGGCTTACAGCAAGCAAAGAGATGTACAATTCCCAATCCTTTCTGGAATAGACCCGTTCAATGAATTTCCATCGAGTTGAAGGACAGCCAAATTGCCTAAATCACATATATCTGCTGGATCCGAACCATACAAGGAACTATTTCAAAGATCTAAAACTGTTAGGTTCTGAAAGAGAACCAATCCTGGAGGCATTTGAGATTGAAGATCATTCCAAGACAGATTCAAATATCTTAGTTTTGAAAGAAGAGCCATTTTTTGCAGGAATATTCCCCTGGAGATGGTTCTCCGAAAGTTCCAAATTGATGAGAGTTCCAAATAGCCTGCCTGAGCCTGCTGGGATTGAACCTGTCATCTCATTATAGGAAAAAGTCTATTTCCTCTAATCCTAGGCTAAACAAACCCTCTGGTATGGTACCATTGAAACCATTACCTCTGAGCCGAATCACAGATAACTTTGCACAGGAAACCAATGACAATGGAATATTTCCCACAAGCTTGTTATTTGAAATGCTCAGGTAAGTCAGTGATCTCAGTTCCCCTATTGATTGTGGGATGCTTCGAGTGAACTGATTGTTTGAGAGCTCTAGGTAATCCATACTGCTCAACTTACCAATCCACTGAGGCAATTCATTGGTTAAGATATTATTTGATGCCTTGAAAAAGCTCAAAGAATTAAGCCTCTCAATTGACTCTGGCAGTTCTCCATTGAACAGATTATCACTAATATCCAACCTATTCAAATACAGACAGAGTCCCATATCAGAAGGTAATGGTCCTAAAAAGTGATTACCCTGTAATGAGATCTCTTTCAAGTTATGTATGACTGATATTCCATCAGGTAAATATCCAAAGAAGGCATTGTTGGACAGATCCAAATTCCTAAACCTTGTCAATGACCAAATCCCAGTGTAAGTCCACATTACCGGCAAAATGATTATCGGAAAGATTAAGGCTATTCAGTAAGGAGCATCTGGACAGTGCTAGGAATTGGCCCTTTAACCATATTCCAAGCGAAAGACAGGTGATGAAGGGAAAAGCAGCTGTCAAACAAATTGTTTAGGATTGGTCCTAAGAATGAATTCTCTGAGAGATCAACAAACCTTATTGAGTTCATATTCACAAGAGAAGTGGGTAAGGGACCAGAAAGACTATTGTGACTAAGGTTTAGTCTTTCGAGATTAGTAGAAGAAAGAGCAAGCGCTGGACTAATACTCCCAGTCAAGTTGTTATGAGTAAGGGAGGATACCTTTAGATGCTGCAACTTCTCAAGACCTCTCCCTATCTTCCTAGATAAGCCCAAGCCATCCAATGTATTAGCGTGATTAATTATGATTGAGATTATGATTGATCACGATTGATTTTAGGGATGATTGTAAATTTGTAATTGATTTAGTACATATTAGATTGATTTAGTACATAATTATATTTTATTATTTTCCTTTCTTATACAGCAGCCTTCTTGTATAAATAGATGATAGTCTTTCTATATTCATTCATTCAGAAATATACACAAATTATCAATATTTGTCTCCCTATTTCTGTTTCTAACTTAGTATCAGAGGGTCTAGACTCTCAGTCCAATCTTAGATTTCAGACTCCAGACTCCATCCTAGATTCTAGACTCTGTTTCAGATTCCGTCCTAAATTCCAAACTCAGTTTCAGACACCGTTCTACATCTCCATTCAGACATTGCTCCAGACTTTCGTTCAGACACCGTTCCAAACCTCCAAACACCGTTTCATGTCTCCGCTTAAACACCGTTCTAGATCCCCGAAATACCTTATCGCTGCCATTGTCGGTTAATCGCTCCTCGGACCTCCGTTTTTGACATTGTTGGCACCATTGGAACCGTCGTCTGCCGATCTACCGGCCACCAAAATTTCACCTCCAACCGCCTCCGCACGTGTCGTCATGCGCCACCTTCTCCTTCTGTGCGTGTCTCACACCCTAGATCTAGCAAAAGTGATCCGTTGACCCGTGACCCATTGACGTGGCGAAGGCATTGATGTGGCTTGCTAGCCTAGTTCATCTAGCTGACGTGTCATCCAACGTGCTGACGTGGCATTACTGATATGTGATAACCCCACAATATGTAGTTATTTGTGCCTTATATCTGTGATATATTGATTATTTAGTCTTTGTTTTTATGCGTGAATAGAAGACTTTAGTATAATATTCATCTGATTTAATTTTGATGACTTCCATTATGATTTTGAGGAATTAGTTCCAAATCTTTGATGAATCAAGTACATTTGCATTTGTTATTAAAATGATGATTTTTCTATTACAGGAAGGGCTCCAATCAAGTATAAATATGGAGAATTTGGACTAGCATTGGACCAGGAAGCCCATGAGAAAGCCAAGTATAAAGACTAGCATTCAACACCGTGATGTAGGCATATCAATGTTGTGGCATGGTGCATTCCCTTGCTTTAGAACAGAAACTCATGGCTAGAGCGCTGCAGTGCAAATTATGGCGTCGCGGCGTTGGTAACCTAATTTGAATACACACCGCGACATAGGACAATGAATGCCACGACGTGACTTTGTTTTTATGAGCCTATAAATACTGTTTCATCATATTTCAAAGGAGAGTTTTGTGTTTTTGGAGAGCAACGACTAGGATTTTCATTTTAGACTAAAAGGAAGCAGAAGCAACCAAGTTTGAAGGTCATCTTCATCTTGGAAGGAGATTGAAGCATCTAGGATCATCATCTTTGAGCTTCTCTCTTCCATTCCTTCTTCTTTCTCTTTTTCATACTCATGAATATGATATATATGCTTATATTTTCGTGTTTCATGGCTAGCTAAGCTATGTATAAGGTTTTCTTTGGATCCTCTTATGGATATTGAATGAGTTTATAATCCTTTAAGTTTATATACATAACTTGGTTTTGTTCAATCATATGGATCTTAATATTGTTGATTGTTTAATTAGCTTTTAAGTGATTTGTTGAAATCTAATGAACCTAGACATAGGAATTTGAATTTGAGATCATATGTATGGTTGATGCATGTTTAACTTCATTCTCATGGAGGGGATAAGTTGATTAGCTAATGGGATAGAAATATACCTCTTAACCATGCATAGTAACTAATTAAGAATAGATATTAATGATTGGATTTTGCACTAGTTTTCATGGAAACATAGTGAATTAGGTAACTAAAGCATGGTTGATTGACCTAGACATAGACTTTTAACTAAGTTAGAATCTCAAACTAATCTAATCATTTTGTTTATATTACTCATAAGAATTGCATGTTATCAATTGAAGTGAGAGGTGAAGGAGGATTCCCTATTCTTTAATTAACATCTTTAACTCAGATTTACTACATTTTAGTCTTCATAGTTAATTTTGAACAACCTTTTATAAATTGAATGTGCTTGGATAGTATTAATTAAACTATTGGTTAATATTTAGTTTTTGATATTAGCGTATTCCTTGTGGGAATGATATTTGACTCTTGACTATATTACAAGTGTGACCCGTACACTTGCGATAAGCAAAAGAGCGAACAACATAGCACCAAACCCTTTCTAAGGTTTTCTGCTAAGATCATTCCATTTTTTTAGGTTCTTTTTTTTGTCAATTCAACTCCGAAAGTTCAGTTTTTTGCATTTTTCCTTGGTCTAATGGAAAAACCAGACATTACTCAGTCTCATTCAGTTGTGCTCACTACCCCCAGATGTTGTAGATATTACAAAGACCCAGGACACTTGATTGAGAATTGTCTTACATGTCCTCCAAGGTCTAATAAGAATAGGTTTCAATATTATCCCAATTCTTATGAGTTTGTGCTTGTTACTACTACTGCTAATGGATCCCCAAGTTCTTCAGCCACACCCCAAGTTGCTTTTTCTACTAATGATCTTGTGTTTCTCCTTAAGCGTCTACTATCCAATTCTGGTAATACATCATCTGTTTTATCAACCACACTAGGTAATACTAGATGATACTTTGACTATGCTTATTGAAACCATATGACCTTTATCTGTTAATGACATTCCACATTCTATACATACAACCGATGGATCTCTTATGAATGTTTGTCATAAGGGTTCTATCACTTTGTCCACTCTTAACTTACTTGATGCATATCGCATTCCCAAATTAAACTTCAATCTCATTTCTATTGGTCAATTATGTGACCTTAGTAATGAAGTCATATTTTCTTCTTCTGGTTATCGTGTGCAGGATCCACGAATAGAGCAAGTCATAGGGACTGGATGTAAATTCAGAAGGTTGTTTGAGCTCACCAACCTTCATGTTCCTTCTACCTTAAATCTTTGTGCAACATCCACCTCGTCCTCCATCCAACTGTGGCACCAACATCTTGCTCATAGTTCTCTAGGGAAATCGTGTCCCCTCTTATCTCAAGGGACTCTATGTTCAGTCAATAATGAGTTTTTCCACTGCACTTCTCATCAAACTGCTAAATAATTTGCACTTTTCTTAAGTAAAAGCACCCCTATTTCTAAATCTTCTTTTGACCTTGTGCATTCTGACGTCTGTGGCCTGTCCCCACACCAACTATGGGAGGTAATCGATATTTTGTAATACTTATTGATGATTTTTCTCTTTTTACTTGGATATTTAATGAAAAGTTATTCAAAACTTTCTCAAATTTATATTAATTTTGCTAATATGATCAAAACACATTTCTCAAGATTAATTAAAGTTTTTCATCATGATAATACTTCTGAATATCGTGATTCAAAACTTCTCATTTTTCTTGCTTAACTGGATACACTCTCTGAGTTTTCTTGTCCTAGCACTTCTTAGCAAAATGGTCGTGCTGAAGGAAAATATCATAATATTCTTGACTCTGTCTGAGCTATGCTCATTTCCTCCTCTTGTCTTGAACGTGCTTAGGTTGAAGCCGCTCTCACCATTGTCTATGTCATCAACCGTCTTCTTTCCTTTGTTTTGGATAATGTATCTCCCTTTGAATGTCTCCACCATATTTCTCCATATTACAACTCTGTTAAAGTTTTTGGTTGTACTTGTTATTGCAAGTCACTTCCAATTGTCTATTATTTAGTTATTATTTCTAATATTATAGATTATTAGTAATTGGTCCTTCGAGTCCCTTTTGACTCTGAGACATGTTGTCTTCTTGTGGGAAGATGCTGTCGTTCCCTTCGATTTCTCCAACGAAGATGTTTTCGACGGAGTCAAGGAATTTTGATTGAGTGGGAAGTAATTTGAGAGGTGTTCAAACACGTAAGAAAATAGAATTAAAACCATCCTTTTTCAGTTCTTGTTCTACTTTTAGAGGTGATTTGAAGATAAATTTTTTTTTTCAGTCTAAATTTGAGTTGAAGATGTAATCTTATGTTGCTAGTGATTTTAATTGTGTATAAATCGTGTTAAATGATGATTGAGCCCTGTGATGTCTAGGATGTAATAAATTTGAGGATTTAATGTACCTACATACTTGCTTTCAACCTGTTTGATGAAATGTCTAAACTTCTTTTGTTTGGTTAAAACGAGTTATGGTGTTTGTGTTAAGTAGCTCTCCTTTCTTGCATCTGATTGGATACTGAGTAGCTTAAAAATCAAAGGTTATGGGTATAGGCGTTGATTTAAATATGTTGAAATGCTTGACGATGTTTAGTGAGCGTTCTTTTCTGATTTCTATTTCATCCTATTCTTTGAAATACAATAGTCTGTATAACTAGAGGATGCTAAATCTTGTGCAATTTAATGAAACTCTAGGCTAGTTGATTTACTTGTACTGAATATTCAAAGAGGAAACACGTCTTTCTCCCTGTGCTGAATACTCGTCCTTTTTTAATTTCTACTGTTTTATGCCTTTATGTCACATATTCTAGTGTTTCAAAAGCAGACAGACAAAGGAAACGATGAAGCAGAGACGGAGAAGGAGAACGAAAGGAGAGAGAAAAGAAAAGAAAATTGAACTTTTTATACAATTTCTATTTTTTTAAGGATAAAATTAATAAATTGATAATTTTGACCCTTTAACTTGTTGAGTTACATGTAGTTATTCTTAGCCATTGATATAAAATTCTTTCACATCAATGGAAAAGAATCATGGAGCATCCATGCTCCAAACTCTTTTAGGAACATTTTAAAAGTTTCCCTTAATCGGCAGATGCAATTGTTCTTTTTTGTTTATTTAGACATACATACCTATATCACCTGCAACAGAGTTCAAACCAAATGATAGGACACATCAACTGCAAAAAGCTAGAAGGATTGAAACAACCAAAATCCTTTCTGAGGGGATAGGAATGCCCCTCACTCTGATTTGTTTCTTGAGGTAGCAGCAGCAAACATCAAAGGTACACTAGAATCAGCAATGCACTTCATTATAAAGCTTTCCAAGAAGATAGTGGAGGGGTATCAGATACCGTCCATGTAGCAACAACAGCTGGGTATCTATCACCCTTGACTGCATCTGCAGCAGCAAAGGATTCAAGTTCTGCCATATCTTCTGGTGTCAGTTTGATTGACAAAGCCCCAATGTTTTGATTTAAGTTCTCAATTTTGGTGGTTCCAGGTATAGGGCACACGTCTTTCCCCTGGTGATGAACCCAAGCCAGTGCAAGCTGTGACGGAGTGCATCCCTTCTTTGCAGCCATTTCATTAACCCGCTCAAATATAGTCTTATTGTGCTCCAGGTTTTCAGGTTGGAACCTAGGCAGATGCTGCAACAGGTTAAATACATACACAGGAGAAGATTAATATTTGTGTATCAATAATGGTCGTTCCAAAAATGACAAGACAATTTTCCCTGATTTACAAAGAAACAAGGTGTCAGGTAGGACAAATCCTAAAACCTGGATCTAGGGGGCATAAGTCAGTCATAGCAGGTTATGAAATCATATATAAGTATACACACACACACATACACATGTATATATTTAAAGGCTTTGTTTATTTGTTTTTGTTTGGTCACACAACTGCGAAAAAAGCCACATGATTTTCTTGACATTGATATAAAACAATAACAATATTTTATTTCACCAATCATGGGAAATATTAGTATATAACCAGGTATACATAGCATGTTTATGATTAGTGTTGGTCTTCAAAAGATAAAACCTATGGTAATAACTTAAAATCCAATACTTTGATTTTGAACTATAATTGTAAATATACATGTTATTTGAAGTACGATTTGATCATCATATTTCGATACAATGGAACAAGAAGAAAAACAGTAAAAGTTCTAGGCAAGTTACTAATATTTTTCCCCTTTTCTGTGATTACTCTTTCTACTTATAGTTATCATTTATCTTTTTTTTTCCTCCAACAATAGTTAAGGGGCTAAAGAATTTGAATGAACCTGGATTTGTCAGTGAGAGTTGGAGGGAGAGAACAGACCAACAGATTATCAGCAACAATAATATTTTAAGTTAGGGATTATGATCATGATCTTGTTCAAACTCTAATTAAATTGTTTTTAGCTAGCATCATAAAGAAGACAAGAAATAAAAAATATCCTACTACCTTAAAGTAATTGTTTAGAACAAATTAAAGTGGAAAATTTTGAGGACATCCAAGGTTAGAAATAGTTGACAAAGAGTGACTGACATTCAAGTGCCTTGAAACAATCCAAGGTACAGAGAGAGGAGAGTTGATTATGAAAATGCACAAGTAATTGATGATGAGTTTTCGTAATAGTATGCCTTAACACAAACCTTCCGGTAGTCATCCTGTGACAAATTCTCAAGCAACTTAGGTCCTGATGAAAAGAATCCTCGCCCGAGAGGACTATATGCAACAATTCCAATGCCAAGTTCCCTAATGCAACAAGAGTATTATCACAAAGGCAAAATTAGAAGTGGTAATGTTAGACACTGTCTGTATCATTGCAGTTTCACCAAAAGGGAGAAATGGTAGATACTAAAACACAGGGTTTGTATAATGTAAATGACACCTGCAAGTTGGAACTATTTCTTGCTCCACATCTCTTGACCACAGGGACCACTCCAACTGCACAGCTGTTATGGGATGAACTGCTTGTGCTCTTCTGATGGTTGAAGCTGAGGCCTCGGATAGACCAATGTATTTTATTTTGCCCTCCTCAACCAGTTTTTTAAGCTCCCCAATCTTAAAATAAACAACACAAGGAAAAAAGGGTTGAAGTCATCATAAAATTGGTAAATTGGCCTTTTATCTTGAGTTGAGCAACAAATTAAATTAAAGTATCTCAAAACCTTACTACTACTGTGATGAAGTTGGTTTTAAAGGAGGAATAAGGTTGGAATTAATTTTTCTTGTAGTAAGCATTTTGGTAATTTGTCCATTATGTATTAAGAAAAAAAAAAGAATCAAATGGTTTACGTCTCTTCTTCTTCTTCCTCCACACTTTGCTCCATTTGGAGCCATAACCAAGTTTCCACCTTTCCTTCGTTTTGTCACCAAATACTTGCACCCACTTGCACCAAGGGCTTGAGGTGAGTTTCTACTCGTTTATTCTTGTTTGCTTTATGTCAAATCTCATATTTCCTCAGGCTTTGCTATCTAAAAAAAAAAAATGGTGGGTGAGTGTATTTTGGAAAATATAAGAATGTGGGGGCTTAGGTTCTAGTAAGTGGTAATGAGGAAGCCAAACTTTGGTTTTTCTCATGAGTTTCTTGAAAATCCTAAACCTTCTAATTAGGGATTTTATCTAATCTCTTTACCCATTTTTGGTTCAACCATAAATGGATTTTTTTTAAAGCTTTATCATTTGAAAATTTTAATTATAGAGTAATCATTTTATTTATTTACGGAGCTTGAATTTTAAATTTCTAATATCTAGTGGGTAGCTTTATGCTTTAAGGAAATGGCAACAAGTTGAAAGTTGGGGTAATTTCTAGAAAAACTAGTTAGAGATTTTGGTGGTTGAGTTGATAGTAGAAACCCCTCATTTCCTAGCAAAGCTTATAAATTTCAGAGAGTTATTTCTAAAGGAGATGCTCTCCCTTGAGGTTGCCTCTTAGTATAGGTCTTTGTTTCATTTATCTTGACTTGTCAAATATTTATTTATGAACAAATTTAGTGGGTACTACACCACTTGCTTCTCTAAGAGTTGTGGGGAGCGATTGAGTTGGTTCTTCGTATTTGTTAGTAGATAATTTATTTAGTGGCATCCTTTCCTAAGATTATTTTATTTGGGAAACAAAGCTTTCCAAGCTTATTAAATTTTCCCTTTCATATAAAGACTATTATTTCAATGAAGAAAATCAAATTACAATTTTCATTGCTGGTTTGGATTTATTATTACTGTTACTATTTGTTTTCTTATAAACTTAGATTCTATTATTATCATTTTAGACATTGCTAAACCTCTTTTACAATGGCATTGAGTATGTTTTAAGTAATAGTCCTATTGACAATATGAGTTATGTGAGTTGTTGTTCATGAGAATGTAATTATGATGTTTTAAATCTTAATGTGAAATTGAGAAATAAGTATTACCAACTTGGATGGTTTGGTTCTAATTACGATATACTTAAGCTTAAGTTTTATATATATATATATATCGATGATGGGTTCCATGTTAGAACACCATTCACCATTAACGAAGAGATATAACAGTATCGCTTGCTATAACAAAGACATATAATAGTCTATGTGCTCATAGTAGATCTAGTAAGCTATCGAGTGAAAGGACCCTAGACATGAAATTTTACCAATTGCCGTAGCAAAGAGATATAACAACCTATGTGTACATAGTAGATTTTGTGAGCTATTGGGTGAGAAGACCCTAGTCATGAGATTTCACCGCTTTCAGTAGCAAAGAGATATAACGACCTATATGCATATAGTAGATGTAAAGGCTTTGTCGGGTTAGGCGAGGCCCCCAACTTGAGATGATATGAAATGAGTTTTATTGAGTAGAGTTGAGTTTCCCAATTTGTAATTTAGTTCTTTTAGGTATAATCCATATTGATTATTCTATGTACGTCAAGCATTTTTGAATTTCTTTACAACTATGAATTTGTTTCTGAAAAGCAAAGCATTTGATAAATGATTTTATTTATAAACTTCATTTCTTCAGTTATTGTGCCTTGAGTTATTTTCAAAGCTTAAAGATTCGTGTTACTACTTGTTTCTCCTTCCTATGCACTTTGTTTATTATGCTCTCATTGAGTCTATGTGACTCACCCCATTTCTTTTCCTTCAGATTCGTAAGTTGTTGAGTAACAGGTTCTTGAGATTTGCTGCTCTTCCCAAGAGTGATAATATTTTTTTTTTTGATAGGCCTCCATTGCTATCGGTGGCTAGTGTCATATATCGACTTCAATATTTTGCAGTTATATGGAATAAGGCTTAATTCTTTCATTTTGATATGTATACGACCATACAGTCTTGACATGTCCTTTTGTATAGCTGAATGTCTGAATCAGTTTGTATTTATGGTTGACGCTTGAGATAGATCCTTATGTTTGTTAATGGGTTTTGATATACATTGCTAATCAGGTTGAAATGAAATGCGGGGTTTGTTCAGTTTTTGGGGGAAACTCTACCGAATTTTCGGTAGCCCCACTCTGAGTTTTCAAATTGGTTTCTTTTATTAATGTTATATTGTTAGGCTTGGCAGGGCTAGTTGAGTGTTAGGCTATGTTTGGATTGGTGGTATTGAGTGGGATGGGATGGGATGGGATGGAGATAGGTTTCATTGTTTGGTTATGTTAAAAAATGATGGAATGAGATGGGAGTGGGATGGGATGGGATGGAGATAGGTTTCATTGTTTGGTTATGTTAAAAAATGATGGAATGAGATGGGAGTAGGTGGGATGGATCCCATCCCATCCCACCACAAACCATTAATTTTCTTCTCCCCCAATTTGGGGGGTATGGGATGGAATCATGCTTTTAATTGTAATTATAATTAAGATTTTACTACATTAACCTTATACTCTAAAATTAGTATGTTTGAAATAAGGACAATATAGGAAAAATGAAGTTATAATTCTTACCATTCCATTCACTTCCCAAACAATGGAATGGTATCTTTACTCCATTCCATCCTAAAATATCCAAACAATGGAATGGTACTTTTATCCCATTCCATTCCATTCCATCTCATTTCATCCCATCCCATCTCATTCCATTCCATCAATTACTAAATATACAAACATACCCGTAAGTATTTCTAACTTGTGCACCAATCACGGCTTAAGATCGTGACAACTACTAGAAGGTGTTACACAAACAGAGTGCTAAATAATAATATAAATGTTAAATAGAAAAATAAAAAGAAAAAGGCAAAGAAAGCCTAGAAAGGGTGGGAGTGGAACCGTGACTTCAATTGGGAGACTAGTGTCAACACGATGTTGGTAATAGAGATCAATGGATTGGATATCAAGCCTCTTCAAGCTGGCCTCACAAGCAGCCCTGACGTAAGCGGGGTCACCACGGATCTCTCTTTTGCCGTCGACGAAGTTGACTCCAAATTTGGTGGCCAGTTCAACCTTGTCTCTGACCCCTTCTCCCAGAGCCTTTGAGAGAAGGACTTCGTTGGTGTGGGGGCCATAGATGTCGGAGGTGTCAAGGAAGGTTACACCGCTTTGGACAGCGTGATGGATAAGGGTGATCATGTCCGGTTCGGGCTTGGGGGGGCCGTAGAAAGCAGACATGCTCATGCACCCAAGTCCCTGCTCCGACACCTCCAATCCTTGTGATCCCAGCTTCATTCTTCCCACCTTCGCCAACGCCATCACGCTTGAAATGAGATATTGAGATGAGATGAGCTCCCACAACTAATACTATGACTATCAACTCAACGTGTTTAGGGTTTGTAAACTCCGCTGATCTTCTTGTCACTATTGCATCTATTCTTTTTTAACAATTTCACATGTTGATATTTTCACTAAATATCCTCAAACTTTACTCATATTATACAACAAAACAAAAAACTCATACAAAATAACACATTCCACCTTAAACAGAAAATAAAATTCAAAATTTAAAAATAAACACTTTTTGAAATATGTTCCTCGTTAAGAGATGTGTTAGAAATATATTCTCAATCACATTTTTTTAATATATTTTTTTATTAAATCATATTATATACTAAAATACAAAATCAAATTTAATTACACATTAGTTGAGTTATTTATGCATTAATTAAATTAATTATATACTAATTAAAATTAAATATATATTTTAATATACTACATAACTTAATAAAAAAATATGATAAAAATGTGTTTTTAACATTTCTTTTCTCGCTTATGCTTGCAGTGGAGAAAAATTTAGTATTTAGTTTGAGAAGTCACGTGAATGAATACTGGTAAAGGAAAGTTCTTTCACAATATAGGAGCAGTAACATTTTGTTAGTGGTAACACCTTATAAGTAATCAATCCCAAAATTTAACATCTTTTTGGAATAGTCAAACTTTATAAACAAGTTGTGTTAATATTTTTTTGATCAAGAGAGAAAGCAAAAAAAAAAAAACAACAGAAACAAAACTAAGCTCTAATCCTGGTAATGCCCAAGGCATCAGCTAACAAGATCGAATGAACCTGGTGAGGGCAGAACTCCCAGTCAGTAAAACCTTGATCCATAGAAGCACCATATTTCGCCAACCAATCAGCACAAAAATTTCCTTCTCGTGAGGAATGCTGAAAGATCAGAATCCAAGACAAAGACATGAAATCTTTAATGCGGTTGATGAGAGGAGCATACTGATGGAAAGGAGAAACTTCTTTAGTGATAAGATCCAATGCCATTTGTGAATCAGATTCACAAATTTGCACGATGGCCTCGTCTCCAAACAGAATCAAGACCATGAAAAATAGCCAAAAGCTCAGCATTGAGACCTGGTTGTGAATCCACAAGAACCAGGAGAAACCACTAAGCCATTCCCGGAGGTTCGAATTAAACCACCATACTCGGACCTAGGATTCCCCAAAGAGCTACCATCAACATTAACTTTGCAGAAACCATCTGTTGGAGGAGTCCAGTTGATCTCCTTTATGCAATGGACTTTAATACTAGTGCCAAAAGCTTTACTAATCAAGTCATTAAGACAAGCAATACGGCAAAGCACATACCAGTCCTCCCATCTGGTATCTTTAAAAATTTCAACATTCCTTGCTTTCCAAATAATCCAAGCAGTAACAGCAAATAATTGACCACGATCATTAATAATATTGGTCTTTATCCAGCTCTTCCAATCAGCAGAAAAGAAATCCATCTGAGACTGAAAGTTTAATAACTCCCATATTTTCCTGGCCCTGCAACAGTCCCTGAGAGTATGAATAAGAGATTCCTGCGCAACTCCACATCTATGACAGCTGCTATCAGTACTGATATGCCTATAACAACGAAAGGCATTGGTTGGCAAATTCCCATGAAAAGTAATCCACAAAAAGTGTTTTATGTTTTCAGGCAACTTGAGATTCCAAAGCCAAGTCCAAGACTCATACTGCTCCAAAGGAGATATATTAGCCTGAGATAACCACTAGTAACCTTCCCTGGCAGAGTAGATACCAGAAAAAGAGTTGGACCAAATCAAAATGTCCTCAGTTCTGTCATCAATAACATAGCTCATAATTCGCATTTTAATATGCTGAGGAATGAAAGTTGCAAGTTTCCCCAGATGCCAAACATTATCAGTAAAAATATCCTTTAGTTGGAGATGAGCATCCTGGATATCCACAAAAGGAACAAGATTACACAAGAGATCATCATCCAACCATTTATGGTACCAAATAGATATATTCCCCTTACCAACTCTAACTTTATAACCAGATTTTAGTTTATCAGCTGCTTTCAAAATTGATCTCCAAGTTGTAGAAATGCCTGCAACAGGCTTAGCATTAAGGATATGAGAGCCCTGAAGATATTTGGAAGACAAAAGTTGAACCCAGAGCTTGTCATAGCTATGAATGACATCCCAAACATGTTTTCCCAGTAAAGATATATTAGTTTCCCTAGCCGTGTGAATACCAAGTCCTCCTTTATTCCTTGGCTGAGTGACAACATCCCAGTTAACCCAATGACAAGCCTTATTGCCCCAAATAAACCTTCTAACACACAAGTCAATGCTGTCACAAATTCCCTCTGGCAACCAATTATTATGCATAGTATAGATTGGCATTGAGGAGATGACTGATTTAGCTAAAGTAACTCTTCCAGATCTATTCAACAACTTCCCCTTCCACCCAGCTAATCTAGCATTTATTTTATCCAACACAAAGCCAAAGTCACACTTCCTTGTTCTCCCTGAAATAAGAGGAAATCCTAGGTATTTTCCCAAATTGACAGTTGACTGGAAACCAGTAATGTCAGCAAATTTGGTAACTTTGGAGTGATGGATATTAGTAGAGGCTGCAAATCTAGTCTTCTGGACATTAACCTTCAAACCAGAGGCATGACAGAAAGCTTGCAAGACCTCTTGAACCAATCTAGCCTGAGATACCTTGGCATGAGTGAAAAGAAGGCAGTCATCAGCAAAGAACAAATGGGAGATTGCAGGACCATTTTTAGAAATTCTAACAGGTTTCCACTTGCTATCTTGGACTTTCTCTTGGATAAGCAGGGCAAGTTTTTCCATACACAGAACAAACAAATACGGAGACATGGGATCTCCTTGCCTCAAGCCTCTCTGAGGAGTAAAACTCTCCAGCTTTTCACCATTCCACTTCAAGGCTAAAGAAGGAGCAGTGGTACAATGCATAATAAGATCAATAGTCCTTTGAGGGAAGCCAAAATCAGAAAGAGTAAGTTTAAGGAAATCCCAATTGACCCTATCATAGGCTTTTTCAAAGTCCACTTTGAAGAGAAGAAAACCAGATTTCCCTTTTTTCCTATGCATTTGATGCACAATCTCTTGGGCAATTAAGGCATTGTCTGAAGTACCTCTTTTAGGAATAAAACTACTCTGCAAAGGCCCAATAAGATCAGCCAAATGCGGTCTAATTCTTCTCACCAACACCTTGGATATAAGCTTCAACATAACATTGCAAAGGCTTATTGGCCTAAAGTCTCTCAAACCTAAAGTGAATTTTATAAGTAATAATATATCTATTATTTAAAAAATTATTTAAAATATATATTATAAAATTCAATAGTAAATATGTCAACACATTTGATCCATTATAAATTTATATTGACACATCTCTTTTTCAAATATCGATGATATTCACATAATTACATTTTTCTTTTTCTTTTTTATAATTTCTCCTAAAGTTAGTGTATAATAAATTCTAATATTTTTTTGTTCCTACAAAAGGCTCAAATTTTACAGAAAATTCCTCACATATTTGAACAAATAATTATTTCCTCAAATTATGATCTTATTTTTAACTACCAGATTTTGTATTTTTTTTCGTTGATGATACAATTATTATAACCCATTTTCGCACGTAGTTGTACTCATATTTGTTTATTTTTGCTACTTAAATCTATCTTACGTTGTTTTTTTTATCCATATTTTACATTGATTCTGCTGCTTTATTTATTTTCTTGAATAACTAAGCAAATTAGAGAAATGACAATAGGACAAACGAATTCTTCAATACCGTCCCCATTCCATTCACTCACATGATATCCCATTTCCCGTCTCTAGTTTTTTGTCCCATACCCAAATTCGTAAGAATTTATCTGCCTTGTCTCCACCTCGTCGCAAATCACACTTTTTGTTATAAATTTTTAAAAAATTGGTTAAATAATAAATTTATTACAATTTAAATTTAGTGTATATATATATATAGAGAGAGAGAGAGAGAGAGAGAGAGAGAGAGAGAGAGAGATGAATTCGGAGTAAGTTACGTAAAGAACACCCTATACTCGACCTCGCCTCGTACCCAAAAACAATGCATTCAAGTTTTACCTTAAACTTGGCCAACTGATGAATTACCTAACCCGTTCGGTTGGGGTTCGGGTCGGGACAAGACGGCCGGACTAAATTGTCATCCCATAGACGTACCACCATCCAAAATTTGCCAGATTAAATTCGATATTTTAGTGAATCCTAACTAAACAATTGAACAGATATAAATATATTGCAATGGATGATATTGGTACGCACGCATACGAGCAATGGGCCAATGACCTTGTGTGTGTTTCGAAGTAAAAAAATAAATAAATAAAAACTGAAAATTAAAACCCCAAACTCTGTTTTGCGGAGAACAGAGATTCAACCTGGATTACTATGGTAAATGCACAAGAACCCTTTTGTCCCAGAAACCAGACTCCAAGCATAACAAAGCTAAAAAATAGCCATCAAGGTTGCACAGCCTCCAAAAGTTTCTCATAAACTTGTCTAGCAGTCAAATCCTCCACCTGAAACAATCGTCAAATGCTCAAAATTGTTTAAAATAGGGGTCAACATCTTATAAGAGGGAACTAGAAATAAATTTTGTTCGCTAACCACTGGCATTGATATAATTCCTGAGAATTAGCATCATTTAGAAAGAACTCAAAGAAGACACCCAATACAAATACATACTAATGTGGATGATTAATTTGAAGGTACACATGATAGTAATGTAACTCACCACAAGAAGCTTTGACTTGTTATTCCATCCTCTCTGAAGAGTCATCTGACTCAATCTCAAACCCAAAACCTATGTCAAAAAGGTGTAGTTAAGTTGTCAGTGCATAACTATCTTTGGCCAGAGAGAAAAGAGGGAGCCAAGAGACAAAATGACAAACACAAAAAGGGTAAAGAGGCTGTTTTCGACTAGATCCCATGACCATCAAGTCACAAAGCAACAACCTTAACAATGCGGTAAATCCCACCCCCCACAAAAAGATAAACAAAGAGGGAATAAATATACTTTTCCCATAAATTCCAAGAGTTCGTTGTTAGCCTCTCCACGGGCAGCGGGAGCAGCTACAGTGACTCGAACATCATCAGCATTTACTCCTGACACAAAGAAATCAAAATATAAATTTACTTCTCAAGATCCATCATGATTTTGTTAAGAATGTTGGAAGATATTTCCACTCCAAATATATGCCCTACGGACAAATAGATGATGTATCATGTATGCATGCCATTATGTAGACAAAGTTGCAACTCTATGTTCTAATGTGCTGTGGTTAAAAAAGTGACCAAAAAATATGGGCACGGGAAGACAACCTTTCAACTGTATCATTCACCAATTCTTTTTACCTTTCGCATTTTACCCCACCATTTCTTTCTATTTTTTCTTTTATTTTCCTTTCCCCCTTCTCAATTCAGACCTCTGAAACAGTGAAACCATTGTAACACATGGGACAATGAGTTCTTTAATAATAACACAATTCTAAAGATGTACTCAATCTTGACTCAAATAAATTTTGAGTTGATGTCGTTTCTTGAGTTCCAGGCTTCCAGCCGTGAAAGTGCATTGCAGACAGAGAAATATGTAAGCAAATGGCATTTGTTATGGTTGTAAGCATATTATATGCTTGGCATGTCAAATTAGCAGTATCATAAAATTTCTGAACAAAATAATGCCAATTGAAACAAAGGATTTGTGATTCAAAACTATTTGACAGGAAAAACAATCTTTTAATCGTATTATTGGAAAGTCGTGATCCATATTCCATACCATCAATAAACAGAACTCTGGCCAGTTTTCCATTTGCACTTTTTGTCCCAAAAGTTCCAAAAGTGCTCTTATCACTTACGTGTTTGTTGAAGTAATAAAAAATAAACAGCTATAAATGTAATCAAACTATCAAAATAACATAGTTTTAGATAACTTCACCCCACTTTCTGTCTTCACTTTCCTTTTTTTTTCCTCTCATTCTCAACTTCATTTCTTTTTTAACAACCATAATATTTCACTATATTTGAATTTTGATTCACACACATGTTTGGTGCATGTCCCACTTCCAGTTTAATGTATATCAACCTTGAAGGCTGCCTGCACATCACAAAACCAATATAACTAGCAACTACTTATAAATATTATAACTTGCAAAAAAATTTAATGAGGTTATCTTGACCAGGACTGCTAACAATGTGAGTTCATTGACCAAAGTGAAGAAAGAGAAAGGTTACTGGTGATTGCGGAACGTTGTGCACGATCTTCCACTTCTATAGCAACTTGAACAAGTCCTCCTTCAAGCTGGGATATACAGGGTGGAACGGGTGCATCCTGAAGAAAACATGACATGAACAAATCATTTTAATTTTAAAGAAGATGCAAGCAGATGATTCAAAAATGTTGAGTGAGGAACTAGATACAAAATATTTATTTATTTATTAAGGAAATGACTAGATTAGATGGTATTGGTTGCTAAGTGCGGAGCAATATGTAATGTGGATTTGAAAGTATTAATGAAAAGGTGCTAGAATAAAATTGGATTGGAGAATCAGAAGAAGGAATGGTATGGAAGACCTGTGGGTTGGTTTCAGCAGCTACAGTACTGAGTGCACCATCAACGACATATATGAAAGAGGAAGATTCCAAATCTTGCTCAGCACGATAGCAAACAAAGAGACCACAACCCATACAGTTCATGCGGAATTGCTTCTCCAGTTTGCCTTCGCCTCTGTTGTGTTGTTGAGGGAAGACAATAAATGAGATAAACAGCATGAGCATGAATATTGGCAAAGAAATTATATATAGGATAATAAAAGTAAGTAAGTAAGTAAGTAGTACCGTTTTAAGACAACTTTTCCGGCGTCGTGAATGTTGAATCTGGCAAGATGTTTGGTCTTGTCCAAAACGTAAGCTTTGTCAGTCTTCCTTTTGGGCATTTTCTGCAACTGGGTATCTTATAGAACAGAAGAGAAGAGATAGATATAAAAATAATAACTTAGAGGAAAGAAAGAAAGAAAGAAAGAGATCGAGATAGGGAAGTAGAAGGAGCAAGTGAGTGACAGTCACCAGTGATGAGGACATGGGATCCGCAGTGCTTGCAGTAATAAACAAAGAGATCGGAGTGTGGACCCTCTGGAGCTGCATCCTCACTTGAGTATGTATGCGTTGTCCTCTTCGGCATTCTGATTCTTCTCTTCTGTAAAGTAAAAACTATTAATTAATTTCAACAACCTAATCCAACTAAACTATTAAAGAAGATGAACAGAAACACACCGTCCGAGAAGGATAGGATAGGATAGGATTAGGATGAGACTAGAGCTCCTCTCTGATTTTTCTATTTCTACGCCATCATCATCTCATCTCAATTCTGATCTGATTTCTGGATTGAATAACCAGGTACCGTAAATAAAATCAAACACGGCGGGTAATATGGTCATATTACTTACTTTCGGAGAAAATTAATTTAATATTATATAAATCAAACAGCACAGCTGGATCAATGCGGAGAAGGCCTACGTGGTGGGCCTAGACAACTCCACTTGGGCTACTGTTACTGTTGTGTTGGTGTTGCCTACATATACTTTTCTTTATTATTATTATTATTTCCCCCCTCTCTCTTCATATATAATAGGAAAATAGTCAGTAGTGTTTTATTGTTACATTTTGGATTGTGTATTTCTTTTGCAGGGGTCAGGGCAGAGCTTTAACACACTCTATTTCATGACGGTTGATTACTGAAAGGGAATTTTGTAGTGTAGGCCTTGTCTTTTCTAATGTAAGCTTTGATCCAATTGTTGGTTAGAGTTGTCTTGTTCATCTATCACACGGTCTTCCTTCAGAATCTCAATCAAACATAGCCCATGAGGAAGTGGAGTTTGAATTTGCACCACTTGTGCCATAGAAGGCCTGCTGGTGGAAGGTATTTGAGAGGTACACACAACATATAGCATTGCCAGCTTCAGAACTAACTAGCAATACCTCATCCTCTCTGTACCCGCTCATGCTTGCATCTACACACTCCAACACATTCCCTTCCTCAACTCAACCAACACCCTCACATGTTCCTTCAATATCACCACATTATCTTCTCCGTACTCCATTGCCCTCCTACCTGTCACCACCTCAAGGATCATCACCCCAAAACCGTATATATCACATTTCTCCTTCACCCTTAATGGTCATCACATGCATGTCCAGCTTTGTCAGAAGCCGAGATAATTCAATCCAAAATCTGAGATCTTGGGGTTGTAATTCTCGTCAAGTAAAATGTTGCTTGGCTTTATATTGTGGTGAATGATTGGTGGACGGAAGCAATGATGCAAATGGGCAAGTCCCTTAGCAAAATTTTAAATCTATAATATTAACCCAAGAAAGAGGGGGACTTGAAGGAAGCCTCTCATGTAGCTTGGCTTGCAGGCTGCATATTTTGTTACTAAAAGCTGCATTTGAG
Source organism: Ormosia semicastrata (assembly GCA_029884595.1). Taxonomy (NCBI): domain Eukaryota; kingdom Viridiplantae; phylum Streptophyta; class Magnoliopsida; order Fabales; family Fabaceae; genus Ormosia; species Ormosia semicastrata. The sequence goes on from JAQQTO010000059.1 coordinate 72,691,409, forward strand.
GAGTCCAGTAGTATCCTTTCAATGCTATTACATTTGGGTACCTTGCTTTTTCTAGGATTCCAACTTCCATGTCAAAGTCTTGGGGATATTGGATTATATTTAGGGTGACAAGTCTCTTAATTGCTACCATTCTGCCTTGTGATCCCTATGGAACCTTATAAACTGTTCCAAAGATTCCTTCTCTGCTCTCGGATGCCTTGTTGAGTAAGGATTCCGGATTGCTAATCCAACCGGGTGAGGACTGGGAATCAAACAGAATGAGCTTTCCTGATCTAGAAGAGCCTGAGCACATGCTTTCCAAAGCATTATCTGCAAACGATAGCCTTCTCCGTACAGAAACGTTTAAGTAGGCTAATAGCAATCACTCCTAAGACGATCACAAAAGCTGCTGAAATTGCTACAACAGCAGAAACACTGAGGAACCTGTGCTAGACATTGAAGATTCATTTCTTTTCCTACGAGATTGAGGACCCATTTGGTTGTCATATGCACTTGGGTCAAGCACTAATGGCTTTGGCACATTCATCTTACATGGACCCTTCAGCAAGGGTGAGCAAATACCCAGGCTTCCTTCCAAGGAACTTTTGTCTACGTTCTGAAATATACTGCCAGTAGGAAGCCTGCCTGTGAGCCTGTTATATGATATATCACAGCAAGAAGAATTTGAAGCATTCCAAGCTCCTGTGGTATCTCTCCACTTAGTTCATTGAATTCCAATTTGAGGATCTTCAGCTTGCTTAGCCTTGACATGGACTTGGGGATTGAACCAGTCAAATTATTGTGACACAAACTCCTGCATCAAAATAGATAAGAGTCAGTATCTTTAAAAACGTGTAGAAAATTATACTAGTGCATGTGAAATAGGAGGCTTACAGCAAGCAAAGAGATGTACAATTCCCAATCCTTTCTGGAATAGACCCGTTCAATGAATTTCCATCGAGTTGAAGGACAGCCAAATTGCCTAAATCACATATATCTGCTGGATCCGAGCCATACAAGGAACTATTTCAAAGATCTAAAACTGTTAGGTTCTGAAAGAGAACCAATCCTGGAGGCATTTGAGATTGAAGATCATTCCAAGACAGATTCAAATATCTTAGTTTTGAAAGAAGAGCCATTTTTTGCAGGAATATTCCCCTGGAGATGGTTCTCCGAAAGATCCAAATTGATGAGAATTTCAAATAGCCTGCCTGAGCCTGCTGGGATTGAACCTGTCATCTCATTATGGGAAAAGTCTATTTCCTCTAATCCTAGGCTAAACAAACCCTCTGGTATGGTACCATTGAAACCATTACCTCTGAGCCGAATCACAGATAACTTTGCACAGGAAACCAATGACAATGGAATATTTCCCACAGGCTTGTTATTTGAAAGGCTCAGGTAAGTCAGTGATCTCAGTTCCCCTATTGATTGTGGGATGCTTCGAGTGAACTGATTGTTTGAGAGCTCTAGGTATTCCAGACTGCTCAACTTACCAATCCACTGAGGCAATTCATTGGTTAAGATATTATTTGATGCCTTGAAAAAGCTCAAAGAATTAAGCCTCTCAAGTGACTCTGGTAGTTCTCCATTGAACAGATTATCACTAATATCCAACCTATTCAAATACAGACAGAGTCCCATATCAGAAGGTAATGGTCCTAAAAAGTTATTACCCTGTAATGAGATCTCTTTCAAGTTATGTATGACTGATATTCCATCAGGTAAATATCCAAAGAAGGCATTGTTGGACAGATCCAAATTCCTAAACCTTGTCAATGACCAAATCCCAGTGTAAGTCCACATTACCGGCGAAATGATTATCGGAAAGATTAAGGCTATTCAGCGAGGAGCATCTGGACAGTGCTAGGAATTGGCCCTATAACCATATTCCAAGCGAAAGACAGGTGATGAAGGGAAAAGCAGCTCTCAAACAAATTGTTTAGGATTGGTCCTGAGAATGAATTCTCTGAGAGATCAACAAACCTTATTGAGTTCATATTCACAAGAGAAGTGGGTAAGGGACCAGAAAGACTATTGTGACTAAGGTTTAGTCTTTCAAGATTAGTAGAAGAAAGAGCAAGCGCTGGACTAATACTCCCAGTCAAGTTGTTATGAGTAAGGGAGGATTCCTTTAGATGCTGCAACTTCTCAAGACCTCCCCCTATCTTCCCAGATAAGCCCAAGCCATCCAATGTGTTAGCGTGATTAATTATGATTGAGATTATAATTGATCACAATTAATTTTAAGAATGATTATAAATTTGTAATTGATTTAGTACATATTAGATTGATGTAGTACATAATTATATTTTATTATTTTCCTTTCTTGTACAGCAGCCTTCTTGTATAAATAGATGATAGTCTTTCTGTATTCATTCATTCAGAAATATACACAAATTACCAATATTTATCTCCCTATTTCTGTTTTTAACTTAGTATCAGAGGGTCTAGGCTCTCAGTCCAATCTTAGATTTCAGACTCCAGACTCCATCCTAGATTCTAAACTCTGTTTCAGATTCCGTCCTAAATTCCAAACTCAGTTTCAGATACCGTTCCAAACCTCCAAACACTGTTTCATGTCTCCACTTAAACACCGTTCTAGATCCCCGAAATACCTCATCGTTGCCATTGCCGGTTAATCGCTCCTCGGACCTTCGTTTTTGACATTGTTGGCACCATTGGAACCGTCGTCTGCCGATCTACCGACCACCAAAATTTCACCTCCAACCGCCTCCGCACGTGTCGTCATGCGCCACCTTCTCCTTCTGTGCGTGTCTCACACCCTAGATCCTGCAAAAGTGATCCATTGACCCGTGACCCACTGACGTGGCGAAGGCATTGACGTGGCCTGCTAGCCTAGTTCATCTAGCTGACGTGTCATCCAACGTCCTGACGTGGCATTGCTGATATGTGATAACTCCACAATATGTAGTTATTTATACTTTATATTTGTGCTATATTGATTGTTTAGTCTTTATTTTTATGTATGAATAGAAGACTTTAGCATCATATTCATCTGATTTAATTTTGATGACTTCCATTATGATTTTGAGGAATTAGTTCCAAATCTTTGATGAATCAAGTACATTTGCATTTGTTATTAAAATGATGATTTTTCTATTACAAGAAGGGCTCCAATCAAGCATAAATATGGAGAATTTGGACTAGCATTGAACCAGGAAGCCCATGAGAAAGCCAAGTGTAAAGACTAGCATTCAACACCGTGGTGTAGGCATATCAATGCCGCGGCATGGTGCATTCCCCTGCTTCAGAACAGAAACTCATGGCTAGAGCGCTGCAACGCAAATTATGGACGTCGCGGCGTTGGTGACCTAATTTGAATGCACACCGCGACATAGGACAATGAATGCCGCGACGTGACTTTGTTTTTATGAGCCTATAAATACCGTTTCATCATATTTCAAAGGAGAGCTTTGTGTTTTTGGAGAGCAACGACTAGGGTTTTCATTTTAGACTAAAAGGAAGCAGAAGCAACTAAGTTTGAAGGTCATCTTCATCTTGGAAGGAGATTGAAGCATCTAGGATCATCATCTTTGAGCTTCTCTCTTCCATTCCTTCTTCTTTCTCTTTTTCATACTCATGAATATGATGTATATGCTTGTATTTTCATGTTTCATGGCTAGCTAAGCTGTGTATAAGGTTTTCTTTGGATCCTCCTATGGATATTGAATGAGTTTGTAATCCTTTGAGTTTATATACATGATTTGGTGTTGTTCAATCATATGGATCTTAATGTTGTTGATTGTTTGATCAGCTTTTAAGTGATTTGTTGAAATCTAATGAACCTAGACATAAGAATTTGAATTTGAGATCATATGTATGGTTGATGCATGTTTAATTTCATTCTCATGGAGGGGATAAGTTGATTAGCTAATGGGATAAAAATATACCTCTTAGCCATGCATAGTAACTGATTAAGAATAGATATTAATGAGTGGATTTTGCATTAGTTTTCATGGAAACATAGTGAATTAGATAACTGAAACATGGTTGATTGACCTAGACATAGACTTTTAACTAAGTTAGAATCTCAAACTAACCTAATCATTTTGTTTATATTACTCATAAGAATTGCATGTTATCAATTGAAATAAGAGGTGAAAGAGGATTCCCTATTCTTTAATTAACATCTTTAAATCAGATTTACTACATTTTAGTCTTCATAGTTAATTTTGAACAACCTTTTATAAATTGAATGTGCTTGGATAATATTAATTAAACTATTGGTTAATATTTGGTTTTTGATATTAGCGTATTCCTTGTGAGAACGATATTTGACTCTTGACTATATTACAAGTGCGACCCGTACACTTGTGATAAGCAAAAGAGCGAACAACATGGCACCACCCTTTTTAAGGTTTCGCTAAGATCATTCCATTTTTTTAGGTTCTTTTTTTTTTGTCAATTCAGCTCTGAAAGTTCAGTTTTTTGCATTCTTCCTTGATCTAATGGAGAAACCCGACATTGCTCAGTCTCATTTAGTTGTGCTCACTACCCCCAGATGTTGTAGATATTATAAAGACCCAGGACACTTGATTGAGAATTGTCTTACATGTCCTCCAATGTCTGATCAGAACATGTTTCAATATTATACCAATTCTTATGTGTTTGTGCTTGTTACTACTACTGCTAATGGATCCCCAGGTTCTTCAGCCATACACCAAGTTGCTTTTTCTACTAATGATCTCGTGTTCCTCCTTGAGCGTCTACTATCCAATTCTGGTAATACATCTTCTGCTTTATCAACCACACTAGGTAATACTAGATGATACTTTGACTATGCTTATTGTAACCATATGACCTTTATCTGTTAATGACATTCCACATTCTATACATACAGTCGATGAATCTCTTATGAATATTTGTCATAAGGGTTCTATCACTTTGCCCACTCTTAGGTTACTTGATGCATATCTCATTCCCAAATTAAACTTCAATCTCATTTCTGTTGGCCAATTATGTGACCTTAATAATGAAGTCATATTTTCTTCTTCTGGTTATTGTGTGCAAGATCCATGAATAGGGCAAGTCATAGGGATTGGATGTAAATTCAGAAGGTTGTTTGAGCTCACCAACCTTCATGTCCCTCCTACCTTAAATCTTTGTGCAACATCCACCTCGTCCTCCATCCAACTGTGGCACCAACATCTTGCTTATAGTTCTCTAAGGAAATTGTGTCCCCTCTTATCTCAAGGGGCTCTATGTTCGGTCAATAATGAATTTTTTCACTGCACTTCTTGTCAAACTGCTAAACAATTTACATTTTCCTTAAGTAAAAGTACCTATGTTTTTAAATCTCCTTTTGTCCTTGTGCACTATGATGTTTGTGGCCTGTCCCCACACTAACTATGGGAGGTAATCGATATTTTGTAATACTTATTGATGATTTTTCTCTTTTTACTTGGATATATTTAATGAAAAATTATTCAAAACTTCCTCAAATTTACATTAATTTTGCTAATATGATCAAAACACATTTCTCAAAATTAATTAAAGTTTTTCATCATGATAATACTTCTGAATATCGTGATTCAAAACTTATCATTTTTCTTGCTGAACAGGATACATTCTCTGAGTTTTCTTGTCCTAGCACCTCTTAGCAAAATGGTCGTGCTGAAGGAAAATATCATAATATTCTTGACTCTGTCTGAGCTATGCTCATTTCCTCCTCTTGTCCTGAATGTACTTAGGTTGAAGCCGCTCTCACCATTGTCTATGTCATCAACCGTCTTCCTTGCTTTGTTCTGGGTAATGTATCTCCCTTTGAACGTCTCCACCATATTTCTCCATATTACAACTCTGTTAAAGTTTTTGGTTGTGCTTGTTTTGTTCTCCTTCAACCCCATGAGCACACTAAACTTGAGCCCCGATTACATCTCTGTTGCTTTTCTGGTTATGGCACTGAACATAATAGTTATCGTTGTTAGGATCCAATCTCTCAACATATCTGTATTTCCCATCATGTCATCTTCTACGAAGACACCATGTTCTCCTCACTCTTGAAGTTCAAGTCCTTCTCTTCCACTTTGACTCATCTTTTCACTAACCGTTTTGTTGATCTCTTTCCTAGTAATTCAGATGCAGGTTCCTCCAGTGAGCTTCCAATCATTTCTGATGTTCCATTCACTCCCGATGATGTTGTTCCAGACATAGATCCTGCACCTGTCATTGTATCCCCTCTTCCTTCTGAGTGTCCAACTAGGGTAAAAAGTCTACCTATCTTCGTGATTATCATTATTTTTTTTACCATGTTTTACTTACATGAACCTCAGTCCTATCAAGAAGCCTTCATCTTTCCTCGTTAGCAGAATGCTATGCAAGAAGAATTACAAGTTTTGGAGAATAGTAATACTTGGAACTTTGTTGATTCTCTTTCTGGTAAGACACTTGTGGGATGTAAATGAATGTTCAAGATCAAGACTCGTTCTAATGGCTCTATTGAGCATTATAAGGCTTGTTTGGTTACCAAAGGTTTCACTCAAGAGTATGACATTGATTATGAGGAGACCTTTGCACCTGTTGCTTGTATCACTTTAGTTCGTACTCTCTTTGCTATTGCAGTCACTCAGAAATGGACTCTAAATCATATGAATATGAAGAATGTCTTTCTTAATGGTGATTTGGAAGAAGAATTTTATATGCGTCCACCTCCTGGTTACGCTTGTCCACCAAATAAGGTTTGTCATCTTCAAAAGGCTTTATATAGTCTCAAACAAGCACATCGAGCCTACTTTGCCAAGTTTCACAACACTATCAATCAATTTGACTTTTCCTCTAGTGCCCATGATTCTGCTTTGTTTACTAATAGAGAATTTTCAAGTAATAAAATTATCATTTACTTACAAGTGATCAAGATCAATGTAATATTTGACTAATATAACGGTGTCGTACAAATAAGGAGTGACAAGATTAACCAAAATCTAATATCCACCTAAATTAATTTAAAGAAAAAAGTAAATAGATTTTTATTTTATTTAATTAAATTGAGAATATAAATTACGTGCTAAACTAAAACTAAAATTAAATAATAAATCTAAATAAAATGACTCAAATTAAAATGCAAGAGCAATTAAAGAACAATTTTAGGACTTTGTGTAACACCCCAAAATTTCCTATCCTATAAACAATTTAATTTTGAATAAGAATTTAATTTTCTATGTTTAGTAATTTTTGATATCTTGTAAAATTATTTTGTTTATTTCCGTCAGTATTTGATCGTTTTGAGTGATTTACTCCGTGTCGGAAAATAATAATTTTTATCGGAGAAAATCTTTCTCGTATTTATTTCTCGACTGTTAATTATTTTTAACAATCGACTTGATTTTCATACATTTTCTAATTTTTGTAATTTTATGTGTGATTTTAAATTTTTTTCTGTTTGTGGCCCCACGAGGTGTTTGTGAGCCCAGTACCATACGTGGGCCATGTGGGTCCCAAGAAAGTGAAAAAATTTTCTACGCATAGAAAAATTTGTATTGTTTAGACGGAGACAGGGGATCTTACTAAACCTGAATCAAGGAAACAATTTTAGAAAATTTGTTTTCAATATCGTATTTATTTATCGGAAGATAAAAATCTGATAAATATATTCTTTCATGAGATTTTTAGTAGATAAAAATAGAAATTATATTGCTTAAGTTAACATTGGTGGTTTGGATATCCACTATTGATTCAATTAACGGTTAAGAAATAAATTTAATAAAGAAACATAAGATAATCATCATTGATTTAATCAATGGTGTGAGAATAAACTTAATTAGGCAAAGCTTCAATGTCAACCGTAGATTTAATCAATCTTGTAAAATTAATTATATAAAGTGACCATTTACAACCATTGGATTTAGAGTTGATCAAGGGTGGAGATTTGATTTTAAAAAGTGACAAAGACCATTTATGACCATTGGATGAAGAATTAATCAAGGGTGGAGATTTGGTCTTAAAAAGTAAGTAGAAAGATTAATTATGACCCTTGGATTAAAAGTAAGAAGAAGTAATATTGACCCTTTATTTTGGAGACACATCTAATGGCTAGAATTTAAAGGAGAAGGATCCAATGGCTTAGATTTAGTCTTCTAAAAATCAAAAGTCTACCTAAATCCTAACCATTGAATTAATCAATGGCTAGAAATGCTTCAAATAATGGCCTAATTAACAAGCCAAGTAAACTAAATTAAATGTTAAATTGTTATAATCTAATTCTTAATTAGATATCCTAATTTTAATTAGAGATTATAATATATGAAATAATATGTCTAATTAATTAGTTATGTAATTAGAAAATTAGTTAAGATTGATTAGGAAACTTAATCTAATGAATTAACTAATCAATTAGCAAGTAATTATGACAACTTTGGAGTGCATGATGAAGGGGGGACGGTTGGAGAAGCAAGAAAGAAGAAGAGACATGTTGAGACATGTTGGAGTAGCCTTTTTAGGCCAAAGAAAAAGATGACAAAGTGGAAGACTTTTGCATGCATGTGATAGCCTTCAATTATGCTAAACAAATTTCTATCTCTCCATTCTTTCACTCCTACGGTTACCCACTTCAATTCAGCCCTCTATTTTGATTTTCTATCACACTTAGTAACACAAAGATCATTCTCTCTCTTCTCTCTCTTCCAATTGTTCAAGAATACCAAGAACAAATACAAAGAACACCATTTTCTCTATTCTTTGAGCTATTCGGTCACCACCCATAGAACCACTTCCAATCTTTCATAATTTTATCTAGCTACATATCTTGAATCCTTTCAACAATTCAAAACACTTTCATGTTGGAGACTTTCTCTAAATCATTCATCTTCATGGACTTTCTTCAAGAACAAAGTTATGGGGTTTTTGAGGTGAAGTATAAGAAGACTTCATTTCTTCTCTTCCTTTTCATGTTCTAAACCATATTTGATCCATGGTTCCTCTTAATCAAGCTTAGTATTCTAATTTTTATATATTTTGTTTTGTATTTGAGAAGCCCTTGGTGGTGAAGGACTTGGAAAAAGAAGCAAAACAAGGAGTTTTTGAGGATTTTCAAGAGGTAAGAGGGAGATCCATCTCACCAACCAATTATGGTGGTGGGAGATGGTCTTATATTTGATGGATTGTGAATTCATGTGAGAATTCTAATCCATGGTTATGTAATAATTAATTGTGTGTTTATGAGCCTTGCTTTATTTTCTTGTGCTTTAATTATTTTTGTCTATGCTTAATATGCTTTGCATTATTTTATGGCTTTGATAGTATACTTATAATATGCATGATGAAATATATATGTATGCCATGATGTGTGGATGGAAAGAAAATTGATCTTGGTTCCAATGGCCAAGGAAGAGCTACGGTTTTGATGCCCTTGATAAGGGTCAATGTTGACATTTTTCAAGAATAATGAAATTAAATTTTGATCCCTAGAACAATGAGAATTTCGGCCAAGACACCTCAAAATAGGTATTTACAAATTAATATGTTTATGGAAGAATAAAATTGGATTGATTTGAGGAGTATGGAAAGTGAACTAAAAGTTTGTTTTTTTTTAAGAAAACATGAACACAAATTTTAGAATGAAATTTTATTGATTTATTTTGTGTAGAAACAAGAATGGAATTTATTTAAGTTAGAAGAAAAATATTTCATGGTTCCAATGACCATCTATAAGGTTTTGATAATTTAGAAAAATGTTTTGATGCTATGAAATACAAGAATTTTCAAATAAGGATTTTTAAAAAGGGAATTAAGTGATATAAATTAAGTGAAGTGGAATTTTCATAAATAAAAGAAAAAGAAGATTGAAAGTATTGAACTTCAAATTAATTTAAAAAGAATCAATTTTTAGAAGTGATTTAGAAATATAAAAGAAAATGTTTGTAACTTAAATTTACTCACGAAGAATTTATTTGGGTTTTGAAAAACGTTAGGAAATTTAAAGTTAAGAAACAATAATTAAAACAACTCAATATGATTTTGTAGGACTAGATCAATAAAAAGTGATTTTGAGAAAATATATATTAAGGAAAAGATTTTTGACTAAGAATGAAAAAGGATTTGCAAAGAAAGTGAAAATGAATTTGAACAAATGGGTTTGTTATATGACCGATCGGTACTTTGGTTTTAAAAATAAAACTTTAATGGTTTTGTTTGTGTAAAACCATATCAATTTAAAAAGGAAAAATGTTTTGATAATTTTTCAAATAGTAATGCCTAGATTTTGATGAAACAAAGTAATTCTCCAAGTGGAAATATAATTGATTTAATACAAGAAATTTGAAAAGGGAATCAGAGTATTTTACTCATTTGAAAAATTAAGTTTTGTAAACGAAAATATTTTCAAACTTCAATTTATTTTGAAGTAGGTTAATTTGGAAATGATTTGGGGAAAAATGGAGAATATAATGGTATTTTGAGAATTAACTCAAGTATAACTTATTTTCAAGTTTTGAAGTACGTTTGGAAATTTTAAGATTTGAAACATTGATTTATATCAATGGAAAAGTAATTTTGTGGATTATATTTGAAAAAGAATTTCTTGAGTAAAGAACGTGGAAAAAGATTTTCTTGAGTAAGAAAATGTGAAAAATGAAGTACAAAGTCATAATATTTTGAGAAATGATGAAATGGAATTTTTGAAGGTTAAGAAATATTTTAGTAATAGAATTGTGGTGAAAAATGATTTACGTATCTTAAAAATGATTTAGAATATAGTAAAATATTCCTATGCGATTTAAAATATGTTAAAATATTTCTACATGATTTGAATTGCGTTTAAATATTTTACGTGAGTTTAAATATTTGACGTATCTTGTTGAAAAATCACTATGTGATTTAAAAGTAATAGAATATTTTTACGGTATTGTGAAAATATAACGTAAACGTTTAATTTTAAAAACGTAATGTAAGTGTTACGATATTTTGAAAACGTAACAAAAACATTTTGGAATTGTGAAAACATAATGAAAATATTGCGCAATCTTGTGAAAAATGTAGAAAGTGTTTTATAACTATGAAAACATGATAACATGATTTTATGTTGAAAATATAGTATAATTCTTGTTTAACGAGTTGTATGGACACTTTGTATGTAGAGAGTGACGTGTTTTACCTATGATTGGTATTTGGTGCATTTTATATGCATTGAAAAGAGATGTCTTATTTGAATTTGGTGCATTATATATGCATTGAAAAGAAGATTTGACCCGTTGGGGTTGGACTGCAGACCGATATACTCGTGCATTGTATAAATGAAATTGAAAAGATTTTCTGTCTTGGGGTTGGACTTGCACTTGATAAATTCGTGCATTGTATAAAATATAGCTAATAGCTATTATGGCCCTTGTGGTTGAAGAGGGAATGAGAATTGATAGTGAGGTCTATGATGGATCTTGAAGCGTCGAGCGCGGCGGTCGAAAGTGAGCAGGTTAAATTGGTGAGTACCACTGTGCCACTTGGCTTAAGCGATCCGTTACTGCAACGCATTGACGATACCCGACAAGAACACGATTCTTTTCAACAACCGGGAGATTGTCTTTGGGCTAAGGTCGACAATTAACGTCAGCATTCTTCTCGAAATTGTGAAAATCTCCATGGAGTTATTTTTGATAAAATGAGTCTTTGTGCATATGCATAACTCGAGCATTTATATCTCGTGTGATATATTAATTGAGGAATATTGGTTATTGGTTATGACAATTATTTTGAATACTTGGATGATGATTGAACCGATAAATGATTAGATGATGATAGTTGATTAATGCCGATAGCATGATTATGGTATGATCTATCCGTATGATATTGTTGTTTGTGTTATCTCTGTGCACGCCATGTTGGTATTGGTGTAGGTGATCTCACCTCTTTGTTATATTGTTTTTGTCAGACGTATTGTTAAAATCAAATAATAGAAAGATCGAGTTGTCTTAGACATAACGGGCGATGGATACTCCGAGATTGGAGATAACAATAAGGAGTGGATATTCAGGACTCGAAGGTGTGCGGTGTTGACAAAGAACAAGATGTCGATGCATCAAGATGGATAGAAAAAGGAATAAGTATGTTAAAGTTTTCCGTTAGTGTTGTACCGCTATTAAGTAGGACCCGTCATGGGGTTTACTTATGTCAAAAAAAAAAAAAAAAAAAATAAGAAGTTAATTTTATATTTCTCTTTAAATTGTGATATTAATTGGTGTCAATATTGCATAATGAATAGTTAAAATATGATTTTCAATATTACCTAATATTTCCAGTAAATTTACGTTTCAGTAAAGAAGAAATTTTGAAACCCATCTTTTATAACTCAAACTTTGTGCGAACTTATTTTCAGATTATGAGTCGGAAGTCAGAAATGTGATGCCCTAGCTAGGGTGTTACATTAGTTGGTGTCAGAGCTAGGGTGTTATACTTTGAATCTACCACAAACCATGCAAAAATGAATTTAACTTGAATAAGAATTAATCTTGTTCTATAGAGTGTCTACAGCTACAAGTTTTGATCATTACTAAAGATTATTGAGATCTAATTAATAACACAATTCATCTAAAATAACATGACATATTTAAATTATGATATAAACCATTTAACATAACATGAACTATTCAATCATTAGATCTAAAAAGTAATGAATCCTATTGCACAACCCACACCTAAGATTACAAGAATTAGTCATGTGATTAAAATATATTAATTTAAATTTACTAATTGACTGCATGACAATCAATAAAAATTAAATTAAATAACAATTAAAGATCAATAATCATCAATATTGTGTAATTATCGAACAAAAAAATACCCCAAATAAAGTTAAATCATCTAAAACAAAGATTATGATTTCATCTTAATCCTAGAAAATAAAATTAACTACTCATGGCAACAATATCAAATACAAAGAAAGAAGAAAAATCATAAAAGATGAAACAATTGCTACACGTCGTTCTCCTTTTTCCTCTGCTTTGTCCAGCGCTATCCGTCTCTCTCTCCGATTTACCCCTCCCCTCTTCTCCTTGTCTATTAATAAGAGATTTTACCTAATAGAAGTGTATCTTGCACAAAATTTCCTTAATTAGTTTCCAAATAAAAAAAAATATTGATTAGATTTAGGAAACTCAATCTCCTTAATTGGTCTCCAAATAATAAAAGGATATTGATTGAATTTAGGAAACCAATTTTAAGAAACTTAATATCTTTTTATTGAAGGCCTGCCAAATTTTCATCTTTTTCTTTTTTTATTTTTCTTCTCATTCAAATGACAAAATTAGCCTTCGAGGTAAAAAAAAAGATTTTGTTGCATTTTCTGTTAGCTTTTCAACGCCGTAAGAATCGTGTCGATCTGATATATGTAACCCAAGATATGATCCAAATACAGCAGCAAGATTAGAAAATATGATTTAAATCTGAATATAATAATAAAATATGATCTAATATATTGATATATAATAATGCCTATTTTTATAAGAAAAATATATAAAAATTAGACTATTATCACAACCCCCAATCAACTTATTATCAGTCCCTAACAATGAAAGCGACTTAAAACTAAGCTCAAAGTAAATCCTATCTCCAATCAATTCAATCAAATTTTATCTCAACTCAGGAATATCAGTCATATATCAGAACACCACAATTGCCACAAAAATTTTACCATCATCGGACTCAAAGTGTGTGAATAACATAGCTATTATGGCCTAAACTCAATGTCTCTAAATATCATAACTAGAATTCCCATTAGAAAACACATTTCAACCACATGCAATCCTCACAAGTGTTATCTTCAACAATAAAAATCACTCAGAAGTATGGTAACACCCATAGCAAGTATATGTGAGAAGAATAGTTGACATAAATCAAAACAAATATCTTACGTATAAAATAAATGAAAGACATTGAGAAAATAAAACAAATATCGTTTCATGGAAGGATGATAAGAAAAGACTTTAGATCACATCTTTAGATTAGTCATGTACATTGAAAGAACCAAGTAATTCATCAAGATCAAATAAGACTTTATTAAGTTTGTAATGCAGGTAATGAGAAAATATGAAGGTTAAATGATAATAATGAAAATCAAAAGTATTCCAAGAATATTTTGAAGTTCACATCTACACTTTCAACATCTCTTTTTTATTTCTTTAAATGACTTTATTCTCCTACTCTCAATACCAATATTTTTTTTCTTCACACTTTTTCTTAATTTTTTTAAAAGGTTCACGTTCTTTTCATTTCTTTTCTGACTTTTCCAAAAAGATTTTCATTTTTTTTCTTTTCATAACACTCCTCATATCACCCTATATTGCAATCGCAATGCTTCTTTCATGAAATACTTTGAAAAAAGATTAAGAAAGAAAGACTTAATAAACAGACTCAAATGGATAAATAGTGATAAAATGTGAAAGAACAAAAAATATTATTTCAAGACTCAAAATAAGAAACATGGCCTAATATTATCTCTTAAGAAATTACAAAAACTCACAAGACATAATTCTATCATTCTTAGCCCACCAATTCAACATTCATAACCAAACATGTAATTTTTAAGAAAGAAGACAATTTACTCAATTATGATATGTTTCCTGAATTTGAATTACTACTTCCATACAAACTAGTTATCTACCTAATTACTCCTTACTTTGCCACTAATTTTGATGCGTCTCAAGAGCAAATTTACCTCAAGGGCATAATTTACTCCTTACTCTGTTTTTCTTAATTAATTTTGCTATTAGTAAGTTGCTGACAAATATATAAATACAACAAATATATTAATAAATACACTTCCTAATTTTTTAAGATTTTTTTTACATAACTATCATTCCCCCCAATCAGATGACAATATTGTCCTCAATGTCAAAACATAGATAGGTAAAGGATAAAAGATAGTACCTGTTATTACAATTATTGAAAAGAGAAACCTGATACAAATTTAAACAAAAACAAAGTACAATAAATAACACCAAAGGTTGTAATTATTTAAATAGTTGGAGTGTTTGATCTGGTTTACTTTTCATACTGCTTCCCTCACCACTTCCTTCTGATCAATTTATCTGAGTTGTTACTGGATCAGGTTTATAAACAAAAACTTCTAATTTATCAATCAACTCATCAACAGTGGAAGCAGAGATAAGGAGTCGTCTTGCCGAAGATGTGATAAATTTCTGTTTCATAGCATGGTCAACAACAGATAACAAATTATCAAAGAAATTATTAACATTCAACAAACTTATGAGTTTATGGTGGATGTTCAGTTGGGCCTAAGAGATAATTTGAAAAACTTATTCCAAAGTACCAAAACCACCTTGTAAGGCTATGAATGCATAAGAGTTTTCAAGCATTGCCTTCATTCGTCCATGCATAGATGATACTTGAAGTTCCAGCCCAATTGTCCTTCCAGTGATGTTCTTTCGAGTTAAAGGTTCAAGAATGACACCTAAAACTTGACCATCTCTTATATGTGCAGAAAGTGATACAACCCCCATTAACCCAATACTACCTCCCCCATATACTACACGAATGTTCCTCGCAGTAAGTGTTCTACCAACAGTGTTTGCTGCGTTTACAAACTCTAAACTCTTCCCATAACTTGTCCCACAAAATATACAAATAGTGGTAAATCTACGAACAGAAGAAGAAGCTTCCTCCATTTCTACACTCACACTCCCTTTGAATGATTATGAGTTAGAGGAAAGTGAAGAAAATAGAGTGTTTAAATAAGGAAGAGAATGGAAAAAGTAATGATAACACCTATATGGGTAGGTTGGCTACTGTCAGAAAAGTTTAAAAATATGAAACACAGATTTTTTTTAATTAATTTTTTTAATTTTTAATTTTTTAATTTTTTTAATTTTTTTTAGACTTCAAGAAAACCATCAGAGTAAAGAAGTCTAGAAACCCCTGAAGGACCCTGCCTAAAGGATCGTCTGTCCAAAATCAAAATACAACAAAATTATACAAAGATAAAATAATAATAACAAATAATGACATACATTTATGTACAGGTTTCATGGTATATCTTTATACTGCGCGTCATGAGTGCAATAGCCTTCACAATCTTACTGCCTTTCTCAATTCCTTAATAATCAAAAAATTTAATGACAATGATAGGGTTCAGAGGCATCCTGTTTCGCTTAAAAATGGAACCCTGTTTTTGACAGTTTTCATAATTTTTTCAAAATGTATAGCTGTCTGTAAATAAAGTGGGCCAATAAAATTAACACTGCAAGATTTTTGCAGTTGTTTTCTTTGAAGAAAAGAAACCTCCACTTGCTTCTGAGTGACAAAATTTAATGATGTTTCCTACCTCACTGTTAGGCACACATCTCCAAATGATTTGATCAGGATAATTGAGGCGAGATCTTTCATATTGCAAGAAAATTGATTATATTAGCAAACTAAGGTTTCGAATTGACAGAAAATAAAAATTTATCGGGAAAAGAATCATTGATAGGTGTGATATCAAAAGGTGAGCCTATTGTAAATATGAACAAATGATCTGCAACAACATTTTCGGCTCATTTATTATCTTTTATTGTGATGTTGAATTCTTGAAGTAACAAAATCTACCGTATAAACTTAAGTTTGCAAAAACTTGTTGAGAAAATTGACAAGTGCACCGAATTGTCAAAGTAATAAAGTTAACGATTAAGAGGAAAAAACACACTAAAATGTATGAAATTAAGAATGAAAAAAAATAACAAAGCACATGAATGCAAAACACATTAAGAATGTAAACACATAAAATTAAAACACTAGGGATCTGACTTAACTTAATTCAACAATCTATTATAGACAATAAAGTAGCTTTGGGACCTTCATTCTAATTAATTTCTAATCATTCAATTGATGGGAAAAATCTATTAATTAATTAAAATTCAATTCCTTGGTCTAAACCTAAACTCTTAAAGACATGACATTTACTCTATGGATTATCATGAAAAATACCACAATTCTCTCACACAACCTATAACTTTTATTCCTAAGTGATTATAAATCATGACACTTATTATTTAAGGTCTAAGTCATATGAAAATCTTTTGATTCTATATACACCTCACTTGATCAATTTATGAGTGACTAATTCATAAAAACATTAAGAATCATAATAAGCACTTAAATTGAATAAAAAAGAAATTAATTAAAATTTTAATCTTAATACATGTCGATTGAATCAAGTTACATCTTCACCCTAAAAACACACGAATTTAACTATACATGACAAAAGAGAAGAAGAAATAGGAAGAATAAAATAAAAATATATACAGAGCTCAACCTTCCATAAAAAATAATATTGGCGGTAAACCTGTCATGGTAAAAAAAAAATATTAACAAGTAGGCGGTAAACCTGCCACCTGCCATGGTAAAAAAATAATATTAACAAGTAGGCAGTAAATCTGTCATTAAATATTAACAAAGGTGTGGTACAAACTTACTACCAAATATATATTCACAAGGGTGTGGTAAACCAACCACTAAATAAGTTAATAAGCTGATAAATTAAAAAGTTAGTAAGCAAGTAAAGTAAAAAGTTAGATAGTTAGTAAGATAGTTAGATAGTTAGTAAGGGCGAGTGCTATTATACACCCTGCTAGCTTTGGGTGTATAATACACCATGCCTTTTACCTGCAATAGCAGGTTTTTTCCTTCTTCCTTTTTTAGGTTAACATTTTTTTTTTTCAAGTTAGTTTTTTTTTTCTAATTAGTTTTTTTTTTTTGGTTGGTTTTTTTTTTTCATGTTAGTTTTTTTTTCAGGTTAATTTTTTTATTTTTTATTTTACACACCATCACCATCATCATTGTTGTCGGCCAATAATAAGCTGTTTCATCGCTAATCGGACACCGTCTATCATCGGCCATTACCTTTTTTCAGTGCTATCTTGTTTATTTTTTAAGTTGTATAAGCGTGTAAATAATACAAGTAAAAATAATATCAGTTAAAATTATACTAGTCCTTATATTTTTCATAAATAACTGTGCATACTGAAAACTCTACAGATTTTAACTGGTAATATTTACACACAATAAAATCTGTAAAAATTTTAATATACACAATTATTTATGAAAAAATATATAGACTAGTACAGTTTTAACTGGTATTATTTTAACGATAATTTTTTACACAGTTGTGCAACTTAAAAATAAAATAGTAACTACATGAACAGTAACTCCGACTATGAACAGCATTTTTTTCAGCAAGAACAATGTGGATTCTGGTGATGAATAATGTTTTTCCGGCATGAACAATATTTTTCTAGCATGAACATTATTTTTTTCGGCGGGGACAGTGAACAATAACGGTGAATAGTGCAACAAGTTACAGGTCATTGATCATAGCTGTTGATGTGTTTTTTAACACAATCAACGATTGAGATGCACCAGGTGCACCATACACCCTGCATAACAGGGTGTATATTAGAAATGGCCGTTAGTAAGTTAGTAAGCAAGAAAATTAAAAGGTTAGCAGGTTAGTAAGTTAGAAAGTTAAAAAGTTAAAAATAAAATACAGAAAGTAAAATAGAAAGTAAAACACGAGAAAATAAAGTACAAAAATAAAATACAAAAAATAAAGTGCAGAAAGTAAAGCGTAGAAAGTAAATTATAGAAAGTAAATTTAAATATGAAAACCAGAGAGAGAGAAGAGCCTCACAGAGAGCAAGAAGGAGGAAGAATAAAGAGTAAAGATTGAGATATTATTAGAACATAATGTAAAAATTAAAAAATCAGCAAGTCAATTTTTTTTTTATTTTTTTCAGTGAGAGAGAAAAGAAGAAGAAAATTTATTTAATTAATGATTAAAGATTATAAAGGGAGAAGGGAGAGTTTCTCTCACTAAATCAATACGTTAGTATGTACAAAGTAAAAATAAAAAATATAATATATAGTAGAAAAATATATATATATACAAGATCTAGAGGAAAAAAAAAATAAATATAAATATATATATACAAAATATTTACACAATAAATTTATTCTTCAAATCAAGTCCCTGACAATAGCGCCAAAAAATTGATGCGAATAAAAAGTTACAAACCCAAGTGCAGGTTGTTTCAAGTAATAAATTCTCGGGAGTCCGAGGTCGATTCATAGGGAATTGATGAAGAAAAATTTATTTGATGCAAGAAAATATTTTGTCACAATAATAAAGGTGATAAAACTTAGTCACAAATAAAAAAAATTTACTTGGGTTAGGAGATCCACTCTTGGTAAATAAATTAAGGACAAAATTAATTCTTTTTATAATTTAATTAGAATCCACGTATAATGAAGGTTCCAATCAGAAAATACAACATTCAAAGTTCATTTAAGATTATATACGTAATTATATTATGATTCCTTTAATCATCTATTAACACCATCACTTATAAATGGGCTCAAGCATTTATTGTGCCAATATTTTGTCTACAACAAATCAAAATCTCCACTTCATAAGAAGAGTTTCTAAATTGATTGGAAATAAAATATAATACATATAATGACCACTTGAAAATATATCATTTAAGCACAAGAAAGTGATTAATCTAATTTTATTTCATTACCAAGAGTTTCACCCTTTCACTAAGTAAAATGAAAATTAATTACTCATAGACAAGAAGAAAGGAAGAGAGAAGAAGAAGAAGAAGAAGAAGAAGAGGAATATAACTTCAATTTAGAACAAAAGAAAACTACAACAAGATAAACAAACAATACAATAGTATGATATTGATCTCTAAGACCAAGACCCCAAAATGATCAGCCAATGGTGCTTTTTATAGAGGATTTAGGATACAAAATGATAAGGGGGCTGATTAATGAGTGAGTGGATGAGTGGAAAATATCAAATGACTTTTAATGAGTGAAAAATTATTGAGATTCTTTGTCTCCGAAATCATTTAGTGCTGAACTTATTGAATTCGTCATTTCCTCACCAAGTGGTCTTCATAAAAGTTGTAGGCATGGATCTTAGCTTTCAAATGCCATTAGTTTGAGCCCAAAAGCATTCCTACAACTCGAGATATGGTCTGATTACTGCACACTACTCAGACCCAGCTATAGTTCATCTATTCTGATTTGGAAGCCCAATATGACCTCTAATCAATCTGAAATGAGTCTTGTGTTCTTCATGAAAGTTGTAGATATAGGTCTTAACGTGTAGATGCCAAAATTTCAGCCCAATTAAGTTCTTACGACCCGAGTTATGCTCTGATTACTATACACTATTCAGGTTCCAATCACAAAACTCGTGTTCTGAATTCCAAGACCAATTAACTCTACTAGATGTCTGATTTTGACCTAGAGCTCTCATAAAATTTGTAGAGCTCTCTCTTATCTTTCCTAAAAGGTAAAATACATAATTATTAGACATCTAGAACTCAAGATATGGCCAAAATACAGAAACAATGTAAGACATAAATTATGTTAAAAAAATTAATTAAGTCCAATTTGAGTCCAAACTTATAAAACATAATCAAGCTCAATCAATTAAGTACATGAAGAGTGTAAATGACTAAAAATGAGGGTTTATTAATATATAAAATATGTGATTATCAATTAGTTCATATACATGTCATGAATTAAAGTTAAAGATAGATCCATTAATTTTATTGCCATGAGTTTAAAATTTCTAACAGACTATGCAGAATGACATGTCTTTTTTCCTTTGTTTAATTTTCTTTGGTAGTTTTGACATAAGAAAAATTAGTTGTCCTTGTGTCATACATATTATTGAACCCAAATTACCAACATAAAGAGAAAAATAATCTTGATTCTAGTAGAATTGATTTCGTATCTCATTAATTAGAGATAGAGCGAGGTTATGGAGTTTTGTTCGAAAAAGTTTTTTTTTTACTTTAAAATAAAAGTATTCTTTTTTATATGTATACTATACATAAATAATGGGGAATAAAAGTCTTTATTGAATAATTGGTTGGGTGGATTAGGTATCTAATATCTTGTAATTTAGAAGTAATTATTGGACAAGAATTTTTTATGATAAACACTTAAATCAATATTTGATATTTTAAAGATATTATATGTTATAGTAAAAATTCACCAAAGAATTTTAGAAGTTTTCAAAATAAGTGAAATCTTTATACAATTGAATATGTGTCACATCAAAAATAGCATAACAAATATAATTAAAGTGCGAGACAATAATGTTTTATAAAAGACACACATTCAATGGCACAAAGTTAGAGATTTTTCTTACTTCACAAGCATAAAAAAAATTCTCAAAAATTCACATCCCTTTAAAATAACAACTTTATACATCTTAACTATTAATTTAAGTGCATATGATAGGAAGTACTTATCTAATTTTTTTTGTAATTTAGTCATTAGATGTGATTTTGTTGTTTTGTTAGTTTTTTCTCAAAGCTCATAATATAAGTTTTTGAGGGTTTTTTTTTTTCAAATCAAAAAGAAAAAAGTTTGAGTTTTTTTAATGAAATTTCAAAATCTTATACTCATGGTCATGTAAGTACTGAAAATTGAAGCTCTATCGCTACTTTTATGCACAATTATCATTCATAAGTACTAAAAATCTATCACGCAGATTTCTCACATAACGCGTACAATACATAAACCAACAAAACAAGCATGCAATGTCATGTTCTCAAACTATACAAAGGTAAAAACCACCCCATAGCTCTAATACCAATGAAGAAAATAGCACCTACTCAAACAAAGTTATTTTGAACAAGATCTCAGGCTATTCCAAGCACTCTCTCGTGTCGGGAGCAAGCTAAATTACAAGATTAGGGTGACCCTCTTCCACTATTTTCCAGCAAAGTCTCATCTCTAAGATTAGCTTTGCGTGCCTCTTTATCGTTAATGACAACAGAATTGAGGTTAGGGTGCTTAGAATTATGAAGCAAACCAATTTGTTTGAAGGATTGTCAATACTTTTGAAATATAACTTTAACCACCATCAGTGGTTCATTTGGTCATGTACTTAATTTAATGCACAAATGCATTGACTCGCTTTATGATACTATCAAAGTAAAACCAGTATATCAAGGTTAGATTAAATCAGTAAGAAAGTAACAAATCAACTCGAACATAAAGTTAAATGTCGTTTTTAAAGATGTAAGTTTAAAACTTGATCACCTTGTGTTTAGTCTTCGCGGTTGCATTGACTTGTGGTTTATGTCTTTTTTAAACTACTTATATAAAACTTTGAACTCAATCTTCAGTGTATAAAAAATATTTTGTATATATAAAACTTTGTCCTTCTAAATGCGTGACATATCCCACAGCTCGAATCTATTCTATATTTCAACTTAATGCCCTCCTTTCTGATAAATATTTGGATAGATTTTATTTACATAAGTTATGTAGATTAAATCAATTAACAAGTGACACATTATTATTTTTAATGTAAAATAATTATATGGCATAAAAATTTATGTAATTATTCATATGCTAGTTAATTTAGTCTACACAACTATATAGACAATGTTTATACAAGTATTTCTCTTCCTTTCTTTATTATGTTGAGTGTAACTTGTATTTGTCAACATTTGTGAGAAGACTTATTGCCTCATCCACGAGCACTTTTGGTGTTTGTTGGTGGGTGACAGTTGGAAGGTCAAAGCATTAAATATAAGGCTTATAAGGGTTCTCTATAAATAGAGAATCATTGCTTCATATGAAGCATCAAGCAGAAGCAAGAAATAATACGAACTTTTGAAGGTGCATGAGAGCAAAAATAGAGAGTGTGAGAAAATTTTAAGAGTGTAGTGTGTGTGCATATATTAAAAAAATTTATATACACTTTCTAGCTCCTGTAATACTATAATTGTAGTATAATAATGTCTCACTGTGAAATACTATAATTTATACCTCTTATTTATGAGGATGTAAAAAGAGTATTGTAACTATTTATAGTAGAATGTTTTCAGAGTTTAGTCCATGATTTTTTTTTCTCAATGTACAAAGAGATTTTCTACTATAAATTTAATATGCACTTATTGATTTATTTTACTAATACAAATAATATTAACAAGTCTCATTATAAAAATACTATTTATATACTTTACTATTTTATCAATTTTTTTTCATAAATTTAAGTATACTTATGCTCATATTCATAAAATGTTCGATACATTTGAGTTATAAGGTAAGCTGATTTCCTAACATTAGTACTAAGTGACGTTAAGGCTACGAGCACAAGATTGAACAATCAATGTGTGGTTTCTATTAGTTTCGTCATTTCTTTCTCTTTAGCACTATTTTGATGTAAACTTTTAGGAATAATTCGTCGAATTGCTTCAAGAGCTAAAAAAAAAAGAGGAGATTTTTGTCCCTATTATTCATTATATCTAACAAATGTTGTTTTTTTTAACATGAAGAAATAAAGAAGTCATTGCAATAACCCAAAATACTAGGCCCACTAAAGACACAAAAATGGAAGGTAAATTTATCATAAAATGGGTTTATTTTTATTTCGGGTCCAAAAGTAAACATGGCGTGTTCCTGATGGGCACGAGCACTGGTCATAACGTCCAACTCTGGTTCATATTATTATTATTACTATTTTTCTTTTTCTTTTAGGGGCCACTATTCCACCCTCCCCGAGCTTTCTTTTGTACTTTTCCACCTCATATTCATCTCTTCCCTTCAACTACAACATTACATTATTGGAGATATGGATTCCTGTGTCTTACCGAGCCTTGCTGTCCTTCAGTCTCACAACTGAGTCTAAACTCTTATTTATACTGATTCAACACATCAAATTTGGGAACCAAAACGCAATTAGGCAAATAGGAGTAAGCCTTATTGCAATACTCATGAGAATATCCCAGTCAAAGACAAAAAATAAAATAAAATGAAATAAAATAAAAATGAAATACATATCAGATCAGGTTACCAAGAGGAGCCGCTTTGATTAGTTTCCTTTCAAAGATGTCCAATTTTTGGCCGGATGACGAAATCCTCTTCTTGTATGGTCAAGGGAAGGGAAACCATAAATATCGTATGAATTTGCTTCTAGCCGACCTAATGAATTTGTAGAAATTGATCTAGCCCGAAAATGATTGTACTAAACCCAATTTGGCTCAGCCCAAAAAAGGCTGACCCTAATTGGGTTGCCCAACCCGACAACTCTATGTGTTTTGAGCAGCTTGCCACTTATGACCAAAAAAAAGAAAAAGAGTAGCATGCCACTACTTTCTTGCCATTCGACGGTGGGATCTAAATTGGATCACTCCCTTGATTTGAACAAACTAAATAAATACTCGAACTTGATTTAAATCAACAATTTATTATAAATATTAAGTACTTGTTTTCCGCACATCTGTAATGTCTCAAGTAAACCAATACAAGCAAAATATCAAGACAAAGTTAACCGCGATCACCTTCATGAATTTGTAATAGCAACATAAAATACCGCACCTGTCTTGTAATAAAGCACGTCAGATCATGAGTTCAAATGTTACCGTTACTAATTCCTTGAGGACCAAGAGGAATTTTAGTAAATCCCCTAATTCTACTTCAGAGGTTGGATCCATCAAGGTGCACAAAAGACACAAACATCACTTGGCCACAATAATTACAGCCGATGCAAAAGCACATGTACATGTTAAAAATTGGTTGACCAAGCACCATTTAGCTTCCAAATAAATGCTGACCAAACTGCAGTTGAGAACTCACACATGAAGGAGAGACGATATAACATTAACACAAAGCAATTTTTTTATTCCTGCTGGTGACATTCACATCAAAAGCTTAAAAGACAAGGAAAACAAGGCTTGATTTCTTTGTAGAACTATCACTAATGCACTTTACAAAAGTGGACTGTTTACCAGAAATATCTTATGATCATCCTGATTAAACAGACTGAACTACATAAAATACTACCAAAAAGAAAGAAGGGAGTATCTAGAATCTCAGGACAATATAGATTAACATATATGATATTGATAATTCACGAGTAGGAATCAAGATCAAAAGTAGGAATCAAGATATCCATATGAGTGCCTCCTATTATACTGTAGCAAGCTTGCATAAGTCCGATCCCAGATTCCAATATACATACACTCATCATCAGGACTCAGTGAAACCCCAGAAATCTCCCCAAAGAAATCAATCTCTTGACGTTTTTTATAATCTGCCTTTATACTATACACATGCACAAAATCTGCAGGTTCAGCAACCACCATGTATTGACCATCTGAAGAAAACCGAATAGATCGGGCTGCCCCAAGGTTACCCTTGAGAATGGCAATTGGAGATGACAAGTGTCTAGTATCCCATACTCTGCAAGTCTTATCTTGATTTCCCGTAGCAAAGGTATGTCCATTAGGGTGCCATGCAGAAGCAAAAGAGTAATCTCGATGGCCAACCAGAGTGGCAACAGTCTGAAAAGTCAGACAAGTTCCAAAGACGTTAATGGAAGTTACTTCCCTATTCTAAGCACAGTATGCTACTATTGGCAAACCATAAAGGTAACTAAAAAGAACCACAGCGTCTACAGAACCAACGTGCTAGTGTTCACTTTCCTCACATCTGCATTCCGCAGTTCCATCTCCCTGTCCCAACTCTTTTCATATCTAGCATCCATTCACTATCCCTTGAGATGTTAACAGTGATTATTTGTGTCACATCATACATGTTTTATAAAAGATCTGCTTGTTTCAAATTTTCTCCTTACAGAATTGATTTAAACTAAACACAAATAGGCCAGCACTATGTGCAAACACTAATTATGAATTGGCTTCAAGGCATTAGATTCAAATTGATCAGAATGATTCGTAACAATGACTAAAGGAATAAGAAATATCTAAAACAATTATTCGTTCTGAATCTAAAGGCACTACCTCCTGAGATAAACCAAGAGCTAGTGAATTATTTGATGGTTGAATTTTTCCACCTATCTACCAATTATTCATATAAAAATCAAATTTCAAGAAGCTAAGAAAATGATAAAAGCAGCATTTTTTCCCCTCAGTATTCGCACCCCAAGTAGGGTTAGACACACTACAGGATAAAATTTTGAGAGGATTTAGAAGGTTTAATTCAGGGAATACCATTAAGAAAGAAGATTTTTTCTTGGAGGGGACCTAAATGGTCATGTGGGGAGCGAATCTAAGGAGTACGAGGGTTTGCACGGAGGTTATAGTCTAGGAGTAACTAATGCAGAAGGCAAAGCAATTCTAAATTTTTTGGTAACGTTTGATTTTACAATAGCTAACTTTTGTTTTAAGAAGCGGGAAGAACATCTTATCACATACAGAAACGGGGTTCTTGTTCTCAAATTGATTTTTTTCTAATAAGGAAATATGATAGAAAGCTTTGCATGGATTGCAAAGTCATCCCTGGAGAGATACCCAACACAGGGTTTTGGTTATGGATGTACAGGTTAAGATGAGAGTAAAGAGAAATTATCGATACAAAGTCTCAAGGGTCAAATGGTGGCAACTAAACGGAAGAAAACAAAGGCTCTTTCAGAGGAGGATTATGGAGGAAGAGATTTGGGAGGTACAAGGGAGTGCTAATGATATGTGGGACGAGATGACCAAAGGGATTAGGAAGGTAACAAAAGAGACACTCGATAAATCAAGAGACTTTAGACCTAAGGATAAAGAATCTTGGTGGTGGGACACAAGTGTATAAGATAAGGTTAAGGTTAAAAAGAAATGTTATAAAGCTTGGCACGTGTGTAAAAACGATGAAAATTGGAAAAAATATAAGGTGGCAAAAAAGATACTAAGAAGGCAGTAAGCAAGGCGAAAGCTAAAGCGTTCGACGGATTATATCAATCTTTGGGCACCATAGGCAGATAAAGGAATATTTACAGGCTTACTAAAAGTACGAAAAGGAAGACAAGAGACTTTGATCAAGTGAAATGCATTAAGGATGAAGAGGGTAAAGTTTTGGTTACAGAAAAAGATATTAAGGATCGATGAAAAAGTTATTTTCACAAGTTATATAATGAGGGGCATAAGACTTTAGGGGACTTGGACATTCTAAACACTAGAGAGGAAGACCAAAATAAAACCTTTTATTGTAGAATTCGGGAGTTTGAGGTAAAAGAAGCAGCATTGAAGAGGATGGATAATAGAAAAGCGGTCGGACCGGATAATATACCTATTGAGGTATGGAAGTGTCTAAGAGAGAAAGGTATAAGTTAGCTCACAAAGCTATTTAACGAGATAATGAGATCTAAGAAAATGTTAAATGAATGAAGGAGAAACAATTTAATCCCTATTTATAAGAACAAGGGAGATATACAAAACTGTGCAAATTACAGAGGGATTAAGTTCATGAGTCATACCATGAAGTTATAGGAAATAGTAATTGAACGGAGATTAAGACAAGAGACTCACATTTCAGAGAATTAATTTGGTTTTATGCTTGAAAGGTCAACCATGGAAACAATCTATCTTCTACGAAAATTGATGGAGAGGTATAAGAGGAAGCAAAAAGACCTACACATGATTTTCATTGATTTAGAAAAAGCTTACGATAGGGTACCGAGGGAAGTCTTGTGGAAGGCTTTGGAGAAGATAGGAGTTTGTATCGCTTATATTCGAGCAATCCAAGATATGTATGATGGGGCTAAAACTAGCATGAAAACACAGGATAGTCACAGAAGATTTACCTATAACTATAGGACTACACCAAGGGTCAACTATGAGTCCATATCTTTTTACCATGGTGTTGGATGTGCTTACTGCACATATCCAAGAGTCGGTGCCACAATGCATGTTTTTTGCATATGATATAATTTTAGTCGGAGAGTCGAGAGAGGAAACAAATGGGAAGCTAGAACTATAAAAACGAGCTTCGGAAGAACATGACTTCTGTCTAAGTAGGAGTAAGACAGAGTATATGGAATGTAAGTTCAGTAAAAAACGTGCTAATGCTACCTTAGCAGTGAAAATTGAAAACCATACCATATCACAAGTTACACAGTTTAGGTATCTTGGATCTATCATACAAAATGACGGAGAGATAGAGGGAGATGTAAACCATAGGATTCAAGCTGGATGGATGAAATGGAGGAGTGCTTCAAGAGTTATTTGTGATAGAAAAGTGTCTCTCAAGCTTAAGGATAAATTTTATCGTACAACTATAAGACTCGCGATGTTATATGGTACTGAATGTTGGGCGGTAAAAAGCCAACAATAACATAAGATTAGTGTCACGGAGATGAGGATGTTGTGATAGACGTGTGGGCATACAAGACAAGATAAGATTAGAAATGAATGCATTAGAGAGAAAGTAAGAGTAGCACCTATTGTAGAAAATATGAGAGAATCTCGTCTTAGATGGTTTGGACATGTAAGGAGAAGACTTTTAGAAGTCCCTGTAAGGAGAGTAGATCAGGTGGAGGATAACCCAATAACTAGAGGTTGAGGGAGACCAAGAAAGACTATAGGTGAAACGATTAAAAAAGATTTAGATTTGAATGACATTTCTGAAAACTTGGTTTATGATAAGGCACAATGACATCATTTGATTCATGTAGCCGACCCCACCTAGTGAGAAAAGGCTTGGTTAATGTTGTTGTTGTTTTATTTGCAATAAACCATAAGCCAAAGAGGAAACTTAGTTAGCCTGACAATCATACCCATCATTCTCCACACACACAAAATCATAAGCATAAAGTTAGAAGAAAAAAAAAGGTAGATTCAAGGGTTTAACCCAAAAGCAAATGCATGAAAAATTAAAATGTCATCCAAAACATTTCAAAGGCCTCAACAGAAAATTCTTGTATATTAGACAATGAGAGAAACTATTTACCTTCCCATTTTGAGGATCCACTAGCAATCCATCTAGGTTATCTCCAACAACAGTCATAAGCTTTTGGTCAGGGCTGATTGATGTGTGCTGCATCAAGAGCCAACAATTAGGAACCAAAGCAATATATATGGAATTAAAATCACAAATAATTTAAAGAAAAAAAGTATAAATGCATTTGCTACTATTAGTGTGTTAGCATTAAAAAGGGCATTTTGGTACTTCCATGACCATCACTGTAAATGATGTGAACGTGTATAAATACATATGCCTAACCAAGTTGAGGTTATCGCTCCTCTCCTCTCTCACTCACTCACTCACTCTCCCTTTTCTCTCACATGTTGCCATTGGGATCTAGTTCCTTTTCCCAAGAACAAAATTTATTTGGTGCAAATGGAAATAAGTTTACAGTTTTACACAGTCAAAGTTAATCTTGATCGTTTTGTTGCATGCTTGAAAGCTCTGTTTGTTGTTAAGGGCTATAGCTAGACTTATGAAGTAGATTATTCAGAGACTTTTTCACCAATTGCAATGCCTTATCTTGATCGCTCTGTTGCATGCTTGAAAGCTCCGTTTGTTGCTAAGGGCTATAGCTAGACTTATGGAGTAGATTATTCAAAGACTTTTTCACCAATTGCAATGCCTCCCTCTACTCAGTTGAAACAAATGAAGTAGAACTAAAATGAATATTAATTGAAACTATAGTAACTAAAAGCATATTTTAACCTTAAAAAGAAAAAAGGCTCTGACAATATTAGAATCGAAATATTTTTATAATTTTCAGTATCACATTATATGATTATATATTTTTGGAGTAAGTCTAATTTACCCCTCCAACTTAGGGTCATGTGTACTTTGGTCCTCAAACCTCAAACGTGCAATGTAATCCCTAAACTTTCTAACTTGTGCATTTTAGTCCTTCCGTTTTATTTTATGTCAATCTTTAATGGAAATTGTCATGTTGAAGTCATGTGATCATTTAGTGTACCAAATTCCTCGATGAGAAAAGTTCAATTTACTTCCTCCAACTTAGCATCATGTGCACTTTGGTCCTGAAACTTTCAAAAATGTGATTTCAACCATCAGTTTGCCAAAAAATTAAACGGAAGGACAAAAACACACATGTTAAAAAGTTTAAGGATCGTGTTGCACGTTTTTGAAGTTTGAGGACCAAAGTGTACATGACCTTAAATTGGAAAGGGTAAAGTAGACTTTTCCCTATCTTTTTCTATAATTTCTTAACATAGTTATATATAAAAATATTCAATATATACTTGGTCTAGGTTTATGACTAAAAATTTCATTTGTTAGCTCTCAATCTTCGATTTGTCTAACGATACAAGATATAAATTCTTTTCCAACGTAACAGTCATTTTTTAAAAAATAAGTAACAATATTTAATGTTTCCTTTTGTTTCAGCATAAATATAATTGAATTATGATTTATGAGGAGTCCAACTGTAAATCAGTATTTAATTATAAGCCTAATCAATCATAGATGCAAAGCTCTACAACCTAGGAGCTTCAAGTTCAGAAGATTAATGATTGTTCAATTAAGATATATGGCAAAAAACAATCCACTGAGAATTTTCTTAATCAAAGGTCAATGATTGAAAGAAAGAAAGAAAGGAAAAATGGTAACTTTGGAATGATTGAAACGTCCTTTTGAAGAACCATGTGATTGCAGGGTACTTCTGAGGATAAGGATAAAACAATCTTTGAAGATTCACATGTCTTGTGTTTCATATTGTGAAAGCTAAGCCTTTGTGCATCCAAATTATGTTATGGATATGAGAATGTTCAGGTGAGTTTGTTGTAACAAAAGAAGAGAAAGGATACGAAATCAAAATATCCAATCATAAACTCGATTTGATTTGATTTGATTAAATTAGAGGTGAGATGATCTGTGTAAAATAGTTGAGTATGTATAGTAAGAAATTAGTGTAGGACAAGCAAATAGCATAAAAGGAAAACTTAGAAACTGCATGGAATGATTTTACATATAGATTAGACGATAAACAAGAACTATAATAAACTACATCGCTCAATGTGCTTAAAGAGTGCTCACATTTACTGGCCAAGGGAACTGGAAGTGATTCAAAAGCTGAAACCTTTCCATGTCATATTCTCTCACACCACAGTCATTATTGGAAGCCATAAAATGAGTTACACCCCTGTAACAGTTTCCATGTCAAGCAATGTTTTAGAATGAAAGACACAAATAAATGCAGTACAACAACTACTGAAAAACTTGTCATGTAAAATACCTCAAGCTGTCATATATTTCAATTGCATTTGTGATTGCATTATCATCATATGTGGTCCGTGTACAAAAGCTTACTCCCTTCTTATCCAAACGCTGCATTTAATATAGACATTAACAGCAGCATCAAATATAACCCTAATAGGACGAACAGGAAAAACAGAGTACATTTAAAGCACATATAAAATGCTGGGGCCATCTCTACTATGCCGAAGCACTCTAATAACACCAGAAGGACTAAGCTTATGTAGCAGGAATACCCCTTGCTATATTTACGATACAACAAATTATTCTATTTAAGTAGTATATGGCGTCAACCTGAATGACAATGACCTTAAGAAGAGCTTTTCCTCTTTAGAAGGTAGTTGCCTTAGAGCTTTGAGTTTTTTTTTCCTCATTTTCTGTTTTGGGTTTTCTATCTATAACAAGTTGAAGCTTTAAGCTTAAGCTTAACAGGGTGTGTTAAGAGTATAGAAAACTATTAAGGAAACTCTCATGAATTAAGCAAGTGTTAAGAGTAGAAAACTGTCCATCATCCACACATCATTTCACATAAGCTGATAGTACAGAAGGTTCTGCATTAAATATATGGGCAGTTTAGAAGAATGGAAAACAGGTAATCTTCCACAAATACAAAAAACAATCCCATAATTCCATGCACTATCAGCAGCCAAAAGAACAATGTACGTGACAAGGCACAAATCATGTGTACTCACCTTACAAGAAAGCTCTCCTTGGAAGCCACCTGCAACAAGAAAATTCTCCTTGACAGCCAGTGTGCTAATCTGAGTCTGTGAAAATCCTTCCAACAGACTTCCTGCATATTTCTGTAAGAACAAAAAATAGAATTTATCAGAGAAATTACGAATGTATACTTAAGTAAATAAAAAACGTTGAAAACATTAGCTGTGCAAAAAGCAATAATGATATGTTTAGATTGGGTTGTTGTATATAAACTTAATTTTAACTAACACTCTTAACTAAATTATTTACCCGAATGACCAAGTCCTGATGTTAACTTTTCAAGATTCATTAATCTCATATGGATAATAAACACTTGCAGGTTTCTTTATGATCCCAAACAAAAATGCAGGTTTTTAGATAAATCTTACATCAATAAACCATGAAATAGAAATAAGCAATCTCATTCTTAATTCTTTATTGATGAACAAGGTTGTGGAAAGCAAAAAACTGCATCACCTCAGTAGGGGCTACATGTCCTGCAAAATTGATTATCTCGGACAATTTTCCAGTTAATGATGACCAGTGCATAACTGAGTAGTTGGAGATAAGATAGACGTCATGTTTTGAAGTAGCCCAAACTAAGTTCCTTAGCTGCATCCAAAATGCTAAAGTGTCATTAGACTGACCATGGAGGAATAGCAAGGTAAGGGGGAGGAGCTGCAATTGCAAAAGCAAGAGACCTGAAAATGAAGGATGGTGGGCTTAACCAATCGTGTATTATGGAAGAATTCATAGTATTTGCCACCCTTGTCCATTTGTTTGCACTCCTGAGACAAAAAGAAGAAATTGAGTATGATATATATATATATATTTGTGAGTGTGAGTGGGAAAGAAAAGGGAAAG
The DNA here is from genome assembly GCA_029884595.1 of Ormosia semicastrata. Classification (NCBI taxonomy): domain Eukaryota; kingdom Viridiplantae; phylum Streptophyta; class Magnoliopsida; order Fabales; family Fabaceae; genus Ormosia; species Ormosia semicastrata. Next base: position 72,723,941 of record JAQQTO010000059.1, read on the forward strand.
GAAAATAAATAATAGCAGAGGGAAACGGACCTTGTCAACAGCTTCCCCAGATGAAGGAATATTCTCATAATTCCTGTACTGTTGAAGCCTGGTTAATCGGTAGCTTTGTCTGGTAATATTCAATCTGTCCCACTGAATACCTTGAATGTCCTTGCCCGTCCTTGCTTGGGCAGCTGATGTATCGGTGACCTTAGTGAGCATTTGATATTCATAATCATATTCACCAACACCAATATCTGTATCTGCATCATGTCCATGTCCATGTCCATGTCCAAGGGTGTGGTCATCTAATTCATCAAAGAAGTCTTCCATTTCAGCCATGTCATCAAATTCGTACAAGTGATGGTAGGACATGCTCTATCTGCATTGCATTCAACATTCAAAGTTGTAAACTTTTTTTTTTTTGGTAAAATTTCAGAAGCAAGCAAAGCAATAATTTAAAGTCCTCAGGCTCAGACATGAGACAAGAAAAGAAAGGGGAAGAATAAGAAAGAAAGATAGAGGTGCAAGACAACAATTACACAAAAATATTAGTACATGTGTAGATAGACTCTAGAAGCACATGTCAAGGACAGAGAATATAATAATAAAATATTAAACAAAAAAGATATTGAAAATTCATACATATATCTTATCTACCATATGATATCAGAATTGCAAATCCACAGGAACATGTGAGTTCAGTTTATGATTCCAAATCAGATCAGATTATAGAAAACAAAGCTGGAAGAGGAAGCAATCGTTCGTTTACAACAACCCAAAACCTATGCGTTATGTGTACAACTACAAACTTAGAAGAGAAAAGAGAAAGAAGAAGAAGTTACATAGACACAGCAGAAATGGAAATGAAGCTAAAGCTCAGGATTTGAATCAGAATGGTAAACAACCAGGTCAGCGACAGACAGCGAGGGCTATCTCTCTTCTCTCTCTCTCTCTCTGACAACTAACAAGTAATAAGAAATAATAATTAAAAAAATGGTTGAATATGATGATTTCGACTGGGTAACTAGAGTAAGTTTCGATCCAATAAATTAATTTAATTAATTTAATATAGATAAAGATAAAGAAGAAATATCATGTGTGACAATGAGTGAATACTATTATGGGTGTGGGTTAAAAATTAAAATGGACTTGACTGTGTTGGTGTTTTTGAGTTAATCAAAAGATATAAATAATGAAATAATAATGATATTTTTATCACAAATAATATATATATATATATATATTTTATATTTTTTTAAATATTATTAATTATATTATTTTTTTATTATTTTTTTTTACTTAATTATATTATTCACAAAAATTATAAATAGTAATGTTTTTGAAAAAATGATGCATGAACATCATTTTCGATAGTGAAATGAAGTGATTACTGTTTGGTAACGCACGCAATCACCATCATAGCTTTGAGAATTGCGATGGCCGTGGAATGGAATGAAATACTTTCAACTGATTGGCAAAGTTGGAGCGTGCGATAGAGATGATGGCAACCTCATCTCTTCCTCTTCTTTTCCCAATTCCCTAAGATACAATTGATGCTCCTACCAACTCATGTCACATCCACTACAATACTACCTCCCGTATCATTCATATTCTTCTTTTTATCAATATTATTATTATTATTATTATTATTTTAGCTACTTTTTATTGAGAAATATTAGTTATATATTTTTTAGATTTTTTTATTATTTATTTTATAATTATTTTAAAAACGAGTGTTGTTAATTTTTTTTAATAATTTGTTCAAATATATAAGATAAATTAATAATAAAATAAATATTAAAAAAATTTAAAAGAACATGTTATTAATATTTTTCATTTTCATTTCTTATTGAAATTATAACTTTATAAGCAACACCACGAGGGAAAAGAAAGTAATTTTTCTAAAATAGATTATTTGCCTATTGAATTATTTGAATGGATTATATTATAACTTTTCCCGCTGTCAACTATTTCCAAGTTCATTTTCTTCCCAATTTACCAATTTAACTAATATGATTACCATTCTTCTTTATATAAAAATAATGCCAATACGATATATATTTTAAATTGCTAACTCCACCATTGAAAGGATAATTGTACATTCATGCCACACAGCCCACACACTTTCTGTAAAATCATTTGATAAATAGTACTACACTAATACCGAATTAGATGATAATCTAAGTTCTCTAAATTAAAATAGATTATAAACATTTATAAAACTACTCAAATAACCCTAGACTGATATATCATAACATTTTAACAGCTAATAAAGGTTCCGAAAGAATACAATCAGTCCAAATATTTCAAATTGAGTAAGCTATCATTTTAATCTCTAAAAAATAAAGTTCACTTCAATTTAGTCTCCAAAAAATAATAAGTTACATCAATTTAATCCCTCAATCATGCAAAATAACATCAAAATCATCCTTTTATACACAAAGTGCGCAATTGAAGAACTAAATTAATATCAACTTTATATAATTAAAAAACTAAATTGATATCATTTTTCTATCATTAAAGAACTAAATTAATGTTAATTTCTTTAAAAGACTAAATTCATATCACTTTTCATCTTCTAAAGACAAAATTGATATCACCTATCTTTCATGAACCAAATTAATGTCCACCACATCTTTTTTAAGAGGCCAAAATGTTAGTTTAATCTTTCGAATAATATGAAAAATTCGTAACTTAATAAAGTTTGAATTTTATTCTCATAATAGTAAGGTGAAGAAACAAGTTTACCAAAATTTAATACCCACAGACATTCGCTTTCCCCTTTCCCTTTCTACCTTTTCACAGTTGAATATTGAACAAAACAAACTAATCATTATAGTTTAATCCTAATAAAACTGAAACAACCAGCAGCTCTACAAAATTCACTGCCCAGTCGTTTTTAATCAGACTGGCTTTGGCAAAACTTATAATTGACATGACGGCGGGTATTTTTGAACAGCCCCACCAACTGGTGAAGACTTTCCACCCACACAGGGTCACAATCATCTATATTTTACTGGTGATTAATATATTTAAAAAAAGAAAAAATAAGAAAAAGCATAATCAGGTTTGTTAACTATTTGAACGAGTATGTTGTGCTACTGCATGTGTCGCACTGCGTGTTCTTGTCAGAAATGGAGCATAAAGGGCTGAAAACCTCAGCCCAAACAAGCCAGAACTAGATCCATTGGTTTTGTCTTCCGTAGGAGAAATATTGTTTGAATCCACATGACTGCTAGAGAAATTTATCACCTCTGAAATCTGATTGCTCTCCTGAAGTGACAGAGGCACAAATGTAACAACAGGGAGAGGAGGAAAAAAGGAGAGAGAGAGAAGATGACAAATCTACGGTGTAACATTGAAACAGAACAAAATCAAGAAAATAAAAATTGAAAAAAATATTGGAAGACACTTAAAAGTCCAACAAAATGGTAAAAAGAAAAAACCTTTTCTAGCAAAAAGTATGGCAATTAAAATAAAAAAGGGTTTGGAAGTTTGTAAAGAAAATATTTCAAGTTTTCAACAATAATGAACACAAACAAAACAACCTTGACAACTATGTCAACCACAAAATTACACACTACCAACAATCCCCTTAAAATGTGCACAATGCAAAGGGATCGATAATTTTTTGCTGTCAAACATAGCCAAGCATCATAGGAGATATGTCATGCAAAAACCAAATATTCCCTCTTCACACCTCCTTAGTAAATTACCTCAATTCATCAATCAGAAAAATCACAAACCTGGTAAGATCCAGCAGAATACAATGGAGATGGTGGATCAGTTGACAAAATTGGAGGCAAGGATTCAGTCTGTAAACAAAAAAACAGTAGTAGGAACTCATAATCAACAAACAACAGCAAGGCTACAGCAAAAAGCTTTCAATGAATGGAACAGACTCATGCTGCAGATCTTACAGATGACCCAGATACGAGAACAAGAAGATTAGACTTTTTATACACTTTTAGATTATTGATTTAATTGATGAATGCAACAAAAGCAGAGAAGTGCCACAAATCCCCATTTATGGTGATAAACACTAAATAGCCTCATATTCACAAACTGAAGCTAGTTAGAAGAAAGGAAAATATGACATATAAGGGGTTTTCCACAATGCACTAACCAGTAATGAAAACGATTTTATCTATTCACGTGAAATGGGCATTACTTAAATTTACTTGAATTCACTTTTTTATTACTATGAAGAAAGCATGTAACACAAACAACTAATCCTTATCTCACTTGATGGGGTTAGCAACATGGATTAATCAACACCATAGGGGTCTATCAAAAGCCAAATTTTCAATAAAAATATTTAGAGCAAGATTCTTTTAATGGTTTCTCTTGAAAGTTTTCTTAGGTCTTCCTCTATCTCTTTTACCCCTTTGATCAAACATGAAGAAAGCATGTAAAAAGAAATTCAAATTTAATATTCAGGCTGTGTTTGGTATTAGCTTAGAAGTTAAGGGATGAAAAATTAGGACATTAACAATTGATGATGTAAATATCAAGTTTTTTGTACTCATCCTTCTTCAGGTATGGGTTTCATAATGAAGAAAGTACTCAGATGAAATTGGAAAAAAAGGGATGATCTGCTTCTTGGTTTGAAGAGAAAGAGGAGGAAAGAGAGAGATTCGCTAGCACCGTCACCAGAGAATGAAGCTATTTGCCATCGCTGGAGCCTTCATCCCTCCTCGCTGGAGTTGTTTGACCTCGTCACCAAAGCTTCATCCTTCTTGAGGAGTGCTAAGAACATACTCTCTATCACACTCCTTTCAACACACTCTTCTATTGGGCCACGTCACACACTAAAGCACACACTCAAACTTGACTATATGCTAATTGAGTTGATTACACGCTAATCGAGATTGAATGTGTGCTTTAGTGTGTGACGTGGCCCAATAGAAGAGAGCATGTTGAAAGGAGTGTGATAGAGAGTGTGCTCCTAGCATTTTCTCCATCCCTCTTTGCCAAAGTCGTCATCCTCATTGCCGGAGTTGTTCGACCTCGTCGCCGACGGAGTTATTCGACCTCGTCACTGGAGCTTCACCCCTTGCTGCTAGAGCCGTCATCCTCATTGCCAGAGTTGTTCGATCTCGAGTTATTTGACCTTGTCGCCAGAGCAATCCTACCACCATCAATGGTGCCATTATCGCTTATCCCAATGAAGAGGAAGAAAATGGAATGACAATATAGAAAGAGGGTAGAAAGAGAGGGGGAGAGGAAATGTTACCCTAGTTTAAATTGGGGTAAAACTTCAGTCCATAAATGAGGGAAAATTTTACTCCATTAAATTTTGCTCCTCGATCTTTCTGGTTTACCAATCATCTTCATTTCCATAAAAATTTCCAACCTTAAATTTTCACCCCCTATTACCCATGTACCAAACACACCCTCATATGTAAGTACGTTAATAACCTATCGCTTCAATTTTCTTAAGTAATAATTATTTATTTATTCATATGAAAGTAAGAATTTAACAAAATTTAACTAACAATGGTGATGCAGAAAAATAATTATTACAGTAGATATTTTATTTACTAAAAAGTCATGGTTCTATGTATTCAAGTCTACAACTACTCAAGAATTATGGTTATCTGTATCTGAAAAGTTAATTAAGTCTAGGAAATCCAATCTCGTAATTAGGGGTCTAAATAATTAAAAACAGCCTAAGAGTCAGTCAAAAGTCATTAATTAGGCCACTTAAGAGTCCAGTCAGTTCTAGATACATATTGGATCTATAAATAGTGATTCTCAAGAATGAAAAATTGAGCATTAAGTAAAGTATTTCCAGAATACATCTTCTGGTGTTTTCTTTCAACTTCGGATTAGATTCCGACAATATCATATTCTCATCCAAGGAGGTGGACTCCTCCCACATATACCCTTTATTCCATATACCCACCCAGCCTATCTTCATAACTTCCCTTCCCATCCAACTTATAATTTTAAATATATTCCTGGGCTGCATCAAATGGTTTAGACAGATAAATAAAATAACATAAATATTAAAACTTGGGGTATGAATGAATAAGTCTAATGTAAGTGATTTTCATCCAAAATTATCCACCTTCCCACTTTCCACCAACACAACCAAGCAGGCCCTAAGACAGATCGGAGATGTGCAGAAAATATTGATTACAGACTAACAATGGTATAAACTATTATTTCTATACACATGCATCATATCGATGTCTTCTACGATGATAGAAGTTACCCTTGATGAGGGCGTAATAGATGGTGGCTCAATAGCTAGCCTAGAAGGACTTGACTGTGTTGCCTGTATAATTCAGATAACAGAGTTAACACAGGATGAAGTTTCAGAAAAAAAAAAATGAGGCTGAAATATAAAAGCCAAACTTAATGTCTGTATGTGCATATTTGGCTAATAATTAAATACAATGTCTACTTGGCCAATGAACTAAATATCCTGTTAAACTAATAGCAATAGTTCCTATTACTTTACAACAAACTAAATTATCAAATTCCTTTTCTAATTTATAATAGTACTTTTAGAAAGAGCGCACAATTGTACTGATAAATAAGCCTACAAAAATAAAACTCTTACCCTGGAAGAGGGTGTAACTGGTGGTAGCTCAAAAGCTGGGTTGGAAGTACTGGATGTAGATGCCTATAAAATTAAAAATGTTAAGGGCAAAGAAATGGAAAGAAGATAAGTGGATCTGAATTTCAAGTTTTGAAGCCAAGACAGCAGAGAGAATCCATTCATAAAGAATTTCAGTTCATGCCTGAATACGCTCAGTGGTTCTGCTATTTTCCAAACTCAAGGTAAATTGACACAACTTGTTTACTCCTTCAGTTGTGGACACCTTAGCAGATAGAAATAAAATCATTGGTATAAACAAAACCATTCCCCTTAAATATAAACAAGAAATGTCTAATCAAACAATCCACAACAACTTAAATTTAATTGATAATACCTGCTTCCCTTCTATTTCTTTGATTTTAGATTCCTGAGAAGCAAAGAAATCACACATAAGTTGCAAATCCAGCTAAAAGATAAAAAGAAATAACTGAATTCTTGCAATTTAATTACCAGAACATGAACTGCAACACGAACAGACTTGAAATCTCCACTTATTGTATCAGCTTCCCGTTGGATTACAGAGATCTATTACAGAAGACATTCTATTGTTACTTGTTAAGAAACCAAGAAGCCAAAACCATACATCCTAACTTCTTTACTCACCTCCTCCCTCGTATTTTTACTAAGGGCAGCACATTCATCTAAACTGCTATCCAGACGGTTCATTCTAGTGGACAACTTCTTCTTGGCCTCCTGAAACCGTTGCCGACAAGTAAATATCCATCCTTAAGTATTCCATGCTAAACTAAAAATCAGAATTATTCCCAATGTCTGATAAAAACAAGAGAAGTTAATTGAGCAGAATGCAAAGTTTAAAAAACCATTATTATTATTATTTTTTATAGAATACAGGAAAGCACTTTTCAAATTTTATTTTATTTTGTACCAAAAAAAGTTAATTTTATTTGAAATACAGGAAAGATTAACTGGTTCAATAATGGAACCATCCAAGTAAAACCTTTTTTTTTTTTTTTTAAAGACCATCCAAGTGAAACCTATTATCATGATGAAACACATGAATGCAAGTTACGCACTTACACTGTCAGAAAGCATTTGACTAAACAACATTAGTACACTGAGGCTTGACAGAGAAATGAAGATGGAAGATCATTTGAATGCTTTCATTAAAAAGAGAATATATATATATATAGTCATTGAAAAATGTTCCATAGTGGCACAATTATCCAAAAATAGAATATGCTTCCTATCTTTCAGCACAACAATACATGAGCTAGATAAATAAATAAGAAAAAACCAAGATCCTCATCAGTTCATATATGTCATAGAATCTTCTAATCAAAGAACAGAATAAATAATACATAAGGGTATCAATAAGAAAAACAAAACAAAACGCTGATTTGGCTCCCTTACATTTTTTTTATAAGGCTATACTCTAGCTAATACAAAGTTATCATTTATAGTTCCATCACTAATAGAAAATGCCTGGGTTTGACATAATCTAAGAATGAAAAACTATACAACAAAAAAGAATTACCTCAATTGAATCATAAAGCTTCCCAAGCTGATTACCAATAGATGTGCAAGCATCAGATAATCCGCGCCTTGTTGCAAACATCATATCAGGAAGTTTCCATCCCTAAAACATACAAAGGCCATATAACTCAACCAACCAGTGGAAGGAAAAGAAGAAAATATCTACAAAACCTATTAACAATAATATGATAGAAAACCAATACTTAACTGTCTGAATTTACAGAATATCCACAAAGAAACTCCTCTAGCTACTGATCTCATGGAGAAACCAGTAACCAGGAAGCCATTACAGCAGAAAGGGGAAGACTCAGAAACAGAAAAAGAAAGAAAAAATACCACTGGTCATTCGTACCTGTAACCTCCCTCCCAAAATCCTTACTCACTAATTGCCTACCTCTCTCTTTTTCCTCCTTTCCTTTATATTCCCACTCCTCTAACCCAATACCCCACCTAGTACTCCTCTTTCTCTCACTACCACATCAGCATTCTATTATGATGCAGGCCATTAGCATGAGCATTCCCAATATACCCCATCTTGTCCTCCTTGCATCCGTGGGTCTAACAATACTCCCCCCCCCCAAAAGATTCACCTTGTCCTCAAGGAGGAAAGGAAATATAACGTCTCAAGGGACTCCCTCCAGGATCCCATTGCTTGAAGCATGAGTCGAGAGCTGCGTTCCTTGGAACCCACTTTGGCACTACTAACTTCCAACCCACATTGCTTGCCACAGGCGGCTACAGTCTTCAATAACTCCTTAGAAGTTGGCTGAATGCAGACAACACGAACATGACGGAAACCATCTGCACTGCCTTGGAACTTAGTGTGTACATTCAGCCATTTAGCAAATGTGTTTGAGGTTTCACTTCAACTCCAATAGGATGGTTGACTTCAGCCACAATTAATAGACTGCTAATGAGAAAATCTCCCATTTTAATCTGCCAGTAACCTATTTTAGTAATTGAAACATAAGTATGTTTTCCTTCAAACTCAACAAGGATAAGTACTAGGAAGCTCGGAATTCAATGGACAGAAAACTGGGATTCCATTTAGAATCAAAGCACTGCTAAATTTTGTGATGCTAATAGTAAACTCTTCCAAGAATATTGTGGGTAGCTCTGCCCCATTATTGAAATCACCCATGGCTTCACTGGCTTGATTGAAGGGAACTGACCGGAATACTTGGTTATTCTTCTTGGTCAATTTGGTTGTTCCATGGCCATTATCAATCAAATTATTCCATGAAACTTGGACGCCATTGCGCTCCAGAATGGCTCGTTCAACCTTTCTACCCGCAAATCCAAATGATCTTGACCGGATGCCAAGCATCTTTCCAGTCACCCCTAAGGCTTCTTGTGTATCTTTCTTCTTCTTGGAAAGATAAGACTTAAGGAACTTGCGCTTGCCAACATTTTCTGGCTAATTTTCTGAATCTCTGCTGTCAAAAGGCTTATCACCTCTTTCCTTACGTCTCTTGGAGTTTCTGCCTTCATTGTTAGGCCCACCAGAATTCAATCTCACACAGATGCATTTTCATGACGCATCTGGTCCATCAACCGTGTGAGTGACAAGGAACTTGAAATTTTCCTTAAAGAAATTAAGCACTAGCTTTCTGGAACAGAGCATCTTCTTCCACCACCAGCTCGGCAATTGGTCCCCAATCAACTTCTCCATCTGGTTGGAACATTTTAGTTTGGGGTCAGCCTGCTCGTAGTGGCCCACGTCTGGTGGTTCAGGCAATGGCAAAGGCCTAGTTGGGTTGCATGATGTTTGTTGCTTAGTTTTGCACGCACTAAACAGAGGGTGGATGACATTGGGTGTTGTTGAAACACTCCTCTCAGATTCAGTTTGCGAATTAGGCCATGGCCCAGGGTCAATTGTAGTGGTTTTAATGGGCTGGGTCATTTTTGAATGAGAACCATTTTTCAGCCTTAAATGTGATTCCACCTTTTCTTTCTCAAAAATCCATTTTCTGTCCTCAATGAGTTGGACCTGTCCCACAAAGTGTAGAAAATAATTTCCTATTTCAGAATTCTAGTGCTTCTCCCTACAGACTTAGGCTAGGCCTATTTGGTCAAAAAATGAGCTCAGTTCGCAGAATTTCAATTCTGCCCCTCCTTCGTGCTCCTCCTTCACGCCGCTTCTAGTGTAAGATTGTGGGGCAGCAACCATCATTGCCTGCACCTCAACCACGACTGTCTCAGCAGCCGCCATACAACGACATGGATCTGGCAGTGGAAGCTTAGCCAGCGTGTGCAAGAACCCGAACTCAGTTACATTAGTTGACTCATCTGCCTCCAAGAGAGAATCAAAGTCCGGTGGTTCCAGCAGCTCCGCTGGTGGTGGTAGGTTGACCTCCATGGCCGTCACATGCCCATTCCACCTCTGCTCCATCATCGCGCTACCCATAGGGAGAATCTTCCTCTCTGCCTTAACCTCCTTTTCGTTACCTAATAAGCCTATATTTTATAGCCCTTAAATTGATGAATTGTGATGATTTGATTGTGATTATTGATGAATTTTGGATGGATTCTTATCAATTATCTTCGTTCGTGCAGAATAAGAGAGATTTAACTCATTTGAAGTGAAAGCAAGCGAAGATATCTCATTTTCAGATCAAAAGAGGGCAATTTAGGCTTAGACAGGGCCCTGTGTCAACTCAGAAGCGATTTAGGAGTTAGACACGACCCTGTCTAAATTGAAGAAAGCTTTTGACTAGGAGACACGGCCGTGTCTCTTGGTCACACGGCCATGTCTCATCCAACGTTGAAGTTACGCAAATCTAGCACAAGACATGGCCCTATCTTATGTGAACAAAGCTTCTGAGTATGAGACACGGCCGTGTCTCAATGACACACGGCCGTGTCTCACTAAAAACCCTGACACGTGATTTCACTAGACACGGCCGTGTCGAAGGGAGACACGGCCGTGTGAGCCACTCTAACGTGAAAAAAAGGGAATTTTACCCCAAATCAATATAAATTGGGTAAAACACCAAACCTAAGGGAGACTTTTGGCTAGAGACTTGTGTGACGGCAGGTTTTGAGAGGAGAAGTGCAAGGATTCAAAGGCGAAGGCTTGGAAGGCAAGAGCAAGAGTCATTGAATATCAACCATTGAAGTCTTTTCCCCTATCTTCATCTTCTCCATCTTCTCTTTTTGTTTATCAATCATGGTTGTTTCTTTAACCTCTGTTCTTGTTTGTACTACAATTGTCATGAGCGGCTAAATCCCTTTTTCTAGGATTAGGATGAAACTCTCTATTTCCCTTTTATGAATTGTTAATTTGATTCTTTGTTAATGAAATTATTGTTATTGATTCATTCTTAGTATGCTTAATGCTTGTGATATGTTGCGCGTCATATTTACATGATTTTAGGCTTTAAGTGAAGAATCGAAAGATGAAATCTAATTGCTTGATAATCCAAGAATTGAACTTAGGAATTGAGACCTAGACATAGGCTTAAATCCTTCGACGGGTAAACAATTGTCATGAATCTTAATGGGTTGGAACTTGGATTAATTGCCATGAGAATGAGATTGATGAAGTTTTAGCACGTTTTTAGTGCCAAGAAATTGGGCTTTAAATAATTTAGGACAAATTGCCTTCAAGAACATAATTGAACATTAACAAAGATATTATTACAATTTATCGTAGGGGGTAGTGTAATGGATTCCGAATCCTAGAGCTTTAAATCCTTGTTAAATCTCATCTTTTCTAGTTTCAATTGTTTACTTTATTGCTTTGCTTTTCGTATTAATTTTAATTGAACATTCTCTATCGATTTCATTCGCTTAAACAATCAAAATAGTCGTAAGAGTTAGTAATTAACCGATCCTCGTGGGAACAATCTTTATTTTACTACTTGTACGATTTGTGCGCTTGCGAAAGTCAACAACATTACCCAGAGGACGGTCATTGTAACCCAGATCCACCTCTTTGCTTTCCCTCCATTTATCCCTCTGCATCTTGCAACTGCGAGAATGGTATTCCTCCACTGTCGTGACCACATCAGATTGCTGTTGCGACTTCTCTATCTCAAACTCGATCTCCAGCTTCTCCATCAGTTTTAGTTTCGGTTCTTCATCTGAGACGAAAACGAACTGATTTGGACTGAACTCCAGCTAGACACACCTAACTAGTGCCACCGCAAATCTCAACCACGTTGCATTCGGATTGCACCATTCCCACCACTAATACCAATGGAGAGCGTGACTTTGCAAAGCCCTCACCGCTTCTGGCAGCTTCTGCAATTCAGGTATTCCCTCTGCTTCGAAGTGCTGTTCGGCATTAATCAACCACCAATAAGCTTCGTCTCCGTCAAACACTGGAATCAACTTCAGTTCGGTACCCACAACTCCTAGATCGAGGGCTCTGATACCAATTGATATAAACCCGATACTAAACTGTCTGAATTTACTGAATATCCACAAAGAAACTCCTCTAGCTACTGATCTCAGGGAGAAACCAGAACACAGGAAGCCATTATAGCAGAAAGGGGAAAACTCAAACAGAAAAAGAAAGATAAAATACCACAGGTCATTTGAGAGACCTGTAACCTCCATCCCAAAATCCTTACTAATTGCCTACCTCTCTCTTTTTCCTCCTCTCCTTTATATTCCCACTCCTCTAACCCAATACCCCACCTCGCACTCCCCTTTCTCTCACTGCCACATCAGCATTCTGTTATGCTGCAGCCCATTAGCATGAGCATTCCAAATATACCCCATCCTGTCCTCCTTACATACGTGGGTCTCACATAATATAATCTCTATGAAGAACAGATTTGGAAATAGGAAGGTAGGATTAACATAATATAATCTCTGTGAAGAACAGATTTGGAAATAGGAAGGTACGATTAACAGACAAAAATTCAGTACAAGAACCAAATATTCAAATTCAGCCACACAAACCTCCTACAAGAATGTATCACTAGTTCACTACAGAATCTTGTTAGTTAAATCAGCAATTCAGCAAAAAATAAAAGTTATTACCTTCCACCAAATGTAGCCATATCCTACCACAACAATAACAATCACAGTAACATATTTTCCCGAACCTGTACATTGCCAAAGCAAGTCAGAGAATGCCAAAATATATGAAAAAAGGAACATTTCCTTAGCTTGGACAATTATGTAGAAGGCCTACAATCAAAACCATTTATCCCAAAGTTTGCAGATTAACATGTCAGCATTTATTAAATCCCTGAAGAAATAACTGAAGACTCCTTTATGCTTTGTTTGGATCAAGAGAGAAAATGGAAGGAAAGAAAATGAGAAGAAAGAAAATGGAGAGAAGAGAAAATGAATAGAAAAGTGAGTTTTCCTTTTATATGTTAGGATGAAGAGAAAATGAGAGTTGAATTAAAAAATAAGAAGAAAGAAATTGTAGTTATGAAAAATTACATACATGTCCTTATTATAAATAGTTAGATACAAACATATGTTAAATTTATTTTATTCTCTGAACATATTTTTTATAAATTACAAAAAATAATTTTATAATAAATATGAATTCTAAAGTTTTAAGTTATTAACATTAAAATTAAAAATTTAAATTTAAATTAATATTTTTATATAAATTTATTTTAATATTTTAATATATAAAGAAAGCTATTTCAATTTGTCTCCTCTTAAAACCCCACATCCCACCCAGCCATCCCTTCCAATTAGATTTGCCCATTTCCCATCCCAAGTCCCAACGTCCCCTTCTCCTACCTCCACACCCACCAACCCCTTGGCCTTTCCTATTCACAGACTTCACTCCTATTCCTTGGCAATCTCCATTCAAGTTACCAGTATAATTTAAAAAAGAAAAATCCTTCAGGTTATCCCACATCTTCCCATGAATCCTATCACTCCAACCCACGGCCCACTTCCATACCACTTCCTCTTCTCCATCACCAATCACCATTCCCCAACCTTATCCACACCACTTCCTCATTAAGATGCTGGTTCTAGGAGAATCTTGCAAGTAAAATGCAAGGTCCACTTTCGATTGTGAACTGTTGGTCACCATTGTCTTTGGTGGAGGAGAAGGATAGAATGGTAAATTAATTGTTTTGAGCTCCATTCTCTCCGTTTTCTTCGCATAACAGCGAAGAAAATTTTTTTGTGGGACCCATCATAATTTTTTTCTTTCTTCTCTGTTTTCTATCCTCATCCAAACGGGAGAAAACTCCAAAATTCACCATTTTTCTCTCCTTCTGTTTTCTTTCCTCTCATTTTCTCTCAAACCAAACAATAGGTAAATGTGTAAAAGAAAGTGGCTAAGAAGAACCTGTTCCACTTGCATTTACAATAGTGATTGTTCTATCTCTTGCAAGAAGTTGTAGTTCCTGACGAAGGCTGTTAACCTGTAGATCAAAAGACTAATCAGCATTTTCAATTTTTCACAATCTTTTAAGAAAAGTGAAACTACCACTCTGGATTTTATTGGTAGCATTGGATATGCATTGCTACATATTTACAAAAACATCATTTGCTAAGAAGCCAATTCACGAAGGGAAAAATAGCAATCCTGCTACTTAATTACTAACACTTTTAACTCATTCTGTTATACTTCTCAACATATTGTCTTGCACACCCATCTACCCCTTCTCTAGACAGTAGATATGGAAGCTATAGAGTATAAGCAACAAGAAGATTATGTAAAAATGGCAGAAGATTATGGAACACAACATACATATTTTCCATCATCTACTTTGTAATTTTACAGTCCCTAACTTCTCTTTTTTTTTGGATAGAAAAAGAAATATTATTAGAAGAGAAGAGAAAATTACAACAATAGAGGATAAGGCATCCTCCAAAAACAAACAAAAAGATAAAGCCAAAAGCTATGGGATTCTGTCATGCAACAAAGCATGTCAATCTCTCTGCATGTCTAATAAAGAAACACCACTAAAGAGACCATGAGCAGAACCCCAAAGGGAAGACAAAAAAATAACCCTATCCCAAATGAAGTGTAACGTCGAAAAAGATCCCTTGAAAATTCTAGCATTCCTTTCCAGCCTAACTTCTTAAGCTAAAATCACTAGTTTTTCCACACTCATCCACCTATGTACTAGAATATAAGGATTCACAGATAACAAAAAAAATACTAGCATTGTCTTAATGCATTTACAAAATTGTTTTCCAACAGTTTTTTTATTTTATAATAAAAAGATTTGTCATTCTTCTAGAAATAAAGAAAGAACCTATAGTCAAAAAAAGCAGTTTTCTTCCTAGAGCAAAAGATAACCAACAATGGGAAGGATAAGATTTATTAAGGCCACAATAGATAGTGTATAAACTCATAGAGTAAGAAAGGCACAGGACATACCTAAACAAAATCGAGAAAACTAATATGAAAAATTCACTTATGAAAAAGTAAAAAAGGGAAGAAGGCCACATATGACCAAGACAGAGCCCTCAAATACCAGCTTTAAATTCCCACAAGTGATCTCTCTCTCTCTCTCTCTCTCTCTCTCTCTATATATATATATATAATATGTTCAAAAGATAACTTCAATGTTATGCCATACTCACGTACATAAAAGCATATAACCATATGCATAGGCTCAGACCTTTAAAGATTTGTAAAATGCTCACGGCATGTTGCATGAGACTCAACTTAAACTAGAATTAAGTGCATCAGGAATTATTCATAATTAAAATGATATCAATAGTAATGGAAAGACAACACCAACATGCGCACCTGAGCCATCAAAGCATCATTATGTGGCTTTTTAACAGTTGGAGTAGAATCATTGTTCCTAAGTTGCTTGAAGACAGCCTAGAGTCCAAATAAATAATCAGTATAGAATCAGCAAAGAATGTAACATTAATAACTCATACTTAGATGAATTGTACTTTTAAAAAAGCAAACCTTGAAAGCACCGGAGACCAAATTAGAGACATCAGGTAAGCGGCCTTCTTTTGCAAGTACTGAACCAACAAGACCTAAAGTATGTGATGTGATGGGGTCAGTAAGGAAGGCATTTTCCTAATTCATATCTGGAAAACCTAGATTAGATTTTGTTATGCATATGAGTAAATGAAGCTAAATTGCGATTAGGAAAACAATTGTAAATACTATAGAAACTAGAAAGGGACGAGGGGGGAAAAGAGAGAGATGTGGAAGTGGACAGAGTGTAAACCTGCACCAACGAGAATGGTGAGCTTGCCAAGTGGAAGAGCCATAGTGATGGTGATGATGATTGGTGATGATACTTCCTTCGGCAGCTACTGCACTCTCTGCTGCAATTATCGCAATTGCTAAGCATTTAACCCTAACCACTGCTTTTCAAGCTTCCACCATCTTCTCTCTCTCGCTCGCCGGCCTCGCAAGAATCGATAGCGATGCAACAAACCCTTAATTGCGACTCTCTTCGTCAATCCTCCTTGGTTTTTCTTTTTCAGCGATCCACCTAAATTTATAAAATTCTTATTTATTTTTTATTATTTAATTTAACATAATAGGAGAAAACGAATTTGCATGAATGCCCCTCTATTTTTTAAATATATATATATATTCGTAAATATAAGTTATGAAAATAAATACTTCTATTGTTGTAAAATATGTATATTTTACATGGTTAATAATTATCTTGATTATCCTACAAAAATAAAAAAAAAGTTAGTTAAAAGAGATTATAATCTGCAATAGATACTAATCTTAAATAACTATATTGTATAAATTCTAAAATACTTTTATAAATACTCTGTCATGTAACTACATATATAGAGATCTTATCTAATATACAAAATAAGATTTTGAATTCATATTTTTTTTGTCTTAATCTTTTTATATTTCTCTTTTCTATTTATAACACGTTATCAGTATGAGACTCTACCATATGAGAAATGACTTGAACAACTTAAAGGTTCTACTAAAATAATTTGTTTTCTTATCACATTTTTTGGATTAATCTAATTCATTACTTTGTTCTTTCTTATAGTTTTTTTAATATTAGTCTTAGTATGAAATATTTTCATGTTCCATCTATAGAATTTTTATTATGAATCTTGTTTGACTAACACAATTATCATATTTTGTTTTATACTAAATTTGTTACTCTTGATTAATTCCGGAAGATATTACTATTTAAGCATCCATGAATGATTGCACAAAATCAATGATTTTTCATAGTCATATTTTATATGAAGATTTATGGTTTAGTTATTGGAGAACTACACATTTAGACCGTGATTGAATTTAAAAAGATCTAATTAATCTTAGCATAATTTGAAACAAAGAAATGTGAAAAAGAATATCATCGATCTTTTTATGTCTCTCGAATATGTTCCTACAGTAGCAAAATGAGAATTATTTTAAGATATATTTTGAATCAAGTTTATGCATTCTTATGATTAAACACAAAAATAGGTTATTAATGAAAAATCACAAAGGTCACCCAATGGGTTAAACTCCATTCCCTGGAGTGAATGTTCCATATTATAATTTTATGTATGACAAAGGTCGTGGTTATGACCATTGATGTGGCAGAAATTAGAAAAATAATCATTATCATGGTGATTCCAACCCATCCAAGAATACATATCAAATGAAGTAGGGAGATATTAATGAGAATCATCCATTTGACCATGGTCTTATAAATAATATGCTTTTGTGTGCATCTATTTTCATTAAATAATATGGAAGAAAGTTTTATTGCTTGATCGATGATTTGAGTAGTTGAATTATTTTCTTGGAATTCATATTTGTCATTTCATATATAGTTATTTTGTTTTTTTATGTGATTAAAATCATCACATACACATTTTTTTCTCTTGTTAATTTGTAATATTTTAAATAAAAATATATATATATGGTATAAGTTATTAGAATTTTTATTGATTAAAGAAAAAATGTGTGTTTCTAATTCTTTATATATATAGATCAATGGTATATATATATAGATCAATATATATAGATATATATATATATATATATATATATATATATATATATATATATATATATATATGGTAGTACAAAAATAATTCAAGTCTTCAAAATAACTACTATATTTTGTTACCTCAATGAACAAATTTTTATACATTATGCTTTATTCATTATCAAGTCAAATATATATTATTAGTGCAATTGAAACATATTTTAGTATAAACCAGAAGTTTACTATACTATTGTAAATCAGATCAAAGTTTACGATATTGTTATAAACTAGAAGTTTACTAGTCTAAATAATGTTTTTTTATTTGGCATATGGCTAATAAGGTTATATTGGGTCAATATTGATAATTCATAAGGGTATCATTGAAGGACCAAAAGATTATTCAATATAATGAGTTTTTATGTACAGAGTGTTCTCAATGCAAATTGATTATAAGGTTATCACTAACTAAAAATAGAGTTAAATTTGTTGAATTTTTAAAATCAATTTAAGATGATATTGTGGATTATGTCATAAATCATGTGTATCATTTAGATATTTTATGACCAGAAGCCAATTGGTCACATGTGTACTTATTATCAACTCGCAACTTAGTGTTTGTGAGATTATGCAAGTTATTTGATTAAAAATATAAATTTTCAAATTAAGAGAATTTGTCTTGATAATGCTAGTGAATTTACTTCTCAAATTTTTAGTGATTATTATATAACAATTGGTAAAATATTGAACATCTTGTTGCTTATGTTCAAATGCCTTTAATTAATATCTAAATAACAGATTATGAGAACAATATCCTAAGTTTTTACTTGGAGTATGCTTTTTATATTTTGTAGCACTTGTTGGTATAAGATCAGTAAATAATTATAAGTTCTTCCTTATATAATTGGATTTTGGCCTGAAGCCAAATATTTTATATAAATTTTTTGTCTGTGTGTGATGTAGCCACTCCTGCATGATTAATTATCCCACATCCTGTGGGTATGACAGTCAATGAATCTAAAACATGTCAGAAGTGTGATAGACCTATTGGTGCAAAGGACATTGTTCCTAGAAAAAAAAAATGAAATGAAAAACTTTCAAAATGACGCTCTATAAGAAATTATTGACACTCTTGAAGATGTTAACAGTAATATAGATCAACAACCCCATATTTCTAGGGAAGTAACCCTATAAAGGTTTTGGTACCAGCAAATTATGAGATCTCATTAAAATCTGAAAATATGAGGGGAAGAAATGAAGTTATTGTTGATAATGTTTTTGCATATGCAATTACTTCTGAAATTATCAATGATAATGAGTTTGAGCCTCAAAGTTTAGAAGAATGTTGACATCGAAGTGATTGACCAAAATGGAAAGAAGCAATACAAGTTGAATTAAATTCTTTAACCAAACATAATGTATTTGGACCAGTAGTCCAGACACCTAAAGATATCAAACTCATTGGGTATAAATGGATCGTTGTATGGAAAAGAAATGAGTTAAATGAAATTGTGAGATACAAGGCAATTTGAGTTGGAAGTTCAAATGATAATACATTTGCGAATACAAGCAAATTAATGAATTACAAGAAGCATTTTCTATTGCAAAAGGATAAATAAATCTTATACCAGTTATAAATGCTCTATTTAGAATTAGTATCAAATGAGTCAAAAATATGCAAAAAGCATGGTGGACCAATCGATTCCAAAAGACAAAGCCCAGAAAAGAGAATGAGCAAATAATATTGTTAAGAAGACAAATAATTATAAAAATGATACTCTTGAAAAAGAAATTAGAGACATAAGTAGAACTCTTGAAGTAGTCCGAACTCTAGAAGTAGTTCAAACTTCATAAGAAGTTAAAATACCCGAAAATAGTGAAAATAATGAGATCTCAATAAATTATGTCTATGGGAAAAATGATAGAATCAAAAAGAAATAGTTGTCGATAACATATTTTTATAGCGCGTAATATTATGAATAATAATGAGGATCTTGAAATTAAAATCTTTGAAGAATATCAACGAAAAAATGATTGGCCAAAATAGAAGAATGCCTTATAGGTGGAATTGAATTCACTTGTAAGACGTGAGGTTATTGAATTTGTAGCTAAAACTTTAGAAGATGTTTTAATGACCTGAAGTCTAAATCCCAGAAGGTACAAAATCTGTTGATACAAATGGATACAATTACGTTTGAAAAGGTTTTTTGCACGCAAGAAGTTGAGTACTTCTAATGAATTTTTTACATATTGTTGTTACATTTTATGGATGTCTCTATACATGTTATCTATATGAAAACCTCCGAATGATTTAAAATATCAACACCCAATGAACTTAATTTACATATTTATGTTCTTTTACTCATCATATTAAGACTTTCTTATTGAGCATTACTGCTTGTTGATATGCATTATATATTTATTTCAAAATTTTAAAGTACTTTATTTATTTATGTGTTTATTTAAAGAATTTGAAGTAAAAAATCTTTAAATGATAAAATTTTGTATCGGCCTACAAATCAAGCATTTAACAAATTAAATTTTGTCTATCAAGTTATAGAGAACAAGTTCTTAAGTGATTTATATATATAAATTATATATATTGAGTACACTAATATTTGTTAAATCGTTGGATTTAAAGAAGATTATGAAAATCTTAGTCCTGAAGCAGTACCATACCTTAGTGCTATAGAAGTACACATGCATATTGTTAAATAATACATAACCTAATATAATATTATTTTCATGAACTTATAGCAACATATAGTTCATCACTAACTAGAAAGACATTAAAATAAAATTAAGTATATTATTTTTATCTTCGAGGCACAACCGATGAGATTATTTTATTTACATGAATCTATGTCAAGCTAATTGATTATGCAAATGCAGGACATTTATCTGATCCAAATAAAGTCAGATCCCAAATAGACTATTATTTACATGTGGTAGTATTACTATATTATGGTGATCCACAAAGCAATTTATAGTTGTTATTTCTTTATATCATGCAGAAATTACAACAATTCATGAAGGAAGTCGTGAATGTTTCTAGTTGAGAGTTATGATTCATCATATTCAAGAATCTTGTGGATTATCTTATGAAAATAAAATTTTAACTGAAGATAATATTGCTTACAAAGCTCAATTGAAAGAAAGATATATCAAAGGTGATAGAGCAAAGTATATTTCTCCAAAATTCTTAAGGGGAAGTATTATGAATAACATTGAAGATAGATGTCTATGAACCACAAGAGTTATAATGTGTTGACTTAAAGACATTGTATGATTAGTTGTATTTTGAGGGGAAGTAAGTTACCTATGAATACTATACTATTTTTCCTTTGCTAAGTTTTTATTCCACTGGATTTTTGTTAGCAAGGTTTTAATGAGACATATTCATAGTATATAGTCATCTAAGGGAAAGTGTTGTAAAACATGTATATTTTGCATGTGGTGGATGACTATCTTAATTATCCCACAAAAATAAAAAAATTAGTTAAAATGGATTACAATCTCTAACGGATACTAATCCTAAATAACTGTATTGTATAAACTCTAAAATGCTCTTATAAATACCTTGTCAAGTCTCAAAAGTATAGAGATCTCATCTGATATACAAAATAATATTTTGAGTTCATATTTTCTTATCTTAATTTTTTTATATTTCTCTTATGTATTTACAACATCCATAGGTATATTTTACTTATTTTATTATTAGGCAAAAATCCAAAAATAATTTTACTCTTAAGAAATAATATTCACTTAGCTCTATTGAGTGAGACCCACCTCTTACCATTACTTTTCTCTTTTGTTAATCTAACATAATTGAGAAGATATTATCTATTCTTTGGTAAACCCTTATTTTGAATGTGCCTATGTTCAAATATCTTAATGTCAGGCTTAATTATTTTTAAATTATATATAAAAGTTGTTCCACTAAAATGGTCGCATGAGACTTTTTCTATTTTTATTTTTTAAAATATTTTTAATTATAATAATTATAATTAACTTTATTTTGTTTACTATTGTTTGAACTTGATGAATTATTTTTTAAAATAGTTATTATCTAAATTAATTTGTTTTCTTTAATTAATATTTTGTATTCATGTAATGCACATGATAATTAATAAAAAAATTATTTGTATATGACATAATTAGAAAAGAAAAATAGTTATATATAAAAGTTGTTTCATTAAAATTGCCACATGAAACTTTTCCAAAAAAAATTATTTTTTAAAAAGTTATTATAATAATTATAATTAACTTTATTTTGTTTACTATTGTTTGAACTTGATGAATTATTTTATAAAATATTTTTTATACAAATTAATTTGTTTTCTTTAATTATTTTTTGTACTTATGCGATGCACTAGATAATCAACAAAAAAATTTATTTGTACACAACAAAATTAGAAAAGAAAAATAGTTATATAGTTATTGATAATATGGTTAAAAGACTATTTATTTAGAAAAACATAGCTTTGACTAGGACCATAGAGAAGTGGGACTTTCTTATGGTTATTGGTGCATAGGTGTATCCTTGCTAATGAGGAGCAAAAGAAAAGAGGAATTTTGACTGATGATCTCTATTCTCATTGTGGACAATATACACAATTCATTATGCACCTTCTTTGTGACTGCAAGCTATGATCTCAACTTATCAAATCTCATGTTTGGAGTTCCTTTTTCAGCATGGGATTATATGGTTGGTTGACTACAAATTCAACATAAGATTGGGGAATGAGGCTAGATACGCTTGGAATATACAATTTGTGGTTACCATTTGGTTGTTTTGGAAAGATCGCAACAAATAAGTGTTTTTTCATATCATGTAGCCTACCTTTGAGCTGACATACTGTGTTCTCAATTATACCTAAGTGGTCATGAAGAGTTATGTTGCTAGTCCATTGTTAGTTGTTAGGGTGAACAACAAGACTGAGAGGCTTATAACTTAGTCCTTCCTTTTATGTGGCTTTCACAAGCTTGATGTGGATGAGTCTATGTGTCAAGACTCCATGCAAACAGTATGTGGTGGTTTTGTGTGAGATGATGTTGGGACATTCGTCAAGGGTTTCTATTATAATTTAGGCATATGCTCGACTGTTAAAGCAAAATTATGAAGCTTGTATCATGGCTTTAGACTTCGCAGTAGCTAACGATTCAAAAGATGATAATGAACATGAATTCTAATAGTTGTGAACCTTATTTTTAACGGTTGCTCGGCTTCTAACCACTGTGCTTCACTTATTCAGGATATCAAGTTGCTTGCTACTACATAATAATTGGGTGATAATAGTGGCTCATGCAGTTAAATGGAGAGTAATATGTGTTCAAATTTTCTTATTACACATGGTCAGTCAAATCCTTCCCATATTACTATTGAAGATCCTCTTTTAGATTTTGTTAAGTTTTATTTGTTTTGACCTGTTAGCTCCATTTATTATAAAAAAAAACTATTTATTTAGTCATAAGGTATTAATATAATAATAAGAAATTAAACATAACAGACAATAAAAAATTTTCGTATATAAGTATATTGGAAAACTACTTTTTGGATAAAAAGAAATATTTCAAATATATAATTCATTAACTTATGTTTTCTATTAATAAATTATATTTTAATTAAATTTATTATTTTTTAGAAAGTTTTTACTTTATGAATATAAATATTAATATGATTTCATATAAATTTTTCAATCCCGTAATTGTAAGATTATTTAAAAATATTATAAAACAACACATATATATCTTAACAAAAATCTGTAAACTGTCATTAAATGGAATGGATTAACTTTATTTTAAAAATATTAACTTATTTCAAAATAATTACAACCAAAGAATATTAATATCTTAAGGTTTGATTGACAATCACGTAAAACATAAATATTATTAGGTGATGATTAGGGGCAAATAACAATTTCCATTTTTAAAAATCTTAAAAATATATATTAGGGGATGATCAATATGCAATTGATAACATATATCTAATAATAATGTGCATAGAAAAAGAAAGTTAATCAATCATATTATATTATTATATATAAAAATAATAGTAATGGAATTTGAATTTGAATTAGTTAATAATGCAATTAATTAATCTACCAAAAAAAAATGCAGTCAATCAGGTGATATGCAAACAAAAAAATACTAATAACATAATTATTAGTGAAATACGATTTTCTTTGGTACAAAATAAAATTAATTTAAATTACTACTGTCAAAATTTTGTTTTTATATTGCACTAAAAAGAAATTGTTTATATATTGCTTCTAAAAAGGTAATGACATTAAAAACTTATGCTATAATCAATATAGGAATCATTCCTGCCTTTATTTGATTGATTAATAATGCAATCACTATTAATTAGATATTATTTTTATTTCTTATTTTATTAATTGGATACGAGTCATAAATTTTCAATTCAAGTTTGGACTAATAAAAAAGATTAATTAAGAAAATTGCATAAAATCTTAGGGGAAAAGATACATTAAAGAAGTGTATAAAATTATATGCTTTAGGTTTAGAATTTAAGGTTTTGTTGAAAAAGTAAGAATTTGTATTATTAATATGTGATAAATCAATTGCATATTTTTAAAAAATAAAATAAAAACTGTACCATGATGAGACAACTATCTTTAACTCTAAATTTAATTTTTATCTAAAAAACAAACCTAATTAATAAGACATTAATTTTTTGCAAATTTATTAAATTAAGAACACTAAGAAGACTAATATTGTTAAATGATTCTGTAACATGCATTGTCTTTGATCTCCATACTATTCACCATATAATATTTAAAACTTGTAAAACATAATAAAAAATTAAAATGATTAAAAAAATGAGGTTACATGCCCATTCACATTGAGCTGTATATGGTTTTTGTAACATCCTATTTCTTTAAAATATTTTATGAAGAATAAAATTTTAACTTGAATATTTTATTCTGTAATAGTTATTACTAATAAAAGGAGATTAGGTAAAGTTTGTAAGAATTTAATAGTTTATGAAATTAGAAATAGAAATTTATTGAAATAAAATTTAACAATAAAGATTAGAAATATTTTAAGCAATATATTTAAAAAGATATTTATAATATATATATATATATTTATAATAAGATATTTATGGATTAATTATTATTTTTTATAAAAAATATAAAACTAATCATTATTAAAGAGATAAATATCTTGTTAAAAAAAAAAAGAGAGAAAAAGAAGATAATGTAGCAACGTGTCTTAAGATCAGATAAGAAGCAATTATTACTTTATAAAAATCTAATGCAACGTGGTCCACTCATAATCAAGTGGATTTGCTATAAATATAAGATGAAACAGAAAACGTGAAGCAAGGCAAAGAAAAAATAAGGAATGAAATGCTGTTGGAGAGCGGAAAAGAGAGAAAAAGAGAGAAATAGAAAAAAGTTAGAAACATAGGAAGAAAAAAAAAAGAAGAAGAAGAAGGGGCAGCAAACGAAAACCGAGAGGAGAGAAAGAGAAGAAAGAGAAGAAACGGTCAGAATCGAGAAAAAGATGAAACCAAAAAAGAGAAAAGAGAGATTTGTAAGAGGTAGGTACTGAATTTTCTTTTTAAAAATAAAACCATGGCTATAGGTTTTATATAGGTATGTATATAGGTTTTATTAGTTAATTTATTATTTTAATATATTTTATGCATATTATCACTTTTGTTAAATTTATTATGTACATTTGATATTTGTTTAGTTTTGAAATATTTATAATATTTGATAAAATTTAGAATTATTTTAATTTAAATATTAACTCTTTTATGAGATCAATATAATAAATTAAAATATTATTTAAAGTTTTAGTTAAATATATATATATATATATATATTTAATCATATTGATCATTAAATTTATATGAACTTTCTTCTATTTACTTTATCTTAGAGAAATTTTATGACATTTATTTGACCTATAATTAGCTTGGGAGTAATTTTATGAACTCTATTTTGACTATGCAATGAAAAAGTAATGTTGAACTATCGGATGAATGACAAATATGGATATGATGAAGACACTACATATGACTATGATAAATACCGACAAATTAATGATGTGGATTATTAAGAGAATTATGAAATTAATTTTTAATCATAATATGAAGAATTGATATTTAAATTTAATGATTCTAAGTTTTACGAATTGCCATGATTTATTTATATGATGAATTTATTTGTGGCTTGTTTTGCTTATGTTTGCGTGTGATGACAAGCAAGGAATTCATGAAAAAGTTTACACCTAACCGTTACCTACCTGGTTAGTATGGTATGTCTGACTTTGTTGTCACGATGTTAAAGTAACACCAGATATAGGGTGGTCTCCCTATGAAAGTGAAGGCCTTCGAGTAAAATGTGAGACAAGTAGACATGGAAAGAAATGGTGGATTCCTTGTAATGAGGAACTTGCTTGTTGATGGTTGATAATGGTTGAATAATTGGTACTTGATTTCTGATATTGGAAGAACTTGTTAATAATAATATATATATGGTTGTACTGCGTGATTTATTTAGCATTTGTTCTGCTATGTTGAATTGTATTGTTTTTTATTATACTTTGGTTGCCATGTGATTTTCTGTGTATCTTACACACCTGAAACTCATTATGTGTTTTCAAATATTTTTATAACGGTTCATTTCCTACTGAGAATTTCCAATTCTCACTCTATTCATAGTGTTTTCAGACTAGCACAGGATGTATCATGGTCATCACCATTCAGATCAACTAAGCATAGGCTGTTGTACCAAAGGAGAAATTATTTTTAATATGTGTATATGTATTTAAGAGTGAGCCTTACGACTGTGTGAGTTTCTAATAGATGTGTATTACAACTTTGTGTTATTATGCATTGATACTTATTTTCTCTTATATATTTTCGATTTTAGTTTTTAACTCCTGTTCAAAATTTTTTTATGGAATATATTCACTAACATTATTATTATGAATATTATAAGAGTTATTATAGTTAGGGGTCGTTACATTTATGGTATCAGAGCATCGATTTCTGGCATTAGAAAATTATATCTATGTATTGAATTCTTGCCTATGTTGAGTTTATGCATGATATCTACTCCTATTCCTATTAACTTATACATGCCATATAGAATTATAATCACATTAACCTTGCAATATTGAGACTGATCACCTCAATATTGAATTGTTCATGACAATGTAGGACTATATGGCATCAGAACACCCAGAAGGACAGAATTCACAAAATGATACTTTGACAGGAATATTGGGAGTCATGAAAGGATTGACTGACACTGTCAGGGCCCAGACAGAGTCAACCAATCTAATTTTACAACGCATGCAGGAAACTCAAGATAGGAACAATAATCACAACCATAATCATCTTGGTGAGGGCAGTGGAAATTCTACCGGGGAAACTTCTATGACCAACCTAAGTTATCAAGGTCTTTCAGAATTTAGGAAAGCCAAACCGCCATCTTTTCATGGAGATTATGACCCAACACTAGCTGAAAAATGGGTTATGCAATTAGAAAAGATTTTTACAGTCATGGGAAGCACAAATGCACAAAAAGTAGTTTTTGCTACTTACATGTTAGAAGGGGAGGCAGAACACTGGTGGAAAGGTGCTAGGCACTTATTAGAGTCTAGAGGGACTGAAATCACCTGGGAGGTATTTTTAGCCACATTCTTTGATAAGTACTTCCCTGATAATGTAAAAAATGAAAAAGAAGCAGAATTCATACAACTTGGACAGGGAAATATGACTATAGGGCAATATGTGGCCAAATTTGAAGAACTTTCTAAATTTTCTTCCTACTTGAAAAATAATCCTGATGGCCACTGGAAAGCTACCAAATTTGAGTGGGGTTTGAGGCCTGAAATAAGAGAGAAAGTGTCTACCTTGGAAGTAAAAGATTATGCCACTTTAGTAAACAAATGTAGGGTAGCAGAAAAGAGCTATCTAGAGATGGAATTTGAAAGAGAACGTCAGAACTTTCTGAAAAGAAAAAGGGTGGCAGAAGCTCAAAAGAAAAATAATTTTAAGAATGGAGTAAATCATAGGAAGAATAAGCAAATGAAGAATGGCGGATTTCCACCTGTATGCAATAAGTGTGGGAAATCTTATGGCCCTAGACCTTGCTATGTGTGTTTCCGATGCGGAAAACCAGGACATTTCGCCAAGGATTGTACCACCGAGAAGATGGTGAATAATCCGGTACCCAGACCACATACTAAAGGAAGAGTATTTGCTCTAAGTGGAGAAGAGGCAAATCAATCCTCCAACATGATTCAAGGTAAATGTTTTCTTAAAAACACACTCTTAATTGCATTGTTTGGTTCAGGAGCTACACATTCCTATATATCTATTGATTGTGTGAAGAAGTTAAATTTGCCTGTAACTTCCTTGTCTTATGATCTGTTAGTTTCAACTCCCACAGGGGGAAAAGTTTCTACTTCTCAAGCTTGTTTAAAATGTCCTATTCTAATTGAAGGAAAAACTTTCACTTTGAACCTTGTTTGTTTGCCTTTGATTGGTATTGATATCATAATTGAAATGGACTGGTTGTCTACTAATGATATTATCTTAGATTGTTCCAGAAAACTTGCCTACTTTCCCAATGATCCATCCAAGGAATCAAAATCCACCAATACCCTATTCCTTAATGCCACTTAGGCAAAGAAGTGCCTCTTAGAAGGAGATCAAGGGTTTTTTATTCTGTTTTCTTCAAATTCAGAGGTTGGGAAGGAAATAAACGGCATATCTGTAGCAAGAGAATTTCCAAAAGTATTTCCCAAAGAGATAGTGAACTTACCACCTAAAAGGGAAGTTGAATTTTCCATTGACTTAATTCCTGGAACAGGACCCCTATCTTTTGCACCTTATAGAATGTCCCCTTTGGAGCTAAGTGAACTTAAGAAACAAATAGAAGAATTATTAGCCAAAGGATTTGTCAGGCCCAGTGTATCACCGTGGGGTGCACCTGTTCTATTAGTCAAGAAGAAAGATGGGAGCATGAGGTTGTGTATAGATTATAGGCAACTGAACAAAATCACAATTAAAAATAAGTATCCACTCCCTAGAATAGATGACTTGTTGGATCAATTGTTGGGAGCCACGGTCTTCTCAAAGATAGACTTGAGATCAGGATATCATCAAATAAGAGTAAAACCAGAAGATGTACCCAAAACAGCCTTTAGGACTAGATATGGGCATTATGAATACCTTGTGATGCCCTTTGGACTCACTAATGCTCCTGCAATATTCATGGATTACATGAACAGGAATTTTAGATCTTGCCTTGACCAATTTGTAGTAGTCTTTATAGATGACATACTCATTTATTCTAAGACTAAAAAGGAACATGAACAACACCTTAGAACAGTGCTACAAATCCTGAAGGAGAAGCAGTTGTATGCCAAGTTAGAAAAGTGTGAATTCTGGTTGAGTGAAGTGAAATTCTTAGGTCATGTGATTACTCGGGGAGGAGTAGCTGTGGATCCTAGTAAAGTTGAAGCAGTAGTTCACTGGGAAAGACCAAAGACAATTACTGAGATTAGGAGTTTTCTGGGATTGGCCGGATATTATAGGAGATTCATTAAAGGATTTTCTCAGCTAGTTTTACCTCTAACTAGGTTAACTAGAAAGAATCACCCTTTTGAGTGGGATTCAACTTGTGAAGCAAGTTTTCAAGAGTTAGACTTACCTCTACTCCGTTTTAATAATTCTGATCCTAGACAAAGCTTTTAGTGTATTGTGATGCATCTAAGAAAGGTTTGGGATGTGTTTTAATGCAACATGGTAGAGTTGTAGCCTATGCATCCAGACAACTTAGACCATATGAAGAAAATTACCCAACCAATGACTTAGAATTAGCAGCAGTAGTATTTGCTTTGAAAATTTGGAGGCATTACTTATATGGAGTCAAGTTTGAGGTATATAGTGATCATAAGAGTTTAAAGTATCTTTTTGACCAAAAAGAGTTAAATATGAGGCAACGTAGGTGGATTGAGTTTTTAAAGGATTATGATTTTGAATTGAAATATCATGCTGGTAAAGCCAATATAGTAGCTGATGCCTTGAGTAGGAAGTCCTTGCATATGTCCTCAATGATGATAAAGGAACAAAAGTTATTAGAAAATTTTAGGGACTTGAAGATTTCTAGTGTCTTTGCAACCTCATTGCTTGTTGAACTAAGAATAGAGTGTGATTTGGGAGACCAAGTAAGACAAGCCCAAGAAAATGATGAGTTTTTGCAATCTCTCAAAAGAAGAATTCTAGTGGAACAACTTGAACATTTTCATATTAATGAAAGAGGGGCTATGATGTACGAAGGAAGATTATGTGTACCCAATAATGAAGAATTGAGAAAGAAGATTTTATCTGAGGCACATTGCAGTAAGTATACTACGCATCCTAGTACGACCAAAATGTATCAGGATCTCAGGAAATTGTTTTGGTGGAATGGAATGAAAAGAGACATAGCTAGTTTTGTAGCTAAATGTCTAGTTTGCCAAAAGGTTAAAATAGAACACCAGAAGCCTGCTGGATTACTACAACCCTTGAATATCCCTGAATGGAAATGGGATAGCATATCAATGGATTTTGTGTTAGGATTACCTAGGACTCCATCAGGTTATGATGCAGCATGGGTAATTGTTGACAAGTTAACTAAGTCTGCCCATATTTTGCCTATTAGGATTAGTTGCCCATTGTACAAGTTGGCTCAGGATTACATTCGGGAAATTATAAGGTTACATGGTGTACCAACTAGCATAGTTTCAGACAGAGACCCAAGATTTACCTCAAAATTCTGGGTAGCCTTACAATAAGCTTTAGGTACTAAGCTCCGTTTTAGTACATCTTATCACCCTCAGACAGATGGTCAAACTGAAAGAACCATTCAAACCTTGGAAGATATGCTTAGAGCCTGTGTGTTAGAATTTCAAAGAAGTTGGAATACCCATCTACCATTAATAGAGTTTGCCTATAACAACAGTTACCATTCCAGTATAGGAATGACACCATTTGAAGCTCTGTATGGTAGAAAGTGTAGATCTCCTTTATGTTGGTTAGAGACTGGAGAAAAGAGTCTATTAGGACCTGATATAGTGCAGCAAACCACAGAAAAGATCAAATTTATCAAGGAAAAATTACTTGTTGCTCAAAGTAGACAGAAAAGTTATGCTGATAAAAGAAGAAAACCTCTTGAATTTGAAGAAGGGGAACATATTTTCCTCAGAGTCACTCCTACTGTTGCTTATCAAATTACACTTCCTCCAAATCTTTCAAATCTTCATGATGTCTTTCATGTATCTCAACTCAGAAAATATTGTTTTGACTCTTCACACATTATAGAACATGAAACAATGCAAGTAAGAGATGATTTGACTTATGGCACAAAACCAGTACGAATCATGGATAGATCTGTCAAACACTTGAGAGGAAAAGAAATTTCTTTAGTTAAAGTGATCTGGGAAGGACTATCACCAGAAGAGGCAACATGGGAATTAGAAAATGATATGCAGAAGTCTTATCCAGAGTTATTTTGATCAGGTTAGTGAATTTTGGGGACAAAATTCTTAAAAGGAAGGGAGAAATGTAACATTCTATTTCTTTAAAATATTTTGTGAAGAATAAAATTTTAACTTGAATATTTTATTCTGTAATAATTATTACTAATAAAAGGAGATTAGGTAAAGTTTGTAAGAATTTAATAATTTATGAAATTAGAAATAAAAATTTATTGAAATAAAATTTAACAATAAAGATTAGAAATATTTTATGTAATATATTTAAAAAGATATTTATAATATATATATATATATTTATAATAAGATATTTATGGATTAATTATTATTTTTTATAAAAAATATAAAACTAATCATTATTAAAGAGATAAATATCTTGTTAAAAAAAAGAGAAAAAGAGGATAATGTAGCAACGTGTCTAAGATCAGATCAGAAGCAATAATTGCTTTATAAAAATCTAATGCACGTGGTCCACTCATAATCAAGTGGATTTGCTATAAATATAAGATGAAACAGAAAACGTGAAGCAAGGCAAAGAAAAAATAAGGAATGAAATGCTGTTGGAGAGCAGAAAAGAGAGAAAAAGAGAGAAATAGAAAAAAGTTAGAAACATAGGAAGAAAAAAAAAAAAAAAAAGAAGAAGAAGGAGCAGCAAACGAAAACCGAGAGGAGAGAAAGAGAAAGAAAAGAAACGGTCAGAATCGAGAAAAAGAGGAAACCAAAAAGGAGAAAGTGAGAGATTTGTAAGAGGTAGGAAATGAATCTTCTTTCCAAAAATAAAACCATATCTTCTTGTATATATAGGTTTTATTAGTTAATTTATTATTTTAATATATTTTGTGCATATTATCACTTTTGTTAAATTTATTATGTACATTTGATATTTGTTTAATTTTAAAATATTTATGATATTTGATAAAATTTAGAATTATTATAATTTGAATATTAACTCTTTTATGGGACAATATAATAAATTAAAATATTATTTAAGGTTTTAGTTAAATATATATAAATATATATATATATATATTTAATCATATTGATCATTAAATTTATATGAACTTTCTTCTATTTATCTTATCTTAGAGAAATTTTATGACATTTATTCTGACTTATAATTACCTTTGCTTAGGAGTAATTTTATGACCTCTATTTTAACCTATGCAATGAAAGGACTTTTGCGTAATGTATGAATATCGGATCGGACAAGGTTTTGTAGATGAAGACTGACTACATATTGACTATGATAAATACCGACAAATTATATTGTGATGTGATTATTAAGAGAATTATGAAATTAATTTTTAATCATAATTGGTCCTGAAGAATTGATATTTAAATTTAATGATTCTAAGTTTTCTTAATTGTCATGATTTATTTATATGATGAATTTATTTGTGGCTTGTTTTGTTTATGTTTGTGTGTAAAAACAAATTAATTCATGAAAAAGTTTACACCTAACCGTTACCACCTGGTTAGTATGGTATGTCGACTTTGTGTCACGATGTTAAAGTAACACTAGAGATAGGGTGGAATTTCCTATGAAAGTGAAGGCCTTCGAAAAATGTGAGACATGCTGCACATTAAAAGAAATGGTGGATTCCTGTAATGAGGAACTTGCTTGTTGATGGTTGATAATGATTGAATAATTGGTACTTAATTTTCGATATTGGAAGAACTTGTTTAATAATATATATATGGAACACGTGATTTATTTAGAAGACTATGTTGAATTGTATTGTTTTTTATTAATGATTCTGTAATTTGAAACTCACTATGTGTTTTCAAATATTTTTATTTGTTTATTTCCATGAGAATTTCCAATTCTCACTCTATTTATGGTATTTTTAGACTAACACAGGGATATTTAAATTCAGATCAACTAAGCAAGGCTGTTGTATCAAAGGAGAAATTATTTTTAATATGTGTATATGTATTTAAATGATTGTGTGAGTTTCTAATAGATGTGTATTACAACTTTGTGTTATTATGCATTAATACTTATTTTCTCTTATATATTTTCGATTTTAATTTTTAACTCCTGTTCAAAAATTTTTTTATGGAATATATTCACTAACATTATTATTATGAATATTATAAGAGTTATTATAGTTAGGGGTCGTTACAGTTTTCTTCTTCAATGTATTTCCTTATTTTTTCTACTCCTTTTCCATTCCAACATATTGACCCTATCATATCTGTATATGCACTAAAAAAAAATAAAAAAATTGAAACTACTATCCCTTCAAGGCTTCAAGTTCATCATTCGTAATTTGTTTTCTGGCCAGTGGCTGCTTGGGAAGCTTGTGTCCATTTTTAGACAGGGAAACCAATTATTGTGCAACAGTTTAAGGGTAGGGGTCGAACAGAGCCTTTTGACGATTTTTCTTAATCTGAAAAATTTATCCTAGATTGCTCATTAGTTGGTTCTGGCGCTAGCACAGTCGCAAACATTAAAGATTTGAGTGCTTAGTCCTATCAATAGCATTGTAAGATTTTAAAACCCTTTGTTATTTTATGGACATTAACATAAAACAATCAATTTTCAACTAAACTTATTGTACTGGTTTCAGTTTATTATCTTCAAGCCGGTTTTCTGCTTGCGAGATACATTTGCTTGTCTAGTGTGGATAGTCGTATCGACTTCTACCTGTCCTTCAATTTCCACTGTTCAACTTGCACACCATGATGATTCGTGGTTGATTTATGCATAATTGACATTTTCAGTTCAATTACAATGATTATTTATGATTACTATACGAAACATACATTTCAAACTTACTAGTAAGGGGTAGGCATTGAAGATGACTATGTTTCTTCCCCCGAGCTGTTTTTCATATATCATATGATAATATGTTTAATATTTGCTGCAAGCACTGAGAAATAAAATCGCACAAACACAATATTATTCTTAGTAATCGGGATGACAGCTTGAAATCAGCTCAATTTCTTCCTTTGCCTTTCAGAGCTCCAAGACCAAGTCTGCAATGGAAAAAAAGAAAAACAGAAAAAAAAAAGAATCTGAGTCAGGGTAGCAGAAGAAACAGGCATAAGACTGAAAGTGGGTATGCTATTAGGCATGTGAGTAGCAGTAGAGATATTATTATATGAAACACAAATGTAATATGTTATTTTTATAAAAAATTAGAGAAAAAAATGAGTCTCATTAAACTTACTAATCAAAAGAAATTATTTTTTCTCTCTAATTTTTTGTAAGTATACGTAAAAATAACATGTTACATTCGTATACAACTAAGAATTTCTGGTACTAATACGGCATGTCACATATTAGTACTCAAAACGAACAATTTGGCATGTGGTTATCAATTCATTGTAGGGGATGAAGTCGAAATGATGGATGCAGCAAACGATTTTCTATCTCACGAACATTTGCTGCTTTCAAGTGAATTGTGAGATTCTACAATGAGCGAACAGATATAGATAATAATTGTATACTTACAATCCGCATCTGTTTTGATCCAGTGCTCCCTGTTCTCGTTCTCAGATAAATCTTGACTGCCAAGTGTAAACTGGACTGGATTTGATTGGCTCTTATAGTGTCGCATGCTTTCTTTTGCAAGTGCTCTTTTGGGGTTTAACATTATATCTTCCTCCGGATGCACCACGTCGCTTTTATTGTGCCCTCCGTCATTAATTATTTTCTTCTTGTTCTCATTCTTTTGGTGCTTATCAGACTTTTGTGCAGCTGTTGAATTTTCAGGGTGCACTTTCCTGTGGAACATATGGAGAATCTACAAGCCACAAATTATTGTTGGTATAAACCAAAATAATAAAAAAATGCACCTTTCAAGACTAAGTATTAAAATAATATATTGAGTCTAACTCTATCCAAAATTTTAGTTTATGAGAAGAATTGCTTAAATTATTGTAAATAATTCTTTGCCTATACATTTAGAAGAATGCTAAGAAGTAGGAACACATTCTCTATTATATTTTTTTAACACAAATTTTTTTATTTGATCATATCATATATTAAAGTACACATTTAATTTCAATTAACATGTAACTAACTCGATTAACTTATAATCAAGTTTAAGTATATATTTTAATATGTGACGTGACTCAATAAAAAAGATTATATTAAAAGAAGTGTGATACATAATGCATTTTTAACACTCCTCATATATTTAATAGATGTGAAACAAATGACGGAGCCACATTATTGTGAGGAGAAGCAAAGACTCCCTTGATTTTTTTTTATAAAAAAATTAACAAGTATTAAAAACTTAAAAAGACTTTATTGTTCCTTTAAAAAAAATATTACCTCATGCCTTGGTGTTTAAACCTAATAGATTGAAAAATAATTTTTCAAATATTTAATCCTCTTGCACATATTGTCAAGACAACAACTTAATAAAAGACTAGGAGTAATCTTCTCCTTCATTCATTCAATTGATAATATACACACAATTTTTATTTGTCTTTTATATTTTTGTTTCTCTTTTATATATGTTGATATTCTTAGTAGATTTTATATCATATGTTTTTATAATTATGGGTACTCCCCTAACTTCTAGATCGCGGTTCCGCCATTGTGTGGGACCTTAGACATTTGGAGCATAAAATTTACAGGACTGGAGATCTGCGACCTGTTTCCCTAACTTCAAGAGCTTAGCTCCACAATTGTGTGGGATCTTAGACATAGGGAGCATAAAATTTGTAGGAATGGACATCTGCGGGCTACTCCCCTAACATCTAGAGCCTGACTTCGCCACTGTGTACATCTACGGAGGTTAAGTTCTCATACTATATTAGAATAAGTTGACCCAACTTCATCCGAAAGCTAATTCTTGGGAGGAGGGTTGCCAAGTTATTATAAGTGGTAATTTGCTCATATATTTAATGGATGTGATAACTTAGACATCTAAAGCGTGAAGTTTGTAAGACTAAACATCTGCAGTTGGCCCAATTAGGATCAGTTTTGATATTATATTAGAATAACTGATTATTATAATATTAAAAACTAATTCTTGGAGGGGAAAGAGATTGTCCAAGTTATTATAAGTGGTACTCTACCCATATATTTAATGGATGTGGAAACTTAGACATTTAAAGCATGAAGTTTGCAAAATTGGATATCTGAAGCTGGCCCAATTAGGATAGCCTTTAATATCATATTAGAATAAGTGAGTCTAACTCCATCCCAAAAGTTAGCTTATAAGAAAAGGGTTCTCCAAGTTATTATAAGTGCTACTTATATATTTAATCGTTGTGGGAAGTCAACCAGTATAATGCTTATTACTTCATATGACAGCCCTTAGAGACCCAACATCTTTTTATACAATTATAAAGTAGCAAATTGATAATCACTATTCTTACTAAAGATTAAGAGGTATTGTACATTTAATCCAATGAAGATAAACAAGAGTAAATAGAGAAATCTTGTTGGATAATTAAGGAATCTACAAGTGTACCTTATGCAGTTTTCTCTCTGCAGAAGCTGAATCAACAGGTCCACCACTTGTTGACGTAGAGCTTCGCGAAGAAGTATGGAGCATTCTTTTTTTCAGCTTTTTTTTCATCAGGTGCATGGCAGACTTATCTGCTTCCCTCTCAGTTCTTTTATCATCCTTTTCACATTTTGCTCCAAAATTCTCCTCTGCTAATTTACTTCTCTGAAACAGCTCCCCAAGTGATGTCCTGTGCTCCTTCTTTGCCACTGTTGTTGTTTCTGATAATTCAATTGCTGATCCAAAGAGATATCCCTGAAGTGGACAAATTGCAGTTCCATTCCCATTTGATTCCGTACCTTCCATTGGCTTTCCACTGAGTGTTATTGTGCTTACGTGACTACTTCTCCCAGTGCTTACGTGGCTGTTTCTGCCAGATGAATCGTTGCTGCCATCATCCTTTGTTTCAGCTCCTAGCACTTTCTCTAGTTCATCGTTGATGAGCTTCAGTTCATTCTCAGTGACTTCATCTTCCTTTTCAGTTATATTCTCAACAGAGATGGCAAATTTTGGTGTTGTTGATGGATCAGTAACAACTTGCTCTGAACCAAGAGTTCCAATTGCTAGGAAGCCATGGAAGAGCTCATACATAGCAGCTGATGATTCTTCCTCATAGTCATCATGTTCCACTCTTGCAGCTTCCAGACCCGCAAAAGATTTTCTAAGGTTGTGGTCTTTCTGAGTTTGTTTGACATGTTTGGTCCCGAAGCTTGGTTTGGGATAGTTGTGTTCATCATCAAGTGCTGGCTGCCCTGAAAGACAATTACAAGAATGCCCTGACACAAAAACAAATGTAGAAAGACCTTGGGTAATGGTGAAGCCAATTAACCATGAAGTGTAATTCTATAATAGCATTCTGCAAGATCAGTGTCTAACTCTGATCTTGTGCTATTATTCTATAAATTGAAGAAGAAAAACTTTCATTTTCGTAGAGTAAGCAATAAAAGAGATTGTATGGGTCATATTACCCTTAACAGCATTTGAAACAATCATTTTTAATTCATATCAGAACTTTGAATTAATTTCTATCAATACTTAAATTCAGTTCATAATTTTTCTGTGGCTGTTGGTAGGTAGTTTACAATGGGCGATATTTATGGTGTTATGTGCATGAAAATGATTTCAGAGTTATCTTTAGCTACCTGCTATAAAATTCCGAGGTGGTGACATCAGAGATCAGGTTATCTAATATTTAGCTAGGCATGATGAATTAATTCTGCATTCATGCTCCATCAGTAGTTTGTTTACTAATTTGAAGGCCATCTTGTAGTTAATGTACTTTTGGAGGAACATAAAGATGTGCGGCTTGCCAACAGCCTATAACTTACCAATGACCAAGTCTTTGAACGGTTCAGTGCTATTCTGGCGAAATTTTCTATGCATCCAGCCAAGTAACTGCAGCAAAGAGATGCAGAATCCAACTCAGAATAGCATGTGTAATCGAATTTAGTTCTGCAAGGCATAATTGACAATTGATCTTACCTTCATCCTTTGATAGTATTCCGTAAAATCTTAAGCTTTGATTGCCTGACTTGTGAGGATAAGGTAAAAGAAGGAACTCTATTTCATACTTAATATATGCTAGTTTATGAAAAGCATACGAGATCTTCCACAAAGCCGCTAATGTCTCTAGAGAGATAAAACGAGAAAAACATAGAGATACTTACAAACGTTGTTTGCTATTCCATGTCAAGTCAACATTCAAGTAGCCTAACAGCAAGTGGGTCCACAACAATGCTAATCCGATCATGTGCAAGGTCGACATAACTATGAGGCTTATAATTTATATTCATGATTTGG
This sequence comes from Ormosia semicastrata, assembly GCA_029884595.1. Classification (NCBI taxonomy): domain Eukaryota; kingdom Viridiplantae; phylum Streptophyta; class Magnoliopsida; order Fabales; family Fabaceae; genus Ormosia; species Ormosia semicastrata. Next base: position 72,762,697 of record JAQQTO010000059.1, read on the forward strand.
TATAAATAAATTTCACTTATCAATTCTTGAGTCCAGTTGTAAGATGTCATACACTAGATGTCTCCCATTTTCTGGTTTGTATTTGAGCATGCATATTAAGTATATACTAGTTTGTTAAGTGCCTGTCTCAGGTGTGTCATGTTGTATATAAGCAGACCTGGAATTTAACATGTTCGTCCTCAACTCCTCATGCATTTCATCATAGTGATGACCTATTGATTCTTGTGATTGAATAACCCAACTTAGTAGTGGGGGCCGAGTATAATATTCCTCGTTGGATGCCAATAAGGTGAAAAAACAATTGACAATCTAGTGTATCTCTCTTCATTCAAACACCAGAAGTTAGAATAGTTTCTGCCTTGGTCGGGTTCAGGGCCTATCCCTCTGCAGCTTGATGCAATTGGTAACTACTAAGTAAATGGGAGCCTAACATGCAGAGTGTTTAGAGTAAACCGCTATGAAGGACATTTCGTGGAGAAATTCTTATCTAAACATGGAGCATCACAGTTGGGTGTATTAGACTAATTAAAATTTAGTATTTTTATTAATATTTATAAAATTAATTATGTAACACAAAGATCTATAAAATTATTAAGTTCTGATTAACCTGGTGTATCCAACTGGGTGCTCTATATTTAGATAAGAATTTCTCCATATTTTGTAGAGTAAATCCTTAATTTTATAATTTAAAGACACAATTTCATCATTTTAGTTTTTAAAAAATCTTCATCGTCAATTTAATCCTTTAATTATGCAAAATGTTATTAAATTGGTCATTTTGTTCCAGATTGAAAGAAATATTAAGTCTCATATTGATTAAATATATAAATAAAGAATCATTTATAATAATTTGGACAACTCTCTCCCCTTAGCTAACTTTTGGGGTAGAGTTAAGTTTAATTATTTTAATATGGTATTAAAGTCTATCCATCCTGTAAACTTTACGCTCCATATGTTCAATCTTAGGTGTGAGGGGTGTATTAAGTCTCACGTTAGTTGATTATATAAGCAAAATACTGTTTATAGACTTGAACAATCTTTCTCCCTTGAGCTAACTTTTGGAGTGGAGTTAGGTTCAGTTATTTTAATAACATAAATTTAATAATTAATTTAATAACATTTTATATAATTGAGGAACTAAATTGATAAAATCTTTCAGGGACCAAACTATGCATTATTTAGAAATTAAAGTGATGATAAAAATTGATGACACTTGTATCTTTGGATAACAAAAATATGGGCTTACTCTATTGATTATATTCTCTTTTCAATTAACTAGATTTTGCATTCGTGTAATGTATGGTAAATCAAGAATTAAATTATAAAAATAAATATAATTTAAATAAAAATAATTTTATTAAATAAAATATATATAATAATTCATCAAGAAAAATAATATTTATAAGTTTTATTTAAAAACATAGAATATTTTCATGAAAGGATTTCACTTCAATATAAATACTAAAAAAATTAAATATAAAATATTATAAAACAATCTATATGTCTAAAAAAATTATAATACAAACAAAAATCATTGTCTTTTAAATGCATAATTTTATTAAATAATTTTATGAAAAAATATTTCAATAAATTAACTTTACTAAAAATTAGGTATAAATTAATTCAATTTATGTTTATGTAACTTAAAATAAGTAAGTCAAATGATAAGTAGTGTAGAACTCGGCTAACTAGAAATGCACTTTTAAGAAAGGAAAACTCATTTACCCTAAGCTACTATAGTCTCAAAACTAAAATATATGACAAAATCTTATAAAAAAATGTTAATGTAAATTTTTATTTTTTGTTAGTTTAATTTTTATCCTTTTTTTCATTTCATTTGTATTTTTTGTTATTTCTTTTCCTATATAATTTTTAATATTATTTTTCTTTTTTAAGAAGTGCATTCTAGCTTATTTGCGTTTTTAAGTGTTTGAATATATATCATCTATGTATGCAGACATATAAATGTTATATTAAAAAACAAAAAAAAACACATGATATACAAATAAGAGTGTCATTTGCCACATGATAAAAAATTAAAATATATCTTATTAATTAAGAATGACACATAATAAAATTCTAGCTCATATATATTTCTTTTATATTAGTTATATTAATTCTAAGATCATTATATAGATTGATTTCTTCTCTTTCTTGAAATCTCAATGTTGGTTATTGAGTATTATCACGTACTGTTGGAGTTAAACTGTTTCTTTCAGTCCTTTTATTCTCTTGAAGTGTATCTTTTCTTAACTTATCCTCTTGAGAAAAAAAAAGCTTTTATCACTTAATCTTCAAAAGTTGTTTTAAGTAAAAATATTTTTAATTAAGTTAAATGAAAGTTAACTTTGAGACACTTTAAAACCAAATTACAAGAATTTTAAGTGACTTAAAAGAAAACTTTAGGAATATTAAGTGATAAAAAAATTTTCGCACTTTTATAATGGTAAAGTCACGTGTCCGTGTGTCATATATTCGGTTTAATTTAATTAAAAAGTAATATTCGAACTTAAAACTAAACTTATTCTGTGTTTGAATGTTTTTTATTAATAAAACAGAATAGGTGAGAATGGATCGGAAATGAAAGAGAAAGAATGGAACATAGTTATCATTCTCTTTATTTAGAAGTTTCATTAACGGAATGAAATGGAACTTCATTACTAATGTGTTCTCCCTATTTTACCTCAATTTTGGGGGGATCAAAAGTTGGACATTTGAAGAAAAGAGAGGAGAAATAATTTTTTATGTGTTTCATTCTATTCTCATGTATTTTAAAACTTCTAAACAATGGAGATTATTTCCCGTCCCCTCGTTCCTTTTTCATTCTCCTCATTATCTATCATCTAAACATAGTGTTAAAGAGGATTAAGTGATATATATATATATATATATATAAATCAGCTTCATGAAAATTTTAAGATGTGTTTGGATTAGTTGTGAAAAAAAATAATTTCAATAATTGATTATAATAGAATTAGTTTTATGTTTGGATATGTTAACTAAAAAATGATTTTATGATAAATTGTTTCATTTGGAAGATGGAAGACATTGAGGTTTTAAGGCAGTGGTTATCTAGTGGCTCTGGCGATGGCGGCGTCAACGGTTGCCACGATGGTTGAAGCATGGGTGGGATCAACATTAACTTGACGTGTGGTTGTTTTTTCTCCGAGGAGTTTCGACCCATGACCTGCCAACATGTCCTCTTCCGCTTCCTCTTGAGATGCGCTGAGAGCAAGACAACTCCTCCCCCTCTGCCTTTCGTCTTCTTTCAAATGAATCCTATCATTTTCGTTCTGGTCACCGAAATTACAGAGAGATAAAACAAGACTGGTCGATTCTTCAGTGTCTTGTGTTTGGGCTTCAAACTTACCCTCTTCATCTTCCATTTCAGATTTACCCTCTCATTCTTGAATTTCTTCCCCAAGACCCTCAATTTTGGCCGCTCTTCCTTAACTCCACTTTCACATATGGGCAGTGCAAATTCATTCTTGCTAAAGGATATTGGATTGGAAATCTTTTCACCCAATCTTAAAGAACTTTCCATGGGTTTTGAATCTTGTGTTTCTAGCACCGAAGCCTCTGGCACTTGGTTAGGAACACAATGAATATGGTACCCTTTCTCCTTATGAATGCTTTTCCTTCCATCAAATTTGTAGGTTTCTTCCAGGATTCTTCAGTTGGAGCTACTGATGGAGTTTCTACCTATTTATCCATAGCAATGTTTTCTTGACTAGAATCAAGAATACGCGAATCTTGGTCCTGCAAACCTTGAGAAATAGCCCCACGAACCTCTTCAGTGTTGGCTCCAAATTTCAATTGAATGGCTTCCAAAAATTCTTCCCATCTAAAGTAGCTATTCTTGTTGATTTTCCAATCATACCACCAACCCCATGTAGGTCCATGTAGGTAGATTGGCGCCCATATAATTCGTTCCCTCTCTGTTACAAAATCATAGAACTCATAATATTCTCTAACTTTGGAGATCCATTCACTACTTCTTATCCTTCAAACTTAGGAATATCAACTTGCTTATACCTTCCCAATTCAATTCTTGTTGCCATTACAATCTCTCAATAAGAGCACCAATGTTAGAATAGAACCTCTCTCTTCGAGTAAGGAGAAAGACTCCAAATCTCTATTCGAGTTAGATAAAACTCCTCACTTTACATTCACTTTCAATTATGATATTACAATGGTATATTTCTACTATTTATACAATGCAAGGTAACTAATTATTCAACTAACTAACTATTTAACTACCCTTATTCGGAATAGATTGTTTGAAAAAATCTCTATTTTATAGTAAATTAATATAAAATATATGAAATGATTTATTTATATTATATACTATTTTTATGTTTTAGGGTTACATTGATAAAAACATAACATAATTAGCTTTAAAAAAAGCTTTTCTAATAATGCTAAAAAATGAACATTATGAAGAAAAGCTTTTTAACCTATGAAAAAACTTTTTATCATTTTAATCAATTCTATCTTAACATCACTTTAGTACATAAAAAAACTATTTAACCCATGAAAGATTTTTTTGGACAAAAAAAATATTTACCAAACAAATGCTAAATTGAAAAATATTTATACTTTATGGAGATAACTAAAAAAGTATTTAGTGTACAAGATTGAATTAAATTATGACATGGTAATATGATTTTCATTCCAAATCATCATTTTACACTGGTGGTGCATCCACTTCTTGGAGACGTTTAACATGCTCATAAAATGTTTTTGAGCATATATGCTCTATGTTTGGGAGCCACTGATTTTGAGGAGATTTAGATCTTTGGTTGAGAATAAAGAAGAAGAACTTTTTCTGTTACTTTTTGACCATTTTTGAATATTTATTAAAAGCACTTTTATTATTTACCTTTTGACTTTTTATATTCTTTTCCTTTTTAATTTTATCTCATCAACCAAACATTCCTCTCCATCTCTACACTTTCTCCACCTCCACTCCACTGCACATCACTGTCACTGCACAACACCACCTCTGCCGCCGATCCTCTCTCGCCGCTAACCCCCTCTTGCCGCCTCCCACCACAGTCGAGAACCGCAATTGCACCTCCCTGCTCAGTCAGTGTCACTGCATTGGCACCGGCTTCTAGCTCGACACATTCACCGCACTCCGCCCTCTCAGGTTGAACACTATCCAACTCAGCCTCAGCTCCTCCCCGAGATCCCGACATGTGTCCTTGTCGTTTGGATACTTGATTGGCGTTTGAACTGCATCTTTTGGGTCAAGCAAGTTGACCTGGAACAATGAGCATCAAAACCACTTGGTCACAGTTTTGGTCTCCACCACCCTGGAGAGGATGAGTTGCTCGAGGTGGAAGAGGTCGACGATAGATATCAGTTTAGGCGTGCAGTCTGGATCTGCACAGGAACTGTGAGTGGTGGTGGTAGGGAAATGGTACCGAAATAACTATATCGTTTGGGGTCACAACAGCTAGCCTTCTCGTCGAAACAAGGGTCAAAATCGTCATCAGAGTCTAACTGCTTGTTGTTATGGGGAAGGTATTTATGAAGAAGGGTCTCATCGGAGAACATGTCAACGGCGCCGTTGTGGGTGGCGGCGGTAACGAGTGAGGAGCTTCCTTAGTGGGATGTCAATGTCATGAGAGATTTCTTAAGGGAGAGAAGTTGGTGTAGAGGGTTAAAGAGTAAATTATTAATTTTGACCCTGCAACTTGTTAAACATGTTGTAAGTGGTGATTCTCAACCATAAATATAAAATTCTCACAAATTAATATAAAAAAATATGAAACATCTATGTTCAAAAATATTTTAAGAGCATATTAAACGTTTCCCACTTTAATTCATATAGCATTATTCATCTTAGAACAAGCCAAAGCAGAATTTGAAAGATGATTTGGTAGAGGGTCGTTTTACTGTGCTCCTAAAAAGTCAGTGAGTATCGATACTCACTGAGTGATTACCTGTAGTCACCAGTAATATACACTTTGCAGCCGGTTGTCCTAACTATTTTCATTTTGACCCATATTTTGTATGTATTTTCAAAGTATATTGTTAGTTGTATTTAGTGCTTTGGATTAACTTTAGTACTTGTGGATGCCGTAATTCCCAAATGTGAGTGTAGTGGTCTAAATCAGGACAATGCTGTGTGAGTAGATCTGTTTGATATCTCTTAAAAATTTGTCATGGATTTAAGTACATTGGCTTGTCGGTGTGATTCTGCATTACTCGAAGTGGGGGTGCGAAGTCCATCCCATTGTGCGTAAGGTTTAGGGGCGAAGCTAGTCCAAAGTTCATCCCAATTGGAGTCTCGAAGCTGGTCCGAGTGGAGTGAAGGTTGGTCGAAGTAGTGGGTATTTTGGAAGAGTTGGAGTTTTCAACTTGCAGCCATAGGTATCCCCCCGTAGCATTGCAGGTAGATATTGTTTAATTGCAGCCATAGGTGTCCTCCCTAAACCTGATTCAAATGGATAATTTTGCAAATACAATTCCATTTCATTAAACTTCCACTAAGGTACCAGTTTGCAATAACTATATTTTTACATGTTACCTCCTACGAACGTCACCACTCACATTTGTTAATCGTTGATATATTTAAACAGACATCCAACGGTATAAAATTAGTGAGTTTTGATACTCCTTAAAAATTGGTGAGTATATTAAACGTTCCCTTGTTAGAAGAGTTGGTATAACCGTATTCTAAAATGTTATTCTTGAACAGATATCATGGAGAGAGATTCTTTCTCGTGTACTCTTTGGAGTTCATCCTTGAGGAGCATATCTATCATGGGATGTTTGTATGAGACCCACTCAGTCAACAATTAAAAAAATTACATAAATCTAATGGTTAGTATGCTTCTGGGAAAAGACCTCCGGGAGAGTACAAGAATTATTCGAAATCATGAATTCAGTTTTCACCAAATGGTAGGTCGGCGACCCCCTCCCCCACTGAAAGAAACTCTGGTCTATTGTTGCTGTATCCATCTGCTGTTACAGTACTCCTGTTTTATGAAGGAAATGAAGTTCGCCGTTGTTGTAAATTGTAACGCTCCCCCTTTTCACACTTTCCGGCAAAATGGTCATAATGTATTAATGACACCACATCTTGTCTTAATTCTTAGCAGAACGTGGCTATTGCCTTTGGAAATACTTTGATTTGAACCACATGCTTATTTTTGACTTGTAAGAATATCATGTAGTTGTGAATACTTGTGATTGTACAAATAGCATTATTCAAGAATTATATTTGTGGTGGAAATTAAATGGCGAATAATGTGGTAATGTGGATCCGGAATTTTCAGAAGTTCGAAAATTAATTGCTGGCAAGGTCATATCCAGAGGTATTTTCTCAAGATCCAGAGTGATCCCTCTCTACTTTTCAAGATGAATTAGGTAAATAGTATTGAAAGAAAACTTTCTAAGTGCTGTTTAGTTGAATACTAGAATGATGAAGTCATCTTAATGTTTCTCATGGTGAAAATAATTTTGCTTATAGTCATATTGGAATTTGTTTGCACCACACTACACATCCGACCTTTTCTAAATATTTATTATGATAATTTCATCCAGGACTAAGCACATGTTTGGTTCGATTGATTCTTGCCTTCTAACAACTTTTCTTCACGTAAAAGCTATTCCAACAATACAACATGTTTGGATAAATACACAAAAGAGTTGTTGATAGCTTTTTTTGTACGACAACAATTTTTTGAAAAAAAGTTGCATTTTGAGCATTATGTTAAAAAGCTGTTGAGATTAATTTTATATTGATATGTAAATATTATTTTATTTTTAATCAAATAATTTTTTTAATTAATTAAATAATATTTTTAATCATTTTATATTTATTTAAATAATCTAATACATAAAAATATTTTTTTATATCATCTAAACAAAATAAATTAATTTAAAATTACTTTTTAATTAATATATATAAACATAAAATTGATTATATTATAATTAATTATAACAAAAAAATTTATATAATAATCAATTATTAAAATAATCAATTTTTCACAACTATTTCAAACAAGCTATGAATATAACATGTGAGAATGAGGTCTGCCAATAGCGCAATAGTTATATGGAATGCAACTAGCTTGATTTTTATCTCTTTTTTTTAAAATCAATTATTCTAAAAACTTAATTTATTAGATAATAACACATGAATAATTTTATAAATTTTGCAAGTACATTTAAAAGAAGTTAAAATAATAAAATTTAAATAAAAAATAAATTTCTCTTTAATTTTCAATACATTGAATTCTTTATTTTTATCTACAACTTCGTATTTTGGCTTACCCTTAACAAAACCTTAATTTTATATGTCTAACAATCTTTATTTTTTCTATAGGAAGAAAAAATAAAAAAGAACTAATCAACTTCAAATAATTGTACTGCATGCTGATATTAAATGTTATGCACCTCCACATAATTCCATCACCATCGATAAGACAGTCTGATAATTAAATTTTGCCGGTTGATTACATGCATTCAGCAAAATAGCGGGTAGCAGGTGCGACATCGTGGACTTGTGCACATAGATTAAGCCAAAGTATACATAGAGAAAGTTATAGAAAGTGGAGAAATTTTTTTAATTAATTATTTAAAGAAATGGTTATCAAATAGGATGAATGAGAAATAAAGGTGTGTAGGAAGATGTCAAAATTGGAGCGTGAAAATTGACTCGTATTTTTAATATTTATCAACATTTTTATATGTGCATTATATATCAATACTATTTATACTAGCAAGTATTTCGTGTAGTGAATTTTTTTAAATTTAAATAGAATCTAAATAAATATAGATTAAAAGATGAATGTATTTAAAATTATAAAAAAATACATAATTAATTAATTTAAATAAAATATAAAAAATATAAATTAAAAGATAAAAATATTTAAAATTATTAAATTTTTAAAAGAGATATGCATAATTAATTAAAAGATAATTTAAATTTATTTTTTTTAAAAATGACATAAGTAATTTTTAGAAGGAAAATAGTTAAGAGATTAAATCACTCTAAAGAATATATTATAATTCTAACTCTAATTTGTTATAAAGTGGTGGATTTAGAAATTATGAAACAGTAAAGTCTCTTCTTTGAGTCTTTATATATAAAAGGCTAAGATAAAATTTCCGTTTCTCTCTTTTTTTTTTAAAAAAAAAATCTGCCGTTCTTTTTACTAATGGTAGAATTTTTTTAAATACGAATATCGTACTCGTGTAAGAAATACTTCTATGATTATATATTGGATAGTTAGCACACAAATTTAACTGTATTTTAAAAATTAAAAAAATAAGGTCTTCAAGAACCTTGACTCAAGCCATCAGGTCTCTTGAGAATATTATAGTTCAAGAGTGTCATTTAAATGCGTTGGGGTTATTTTGAACCGTTTCCTTCAGTATAGTTGTTATTAAAGGAAAATTATTAATACTGTGTTTGGATAATAGAGAATTAAAAAAAATGATGGAAAGGGTAAAGAATTTATTTGTTTGGCAGATTTATTAAAAGATAGGAATTGAAAGAAAATCATAGAGAATTATTCTCTTTCTTTTCCTCAAATAATAATTTTTTTATTCCTCTAAAATTATGATTGAACGGAAGAAAATAAATTTATAGTTAAAAATAAATAAGTTATATTTCGTTTCATTCTATTATGTTATGTTTTTTTATTAATTTTTTAAATAAAGAAAAAAATAATTTTATTTTATTCTTTTCATTCTCTTTTTACTCTATTCTCACATATTTCATTTTCTTACATATTCTGTTTTATTTTATTAATGAGAAAATATCAAAACATGTAAATAAATAAACAAAAATATAGGACGAGTGTCATTTAAATCGGTAATCTAGTAGCATTTTAAGATTTAGAATGCAGAAGTGTTATTTAACACTAACATAAATGTAAGATAATTTTTCTTATATTCTATTTATAATTAATTGTTTATTGCATTTAGTCACGAATAATATTAAATCTAGTGTCATGAATGAGGAATCATGTCTTTCACTATTTATTTATGTAATGAAACCAATAGTGCATTAGCATTGCTATACTTTGACGAAAGAATTTCGCACAGATTAGACGTGGCAACAATTGTATATTCTATTCATTTATTTTTAGTCAATTAAAAATTAAAACATAAAAATAAATAAACTGTTAAACCATTCGTACTCACTCCACGAAAAAAGGTTTCGTGGTATATTAATCATTTTCCATGCTGCATACTATGTGAAAAAACAAAAAAGGGACCCGCGTTATGTACCAAGAAAAAAAAAAGTGACATGCGTTCGTAATTCAAATAATTTAATCAATGTCCGTAAACTGTTTTGGTCATTGTTTGAGACTTTGAGTAAAGATTCATCGATTTATTCAATATTAGCTAACTAATTGTTGTTCTAGATTACTTTCAGAATCCCTGTCGTGTTTTTTTTTTTTTTGGTTACCCGTGTTTTATATTTGCACAATTGGTTTGGTTTATGTTAGACACTTACTCCTACTTTCACCAATATCTTGTGATTTAATCTAGAAAATATATTTTATACATCTAGAATATGACATTCGCTTAAGACACTTTATTGTATATGTGTGATTCCTTATTCTCATGTATCGTATATATGACTTTAAGATTTATATCATATTCACATGTGAGTGAAGTATCATAAAAATGTCATCTTAATTTCAAATTTTTAAATAACAAAATTATTAGAATCCTAGTAGAGAAAATTGTCAAAAAAGAAAGTGTTAGTTGAGGATCAATTCTTATGTGATCTAAGATTAATATTACACTTAATTCAGTAAAAACATTGGTGAACTGTATAATCTCATTGGATTGAATTTAAAATATTATATAACAATATTTAAATTATCTTTTCTTAAACAAATAAATCCAATAACGTGTATATGAATAACATAATAGGTGCATTTATTATATAATATTTTAAATTCAATCCAATAACATATATGTAATTATGCAGTCCATGTATTATATTTTAAGTGTAATATTCTTACTGTGTAACTAAGAAAACTTCTTAGTTAAGTGATAAAGAAACAAAAAAAAAAAATTATTACGAGACTAATCTTTAAATATTATTGCAACTAAATTTTTTTTCTAAAAATTATTTTTTCCATGATTTAAATTTTAAACCTCTACCTAAAAGTGTAACTCGCTTATTACTGTCCCAATCTTAGTTGGTTATCACAGTGGAGTTTCTATCTGATAAAATGCAGTTAAAAACTGTCCGACAAATTAATATCTTGGTGAACAGAACTTAAATACTGATTATGAGGTTTATAACACACCTAGTACTAAGTAGGTAGGATGTTGCATCCTGAATAATTGTACTCTCTTCTTTGGTGAAACACAAGTTTTCAGTTTCTCATAACTATACAAATTAAGTAGCTGCTTGTTTGCGTGACTTCGCAAATCATGAATCGTGAATGACCAGTGGCCACAATCCCATACAAGTGATGACTCAGACGTTGCGTGTGAAAGTGGGGGATAAAACAGCTGCAAGGAAAGGCATTCTAATCGTCCCCGTACATATCTCTCAGAAGCCTCTGCGAAACTATATAATATAAGGGAAATGTTCATTTCACCACAAAATTAAGATACATAATTTTTTATATTATTTTTAATAATTAATCACGTGTTCTTAATTAATTAACAAAAATTATGTAAAATATGGTTAATTAATAAGATATCTAGTAACCAACTTCCATATATAATTAATTATGAATTTGTATTTTATTAATCAATATAAAAATAGTATTAAAAAAATTAATGTAAAAAATTAAAATTTATAATATAATTGGCAGTTTTCAGCCGACAAGATGAGGAGATCTAGTTCTATGAGGAGCACTGAGAAGCATTTTCATCTCCACTTGATATTTTCATCATTGAATTTAATATGGAAAGCCAAACTTCCAGTTTGGTTTTTTTGCGTGTGCCGTGTTGTAACATTCTATTATTTGTTGTCTACATGCCATTTAACTCTGTCAAAGCATATGGACACAAACATATATGCCTTGAATCCCCGGGGCCTGAAACTACTGTAGGATATATGACTCCAACTTGAATCCTCTCATATTACATGAATATATCATGTGGAGAAATAATGACAACTAAAACAAACATACAAAAAAGTTAGTGCTTTTTCATCTTCTAACACAAAGCTCATATTCCAAATTTAACTGACTTGATAACCTACTTGTGGTTATGAATGAGCAGTGATTTGATACCAAACATTTGTATATTTGCTTGTTGGTTGGATAAGAAGAGGTGTAGGATAAATATACTTTAGCCTCCAGCAAGTAGGTTGCCACAAATTTTTAACAAGTTTTGACATTTTTGAGCATATTGACCGCATACTGTCTCAGTCTTAGTCTTAACCGATAAGGAAGTTACACTCTTTCAATAATTAACGTTGATAGCTACACGAAGGTAAATCTCAACATATATCTTACATGGTCAAAAATTCTGATTTATTTTTTTGAGTAAAACATGCAGAGTGGCTGTCTGTTCCTATAATGTGCTTGCTTTGATAGAGAAATTGTGAATGGTCTTCATTTCATCTATTTATCTAATTTTTTAAATAAATAGATTAAATTTTAATGTTTGATCGAGTCTTACAATAGACTTATACAATTACATTTTTATATATATTAAACTTCTATGAAAACTCTAGAATCCTAAATTTAACAAAATAACCAGTAATTGATGTGGTGCTTTATTTCATGGATCTTGTGCCTAATTCAATGAAGGTAATGCCTAGTAGTATGCCTTATTTTTTATGGAAGAGAGTTCGCATGCACCTTAAATCTAGAAAATCAATTTTTAACATCCCTTCATTTGGAAGTTTCTGAAATACTAAGCTTGATTAAAAAATAAAGATAAAAATGTTAGTATTCCTAAGACTAGAAGATGAGAGGCTGTGAGGAAGCTGCGTGGAAAGAGGTTGTGAGGAAAAAGAAACGTGGGGTTTTTTTGAATGGATATGCAAAGGATGGCAATTTGGACGTTCAACGTTTGCATAGTTGGAAGAAAGTTAATCTGAATATCGTGTCAACCTATTTTTTTTCAGAATTTCCTGATGACTTTGGAGCAAAAGAAATGTTTAGTGTTTTTCAGAATTATGGACAAGTGTACGAGGTGGTGATCCCTTATAGGCGTGGAAAAAATGGCTACAGATATGGTTTTGCAAGATTCTTTGATGTTAGAGAGCCGGAGGTCTTTGGTATCAAATTAGATAATATCATCATTGGTAGTCAAAAGATCCATGTTAATATCCCCAGGTTTGAACGTTAGGGACCTGCGGCGGAGGTGCAACGTAAGGGACAACAAGAGATGAGAAAGGGATCTACGGAGGAGGTGAAAAAAGAAATGAGAAAGGATGCTAGGGGTGCTAGTTTTCTGGATAAAGATCAACAACATTTTAATCTTCGGCAAAATGGTAGGTCGTATGCAGATGTGATTAAACGGTCGCTGCAAGGTTTGAATAATGGGCAGAAGGTGCAACGTTATATCAAGAAGGATGCCAATGCAAATTTGGAATTTAACGTTGATGAGCAATTGATGATGAAATTTGTTCGAAATGCATATGTTGGAAGGGTGTGTAATTCAGGTACTGCTTATTGCATCCCAGAGGAATTTTGAAAACAAGGTTACTTTGCGATAAAAGCGACTCTTCTTGGGGCTAATCTTGTTTTGATGGAATCTGAGGATGAAGGAGAACTAAATGCATTGATCTCGGACGGTAAAGAGTGGTTGCTACAGTGGTTTGATGAAATTCGTCCCTGGCACCCAAGAGATATTGACAATGAACGTCTGATGTGGATTCGTTGTTATGGTATTCCGGTGCACATCTGGTCTACTGATTTTTTTGAATTTCTAGTTACTCCTCTTGGAACCTACATGGATGTGGACGAAAATACTAGGACGAAAAAGAATATGGATGTGGCTCGGATCCTGTATAGGACCAATGTGCATGACTTGGTGAATCGTAAGGTCTCTGTTAGAGTAAATGGTATGGTTTTTTCAATTAAGATTGTGGAGGATTGGTATGGACCAATGCAATGGCTTACCTCGGTAGTACCTGATTCATCGGAAAATTTTTCTGATAATGACTCCATTGATAGCGGTGGCACCTTTCCGGTAAGTGTGGAAGATGGGGAGTTTTTTGAAGGAAATGGTAGCATTAATTTAGCCAATAATAAGGAATTAAATGGTGTTTTTGGGTTTGATGGAAATGGGAATGATAACAAGGCAAATCTATTAGTGGAGGGTAATTTATTAGGTGATATGCATGCACCGAATTCCTCGGGGAATGATGATTGTGTTGATGAGAATCCGTTGTGTTTGCATGATTCCAATGAAAGACCGATTGAGGGTGGCATGTGTTCTCTAATTGGGCCTGATATGTCTCATTCTAATATTAATATGGTGGGGCTTGAGGTTCAATCTTCGGCCTAACTTTCAGGTAGCATGCGTCAAGTGCTTCAAGTCAGTGAGCATGTTTTTGATTCCTTTAGGAGTTCGAAATATAAGGCTTCTGGGCCTGCTGTCCAGATCTGTGAGAGAATCGGGTGTTGTGGGTCATGTCATTATTTACATGATCCAATTCAGATTTCCAATGGTAGCTCTGAGCGTACATTTTCTGGTCCACCTCTGGTCACCATCCGAAAAAGAGATGGTGCTGTTTTGAAAGATCAATGTAGTAAGGGTTCCGAATCTATAGGTGATTCTGTTTTGCAAGGTGCTTCAAGTTGCAGCAACGCGTGGCAGCAGTACAAGGTTCCTGCCGCTGAAAAAATATGGGACCAGGTTTGTTCTCTTGGTGTTGTTGGTGAAGAATGTGATAGTAGATATATTTCTGAAATTAAAGCTATGGGGGTTCGTGATCATGATGCAAAGGTGGCAAGGGAGAATATCGAAAGGTGTCAATGAAGATTATGTCTTTGAATGTGAGGGGGGTGGGTGCTAGTGCAAAAAGAAGAAGGGTTTGTTCCTTGATTTTGGCAGGTAAGCTTGATCTATGCTTTCTACAGGAAACTAAATGCTCTGTGATGGATGATAGGATTGTTGCTAGTTTGTGGGGTGGGAACGAGGCTAACTGGTTTGCCAAAATTTTTGATGGGTTGTCGGGTGGCTTACTTTTGATGTGGAGAAATGATTTATTTTGTGTTGATTTTAATTTCCAAGGATCTTGTTTTATTGGTATTTCGGCAAATTGTGGAAATGATGGAATATTTTATTTTGTCAATGTGTATTCATCTTGCTTTATGGAAGGCAAAAGACAATTGTGGAGTGAGCTTCTGAAATGTAAAAGGGATTTTGCTGAAGGAAATTGGTGTATCGCAGGGGATTTCAATGCAGTGCTGACACCTTGTGAAAGAAAGGGAAGGAATCTGAATATAAACCGAAGTGAGTTAGTGGAATTTAGGAGTTTTATTGACGAGATGAATGTGGTGGATATCCCTGTTTTTGGTAAATTGTTCACTTGGTTTAGTGTGGATGGTGCATCCATGAGCAGATTGGATAGGTTTTTATTGTCTGAAGGTACAATTTTGAAATGGAAGGCGAATGCTCAATGGGTTGGTCCCAGAGACATCTCTGATCACTGTCCAGTGTGGTTAAAATGTGAAGATAGGGATTGGGGTCCAAAGCCTTTTCGCTTTAACAATTGTTGGTTGGAGCATAAGGATTTTTTTTCTTTTGTCAAAAATTGTTGGATTAATTTCCATATTGAAGGATGGAAAGGTTTTGTGCTTAAGGAGAAATTGAAGCTTTTAAAAGAACAACTTCGTAAGTGGAATAAGGAGGTCTTTGGGTTCCTAGAATTATCTATTGATAATATTGTTGCTGACATGAATTTGTTGGATGATTCGGTTGCTTCAGGAGAGGTGGTGCATCAAGATTCTTGGAAGGTGCTCTCTGAACAGTTTTGGCAGCAGCTACATCTCAAGGAAAGTCTTTTAGCTCAAAAATCTAGAGTTAGATGGATTCTTCTTGGTGATGCAAATACACGGTTTTTTCATGGTTGTCTAAAAGGTAGAAGGAGAAAGAATCAAATTGAAGCAATAAAGGTTGGTAATTCTTGGGCTGAATCTATACCACATGTAAAAGGTGCAATATGGTCATTTTTTAGAGATCATTTTTCTTGCAATTTGAATTTTAAGCGCCCTGTTTTAGATGGGATTAATTTTGGACAAATTACTCATGATGAAAATGTTATGCTTACATCAAAAGTTTCCTTAGAGGAGCTTAAGGAGATTGTATGGAGTTGTGATGGCAACAAAAGTCCGGGTCCGGATGGCTTTAATTTTGTTTTTATTAAGAAAGGTTGGGTTTTTTTTAAGGATGATTTGTTGAGTTTTGTACAAGAGTTTCAGCTTAATGCTCGGTTTTTAAAAGCAATTACCGCTGTTTTCATTGCTTTGATTCCTAAGATTGATCACCCTCAAACTGTTTCTGATTATCGACCTATTTCCCTTGTTGGTTGTTTGTACAAAATTGTGGCAAAAATTTTGGCCTCTAGATTGAAGAAAGTGTTGGGTAATATTTGTTGAGGGTCAAAACGTGTTGCCCTTTTTGCTAACCGCAAGTGCACGGATCGCACAAGTAATACAGATACAGAGTAAAAGTTCGTTCCCACGAGGATATTGTTATAAAGCTGATTACCAACCAATAGCTTAATCAATTCTAGACAAGGACATAAAAATAAGAAAATAATAATCTAAACTAATCTAACCTACATAAGCTATAAACATAAAAGCGGTTAGGTTTCAGGAAATCCTCCTTCACCCCCTAAATCTATCAATAACATGCAATTCCCCTCATAAACACAAATGCATTGATTAGGTTAGCTTGAGAATCTTCATTAGTCAAAAGCCTATGTCTAGGTCAATCAACCCTGGTTTCAATTGCCTAACTCACTAAGTTTCCTTGAGAGCTAACACAACATCCACTCATGAACGATCTATTCTCAATCACACACTATACATGGCCAATAGGTATATTTCTATCCTATTAATGAATCAGCTCATCCAAGCCAATTGAACTCGCCGAACATGTATCAACCACACCATATCCATATTAACAAATCCCTATGTCTAGTTCATTTGCTAATATTATGATCATACAATTGAGGCCAACCAAGAACAAGCATTAAGCACAGATAATGATTGAACCATAATCAAACATCCACACAAACTTAGAGAAAAAATACATCATTAATATAAATAAAAGGATCCATAGTATTCCTAAACAAAGCTTAGCTATACAAAAGATAAGGAAGAGAAGAGAGAAAGGAAAAGAGAGAAAGAAGCTCATTGATTTGTCTACAAGCTTGAATCCTCCTTCAATCCTTTGAACCTTGACTCCAATCCACCAAAGAATGGAGATCTAGCCAAGCTATCTAACCTAAAACTAACCTAAACTAACTAAAACTAACTAAACCTAAAAAGAGAGAAATGGCCAAATGGCCAAAACTCGGAAAAACAGAGAGAAAACATGAAAAGTATGAGAAAAACGCGTGAAAAACTACTTATAAGCTCAGCAGCCGCCTCCACGCCGCGGCGCCCACAAACTCACGCCGCGGCGCCCAATGGGTCGGTCTATTTATGCCGCGACGCCCAAACACTCATGCCGCGGCGCCCAAGCCTCGGGTCCAAATATGACTTGCTGAAAAACCTCTTTGCGCCGCGGCGTGCTCTGTTTTGCGCCGCGACGTTGCCTACTGAATTGGCAGATTTGGCTTCTCTTCCTCTTTAAGCTCACTTGCTCCATATTTAACCTTGTTTGGAGCCCCTCCTATCATAGAGAATACACCAAATCAGTAACATATATAAATATACTCAATCCATAACAATTAAACACAGTTTTGCATAATAATATATCAGAAAGGCTTAGAATCAGAATATGACAAACATAAGTACAAAAGCCTCCAAATATGCAATTAAACAAGGAAATAGCATTCATTTTAACACAGATGATAGAGTCCAAATAACTACATTCCATGTAGTTATCAATATTATCTCACCATGCCAGACAGCTTTCCTTCCAAACAGAAACATTCTAGATGGTGTGCTTATTGCTAACGAAGTGATTAATTTTTCAAAAAGGAAAAAGGAGAAGTGTTTGATGTTCAAGGTTGATTTTGAGAAGGCCTATGACTCTGTGGACTGGGGTTTCCTAGATTATATGATGTCTAGAATGGGCTTTTGTTATAATTGGTGTAGGTGGATGAAAGCATGTATTTGTTCTAGCTCTATGTCTATTTTGGTGAATGGCAGCCCTACGAAGGAGTTTGTGGTACAAAGAGGGCTGAGGCAGGGGGACCCCCTTGCTTCCTTTCTTTTCTCTATTGTTGCTGAAGGTTTGCATGGTTTGGTTAAAAAAGCTGTTGATTCTGGCCAGTTCAGTGAGTTTAAAGCCTTTCAAGAGGTCTCTTTTCTTGTGCTTCAGTATGCAAATGACACTATCATTATGTGTGACCCTTCTTGGGGAAATTTATGGTGTATTAAGGCAATTTTTTGTGCCTTTGAGCTTGTTTCTGGTCTGAGAGTTAACTTCTCAAAGAGCAATTTATTTGGCATTTATGTTGATGATTCTTTCATGCAGTCAGCAGCTTCTTTTCTTAACTGCAGTATTGGCCATTTTCCTTTTAATTTTCTTGGCATTCCTGTTGGGGCTAATCCCAGGAGGTGTTCTACTTGGAAACCCATCATTAATCTTATGAAGAGGAGACTATCAGGATGGAGAAAATCTCAGCTGTCGATTGGTGGTAGAGTGGTCTTGATCAACTCTATTTTATCCAATTTGTCGGTATATTTTTTCTCTTTTTTCAAAGCTCCTAAAAAGGTAATTAACTCTCTTATTAAAATCCGGAGAAACTTTCTCTGGGGTGGTTTGGATGATAATCGAAAGGTTTGTTGGATTAGTTGGGAAAAAGTTTGTAAACCAAAGTCTATGGGTGGACTTGGGGTAAAAAATCTGGAAGTTTTTAATTGGAGTCTTTTAGCAAAGTGGAAGTGGAGATGTCTTTATGATTGTAATGCTGTTTGGTTTAACTTTCTCTCTCTCAGGTATGGTATTTTAAATTCTGGTGTTCTTGATGGTTACAGTACAACAAGGCATTCCTCTCTTTGGTGGAGGGACTTGATTTCTTTAAATACAATATGGTTTCCTAATATGGTGAAACCAATTCTTGGTAGTGGCAATGTTATTAGATTTTGGGAAGATCAGTGGTTGGGCTCTTTTTCCTTCAAGGATGTTTATCCTAATTTGTACCAGCTTGCATCTAATCATCATATTTCTGTGGCTAATGCTGTGGTTTGGCTTGGAAATGAATGGAGGTGGTCCTGGTATTGGAAACGTAATTTATCTATAGATGAGGAAATTGCTTTTGCCAATTTGAAACTTTGTTTATTTGATGTTAAACCTGATGTGCATTTGAAAGATAGATGGATATGGCTGCCTAATTCCTCGGGTGTGTTCTGTACAAAATCGGCTTATTCTAGTTTGCTCCAATGTGATTGTGAGGATGCTGGTTTGAATTTAAATCTCTCAATGGCTTTTAAAAAAGTATGGAGAACTGTTGTCCCTTCAAAGGTAGCTGTGTTTGTTTGGCGCTTATTACAGGATCGACTTCCTACTAGGGAGGCTTTGATACACCGAGGTATTATCCCTGCTTCCTATAATGGGTGTTGTGTTTTCTGCTTCCAACATGTGGAGACGGTGGACCATTTGTTTTGTCATTGTGAGGTTTCTTATAATCTTTGGTGTTCAGTTTACAATTGGTTGGGCATTTCTGGTGTGTGGCTTGATAATGTGGTAGGGAACTTTCTGGCTCATAGGTTGCCTATTAAGGGTAAGCATGTTGGGAAGTTGTCTCATCTCTTTTAGTGTGCTGTTGTTTGGACAATTTGGTTGGCCAGAAATAGAATTATTTTTCAGAATGGTTGTGTAGATCTCAATGTACTGTTGACGCAGGTGAAGATTATTTCATGGAATTGGTTCATCTACAGGGAAGGTAGATGTTCTGGGAGGTTATTTTCAGACTGGTGCTTAGATCTAGTTTTATGTTGTTCTTTTGTCTAATGTACTGTGTTTGACTCTTTCGTGATTTGGAGTATTTCTTATACTCCTTTGTTATTAATAATATTTCTTTTTGCTGATAAAAAAAAAGATAAAAATGTTAGTTATTCTATCTTTTCACTTTTATCTATATGTTAAGATTATTGTACATGAATTAATAAAGTTATTAAATAGTATCGAGTAATTACATTTTATTAAATTGTCATTTATTGAAATGCTTAAAATATTATTATTACTTTACTAATCTTATCTCTCACTAATTAATACTAAGGATAAAGATTGACAAAAAAAAAATAGTAACTCATTGATTTTTTAAATGGAGAGATAAAATTTGATTAAAAACTTTTTTAAATTGATAGATAAAATTTGACTTAAAATTATTTTAAATAGACAAATAAAAGTGGACAGAGAAAGTACTTGATATTCGATCATGAACTCTTCCCTCTTTTTTAATGAGCTCTTGACCAATAAGTGATGTTTATAATATGTGTGGCTACGAAAAATTGGATTACTAGTCATAAATCAAGTTAACTTGTTGTTAAGACTAGGGTTTGCAATAAATTAAACCAATTTGAGATTAGTTCGAGATTTGACTTCTTAATTAATTTGATAAGCTTTGGTTCATGAATGAAATGTGTTGAATTTGAGTTTAAAATTGAGTTCGTTAAATAAATGAATTAAATTTGAGTCAAATACTGCTCAACTCATTTGGTTCATAAATTTATTGTGTGTGTGTATTTTAATAGTATAATTTAAAAATAAAATAAGTAAAAAAAAATTGATTAGTTAAACTGAATTATAAATCAAGTTAATGAATCATATTCACAAGTTAACTTAACTTATTTTGATTTTATTATCTCATTTTGACACTTAGTTCATATAATTCAAACTCATGAAACTAAATAGTTCGTGAGTTTGATTCGAATTGGGTTTGAAGGCAAGAAAAGTCAAGTTGTATATTATAGATCTTCACTGATAATGCATAGTTAATTTTCAATTTTTTTTAACAAAAATCATCCCCTTTAATGCATTTGTTCATGCATTTCAAATTAGATTGAACCACAAAGTCAAAAAAGAAAAAAAAAAGCCTAGATGTAATGACGTATGGTTAATTGGGAAACCTTTAGCTCAATCATGTTATTTAGGACATTGCGTGGTATGAGTTCCAGTCAGGTCTAATCCAGGTAAAAGCATTCCTTTTATTATTATTATTTTTGAGATACCAGGTTAAAAGTTAAAGCATTCTAAGTAGCTTTTTATTTCATTTTCTTTCCCTAGAATGTTATAATTATTTATTATCTCTTTGTTTCATGCGTGAGGCCCATATTAAAGAATGACCCTAATAAAATGTCGGTCGGATTTGGATAAAATTAAATTCGATTCAACTTAATTCATGAGTTTTCCTAAATTTTGTCCACCCTTTCTTCGAGCGGGGCCTCCTAGGTGGGAAGTTAGGGAGTATCAGACAAATCGAGAAACAAAATAGAAGTTGGAACTTACATAACATGCCAGGTTTCCAAATAAGCCATTTGCTAACTGTGTTATAGTATCTTCTAATTTTTGTAGATAACGTCTAAGTAGCCATTGGAACCTTCCCCGGAAACAAGATTAGAGAAGAGTAGTAGTGAGAATCAAGCGAACGATTGAGAGACTAGGAGAAGAGAGAGCAGAGATAAGGTTCTCAACTTCAAGCTATTGATACACCATTGCTGTTTGAAAACACATATATAGTCATTATTAATACAATTTAGGAAAAATTAATGGAATGACCATGATCAATTAACTACTTCAAATAGGCACTCCTATTACGTAAATATTTTTTAGTCTTTTACCTTCAACTTATTATTATTAACAGCCTTTCCTATTAATTCTCTTTAATTCAGATTTAATAATCACAAGAAAACAAACTTATCTCAAAATCGTGTTAAAAGTGGCATTAGTATTGAGCTAGTGGTGAGAGTTTTTGATAGTTTCCATGAGATTATAAGTTTAAATTCATTGTCACCATTGTAAAAAAAAAAAAAATCATGTTAACGGTATTTTTTATTTTTTTTTGGGTAAATTACACATTATCCATTGAGGTTTTATTTATTTTTACTTTTTATACATAAATTTTATTTTCTAACAAATAATCCTTCTAAATTATGATAAAAAGTATAAACTTATGTTTTTTGTTAATTTTAACAGTAAGTGTCTGTATGTGAGAAGTGTATGATCTCTTTTAATGTAATTTTAAAACACATGCAAATTATTATTATTAAATTTAACAAAAAATATATATTTACACTTTTTATTACATAATTTAGAGGGTTATATATTATAAAATGAAGTTTATGTATGAAACTTGAAAATGAATTTAACCTTATGGAGGTAATGCTATTATTATTATTATTATTATTATTATTATTATTATTATTATTATTATAAGTTGTTGTATCTTGTTTTTCTATTTTAAACTAGTTGGGCCTTGAAAATAACAACTTGGAAACAGGCTTTCCATAAATGAAAGGAACAGGTAGTAGAGAGCAGGTTTTTAGTACGTGGCTATTGCCTATATTTGCTCATGCTTCCGGTGCTACCACTAGTTGATTTTTGGTTGGTCATGTTTTCAATATTTAACATTCTGGACAAATATTCTGCGAACAGATTGAGATCAACTTTTTTTAAATAATTTACAGTGCTCCTAAAAAATTTTGAAGTATGAATATTTCATTAATCTTTTCTTTTATTATCAGTTATTTCACTTTTTTTTATCAATTTTTAACATCTATTAAAAGGTCTTCTGATAATTATTTGTTAACCTCTTAATTTTTATTTTTATTTATTTTAAACCTTTTCTATTCTCATTTATCATACTACATCTCCTCCAACCACCCCATGTGGGCCGACTCCACGAATTCTGCCACTTTCTTTGACGTCGTTGACAACCTCGTCACCATCGTTTTCGAGTGGAACCACCTCACCTCCGAGAAGGTCGTCACCTCGTGCCTCGCATGCGCAGACGACGTGCTCCAGCACACCATGTTCCGCCTCGAGGATGAGTTCCAATCTATCACGGAGCACGACGGCAAGTCCTTCGACCTAACTTGACCTCACAGCGAGTCAACTTAGAGCTTGTCGTTTGACTCAGAGGAAGAAGATGAATAAGCTGAAGAAGAAGAAACCAGGAACTGAGAAGAGGAGCAACAGATTCTAGTGGCGCTGCTGGTAACAGACTACAACATCGTGATCAATGCTTTGCCATCGAGAACGATCAACGACTTTCATGAGATCACGAAACGAATGGTTGTCGTAGGGTTTGGGAAGGAGTGCTCACACGTGTACAACAGTTGCTGGAGGGAGTTCTTGGAAGAACACCTTTTGAGGTTAGGGTTGAATGTGGAGGTGGGAGGTGGTGGAAGAACTAGAGCCTTTTCGTCAATTGTCACCATGTAATTGTCAGATGAGGAATAGAGGAAACCAACAAGAGAATAGAGGAGGAGGGGACGACTACCAAGTAATAAATGAAAATGTTAAAAGTGTAACTTGTTGAACAAGTTACAAGTAATAATCCGCAGTCATAGATGTTAAACTGTTGCAAATCAATGGAAAAAACGCATGGAGCATTCATGCTCCAAACTTTTTTAAAAGTATTTAAAACGTTACCACTTTTTTTACCCCATTTCTTGTCATTGTCTAGACTCTAGGGTGAATTAATTTTCTGAGCAATTTTGTACATACAGGTTTGTGTGGTGCAGGAGCTGACCATTATGAGCCCCTGATTGCTCATACTACAGAATAAGATCGTTTTATAAAGTCTTTAAAAAGTGCACACAATTTCAACCATGAAAAATGTTTTATGCTATGACCAAATCAAAGGCGGGTGCTACCATACACCGTGGTATACGGTAGAGTTTTTAAGATGAATTGCTATTACTAGTCAGTAGGTTTTCTCTCTCTTTTTTTTACAGGTTTTACTGTTCTATTTTTTTAGGTTACATTATCAGGTTTGAAAAAAATAAATTTTAAAAAAATATATTATTATGTGTAAATATTATCAATTAAAATTTGATAATTTTTTTATCGATTAAAATCGGTAATATTATCAATTAAAAATATATATTTTAAAAAAAATCTCTTACATACCCACATGGAGAAAATTATAAGAATTTTTTTAAAAAAATATTATTATGTATAAATATTACTAATTAAAATCTATAAAATTTTTAGTATATACAATTATTTATAAAAAAAATAAAAATTGAAACAATTTTTTTCGTATGAGTCTATAAGGAGTTTTTTAAAAATATATTATTAAAAACTCAATATATTTTAACTAATATTATTTATACAATTATATAATTTAAAAAAATATAACTTTAAAAAAATAGAACAATATAAAAAAATTAAATTATCAAGTTACAAATTATTTATTATAATTATTAGTATATTTTTTAACACAATTAATAATTATAATCATGTGATTTGCTATACACTTTACTTTCACAAGATATATATTAGACACGCCCCAAAACAAACTTGTAAAGATAACTCGTTAAATACAAACTCTTGGATTGAGAACTGTACATCATGCCGGTCCTTTTTGTACTGCAGATGATCCAGTTCCAGAATTAGATTCTGAAATGTTTAGTTTCTCCAGCTTCTATATTATTGTTCCTGTTGTTGGCGTCAAGGTAGTGTGTTGTATTGTTGTTCGTGGATTTCATCCATTGAATGAAATCCAGTGCATTATGCCTACACGTGCAAGTGTCAGGCTTCTCCGTACCAAAATAAGCTTCATAAATGGTTAAATGCCTGCAGCTGCAATTTTTTTAGTCTGAGAATAAGCATTCGTGTTACGCAATTTCAGTAGGTTTGTAGTCCAAATGACTATTTCGAGAAAAAAGCTCAGAAATGCAGATGAACATCGATTTTTTGTTCAAGGCATTTATTTTTGTCTGGTACTTCACTCACAGTTTCATTTTAAAAAATAAAAAATTTAAAAAAAGAAAAAAATAAAATAAAATAGTCAATGTCATTGCCATACACCCAATGGGTATTACTTAGGATTTGATTAGCAATACCCTCCCTCATCCAACGAAAAAATAACTCTTATATTTTTTCATTAAATAATACATACATCTATTTTTATACTTTATTTAATATTATTTATTATACATATTTTTTTATTATTATTTTTTTCATTCAATCACATCTCTTAAAAGGGATATAAATAATACTTACACCCCTTTTTAAGAATATAAGATAATAATTTTTCTACAAAAAATTCTAAAAAAAAAATGATCCACACTTCTTTTAGAGATGTAGGTACTGTACACACTATTTTTAATAATATGTGATTAAGAAAGAGAAAAAAAAAAAAAAATATGATAAATAATATTAGATGAGGTGTGAAAAGAAGTATATGCACTGTTTGTGTTAAGAATATCATAATTAAAAATTCTAATATGGATCAAATGATTAAATTTATGTGTAAATTTAAATATTATTAATTAAAATATATAAAAATTAATTTTTTTAATTTTGGTCATTAATTTATTTTAATAATAAATTAATAAATGATTTAGACTTAATCCATTCATGGATCACTTCCAAAGTAGTTCAAATTAGACGTTTCCCTGTCTATTAGGTACTTTAAATGCATCTTCGAAAATAAACATAAATCAATTTTAAAACTTTTATTTGCTATTGAGTTTGTTTAATATGGACTTCAAAACATATGGTGATGGACCAATAATAATAAACTACTAATTTATTAATTAAAAAATCAATGATTAAGATTGATTATTTAAAATTTTATAAATTTTAATTAATAATACTTAAATTTGTATACAAATTTAGTCAGATCATATTTTTTATTTATTATAATTGTATATATAAAAAATGAAAAATGATTAATCTCCTAACACATCTTTTTAATAATTCTTAATTATTAAATGAAGAAAATATTAATATTTTTTATATTCTTAAGATATTTGTTACATTTAATTTTTTATTTAATACTTTTTTTATTAAGTAGTAGAAGAATTATTAAGAGAATATTTTTAAAAAATATAACAAAGTTCATAAAAAATTTACATATTTTAATTAATAATATTTACATACACTCAAATTTATATATAAATTCTATCAAATAAAAAAAAGTGATGCATCCATAAAATATAACAAGCTCATTTGCTACTAATATAGGACGCGTTTCCTATGCTCCACTTCAAAAGTGGAGCAGCCATGCTCCGCATATATGACTTGCAATTGCAAGTTTGGTGACCGGTTGATTTTTATTTTTAATATTTGTTTGAAGTTGTTACATTAGCTTTCTTCTTCCTCATTGATTGCTCCCTCCGTTCAACAGCAAAACTACCTCCATCTTCCAAAGCACCCTTAAGCCCTCTGCAGACTCATTCTAAATTCCAGCCAGTCCTACTTTACCTCCATAGCATTCCACATCAACCAATACAATGAACAG
The DNA here is from genome assembly GCA_029884595.1 of Ormosia semicastrata. Classification (NCBI taxonomy): domain Eukaryota; kingdom Viridiplantae; phylum Streptophyta; class Magnoliopsida; order Fabales; family Fabaceae; genus Ormosia; species Ormosia semicastrata. The sequence goes on from JAQQTO010000059.1 coordinate 72,789,248, forward strand.
ACATTTTCATGACAAATTCAAAGTAACACAATAAACTAACAGTGTTTTGCTGTTCGGGGTTAAAATCCCGATAGCCATGCCCTACCACCATGTTTGAATTTCGGTCTAGCTTAAAAACAAAATAATCCACCATTGATGGCACTCCTGCTGTCTAACTTTGCCTTGGCAACCATTGTCACTTTTCCACTGTAAACGAAATTCTAAAACCCCTTCCCGTTTTCTTCTCCGCAAGGCCCGAAAACCTTATCTGTAATATAGTCTCTTTCTCTCTTGCTTCTTTTTGTTTTTCCCAATTTCTTTAATTTGAGAAAGATTGCCAAAGAAAGAAGAGTTTTTTGTGATCAAAATTGGGTGTTAGATTGTTAGGTTTTTGCAAGAATTAGGAAAATTTTTTAAAAACCAGAGCATGTCAAGTTAGTCCAACAGAAGGGGAAATTGGGTCAAACCAAATGGGAATGATGACTTGAATATCAAAGTAGATAGAGGGGATTTATGAATTGTTTGAGTAAATTGTATTCAACATATTGGGTTTATATATATATATAAAGAATTAATTACAGTATGATATTTATAAAAATGATAAAAGAAGATAAATATTTTTTAATATGTTAAGGTTCCAATATTATTAGAAATACACAAACAATAAATTGATCAAGTTCTAATGATATGTAAATTTTAACAATCTCCCTCAAGTTAAAGCGTATATATCATAAGCATTCATCTTATCACAAATGTATATTATTCTTGGACCCTGAAGTGACTTGATAAGAAGATATGCCAATTGATCATTAGAATTTATAAACGAAATAGAGATTTTCTTTGAAACAATCTTCTCACAGATGAAATGACAATCAATCTCTATATGTTTGATTCGTTCATAGAAGACTGGATTTGAAGCAATATGAAGTGCTGCTTGATTATCACAAATTAACATCATAGGTCCTATCTCGCAAAACTTCAACTCTTTCAAGAGTTGTTTTAACTATATGAATTCGCATGTAGTGAGAGTCATAACTCGATACTCCGCTTCAGCACTCGATCTAGCAACAACATTATGCTTCTTGCTTTTCCATAAGATAAAGTTTCTTTCAATAAGAACACAATATCCAGAAGTTGATCTTCTATCATTAGGAGACCTGACCCAATCAGCATCTATATAAGTAACTACGTTCATATGTCCTATGTTTGTATACACTAACCCTTTTCAGGAGAGTACTTAATATACCTCAAAATTTGAATAACTACGTCCTAATGATCAACACAAGGAGAGTTAAGAAATTGACTTATATCACTAACAATATAAGATATGTCTGGTCTAATCACAGTGAGATAATTAAGTTTTCCCACCATTTGCCAATATCTTCTTGGATATAGAAAGGGTTCTTCCTGATCTGGTAGGAGTTTAACATTCGGGTTCATAGGATTATCAACTAGTATGCAACTTAGCATTCCAGTTACTTCTAAAATGTCAAGAGTATACTTCCTTTGTGAGATAACAATACCATCCTTTGATTGAGCTGCCTTAATCCCAAGAAAGTATCTTAGTCGACCCAAATCTTTAGTTTCAAAATGACGAAACAAGTGCTGCTTCAGTCTTTGAATTCCTTTATGATCATTTCCTGTGATAACGATATCATCCACATAAACCACAAGATAGATACATGAGTTAGATGAGTGTGTATAAAATACAGAGTGATCTGCTTCACTGCAAATCATGTCAAACTATTGTAAAATTGTACTGAATCGTCCAAACCAACATCGAGGAGACTATTTTAGACTATACAAGTACTTGTATAATTTGCAAACCAATCTCGACTCTCCTGAGCAACAAACCTCGGAGGTTGCTCCATATAAATTTTTTCAGCTAGATTATCATGTAAAAAGGCATTCTTGATGCCCAATTGATAAAGGGGTCAGCGATTCATGGCTACCATAGATATGAATAGCCGAATAGAGGCCATTTTTGCAACAAGTGAGAAAATATCATCATAGTCAAGACCAAAAATTTGGGTAAAGCCTTTCGCAACAAAACGAGCTTTCAAATGATCCACTTTTCCATCAGGACCCATTTTGAAAGTGAAAACCCACTGATAACCAACTGTCGATTTCCCAAGAGGAAGGGGAATGAGTGTCCATGCATGGTTAGATTCTAAAGTTGTCATATCATCAATCATTACTTATCACCATCCTGGATGGGATAGTGCTTCTTAGACAAATTTATGAATAGAGATAGACAACAAAGCAAATGTAAAAGCATAATGAGATGGAGACAAATGATGATAACTCAAGAAATTATAAATGAAATGAGGATTAGAAGAACGGATACCTTTACGAAGTTCTGTAGGGAGGTCTATATGAGAGAAATCTAGAGCAGGTGTGAACACTGAAGCAGGAGATGAATCACCAGATTCTAGAGTAGGGACATTTTTTGGAGGCAAAAGACAAGGACGACATTAATAGATGATGAGAGGACGAGGTGAAGATTGTTGGGAAGAATTTTTTAGTTTTGGTTGGACTTGAAGACTAAGGAACAGGGAATAGAGTGCTCAGGTATGAAATTAGTAAGACTTAAGATATGGAGTTTGGTTCAACCTGTGCAGTAAAGTATGGTGTTTCTTTGAAGAATGTAACATCAACAGAGATATAAAAGTGATGAGAGGTAGGAGAATAACACCGGTACCCTTTTTACAAGCGATAGTACCCAAGAAAAATATATTTAACAACACAAGCAGTTAATTTATCTTTTCTTGGAGAAAGATCATGCACAAAATAAGTGGAAACAAAGACATGGGAAGAAATTTTATAAATGGATTCCCTAAAAAACAAGAAGGAATAAGGAACTTGGTTATGCAAAACAGAAGATGACATGCGATTTATTAAGTACCCAACAGTAAGAATAGCATCCCTCCAAAATTTCAAAGGTGCATTAGCTTATAATAACAAAGTACGGGCAGTATCAAGCCGATAACGATGTTATCTTTCTGCAATACCATTCTGTTATGGTGTATGAGGGCAACTAGATTGATGGAGCATACCATGAGAAGACGTTATAAAAGAATTAAAAGGAGTAGAAAAATATTCTTTTGCATTGTCATGTATAAAATACGAATTGTGCACCCAAACTGAGTATGTATTTCATTGCAAAAATTTTGGAAAATGCTTAATAACTCATAGCGGTCTTTCATTAAAAATATCCAAGTACATCTTGAGTAATCATCAATGAAAGTAACAAAATATCGATATCCTAAAATAGAGTTGACACAACTACGACCCCAAACATCTGAATGAACAATATGAAAGAGAGATTCATACCAATTATTGAATTTACTTGGGAAATTACCTCGAGCATGTTTCTTAAGCTGACACGAATCACACTCAAAAGACTGCAAATGAGAGAGATGAAGAACCATCTTCTTTAATTTATTCAGACTTAGATGACTCAAACGACGATGAAGAAGACTATGAGACTCGGTAATAACACATATGATAGATGATGAAGTTTAAAGATAATAGAGTCCTTGTGATTCAAAGCTTGCACTAATCGTCTGTCCCGTACTCCAGTCCTGTATATGGAAAGAACCAGTAGAAAAGGTTATGGAACAATTAAGAGTGCGAGTAAGTTGACTAATGAAAATTAAGTTAAAAGGACATCCAGAAATAAAAAGAACAGAGTTCAAAGTTAGAGATAGGAGAGGTGCAGCTTGACTAACACCAATGGCTTTAGCCTTTGAACCATCGGCGAGGGTGATGGAATGAGGAATTTTAGTGGATGTTAATCTTGAGAAAAGTGAGGGATTACCAGCAATGTGGTCAAAAGTACCAGAATCTAGAATATAGGATTCAACAGACATAGAATAAGTGAGACAAGCCATAGAATTACCGGTGTGGACAACACTAGCTAAACTTGATCCTGAATGGACTACCTTAAGTTGGAGGTACTCCTTTGATAACTTCATGATATGTAGTTATTTGTGCTTTACATTTGTGCTATATTGATAGCTTAGTCCTCGTTATGAAGCATATATAGAAGATTTGAGGCTTATATTTATCAAATTTCATCTTGATATCTTCCTATATGAATTAGTGTAAATCTTGTATATTATTCAAGTGATTAAGTGGATTTGCAACTTTCATTAATTTGGTTATTTCTCTATTGCAGGAAGGGTTCCAAGCAAGTGGATTTCTGGAAGACTTGGACTAATATTGGAAGAGAAAACCAAGTGTGAAGTTCAACAGCTCACGCCGCGACTAAGGCATATTTATGCCGCAACGTGATACATTCCCCTGCATCAGTATATTGGACTCGAGGCTAGAGCGCCGTGGCATAGGTGACCTAAATTGAATGCGCTCCGCGGCGCAAGCATGTTAACGTCGCAACGTGACTCTATTTTCTTAGCCTATAAATACTATTTTATTAGTTTTGGTCAAGAAAGCTTTTAGGTTTTAGATAAGCTGCAATTGGTTTTCACGTTGAACGCTGAGAAGAAGCTAAAGAGAGCAAGGTTGGAGGCTATCTTCCTCACGGAGAAGGATTCAAGGATCAAAGATCACATCTATGAGCTTCCTTCCCTTTTTCCCTCTTCTTCCTTCTCTCCCTTATATCATGAACATGATTTTTGATGTATATTTTCGTGTTCAATGAGTAGCTCAACTATATTAGGGATTACTTTGGATCCTTTTATGAATATTGTTGATTTTGTACTTCTTTAAGTTGATATAGATGTTTGATTTTGTTCAATAGTATAGATCTTAATGCTCTTGATTGTCTGATCAACTTTTAAGTAATTTGTTGAAATATGATAAACTTAGACATAGGAATTTAGATTTGAGATCATATGTATGATTAATGCATGTTCCATTTCATTCTCATGGAGGGGATAATTTGATTCGCTAATGGGATAGAAATATACCTCTTAGCCATGCATAGCAGGTGTTTGAGAATAGACTTTAATGAGTGGAAGTCGCGCTAGTTCTCATGGAAATATAGTGAGTTAGGTAAATGAAACATGATTAATTGACCTAAGCATAGACTTTTAACTAAATTAGATTTTCAAACTTTTAACTAAATTAGATTTTGAAGCTAACTAAATAATTCATTTATGTTGATTAAGAGGATTGTATATTATCAATTGAAGTAGGAGGTGAAGAAGGATTACCTAATCTTTATTTATTATTTTTATTTCCAATTTATCACTTTTCAGTCTTTAGTTTATATACTTTTTCCTATTTTTATGTTCTTAAATAGAATTACTTAAGCTATTAGTTGATATTTAGCTTTGGAAGTATCATTATCCTCGTGGGAACGATATCCTACTCTATAATTGTATTACTTATTCGATCCGTGCACTTGCGGCCTATAAAGTGACAAACAAGTTTTTGCTTATACTTATTGTCAGATAGGATTTTATGATTCTTAATAAATTCTGTCTTTTTCTCAGTACTCGGTATTGGTGACTGACCCATGTTGGCAGATTTTTCTAGAAAACCATGTAGAGATTAGCATTGATCTTGAGTATGTCCAATACATTTGCAATAGAAGCATTGATGATGACTACCACGACCTCCTCTTTCACTACCACGATCACGAACTCATTTCCCACGGTTACTAAAATTATAGACGAAGGCAGTGAATTCTATTTGAGTCTTAGGATATCCCTCTGAAGGAACTCGAAGTAGTCAATCCATGAGTTCTTCCACCGATGGAACACTTAGATTTGTCAAGGCTTAGTTTTGAACATTTTCCAAATCCTTATGAAGACAATGGAGAACAAAAACCATATACATATTATCCAGCTTATCTAATACCTTTTGATGATCATCTCTGGTCAAAATCATCTGAATTTGTTGTATGGTGATCTGCGCGTTGTTGAGATCAGAGGGTAAATCACGATCAGTCATTTGGAGGGTTGCTAGATTATGAACTATGTCATAGAGACGCTGAATATCATTCGCATACACACTTTTAGCATTTTTCCAAATTTCATAATAAGATTTATAGGAGTGATAATGAACCAATAGAGTTGGATCAATGGATTGCCACAATAGGGACACCAACTGATAATCAGCTTTCTTCCACTTGTCCCGTGAACCAATATCAATCTCTTCAGCTTCCTTAGTTAGATGATTAGGGAGTCCCTACCCTAAAAACCACATTTCAATTATAGCATACCAATCTAGATAATTTTTTCCATTAAGTTTTTCAGAGGTAATGGTGGGAGAGGACCTACTAGCCAAACAGGGACAAATAGAGTAGGTGACCACCTGAATAGACTCAGGGAGATCCAATGAGCATAATGGGACTAGCGGTGACGAATTTCGACAATGGGAAGGCAGCACTTGGCTTACATGCGCCGAACATTGAACATTTTAAGCGACGAACATTAGTGGCGACGCGTGGAGGACTTTTCAGCGACGAGACTTGGAGGGATAATTGGAAATGGCCGTTTGAGATGACTGGGGCCCTCACTCTGATAAATGAAGGGCCTTTGGATGAGGTTTCAGCCTTGACAACGGCTAGAACGGTAATAGGGGATGAGAGAGCAGAAGCAAGATCAATATGCTCTGATATCAACTTGAATATCAGAGTACTTAGAGATGAATTTCTAAATTGCTTGAGTAAATTGTAGTCAGCATATTAAGTTTATATATACACAAAGAATTAATTATAATATAATATTTACAAAGATAATAAAAGAAGATAAACATTTTTTAGGATGCAAAAGTCCAATATTACTATAAATACACAAATTATAAATTGATCAAATTTCAATAATATGTAAATTCCAACATGATGCAAATTTAAAAATATTACTAAGGGCCTTTTTTGTAAATGACTACCTCATAATATTCATATAGACCAACTTTTTTAAATGATGCTTTTTACATAATCACTTGTTCTACAGGTAGCACTTCAACACCCACTATCGTTGAATCTAAACTCCACTTAATCAACGGTTATAACAAGCGGAGCATCACTGCTCCACTTTTAAAGTGGAATATATTAAACGTTACCTACTAATATATTCTCTTGGCATTGGCTAATCGTCAATAACTTTCATTGTGATTTAGAATTTCTCTCCTTATTATTTGTCTTGTGAGCTTACTTTAAATCATTCCTTTGGCTCAGAGGCGGAGAAGGGAATTTTTCTTAAGGGGCCAAGAAGAACACACACATCAATGGGGAGGGAAGGTTGAAGGTTTTTTTTTAGTTTTTCTAAAAATAAAATACTTATAAATGTATTATTTTAAAAAAAAAATTGGGCAAAAAGGGGACTCAACCCTAACCATGATCCTCCCCTGCTTTTGCTTCACTCTAACATTCTGCCTGCATTCAAATTCAAATAATAAGCACAATATTGGGGAGGACATCATATAAATTATTCAAAAAAACATAAATTTGGAAAAGAGTTAGCTTTGAAAAAATGGCCAAGAAATAGTAAGGTAAAAGAAAAACACCTATGATCAATGTAAGTGTCAGACCCAGAAATTTTGAATAATTAGAACAAAATCAAAGGTAATATATATATATATATATATATATATATATATATATATATATATATATATATATATATTTAAATGTTTATATATACACATAGAAATAATTAAAGACTAATTAATATATTTTTTTATATTTTCATATTTTAAAAATAAAAAATATCTTTTTCATTATTAATATCATCAAATATATATATCTTTAATTCTAAAAATTATAAAATACAAATAATAAAAACTATATAGTAATATATATATATATATATATATATTTAACTCAATGACATGGGTCCCCGTAACCATCCACATAGGTTTGTCCCCGATCAATGTCATGTCGCTCACCCACTTTTCTTTTTTCGGTTTTGATCTTCTAATTTTTGCTCTCGTGACAGAAAATGTATGAATTTCTTTTTATCTCTTATATGGATTATGAGTTTCTGGAGAATGTTATGATGCACCTAGTTTAGTTTTAGTGCATTGATGCACCAACTTTTTTACTTATGATAGCCGGTAAGCCAGTTTTAAGTTTCTTTTTTTATGTTTTTTTCAATTTTAACTTTATTTAGTTTTTTTTTTCTTTTATGTTTTTTTATGTTAATTAGAATTTAGAAAGGCAGGCTTGGAACCCCATAAATTCAGATCTCTGTTTTGAAACTCCATAGGGAGAGTGACCAAGGGTGGAGCGCAGAAGTTGCAAGTCTAGGGCTTGCGGGCTCAGTAAGGGCAGTTGTGAAGACGATGGTGCGTGGCTGGACCGGCGGCGACTCGCAGCCGAGAGGCTGTAGTGTGGATCGAGCTCTTTTTTTTTCTCGATAAATAACAATAATATTATGCTCTGTAATAAACTTTATAAACTTCAGTGTGGATTATGGGTTCTGGGTATTGAGTATTAACATTGCTACGAACGAAAATGAAGAGTATTGGGTTCTGGGTATGTGGGATTCTATTTTCTGGTTTGTACAGTAATGGCAAGCCATGCATGGAGCTTAGAAAAATGGCAAGTGAGTTTGATGGTTCTTTGGTTCTCACACTTGATTCCAAAATCAGTGAACAGTTAATGGAGAAAATTCCTATCTTAAAGGTGGCAAAAGAACTAAATCATGTTATTGCTGGCATTCTTCTTGTTTCAAATGAGATGAAACAAGATGCAGCAAAGGAATTGCAGACAAAGCTGCCCGTGATTGAGAATGAAACAAGACATGATAGGATTTCTATTCCAATCTTATCCTCAATTTCATTTTTATCACTCCTCTCCCTTGCGCCACCACCACCACTACCACCACTACCATCACCACCACCTCCACCATCACCACCACCACCATCACCATCACCACCACCTCCACCACCACCACCACCGCCATCACCACCGCCACCATCGGCACCGCCGCGACCACCACCACCGCCGCCGCCACCACCACCACTACCACCACCGCTACCATTAGCACCGCCGTCGCCACCACCACTACTATCGCCGCCACCACCGCCACTACCACCACCACCACCACCACCACCGCCGCCGCCGCCGCCACCGCCACCGCCACCACCACCACCACTACCATCACCACCACTTCCACTACCGCCATCGCACTACCACTACCGCGTCGCCACCACCGCCGCCGCCGCTATCACCACCACCACCACCCTGCCGTGCCGCCGCCGCCACCACCACCACCACCGCCACCCCCACCCCCACCGTCGCCACCCCCACCACCACCACCGCCGCCACCGCCACCACTACCATCACCACTACTACTACTACTACCACCACCACCACCACCATAAAACTTTTTTATTATTATTATTTAATTATTTTAACTTTTATGCTAAAGGATATTTTGGTCTTAAAAAAATATTATACAATCAGCTAATTTATCCTTTTGTTATCAAACAAAAGATAGGATTATGTTTTATCCTATTAATTATACTATCATATCTTATACTATCCTATCATCTTATCTTATACTATACTATCATGTGCACCAAACATAGCCTAAGTTCCAAGATGTATTTTGACTTGACAACCTTGATAAGCAAGCGACTTGAAAGCTTATGCAGGAAAAAAACCCAGGAGCAGATGAATAGCAGAAGACAGAAACCATGGAGAGGAGTTGAAGCTAGAAACCATGGTAGAGAGAAAAAATCACTTAATTATTACTGGTTCTCAAGGTTTCAGGTCTTTAATATTATCCCTTCATTTTTATATCAATAAATCAATGGTTAAAATGTTCTGATGCATCCATGCAGCACAATTTTTTTGGTGCATGTTAGACAAATCCTGAGTTTCCTTGTGTGACAGCTTCAGTAGCAGTGTGAGCAGTCAAGCTGATAGATTCTCTTATGAGAATTTCTTCCTTACACACAGACTTAACACATCACTTTTACACACATCCAATAATAAAATGATAACACACAAAAATGAGACCCACAATAAAATGGCAAAGCTAACAGCTTACATACCAACTGGATGGCTTTTTCTCTGCCAAGCCCAATGACTTACGCTTCAAGCTCAATGGCTTCCTTTAGCCAACTTTGAAATCTTGCAAACCCCTTTAATTTGGAAGAAATGAAGAAACCTAAACGAATTTCCACCAAAAAATAAAACCCCTAAACGAATTCCCACCAAACAGCGTAACTATAGGGACGAATGACCATGGTGCGAGATACCAGGCATTCAAGTCCTGTGACCTGGGCGTTATCACTTGCTCCCGGACTCGATTCTTTGAGTTATCCACTCGCTCCTGGGTCTTCGCCTTCACCGAGAAGCTGGCACCGAGTGGCGGAGGCTGGAGACAATTGCCATGGCGGCGGAGGCCGGAGACAGTTGCCATGGTGGCACCGCCATGGCGGCGGCGCCGCAAAATCGGGCTAGAAGAGCTCATGGGCATTTTAGAATCGGGTGCCGCAAAGATGGCAGCCTTGGGATTTTCTCGTGGGCATTTCAGTTTTTTGTGGCTCCTTCTTTTCCATCATCTGCAGAAGAGCTCTTCCAGTGCCGTCTGCTTGGGTAAATTAGAATATTTTTATCATTTTTTTATTTGTAATTTTTATAAAAAAAATTCTTTTATTTTCCCACAAGAAGTTTAGTTTACTGGGGTTGTGAAGTTATGTGAGAAGATTTTGTTAATTGATTAATTTGTTGTTATTTTTGAAAGTCAGTATTTGGGTTATGTGCATTTCCACTTCTAGTTGTTTTGTGGGAGCATTTGGATTTGATTTGCATGGTGGGGTTTGAAATGTGGGGGAAAATGTAGGTATTTGGATTTTACTTTGTGTCTCTCAGATGTCCTATTTAGTGTTTTTGATTCCTGTTACTTGCTTTTTGTTCAATGACTTAAAATTCTTGATTTGGCGTATTCTTTTTGTGACTGTACTTTCATTTACCATTTTGTGGAATTATAACAAGTTTTCATTCTACATTTCAGAAAAGCAGATTGCAAATCAAAGTAGGATGGTCGTGGAGCTGCATGGTCATTGGCCTTAAGCTAGTAGGAGACCCAAGAATTATACTTGGATTCAAGCATTAGGAAATAGTGAATAAAAGTTTAGATGTTTAAGTTAAGTATGAGATGTATAAAGCCATTTTATGAAATGGTGAATGAGTTTGAAATATCATTTATGGTGAACTTGAAATATTAAATATGTAGTGCTACTATATCAATGTATAATTACTATATTTTTTAACTATTAAATATGATTTGATGTTTGGTTTGATATTGTTATTTATTTGATTATGGTTAGGATTTATGTGTATATCAAATTGAAAAGTAATGTACACGAGTGAAACTAGGACTCATGGAAGGTAGTATTGTAGAATGTAGATTTAACAATTATGACATAAATGTGGATTGCATCCTCTCTTGTGCTGATCTAGGACTCATAAAACAGAGTCCTGTACTGATCTATCTGAAGGCCACATAAAGCACAAATGTGAATTTCATCCTCTATTGTGCTTAAAAATAATGATGAAACAGGCATTGGGTGTAAGTAGCATCCCACAAACTTGACATTGCCACCCAGATTATTCTTGAGCTCCTGGTTTCTGTGGGACATTGGTTCTGAAATAAAGTGAGCCTCCTTAGCACCAGAGCACATATTTTCACAGGCAAATGAGTTTGGATTCTGAGATGATGTTGGGTTTAGTTCGACAAGGTTGCTATGTCCACCCAGGACATCACCATGATTTTGAGGTGTTTATACATGTAAACCAACAGAATCAACTAGTTCACATGGTTTTATCATTGGAAGTGTTCATTTGAAGGGTTTCTAAGGACTACAAAGTGCCTTTAGCAGTATGCATTCCAGGCGTAACAATATATATAAACCAAAACCTATAATATATATAATTACCAAGAACCAGTAAAATTGAATAGAAACCAAAACCTGTAAAATATATATAAACCAAAACTTGTACGCGAATATATATATATATAAACCAAGAACCTGTAATATATATAAAAACAAGAACCTGTAAATTGAATAGAAACCATAAATGAATATATATATATATATATATATATTCATTTATGGTTTATATTCAATTTAGTTCTTGTTTATATATATATATATATATATATATATATATATATATATATATATATATATATATAAAGCATAGTAACTTCCATTAGAAATAAGATTTGAGTGTGTCTTCAATAATAACAATAGAAATAGCGTCCACTTTCAAAAAAATATAAGATGAATGTACTACATAAAAGATTCAACAAAAAAAGTGGTCCCTTATATCCAGAAGTAAAAAAAGTTCTAAAAAGTGGTTCCCTCCTCTATGAGTTGCCACTTGGTGGTATCCAATTATAAACACAAGATTTCTTAGCACAAGATTCCTTATTCATAGGATTAAATGACTGTAACATGCTTGTGAATGACATGCTTGCATGATTCAAATCCCAACTTAAAGACAACTCATTTGGTTGCATCAAAGAAGGTTGTGTTGGTAAATTCAAAAAGACATCAACATTTTGGCCAGCACCTTCTTTTTGTTTTCCTGTATATAAATAAATCAACATCGAATAAAATTAACAAACTATTATAAACATTTTTTTTATAATATAGCAAAGATATATATATATATATATATAGAGAGAGAGAGAGTGTGTGTGGCAAAGATGATGCTCATTTTTTCTACCTTTATTTGACTTATCTTTCTTGGTTACTCGTTTTCTTTTCTCCAAAGGCCCTTTGATGCGAGCATTAGACTTTCCCTTATTCTTTGCATGATGAGGGTTCAAGACTAGAACATGTCCACTATCTTTATTTTGATTGAGATTATTCACATTTGACATTGTCCCTATATTCAAGTTGAGCCTCCCAAGACATTGTTGGACTTGTTGAACTCCCATATCTAATAAGTCCCACATGATTTTTTGAGTTTCTTTGTGGTTTTGAGTCTCCAAAACAAGGTTGTAGAAAGATTTCATAACAGCATTGCGATAAACAAGACTAGCATCATCACTATTAATCACTGACTCAGTGTGAAGCTGCTACTTTCTCCCAAACCACCACATCTATTATTATAAATCATTAACCTTGCATCTTTTGACCATCTTTTCAAGAAGTAATGATTGGGTATCCTTAAAATACCCTTAATATTATAGATCCTTAAAGCATGACTACAAAGAATGCCCATTGAATCAAATTTTTTACAACTACAAGCAATCTCATGATTAGTAGAGTCAAATGTCATCGTATATTTCTTATGAGGCATATTGTTCAAGACAACCTCATGAAATGACACATTATCACAACACCTAATCTCTATAGATGTGCTTCCTCTTGTACCTTCAAGATATTCTTTCAAAATTAATTTACAAATCTTGTGAGTATAAATAGTAGATGCTTGATGTAAAGTGTTACTGACGTTTATCACACAAGGGGGGCACTTTGGCTATTCTTGAATTCATCTTCAACTTCTTTATGACGCCATTTTGCTACCACATTCTCAAATGCCAATAAGAATTGTGTGAGAGTAGTTGTTTTACCTCCAATATCACCTAACACACTGTTTGTACTTTCACTTCTTTGAGATGACTTAAAATCATCAGAAAATGTATCCTTGTTAAAAGTAGTACTCCACTTGCGGCGGAGGCAATATGTAACACCCCAAAATTTTCTATCTTGTAAACAGTAGTTTTGACAGTTAACAGAATTTTACTATTTAGTAATTTTTGGATACTGTAAAATTATTTTGATTATTCCATCAGCGTATTTGATCGTTTTGAGTGATTTACTCCGAGTCAAGAAAATAAAAATTTTTGGGCCAAAAATTTTTTTACGTAATTTAATTTTTACCGTTAGGTTTTAATTATTTTACATGATTTGATTTGATATTTATGTATTTTCTAATATTTGTGATTTTATGTGATTTTAAAATTTTTACTGTTTGTGGGCCCCACGAGGTGTATGTGGGCCCAGGTGGCCATACGTAGGCTCAGATGGGTCCCGTAAAATGAAAAAAATTTCTACAGATAGAAAAATTTGTACTGTTTAGACGGAGACAAGGGATCTTACTAAACCTAAATCCAGAAATAATTTTAGAAAATTTCTTGTACTGTGTTTTGTACTATATTTAATTTATCGGATAATAAAAATACAGTAAATATATTCTTTCGTGGGGTTTTAGCAGATAAAAATAGAAATTAAATTGCTTAAGTCAACATTGGTAATTTGGATATCCACCATTGATTTAATTAACGATGGAGACTTGATCTTGATTTAATCAACGGAGGAGATTTGATCTTAAAAGTGAATAAGATCATCTATAACCATTAGATGAAGATTAAATCAAGGGTAGAGATTTAGTTTTATATAATGGCTATGACCATTTACCATTGGATTTAGAAGTGATCAAGGGTGGAGATTTGGTCTTATAAAGTAACAAGTACCATTTATGACCATTGGATGAAGATTTAATCAATGGTGAAGATTTAGTCTTAAAAAGTGACAAAGACTAATTATGACCCTTGGATTTAAAGTTTGAAGGAAGCAATCTTGTGCTTTATTTTGGAGACACATCTAATGGCTAGAATTTAAAGGAGAAAGATCCAATGGCCTAGATTAAGTCTTCTAAATCAAAAGTCTACCTAAATCCTAACCATTGAATTAATCAATGACTAAAAAGGCTTCAAATAATGGCTTAAAAAAGATGACAAATTATTGTATGCAAAATGGAGGAATGGGATGGTTTTGGATTGTTTAGAAGACAAAGAAAAAAAAAAGCTTTATGACTATTATTACATGTCATGGTCAATATTACATCATCCTTGATTATGATTTCTTTGTTTGCATCCTTAGGAAATTTCTTGGAGGGAGGCCAAAATTATTTCATGCATTATCACCTTCATTTTTCATCACACTCCACGGCCATACACTTGAGAAAGAAGACATTTCATTTCATTGTCTTCACTTTGTGACAAAAGGAAGCTATCATCTTTTAATGCAAAGCTTAGTCAATTTTAGTGACTTTGCACATGTACCCTATAGTCATCATCCTACTCAATATCTATTAAAGCTATCAAATAATTCTCACTTTCTCTCTTCTTGATATCCCACGATCATACACTCAAAATTAGGAGACAATACTCATTTATTAATTTCACTTATTCAATTTCTCATCATTCTATCCAAAGAACCAAGAACCAATACAAGAAATTCTCTTATTTTCTCTTCTCCAAGCAATTTTCGGTCAAGCACCTTAGAACCATCATCCAAATTTCTATCATTTCATCCAACTTGATTTTCTAAACCTAAATACCATTCTAAGAACATCTCTAGTTATGAGTTTTTCCAAAATCATTCATCTTGGGCTTCAAATCCAAGCTTCAAGTTTCTATCAAAAATAAAAAATTTCATCTTTGTGCTTCAAGAGAAACCATTCAGTCAAGACACTCAAAACCACCATCCAATCTCTTTTAATTTCATCCAACCATAGATCTTGAATCTTCATGATATTCTAAGCAACTTTCATGTTGAAGATTTCCTCTAAATCATTCATCTTCATGGACTTTCTTCAAGATCAAAGTTATTGGGTTTTTGAGGTGAAGTGTAAGGAAACTTCATTTGTTCTCTCTTTTTCATATTCTAAACCATGTTTGATTCATGATTCCTCTTAATCAAGCTTAGTATACTAATTTCTATGTATTTTGTTTTGTATTTGAGAAGCCTTTGGTAGTGTAGGACTTGGAAAAAGAAGCAAATCAAGAAGTTTTGAGGATCTTCAAGAGGTAAGAGGGAGATCCATCTCACCAACCAAGTATGGTGGTGAGAGATGGTCTTATATTTGATGGATGGTGAATCCATGTGAGGATTCCAATCCATGGTCATGTAATAATTTATGTGTGTTTATGAGCTTTGATTTATTTGCTTATACTTGATATGCTTTGAATGATTTACTTGTGTATGCAAGCTTAGTATGATTTTTATTTGCTTATATGGTATGCTTATGATATGCATGATGAAGATATATTGAGTATATTATGATGAAAGTATGATAAAACAAGAAATTTTGGCTCTAAAGGCCATAGAGAAGGTCACGGTTTTGAGCTCCCAAAAATTAGAGTTCATGTTAAAATTTTTCAAGAATGAGGAAATTAATTATTGGTCTCTAGAACTTAGTGAATTTCGTGCAAGACACCTCTAAATAGGTGTTCATAAATTAATAATTTCATGAAGGATGAAATATGGATGATTTGAAGAGTATGAAAAATAAACAAAGGGTTTGTTTTCCAAGAGAACAAGAATGCAATTTTTGAAGAATTTTTATTTATTTATTTTGTGTACAAAGATCTTGAGTATTTTTCTAAACATGAGTTTTGAATGAAACGGGCAAACGTTGATTTTAAAGATTTGCAAAGAAAGTGATAAAAGATTTGCAAATAAAGTAAAAATGAATTTGAATAAATGGGTTTGGTTTTTATAACTATCGGTACTTCGATTTTGAAAATAAAATTTTAATGATTTTGTTTGTGTAAAACCATATCAATTTAGAAGAAAAAATATTTTGATAATTTTCAATAGTCATGTTCACGTTTTCGAAGGCTTGTAATGCATTGATTTTGATGAAACAAAGTGATTTTTCAAGTGGATATATAATTAATTTAATACAAAAAAATTGAAAAGGAAATCAGAGTATTTTAGCACTTGAGAAATGAATTTTTATGTAAATAAAAAAGAGAGGTTACAAGTGAGCCTCAATTTATTTTAAAAAGAATTTATTAAAATCCTGTTGGATTTTGGAAAGCGTTAGTAATTTTTAAAGTTAGAAACATTGATTTAATTCAATGGAATTGTGAATTTGTGAAATATACTATGAAAAAAAATTTTCTTGAATAAGAAGATATATTATATGAAGTAGAAAGTTATATTATTTTGAGGAAGGTTGATTTGGAAATGATTTGGGAAAAATGGAGAATATAATGGTATTTTAAAAATTTACTAACGTATAACTTATTTTTGAGTTTTGAAGACGTTAGAAAATCTAAGTTTTGAAACATTGATTTATATTAATGGAAAAGTGATTTTGTGAATTATATTTTGGAAAAGGATTTCTTGAATTAAAAAATGTGAAAAATTTTTTTTCTTGAATAAGAAAAATATGAAAAAATAAAATACAAAGTTATATTATTTTGAGAAAAGTGAAAAAGGAATTTTCGAAGGTTAAGAAATATTTATGTAATGAAATTGTGATGAAAAATGTTTTACGTATCTTAAAAACGTGATTTTTAAGCTACGCAATTTGAAGAATGTGTTGAAATTAAGATTGATTTATTTAAGTCCAAAATAATGTTTGGAATATTGAGGAATATTTTATGTAATTGTAAAATGTTGAAAAATATTTTACGTATCTTAAAAATGATTTGAAATACAGTAAAATATTTCTACGCAACTTGAAAAATGTTAAAATATTTCTATGCGAGTTGGAAAGCGTTTAAATATTTTATACTATTGAAAATATTATTGAAAAATCACTACGTGATTAAATAATGATAGAATATTTTTACGTAATTGTGAAAATGACAGAAAATCTTATGTAATTTGGAAAGTGTTTTAAATATTTTGAGAATGATGAAAAATGATTTACGCAACTTAAAAGAACGATTTTTAAGTTACGCGATTTTGAAAATGGTAGAAAATCGTTACGCAATTTGAGAAACATATATTTTTATGTGATTGAGAAAAACATTAAAAAATTAAATACATGATTTAAAAGTACAACAGAAGTGTTGCAGTATTTTGAAAATATAATAGAAATGTTACGAAATTTTAAAAATGTAAAAGAAGTGTTATGGTATTGTGAAAATATAACAGAAATGTAACACCCCAAATTTTTTATATCTTAAACAGTAATTTTGACAGTTAATAGAATTTTACTGTTTAGTAATTTCTGGATACTGTAAAATTATTTTGTTTATTCCATCAGCGTATTTGATCGTTTTGAGTGATTTACTCCGTGTTAGGAAAATAATAATTTTTGGACCGAAAAAAATCTTTCTATATTTATTTCTCTTGACTGTTAATTATTTTTAACAATCTGACTTGATTTTCATACGTTTTCTAATATTTATGATTTTTGTGGATGATTATGAATTTTTTTTACTGTATGTGGATCCAGGTGGTCCTAGGTGGGCTCAGGTGATCTTACGTGAGCCCAGGTGGGTCCGGCAAAGTGAAAAATTTTTCTACACATAGAAAATTTGTACTGTTTAGACGGAGACAGGGGATCTTACTAAATCTAAATTCAGAAACAGTTTTAAAAAATTTATTTTGTACTGTATTTATTTATTGAAAGATAAAAATACAGTAAATATATTCTTTTGTGGGATTTTTAGTAGATAAAAATAGAAATTATATTACTTAAGTCAACATTGGTGGTTTGGATATCCACTATTGATTCAATTAACGGTTAAGAAATAAATTTAATAAAGAAACATAAGATAATCATCATTGATTTAATCAATGGTGTGAAAATAAACTTAATTAGGCAAGTTTCAATATCAACCGTAGATTTAATCAACGGTGTAAAATTAATTATATAAAGTGACAATTTACAACCATTGGATTTAGAATTGATCAAGGGTGGAGATTTGGTATTGTAAAGTAACAAGGACCATTTATGACCATTGAATGAAGAATTAATCAAGGGTGGAGATTTGGTCTTCTAAAAAAGTTATGACTAATTATAACCCTTGGATTTAAAGTTTGAGGGAGCAATCTAGACCCTTTATTTTGGAGACACATCTAATGGTTAGAATTTAAAGGAGAATGATCCAATGACTTAGATTTAGTCTTCTAAAAATCAAAAGTCTACCTAAATCCTAACTATTGAATTAATCAATGGCTAGAAATGCTTCAAATAATGGCCTAATTAACAAGCCAAGTAAACTAAATTAAATGTTAAATTGTTATAA
The DNA here is from genome assembly GCA_029884595.1 of Ormosia semicastrata. Taxonomy (NCBI): domain Eukaryota; kingdom Viridiplantae; phylum Streptophyta; class Magnoliopsida; order Fabales; family Fabaceae; genus Ormosia; species Ormosia semicastrata. Next base: position 72,808,162 of record JAQQTO010000059.1, read on the forward strand.
TCTAATTCTTAATTAGATATCCTAATTTTAATTAGAGATTATAATATATGAAATAATATGTCTAATTAATTAGTTATGTAATTAGAAAATTAGTTAAGATTGGTTAGGAAATTTAACCTAACTAATTACCTAATTAATTAGCATGCAATTAGGTAAAAATTGAGAACAATTAATTCCCTAAAATACTCAAGGATCCACACGGTTTTCATGCAGCTTGGGGAGACTTTTACATGGTTCTTGAATCACCAATAATAGCCATGCAAACTAAATTAATGACCATTATTGTTTGTCATGGTCAATATGACCATTATTGTTTTGTTTGTCCTTTGGATTGCATGATGAAGGGGGGGACGGTTGGAGAAGCAAGAAAGAATAAGAGACATGTTGGAGTAGCCTTTTTAGGCCAAAGAAAAAGCTTGAAGACATTAATTAGATGTCTTGACCAATTAGTGGTCATTTTCCTAAAGCAAAATTATTTTCTTCTTTCTCTCCATGCAATGCTACGGCTGCCCACTTCAATTCAGCCATTTAATTTTATTTGTATCACATTTTATAACACTTAACTCATTCTCTCTCTTCTCTCTCTTCCAATTTGTCAAGAACACCAAGAACAACAACATTTTCTTTCCTTCCTTGAGCATTCGGTCACCACTTATGGAACCACTTCCAATCTTCCATAATTTTATCTAGCTACATATCTTGAATCCTCTCATCAATTCAAAACACTTTTATGTTGGAGACTTTCTCTAAATCATTCATCTTCATCACCCAACCAAGGCAATAACACAAAACAATCATTTTCCTTCATTTTCTCACCAAATGGTTCGGCCATGACCACCAAAAGTACCACCCATCACTTTTAATTTCATCCAACTGTAGATCTTGAATCTACATGATATTCTAAGCAACTTTCATGTTGGAGATTTTCTCAAAATCATTCATCTTCATGGACTTTCTTCAAGAGCTAAGTTATTGAGTTTTTAAGGTGAAGTGTAAGAAGACTTCAATTCTTCTCTCTTTTTCATGATCTAAACTATGTTTGATCCATGGTTCCTCTTAATCAAGCTTAGTATACTAATTTCTATGTATTTTGTTTTGAATTTGAGAAGCCCTTGGTGTTGAAGGACTTGGAAAGAGAAGCAAAATCAAGAAGTTTTGAGAATCTTCAAGAGGTAAGAGGGAGATCCATCTCACCAACCAATTATGGTGGTGGGAGATGGTCTTATATTTGATGGATTGTGAATTCATGTGAGAATTCTAATCCATGGTCATGTAATAATTAATTGTGTGTTTATGAGCTTTGCTTTATTTTCTTATGTTTTGATTATTTTTGTCTATGCTTAATATGCTTTGCATGATTTTATGGCTTTGATAGTATACTTATAATATGCATGAGGAGTATATGACACGTTTGTGATATTTATGATGAAATATATATATGTATGCCATGATGTGTGGATGGAAAGAAAATTGATCTTGGTTCCAATCGCCAAAGAAGAGCTACGGTTTTGATGCCCTTGATTTGGGTCAATGTTGAAATTTTTCAAGAACAAGGAAATTAAATTTTGATCCCTAGAACAATGAGAATTTCGGCCAAAACACTTCAAAATAGGTGTTCACAAATTAATATGTTTATGGAAGAATAAAATTGGATTGATTTGAGGAGTATGGAAAATGAACTAAAGGTTTGTTTTTTTTAAGAAAACATGAACACAAATTTTAGAATGAAAAATTTATTGATTTATTTTGTGTAGAAACAAGAATGGAATTTATTTAAGTTAGAAGAAGAATATTTCATGGTTCCAATGGCCATCTATAAGGTTTTGATAGTTTAGAAAAATGTTTTGATGTTATGAAATACAAGAACTTTCAAAAAAGGATTTTTGAAAAGGAAATTAAGTGTTATAAATTAAGTTAAGTGGAATTTTCATAAATAAAAGAAAAAGAAGATTGAAAGTATTGAACTTCAAATTATTTTAAAGAGAATCAATTTTTTGAAGTGATTTAGAAATATAAAAAAAAATGTTTGTAACTTAAATTTACTCCCGAAGAATTTATTTGGGTTTTGAAAAATGTTAGGAAATTTAAAGTTAAGAAACAATAATTAAAAAAAACTCAATATGATTTTGTAGGACTAGATCAATAAAAAGTGATTTTGAGAAAATATATATTAAGGAAAATATTTTTGACTAAGAATGAAAAAGGATTTGCAAAGAAAGTGAAAATGAATTTGAACAAATGGGTTTTGTTTTATAACCATCGGTACTTCGATTTTGAAAATAAAACTTTAATGGTTTTGTTTGTGTAGAACCATATCAATTTAAAAGAAAAAATGTTTTGATAATTTTTCAAATAGTAATGCCTAGATTTTGATGAAACAAAGTAATTTTTCAAGTGGAAATATAATTGATTTAATACAATAAATTTGAAAAGGGAATCAGAGTATTTTACTCACTTGAAAGATTAAGTTTTGTAAACGAAAATGTTTTCAAACTTCAATTTATTTTGAAGTAGGTTAATTTGGAATGATTTGGGGAAAAATGGAGAATATAATGGTATTTTGAGAATTTACTCAAGTATAACTTATTTTCAAGTTTTGAAGTACGTTTGGAAATTTTAAGATTTGAAATATTGATTTATATCAATGGAAAGGTAATTTCGTGGATTATATTTGAAAAAGAATTTCTTGAGTAAAGAAACATGGAAAAAGATTTTCTGGAGTAAGAAAATGTGAAAAATGAAATACAAAGTCATAATATTTTGAGAAATGATGAAATGGAATTTTTGAAGGTTGAGAAATATTTTTCGTAATAGAATTGTGGTGAAAAATTATTTACGTATCTTAAAAACGTGTTGAAAATGATATTGAATTATTTGAAAGTCCAAATTAATATTAAATTGAGGAATATTTTACGTAATTGAACTACTATTGAAAAATCACTATGTGATTTAAAAGTGCAACAGAAGAGTTGCGGCATTTTGAAAACGTAACAGAAGTGTTACGATATTTTGAAATTGTAACAGAAACCTTTTGGAATTGTGAAAACATAATGAAAATGTTGCGTAATTTAGTGAAAATACGGCAGAAGTGCTTTATGACTATAAAAGCATGATAACACAGTGTATGAACACTGTGAGAAAATGATGAGTTTGCCTACGATTGGCTTTTGATGTATTTTATATACATTGGAAAGAGATGTCTGTATTTGAATTTGGTGCATTATATATGCATTGAAAAGATTTGGCCCGTTGGGGTTGGACTTGTACTGATAAATTCGTGCATTATATAAAAGATAGCTAATAGCTATTATGGCCCTTGTGGTTGAAGAGGGAATGAGAATTGATAGTGAGATCTATGATGGATCTTGGGGGCGTCGAGGCTCGGCGGTCGACCAGTGGACAGCTGGCGAGTACCCTGTGCCACTTGGCGATGCAGTCCGTTGCAACGCATTGACGATACCCGACAAGAACACGATTCTTTTCAACAACTGGGAGATTGTCTTTGGGCTAAGGCTGACAATTGACCAGAGCATTCTTCTCGAAATTGTGAAAACCTCCATGGAGTTATTTTTGAAAAACTAAGTCTTTGTGCATATGCATAATCTGAACATTTAAATCTGTGTGATATATTAATTGAGAAATATTGATTATAACGATTGTTATGAATACTTGGATGATGATGATGATAATGCTGATAACATGATTATGGTATGATCTATCTGTATAATATTGTTGGCTGTGTGTTATCTCTGTGCTGCCATGTTGGTATTGGTGTAGGTGATCTCACCTCTTTGTTATATTATTTTGCTGTGTCTGTATTGTTAAAATCAAACAATAGAAGGATCGAGTTGTCTTAGACATAACGGGCGATAAATACTCTGAGATTGGTGACAACAATAAGGAGTGGACATTCAGGACTCGAAGGTGTGCAGTGTTGACAAAGGAACAGATGTTTGATGCCTCAAGATGGACAGATAAAGAATAAGTATGTTAAAGTTTCTCGTTAGTATTGTACCGTGCTATTAAGTAGGACCCAACACAGGGTTTGCTACTGTCTATCAAAAATATATATATAGTCTGTTAATTTTATATTTCTCTTTAAATTATGATATTAATTGGTGTAAATATTGTATAATGAATAGTTGAAATATGTTTTTTTTATATTACCTAATATCTTCAGTAAAGTAAAGAAGAAAATTTTGAAACTCATATTTTATAACTCAAACTTTGTGCGAACTTATTTTCAGATTATGAGTCAGGAGTCGAAAATGTGATGCCCTAGCTAAGGTGTTACATTAGTTGGTATCAAAGTTAGGGTGTTACAAGAAACATTTTGGAATTGTGAAAACGTAACAGAAACGTTTTGGAATTGTGAAAACGAAATGAAAATATTACGCAATTTTGTGAAAATACGACAAAAGTGTTTTATAACTATGAAAATGTGATAATATGATTTTTCTATTGAAAATACAATATAAATACTGTAGAACCAATATATAGATGCTGTGTGAGAAAATGACATGTTTTGCCTGTGATTGACATTTGGTGCATTATACATGCATTGGAAAGATATGTCTGTGATTGGATTTGGTGCATTATACGTGCATTGAAAAAATATGCGTTGAAACATAAGATTACATTGAACAAATGAAATTGAAAAGATTTAGCCCTTTGGGGTTGGACTTGCACTGATATATTCGTGCATTGTATAAAATATAGCTAATAGCTATTATGGCCCTTGTGGTTGAAGAGGGAATGAGAATTGATAGTGAGGTCTATGATGGATCTCGGGGGGCGTCAAGGCGCGGCGGTCGACCAGTGGACGGTTAGCGAGTACCCTGTTATCATCACTTAACACAATCGTCCTCAAGCCTAAAAATAGGCTCCAGTTCCTCCAGGCCACTTGGCGATGCTGATCCGTTGCAACGCATTGACGATACCCGACAAGAACACGATTCTTTTCAACGACTGGGAGATTGTCTTTGGGCTAAGGCTGACAATTAACCAGAGCATTTTTCTCGAAATTGTGAAAACCTCCATGGAGTTATTTTTGATAAACTGAGTCTTTGTGCATATGCATAAATCTGAGCATTTATATCTGTATGATATAATAATTGAGGAATGTTGGCTATGACAATTGTTTTGAGTACTTGGATGATGATTGAACTGATAAATGATTAGATGGTGACAGTTGATTAATGCTGATAGCATGATTATGATATGATCTATCTGTATGATATTACTATTTGTGTTATCTCTGTGCTGCCATGTTGGTATTGGTGTAGGTGATCTCACCTCTTTATTATATTATTTTGCTTTATCTGTATTGTTAAAATTATACAGTAGAAGGAATGAGTTGTCTTAGACATAACGAGTGGTAGATACTCAGAGATTGATGGAAACATTGAAAAGTGGCTGTCTCAAGTTCGAAGATGTGCCGGGTAGACAAGAAGTAAAGTTCTGATGCATCAAGTTGATACAAGAGAAGGAACGAGTATGTTAAGATTTAATGTTAGTGTTGTACCGTGCTATTAAGTAGGACCCGTTATAGGATTTGCTACTGTTAAAAAAAACTAAGTCTGATAATTTTATATTTCTCTTTAAATTGTGATATTAATTGGTGTCAATATTGCATAATGAATAGTTGAAATATGATTTTCAATATTACCTAATATTTTCAGTAAATTTACGTTTCAGTAAAGAAGAAATTTTGAAACTCATCTTTTATAACTCAAACTTTGTGCGAACTTCTTTTTAGATTATGAGTCGGGAGTCGAAAATGTGATACCCTAAAGAGGGTGTTACACAATTGTGAACACCCAATTTTGTCTGGGGCGTTTTGTAAATAAAAAAAAAGATAAAAAAAATAATCTTTCAACTCATTGGCCCATTAACCCATTAACTCATTAATCCATTAACCCATAAACCAATCCGTTAACCCATCACCCATTAACCCACAACCCATCAGTTATCATCATCCTTAACCTCAAGACTTATCCTAAAATAGACTCCATCGAGTTATCCTAATCCCCAAACACTTATCCTAACTATCCCAAACCAACCTATCCTAAACTAACTCAAACTCATCCTACCACAAACTTATCCTAACATAAACCCATCTTATCTCAAACCCATCCTAAATAAACTTATCCTAAACCTCCCGTCACTTATCCTAAACAAACTCCTAATCACATTCTAACTCAAACACCTCAAAACCCCCTAATCTTCTCCTATAAAACACCTAACCCACACACGAAAAAGGAGTAACAAAAACGCAGAGCATATACAACATGAACCCATATTCGAACTTCCTTTTCAGCCTTCACACATATACACTCCGGCCATATTACTCTTCCATATTACGAGCCTCCCATCCGCACAATAACCATACATTATTATTATTATTATTATTATTATTATTATTGTTGTTGTTGTTGTTGTTGTTGTTGTTGTTGTTCAAATTATTTTTTTCAAACTGCCAATTGTTTTGGGAAAAGTTGAAAGGGATAATGGATAATAATAATAATAATATTAATTTGGTAATCATCCGAAGGCTCAGTATCTCGACCATCCTCTCCAACCAAACTCACAACCATTAAATCCACCATCTTCACCTCCCTGCTTCACCCACACCTCCACGCACCACCATACAACATTCTTCATCAAACCATACGACCCACTCATCCTCCCTTCATCACCCCTCTCCACTTCACCGTGACTAGCCTTCACACAACCACCATTAAACAACAATTACCCACCATAAAGCCATCTCCATCTCCATCAACCAAGCTCCACCACCATTTGTGATCTTTTGTGACCTCCATCATTTCAACCTCCACCAAAAGCACAAGACCCCATCATTAAAGACACCAAAGCGTGACCACCATCTTCCATCCCTTCTCATCACTTTACCACTTAAACCACAATAACCCACCAACCACCTAAAACACCTCTACCATTACCGCCACCCTCTTCATCGTCCACCGTCACCCAAAATCTCTCAAAACCCCCGCATCATGAAATCGAGTCATAAAAACAGAGTCCTTCCCCTCCCCCGCGTACGAACCGCGAGGGCGTGTCGCTAGATCTAGATCGGCATTATCGTTCGCTACCGCGCCATCTTCGCTTCTATAGGCCGGCGCACCACCACCACCTGAGCAAAGTCAAAATAAGCCACCCATTTGTTAATCACTCCCTTTCGGTCCCTATTTATGTTCTTTGCGTCGGTTGTCTTCTTGTGTGTGTTTTCTCGTTTCTTCCTTTTATTTCTTTTGTTACAATCTCTTTCATGCTTTTTACTTGTGTTATCTCCTACTCTCTCTTTTATTATGACTATTGAGTTAAACTATCTTTCGTTTGATTTTTTAAGACCTTGCGAAATTTGAGAAGAGGTATATTTTGCAGAGCTGGGAGTCATTTAAGATGGGTATATTTATGTTTCAAAAACAGATTCGCTCGAGCTGGCGGGTAAAGAGATAAGACGGAAAACAGACTCAAGGATAGGCTCTTTTATGCAAGTGGAGCGGTTCAACCGGATATGAAGACATGATCATTTTGTGAATGGGATGAGGACTTCAATTCATGTTAGGCTAGATTTGTTTGGGCATGTTGGTTTGGGCTTATTTCTTTTTACATTATGGATACATTACATTTTTTTTTTGATCACTCTTTTATGTTTCAACTTTTTTTTTATATTATCTTTTGAGCCCTTCGTTATTGATACAGAAATAAAAATGTTGACATTTGAGTCTTTTGTTTAAAGAAAAAAACAAAAAAAAGGAGAAGAAGGAAAGGATAATGAATCGGGGCTTTTGGATCAATAAAAAAGGAAAAAAAAAAAAAGGGAAAGGGCTAAGAAGAAAAGGATAAATTAAAAAATATAAGAATAAATTTTTTTTTTTTTTTTAAAAATAATGATGATAATAATAATAATAATATATATTTTATTCTGACGAAGATAAGAATAGTGACAATGGAAAAGATGAACGAAATTGATGATTTACATTATTATATTATTATTATTATTATTATTATTATTATTATTATTATTATTATTATTGTTGTTGTTGTTGTTATTGTTGTTGTTGTTGTTGTTCAAATTATTTTTTTTCAATTTTTAAGTTAAATCGCCAATTGTTTTGGGAAAGAAGGAAAGGATAAATTAAAAATTTAAGAATAATTTTTTTCTTTTTTAAAAATAATGATGATAATAATAATAATAATATTGGTTACCTCGAGTTCTCGACATGTACCCACCTCGGCCTCCTTGACTTGCTAACTACCTTACATTTTGTAAACATCTCGAGTTCTCGACGAATTCCAAATTTGTTTGATGCTCACCTCATTGATGATTTACATTATTATTATTATTATTATTATTATTATTATTATTATTATTATTATTATTATTATTATTATTATATTTAAATTATTATCATGTTTTTTTTTAATTTTTTTAAAAGTTAAATCGCTAATTGATAATTTTAAATAAAAGGTTTGTAACAAACTTGATAATCAATGGGTGACGTCTCTAGCGTGACGCGAGCTTCACCTGTTTAACCTTTAATTTGAATAACTGAGCCGCGACGGCTTGTTGATTCAAATTTTAAAGTTTATTTAATAAAATCAACCAACCCACAATATTTTTTAAAGAACTACGTGACTTTGATTTCCTCATTGCAGCCGGGGATACGTAGGAGTAGAATTTCTATTCTATCAAGCCAAAATTAAATTTTTCATAATTTATTTGTTTATTTTATTTTATTTACGAAAAAGGGGTAAAACAAATATTTTCAAAGATTATTAAGAATTTGCATAATTAACTTAAGGTACCGTCTTAGGATGGGTGTGTTAGGGGTGCTGTGGGATTAAGTTTCCACCCTTCCCTACGCATAACTGGCTCCCGAATTCAATCTGGTTTCAAAGACTAATTTCTATTAAAGGTTTTCTAATTTTTCCTAATTAAAATAAAATTAGTGGCGACTCCTAATTAAATAATGTTTTAATTTAAGTTGCTATTTCGCCGCGATTAATTTCGGTCGCGACAACAATACATCTTATTCAACCATTCATGCTTATGAAGATCATATTCATTTATCATTTGCTCCTAAGTGTCCTTAAATTCTTCCTCAAAATCACAATGTTTCATACATTTTTGGAATAGGAATTGGAACCTATGATCAGAATTCAAAGCATCTAAATGAGATGGAGCATTTTTAGATATATGCCATAAGCACAACCGATGACGTGTATTTGGCATTACCTCTTCAATGACTTTGCTTATAGCTGCATCTTGGTCAGTAAAGATTATCTTTGGTTATTGATTTCTCATACTCTCCAAAAATACTTTGAATAGCCAAGCAAAAGAGGCTGCAGTTTCATCCGACAAGAAGGCACAACCAAACATGGTATTTTTCCAATGATGATTTACACTAACAAATGGAGCACATATTAAGTCATATTTGTTAGTACGATAAGTGGTGTCAAAAACTACTACATCTCCAAAGCATTCATAGTCAAGTTTAGATTTTCCATCTCTCTAGAACACATTAGTTAGGCGTGACTCTTTATCTAACTGCAGACTATAGTAGAACATAGAATCTTGTGCTTGTTTACTCTGTAGGTGGTTCACTAATGACTGGGCATCTCTACTTCAATCAATTTTGACTTTTTTGTACAAACATAATTGTACATATCTTTCATTGTTATGCCAAGTTTATCAAATCCACCAACTTCTTTGCCTAAATAACCCTAAATATTTTTTACACTAATGCCGACATTTACCATTGAGTTTATAAGACCTCCTTTTGTTGCTGATACATTTCTCATGGAACGCAATAAGTGTCTTTGCTTAGGTGGTGCAAAGTCATGATTATGATTTTTCACTAAATTTGTAATCATCTATACCCCTTCCTTACTTACTTTGAATCGCACCATCGCTTCACAACCTGTTCTTGAATCTGATCTATTGTAAGTCACCTCACTATGTTGTTCATTATTTTTGAAACCTTCTTTACTATAACAAAATTCCTTTATGCGTACTTTATTTTTGTCATTGTCATGATATAACTCCCTCCCTTTTCTTACACTAAAACCTACTTGGTAGGCATGTGCTTGGTACAAGTTATAAGCTTGCTCTTTATTATACACTACTTGACCAAGGTAAATGTCTTGGATTCCATCAACAATAGGTGGCATTGTCTCACTTTGATCCATATATCTCCTGTACACGAAGTTCAACTTTAAAGCAAAAATACTAATAAATAAAAAAATAAAAATACAACAATCATTGAGTGTGAATAATTTTCCAACTATTTTTTTTACTAAAAGAAGCAAAATCTCATTAAAATATAAAAAAGTTATACAAACAGATTTGCTATAAACTAAGACTTTCTAATTAACTCTCTAAAAAAAATATAAACTTTACCTTGGATAAATGGCACAGGAAATTGGGACCACAATGCACCTTCAATATCTTAGTTGTGATTGGTGGGGATGCAAGAACTTTTGTCGCTTTGGAGGAAGATTTTTTTAGTAAGGGTTAGAAATTTGGAAGCTTAAAATTCATTACTCTGTAGTAATATCTCACAAGTCATAATGAGAATATTTAAAAAAAATGAAAGACACTTAAAAGAAAATACAGCATGTTGGCGATATTAGAAAGAGAAATAAGAGCGAAAACCTGAAGCAAAGGGCTTAATTTTATCTGCAATGAATCAGTCTCATGCGAATTTTCATATGCCATTGCTTTGACCAAATTAAAGGGGGCTGGGTTTGGTGTTAAAGGAGAGAAACATTTGCTGAAGAAGTGAAGCGTAATTAAGAAGAAAAGAGAGCAAGTGATAACGCCCAGGTCACAGGACTTCAATGCCTGGTATCTCGCACCATGGTCATTCATCCCTATGGTTATGCTGTTTGGTGGGAATTCGTTTAGGGGTTTTATTTTTTGGTAGGAATTCGTTCAGGTTTCTTCATTTCTTCCAAATTAAAGGGGTATGCAAGATTTCAAAATTGGCTAAAGGAATCCATTGAGCTTGAAGCGTAAGTCATCAGGCTTAGCAGAGAAAAAGTCATCCAGTTGGTATATAAGCCGTTAGCTTTGCCATTTTATTATGAGTCCTATTTTTGTGTGTTGTCATTTTATTATTGGATGTGTGTAAAAGTGATGTGTTAGGTCTGTGTGTAAGGAAGAAATTCTCTTCTCTTATATGATTTTTTAATACTAGTATTGTAGGAGAGAGTGCAAAAGGTGTGAAATTGATTCTGTTCCGCAAGTTGCCAAACAAACCAAATATGGGCTTTGTACATGGCAGATGATCTATAATCAAACTGTCATGAAAGAAATAAAAGGGATCCACTCTAGCTTAGTAGAATCTCTTCATATTTGGCAATGCATAAAGCCAGCAAATCCTGCTATATATTTGTTTTTGCTTTTGGTTTCTTTTTCCTTTTCTACTGCTAACATGCTTATCTAGCACAATATTTTTTAATTGAAATATTCATAGGTACTAGGTGACATGGGAAGGATAGAGTAGGGTACGGGTTTTCAAAATTTTTATAGGAACATTAATGAGTTAGAGATTGATGCCCAGGACATGTAAGATATCCCAACTCACCCCATTACCATCTCTAACAGAAAGCCCCCACAACCAATTATACGGTGATAGCGTTCATCTTAAACACTTGGAAACAAGAGTGATATATAATAATCGTCCACATGTACAAATCTCAATCCTAATAACAATAATCAAAACATTTTTCTAAGAAACTTAATTGACTAGATAGATTAAATGATGTCATTATATTTTATCATAAATCATTTCAAACCTCAATCCTAATAATAATAAAAAAAATGCTGAGAAGGGAGTTACTATAATATCCTTACAAGTGTGACACCTAAAATAAATTGTTAAATATTTATTGATTATTAATTTCATAATAAATATTTAAAAATATATTAAATATAAATAATAGTCAATAAAATACTTAATAACTCATTCTGACTTCCGACTACCAAACCCGAAATTCAATGGTGCAGAGAATAGACCTGATAATGCTACTAGCTAATTAAAATCAATACTTATATTCTTTCATCAAACAGTACATATACTACTTTTCACACCTCATCTAATACCATTCATTATGCATACTTTTTTCTATCACTTTCTCTCACTCAATCACATCCATTGAAAATAGTGTAAACAATGTTATACTCCTTTTTAAAGGTGTAAGATGATCATTATTGAATTAAAATAAATGTTACCGTTAGTGAAGAGGGGTTATTGTTGGCTTCCTCGTCAATAATATGGCTTGGACTAGCAAATGTAGGTTAATGCAAAACAAACCACCCTAGTCTCTCCAGTGTCCACTGTTTTGTTTGCCGTAATTTCCATTGTACACCAATTTAGCATACTTTGTACTTTAGGAAGTTTCAAGCATCTTGGAATAAGTGACAATTTAATCTAGGCGAGTATTGATTTGCTTGATGGACTCTTCATGTTGTTGAACTTGTGCTTGAATGACTTGTTTTTGCTCATTTTGGGTAACAATAAATTTCTCCATGAGGGCTTCTTAATTAGACTTCGCACCTTGAGAAGATTGTTGAGGTTGTTGGAATCCAGGTGGAGGTCTATTGTTGGATGCAAGCCCTATATTTTGTTGGTTACCATATGAGAAATTGAGGTGGTTTCTCCATCCAGGGTTATATGTGTTGGAGAAGGGATTAATTAGAGCCTTGAAATTGCCATTTTGCACATAACTCGCTTGCTCCAATGACGGGTCTTGAGAATATGTCTCCACTGCATTGCATTTTGATGTCAAATGTCTTCCTCTACATATTTCACAAGCTATGTTAGGGGTAGAGACAACATTGACATTCAAGTTCTCAAGTGACTTGGTCAAGGCATCAAACTTTGCATTCAACATGGTAATGACGTCAAGCTCTATCATTCCAGCTTGCTTCTTTGAAGTTGGTCACTCACTTGGCCACAGATAAATATTCGAAGTGACTTCATTAATTAAGGCCCTTGCCTCTATTGGAGTCATGGTTATCAAAGCATCGCCAGCTGTGGCATCAAGAGTTGCCTTTGTAAAGAAAGTCAACCTAGCATAGAATGTTTATATAATAAAAAAATCCTATAGGCCATGATGTAGACACTGACAAATGAGATCATTGTACCTCTCCCATGCTTTATAAAGTAATTCATCTTCCTTTCGGGAGAAAGTAGTGATGTCTTGACGAAGTTTGATTATTTTTCCAATTTGGTAGTACTTGTTCAAGAAAGCTTGCTCCATCAAGTCCCAGGTGGTAAGTGAATTTGAGGCTTCTGAATGAATCCAATTCTTTTCATCGGTTAAAACCCTATTAATCTTTATAGTGTCACATAACTCCAAGAACTCATCCAAATGCTGATTTGGGTCTTCAGATGTTGACCTGCTGAATTACAATTGTTGGACCATCTGGATTAGTGACGTCTTTATATCAAAATTGTTGGCCTCCACCTGTGGCTGTACAATGGAAGACTGACGAGCGTTAGCATTGGGAGTTCTATAATCCCTCAACCTTTTCTCTTGATTGATGACTTGATTCATGTTGTTCGCCATGTGGTCTTCCTTAAATCTCTGTGCTCTTCTTTCCTTTCTAATGTCACGAAGTGTCCTCTTGATCTCAAGATCAATGAGGATAATAAGAACTTCTTGACTCCTCGCTCTACGCATAAGAAAGAATCAACATTTGAAAATTCAAAGAAAAAATAAAGTGAAAATAAAATAAAAAGTGCTTAAATAAACTAAATTACCGCTCGTGTTAATATCAACACGATCCCGGCAATGACGCCAAAAACTTGTTGTGGATTTTTTGCAAGTGCACGGATCGTACAAGTAGTAAATAAAGATCGTTCTCACAAGGATCGATTGATTACTAACTCTTATGGCAATTTCGATTATTCAAGCAACAAAATCAATAGTGAAAGCTAAATTTAAATTAAAACAAAACTTAAAGCAAATAAATAGTAATTAAATCAAGAAAAGTCAAGAGTCAACCAAGGGTTAAAGGCCCAGGATTGGGAATCCACTACACTACTCCTATGCTAAATTGTAATCATATCTTTGCTAATGTTCAATTATGTTCTTGAATGTAATTTGTCCTAAATTATTAAAAGCTCAATTTCTTGGCACTAAAAACGTGCTAAAACCTCATCAATCATTCTCATGGCAATTAATCCAAGTTCCAACTCATTAAGATTCATGACAATCATTAGTTCCTCGAAGGATTTAAGCCTATATCTAAGTCTCAATTCTTAAATTATTAAGCAATTAGATTTCATCTTTCACCTAAAGCCTAAGATCATGTAAATATGGCGCGCAACATATCACAAACATTAAGCACACTAAAAAAGAATCAAGAACAATAATTTTCATTAACAAAGAATCAAATTAACAATTCAACATAGAAAAATAAAGAGTTTCATCTCAATCCTAAAAAAAGGGTTTAGCCACTCATGGCTATTGTAGCACAATAAAAAATGAAAGTTAAAGAAACAACCATGCTTCCAAAATAAAAAGAGAAGATAGAGAAGATGAAGATGGAGGAAAAGACTTCAATGGTTGATCTTCAATGACTTTTGCTCTTGCTTTCCAAGCCCTAGCCTTCAATCCATGTGCCTCTCAAAGTCTCCTACAGCCTCTGTATATTTTAGGTTTAAGGTTTTGCTTCTATTTATAATAATTAGGGTAAAAACTACATTTTTTTACGCTCCAAAATACCTCACACAGTCGTGTGAGTTCATGACATGGTCGTGTGAGCTTGAATTGTGTAACTTCAATGTAGGGGGTCACACAGCCATGTGACCAAGACACACGGCCGTGTGACTTAGTCAGAAGCATTCCTAAAGTTACACAGGGTCGTGTGAGTTTGACAGAAGCATTTTCTAAGTTACACACAGTCGTGTGTAACTCCTCAATCACTCAAAACGTCACTTATTAGAGAAGTGGTCTTCATGAAAGTTATAGCTCTTTTTCTTAGCTTTCCAATACCACTGGAATCACCTCATTTTGACTTCTGTAACTCAAGTTATGCTCATTTTATCGCGCAAAGGTAAAAAATTATGTGAATCTTGGTCATATAAATTTCAAGCTCAACTCCATTGCAATGAATCCATCCAAAGCTTCATAAAGCTATGTCAAAACACCTCTTTTGGACCTAAAAACATAGAGAAAGACTAATTATGAGCTACCAAGGATAATTAGATTAAAAGTGACATAAATTCTAACATATATCAATCAAAGCACACATAAATCCACCTCAAATCAAGCACAAGATGTGTGTATTTTATCCACACATCAATATGCAGGACATCCGAACACATGAAGAGAAGAATAATCTGCTAGCTTGCCATTCCACATCTCCATTGGAGTTTTTAAACCAATTGTAGTTGATGGCGATCAATTTATCACATAACAGGTAGTTTTGATTGCTTCTGCCCAAAAAGACTTGGCTAGACCTGTAGTTCGCAACATAGCTCTTGTTCTTTCTAGGAGAGTTTTATTCATCTGCTCTGCTATATCATTTTGATGAGGTGTGTGTGCAACTGTAAACTGCCTTTGAATACCTTCTTGCTTGTAAAATGCGAGAAAATTGCCATATATATATATATATATATATATTCTCCTCCATTGTCTATCCTCAAGCACTTGATCATTTTTTCCGTATTCAAGTTCTACTCTTGCTTTGAAGTCCTTGAAGATTGGAAACATATCTGACTTCTTCTTGATTGGCTACACCCATAATCTCCTGGAGTAATCATCAATGAACAATACAAAGTATTTTGCTCCTCCTAAGGACATTTCTGGTGACTCTCATACATCAGAATCAATCAAGTCCAATATGTGCTTGTTTTTAGTAGTTAATCTATCAAACTTTAATCTGTGCTACTTGCTTGTAACATAATGCTCACAAAAAGGTAAGTTTACTTATTTGAGCCTAGGAAGGAGATCACGTTTCGTAAGAATCTTCAAACCACGTTCTGACATGTGACCTAATTTGCGATGCCACATTATCGTTGATTCTTCTTGGCTGGCTGATGCAACTGATGCGTCTGCCTTTTGCAATGTCTCTCCCTGAAGCATGTATAGATTTGTCACGATCTTTTCTGCTTTCATCACCACAAAAGCACCTTTAACCACCTTCAAAATCCCACCTTCAATATGGGTCTTGCACCCAAGGTCATCCAATTGCCCAATAGACAATAAATTCTTCTTTAAACTTTTCACATATTGTACCCCTTGAATTATGCGAACTATACCGTCTTGTAATTTGATTTTGACAGTACCAACTCCAGCAATCTCCAAGACATGATCATTTCCCATAAACACATATCCTTCTAAGATAGGTTCATATGAACTAAACCAGTCTCGTTGTGAAGTCATGTGCCATGTTGCTCCTGAATCCATTATCCAAACATTAATAAGCTATTTTCCACTTTTGGAACCAACTGCTACTTCGCTATAAAGGATTTCTCCATCATCAGAGGTACTCACAACACATCCTTGAGAGGTTATTATTTCAAGAGCTTTTTCTGTATTTTTCTTGTTGTGCCAACATTCTTTCTTCAAATGTCCTCTCATGCCATAAAGGTAGCATTTGAAGTTCTTCATTCTTCGTGACTTTGATTTATTCTGATCTCAGTTCTCACTGGAGCCACATTCCATTGATCTTCCCCTCGTCATCAACAAAGCCTCTGCTTGTTTTGAGCTTTGAAATTTGTCTTCCTTGTTCTTCCGCCTGAATTCTTCTTCAAGAATAGCAGCAGTAACATCATCAAATTGAATACTATCAACAATATTATTATTTGTTATGTTGATGATGAGTTGATCATAAGAGTCAGGTAGACTTTGAAGTAGAAATTTTGCACGTTCATTTTCTACCATGTTGTAATCTGATGTGGTTAGCTGGAAAAATAGCTTGTTCAGATTGTTGATGTGATTTGTTACTGTTGTGGATTCACTCATTTGAAGAGTATAAAGCCTCTTTTTTAAGAATATCTGGTTGTGAAGTGACTTGACCTCGTACAATTTGGTGAGAGCATCCCAAATCTCCTTCGCCGTCTTCTTTTCTGCAACACTTGACAAAACTGAATCTGCCAAAGTTAGATGCAGGTTGCCAACAACATTGTCATCCATCTCCTTCCACTTGTTATCAGGTATCCCAGTGGGTATGCCTTCAATTGCTGCTAAGCAATTGTCCTTGCTCAAGATTACCTTTATCTTTAGTTTTCATAAGGAGAAATTACTCTCATTGAACCTCTCAATATCATATTTTGTCGCCATGATATTGACAACAATCTATTTCTCAACTGGACTGGCTTACTTTATTTCACCATGAATAGCATCGTAGACGTGAACAGTATTGTATATATATATCGTATCAGGACAAACCTCTTATACGTTAACAATACTGTAAAAGTATACAACCACACGTATGAATAGTAATCGTGAACAGTACTCCCGCAGTGTGAATAATACTAGTATGAATAGTAATTGTGAACAGTACCCCGTGGCTCTGATACCACTGTAGGGTACCAGAGTTATAGAAACAATATCACATAGTTAAATTAGAGTTGAGAAAAAAAGAACTGACACACAATATTTAACGTGAAAAAACTCTCCAATGGTGATGAGAGAAAAATCACGGGTAAGAATAGAAGGTTTTTACTATGTAAAAAAATTACAATTTCCTTCTAATTATAAAGAGAGAACAATATCACACTCTCTTGAAATAGAAGAATACACCTCTCTCTATATAAAATAGAAAAGACTCTCAAAAGATACTATGTAATATTTCTCTGTAAAAATGAAATACTAAAACTGAATGGAAGAGATTCTATTTATAGAGGAAATGACTCTACTCCTTTGAAGCAGAGGGAGAATTTTTCTCCTCCTTTTATTGCACTGAATTTCCATCTCCTAGCAACCTCATCACCTCTGTCTTCCTTCATCGATTCAAGCCAATATTGTTGACCTTTGAAAAACATAATCAAGCCTTCATTTTTTACTTTGAAAGCCAAAAATAAGTTTACGTTCACATTAAAATGTCTTTGTCAATGATTTCAGTCATTCATCTTACTTAGTATCTTTTGTTTCCAAGTCAAAGTGATTCAATTCTTTTGCTTCTTTTTTTTTTTTTTTGTTGTTTTCGGATCTGGCTTGTCCCTTCGTCTCCCACTCCCAGTCACTAGGCCCAAGAAGATTCTACATGTGAAAGATGATTTCTACTCAAAATCTCCATCCGATGAGAGTGGGAGATTCTCTTTAAGTAATCTCTTTCGATCAAGCTCTGAGAAGTTTCTTTACAACTTGGGTCTGATCAAGTCTTGTTCTTGATTCTTGAATCTAGTCCTAGTGCATTTCCATAACTTGGGTCCCAGCCATCTATAATGTTGTAATTTGTAAGTAGTAGATTAGTTTTGCCTTAGACATAGACTGCTTTAGAAATTAGAACCTCCTCGCGAGGCTATGGTAGACTTGTGTCAGCATAAGTTGCAATCACATGTCAGATTGTAGTTTGGTTTTCTTTGTAAATATGTATTTCCTCCCTATGTTACATTCTTATCTCTAAGCATTGTGAATATAAGCAGTACCTAAGCAGGAAGTTAACGTCCATGTTGGGGTTTAAAAATCAAAGAGGGAGAAAGAGTAGTGTACGGCCACTGATGATTCTAATTTGTTTATAAAAGTTCTCAATGGCACAAATTGATAGGCACACGGAGGGTATGTTTGTGTGGTATGAAATGATATGACCATAATGATTCCGCAATTACGACTTTGAGAAACAAAATAATACCAAAGGCCTAATTATTAGTGGACCCTCAAAATCCCCATCTTAATGGATTTGGGTTCTCTTCCCTGTCTTCATTTGCCTTTTGCCTCTGATTGAGACCTTCCGGACAAGCGTCAAATTCATACCCACATAAAACCTTATTCTCAGCCGCCAAACCAAGGCATGCCCTGTATACCATCGACCTCCGCGAAAGCCTCCTTTGTCTTCGGTTTCATTATAGAAAGGTTTATAGATTATCACGAGCTCTATTTATGGCCTGTTCACACGCATCTCGAGAACATTTGAAGGAAATTTATGCTCTTTACAACCCCATTCACATTACGAACAAAGAGACATTGAGTTAGTGGTAAGAAATTTGAACAATTTATATGAGACTATAGATTCAAATCTTATTCCTATCATTATTAATATTAGTAGGAACAATTTAAAACGCATTAGTAGGAACAATTTAAAACAAACAGGCCTTTGCTGATTTAAATGAACAATAAAAGGGTTGTAACTTGCACTATAAAAAGCTTGATTTAAAATAAAGCTTGTAAGTTGTTCTCATTTAAAATTTACTATTTTAATTTTTTTAACAAGTGCCCTGAACAAATGGAAACCAGACAATTTAAAGCAAACGGCCAGTAGCCATTTAAATGACCAATAATAAAGACCCCCATTTCTTAGGACTAATTGATTCTATAGATCACGTTGAAATCCCAAACTACTATGATCCAATTGCTACCTCCAATCTCTAATCTTTATATAGTGAAAATTGTAACAGATAAAAAGGGTAGGAGTAAGAATTTATTGTGAAAGAGTTAGATTTTAAAACATTATTATTAATATTTTTATTAAGTTTTTATACCGCATTTTCCATATACAAAGCCTGAAGCCTGACTTCATTATCTACTGTCAAACTGGGAGAATATATTAAGTTCTAAATTTTCGATTTTTTGTTGGGCAAATTGGAGGTGCAAACACTAGGTAGGAAGAGGAGCATACGAGACAGGTAGCCAGGTGAAAGATGAACCTCGGACATCATCATCACACCCCAATCTTAAAAGACTAGAACCAGTGTCAATTGAGCTAGATGCTTTCAAATTTCACTCTAGATTAATGAATACTAAATGAGTATCATCTTATATGATATAATTATAAAGGAAAGATAAAGATATCCTCAGAAATAGATCAAGAGGAATTTTGTTCAAATACTTCTATAACATTCTTAAAGGCTTAGAACGAAAAAATTAATTTCGTTTATGATAAGCTAGAATTGCCGAGAGAGAGTCTAACACAATTCACTAGCAATGATATTTAAATTTGATCATGCATCATGTAAAAGGCTCCTAGACTTCCATCACCATCCAATTCGACATGGAAACTCCACTTTGGATTAAGGATGCCATTCAGGTTGGGTATGAAATTTTCCAACCAGACACCAACTTAAACTATAATTCTACTAGAATACAGATGGCCGCTAAAAGTTTGTAGGTTCAATATGGAAATAAAAAGGTAATGAACTCGCCTCAGAATAGTCAAACAAAAAGTTCGAGAAAGCAGGAGTTTCTTTGTTATTTTCCCCGTTTTCAGCAGCAAAAAACATATCAGAAGCCATGACCAACAAAATACACGAGAACCACGTCAAGCAACTGGAAGCTCACCAGAGTCACTGATAACCACCTTCTTTCTAGGACGGTCACCCCGATCTGTCTCCTGTGACTCAATCAACCTAACAATGTCCATGCCTTCCAAAACTTGGCCAAATACAACATGCCTCTGATCCAGCCATGGTGTCTGCCAATTCATCATATAAGTTGATTATGTCAGAGCCAGGAAGCATAAATAATGTCCCCATAGTTTACCAGATATTAATAGTTTTTATTTTTTAATTTTTTTTAATCATAAACATCAATCAATGTTAGTAGTAGACAGCACGTGGTACTTGAATTATGATCTAATTTAAAATTGCTGTCTTATATTTGGGGTTTTTTAATATGAATATGAAATAAATGGTCTTATATGATCATAATTACACAGAAAAATTTGCAAAAAAGAGATGTACAAAGATTGGCAAATGTTAGTGACACTGAAGATCAGGCTCATCTATCACTTGCATATAGAAAAGTTGCCAAGAAAGTTTAACAGTTGATGCCAAATGCACAACAAACATGTCACCATTTAAGTAGATAGGAATCTTAAAAACAGAGTTAGGAATGTAGGATATTTCTTATTCAATCACAGCATTTTGGCTCTTACTCATCTTTCTTTCTCCCTCCTCTTCTAAGTGAGGTGGCCAGCCTTTTTTTTTCGGGGGGAGGGGGGGTGTGTGTGGATGGCACCGGATATCAGTTGAAACTCACGACATGCAACAGGAACTGCATGGATCTTGCTGAAGGGTTCAAATGCTGCTGTCTGTTTACTTCTCTAACCCCAAGCTTAGTGGATTTTTCCCAGAACAAGCATGGACAATTAAGAGTATTGAAGAACAGAAAGATACCTTCACAGTGCATATGAAAAACTGACTCCCATTTGTGTTGGGGCCTGCATTTGCCATGCTAACAACTCCTGGTCCAGTATGAGACACTACAGATATTCTACATATCAGCATTATATTTGCAATAATACTTCAACTGAATATTCAACATGCAAATGAGAATACAAGAAAGTGCAGAGATCCTAGAACTGAAAATGACAAAATTTAAGCACAGAAAATGTTCAATAATACCTATAAAAAATGAATGTAAGTGAAACAATGCTGAAACATTGTGGAGATGTCATTGAATGCTTTCAGCAGCAATCCTTTCCTTATTTAAATTTAAATTAAATGCCAATAGTTTCCATTAATACAGAGTCAGGACTTAGAATGACGATCTCTTGAGTGCTTAAAACACAGTACCAAATATGAATAATGCTAGACACACACACACACACACACTTCACACCACTTCTCATTTACCAAATATCAAACTTATTTAACCAACAATCTGGTATCTAACTATAATTAACCAAGGGGTTTGTGGCAGGAATTGTGATTAAGTAAGTATAGGTAGTTAAGTGGTTAATGATAGGTAAATTATTGGTTAAGTAAGTTTGATATTTGGCTAATGGAAGTGATGTGAGGTGATGAGTGTGGAAGTGTGTGTAGAAAAATTCATTAAATTTGTCAGTTTAATGAAAAAGCACACCCTTACTTTAAAAATCAATGTAGCAATCAAACTAAACATCTTGTAACCCCTTTATTTTGAAGGCAGCAAGGGCAGAGCTTATTATGTAATGTTGCAAGTGAGCAAGAGTGATACAAGACAAAAGAGTGGCTAAACTCACATTTGAAATTCTCATCTTTGAAAGTACGACCATATATACTTTTCCCTCCAGTCCCCTGTAATAGAATAGAATGGCCTCTTAAATGATAATAATATTTACAAGAATATTAGTTAGGATAGAACAAAATGCAAAAGGCAGATAGATAGGAAATGATAGAATGAATAAAAATGAAGTAGAAGAATACGGACATTTCCTTTGTCAAAGTCGCCTCCTTGAATCATGAAATCCTTGATTACACGATGGAAGGTGGAGCCCTTGTAGCCAAAGCCCTTCTCTCCTGTGCAAAGGGCACGGAAGTTCTCCGCTGTTTGAGGAACATCATCACCGTAGAGTCCAATGACAATCCTTCCCGCAAGCTTCCCAACTGGATTTCCAATACTGATGTCAAAGAATACTTTGTGAGTCACTTTTGATTGTAAAGGCAAAGCTGCTGCTTCCTCAGAACTGGCCCGCACTACCAAAGAGGATAAACCCTTTCTTCTGAGTGTTGGGGAACAACCATTCACATTCACATTCACATTCACATTTAGACGCCGATGCAAATGAAATCCCCCGACAGTAATGGTAGCAGTGGTAGAGTTAGGGTTCGAAGCAGCTCTGTTTCTGATTCTGATTTCTGGAACATATGACTGAGAGCAACCAAAACAAACAGAATGAACGATTTTCAGGAACAAACAACGTTAGGGAAACCTAAACCTAATCATAAACAATAATTATTTACCAGTGTTGATGTTGTGATTGTAAATGCAGCCGCCATCGATAAAATTCAAGGCTCAACAGTCAGCCCACCCACTCACTCTCTCGCCTCACCCACGCTGTAGGATATTTAGATTATCATATTACAAGTTTAGGACCGATGGATGGATATGTATATGATCCCTTCGTTAGTTACTTTTCCTTTAAGAAAATGACATTAGATTTTTAAAAAATAATTTAATATTCTTAATTTTAAATTAATTATGAAAAATAGTATTATTTTTTAATTTATTGATTAAAAAATATAATTAACTAATAAAAAATATGATAAGAGAAAAATAAAATTAAATGAGTAAATATTAAAAAATAGAATAAAATAATTAATAAAATATGAAAAAATAAAAATAATATAAAATAATTAATTCTGTATTAAATTTTAATATAATATCTAATATGAAACACATAAATTTTTTTAAAACGACAACTAAAAAATAAGAAAACAATAATATATATCCCAAAATAAAACCATGGCCATGGATTCGCCTTGAAATTACTATATTATCTCCAAATTGATACTCACACTTGACCTACCATAGTGTTCATATCATTTAGTGATGTCAAAAATATCTGTATTTATGAGAATTATGTGTGATTATCTGTAACAAGGTTGAGAATGAGCACTTATTTAATAAATAAAAGTGAGTCGAGAATCATATTATTTGTTTCATGAGTATTTATAAATATGTTAAATATATTTTTTATTTAATATTTTACATATATTATATTTTTTCTTTCTCTTTCACTTTGATATGAGATAAAAATTTATATTTTCTTATTATTTTTTAAAAAATATTTAATGAATATATATCATTATTGAAATAATTATTTATATAAATTAATTATTACAAAATATAATTAAATTTGATATGTTATTTGTAAATTTTTTAATTTTATAACAATTTTAAATTATTAAAAAATATTATTGTATGTAATGTTATAATTTATTTTATTAATTTTATTATTATTAATATTTTATTTTAAATTATTAAATATCCATAAATATTTACTCCTATGTAGAGATGATAAATAAATAACCAAAACATGAAATGGGCAGAACCCATTGCCATTCCTTACCATCTTCATATATTTATCTTTATTCAATTCAATTTTTCGGATGTATCCCTGCATTCACATTGGAATTTTCTTTTTAATAAGTAATATTTTAAAATTTAATTCAAATTAAATTAATAAATTTTTTAATCATGATTCAATTAATTTAATTAATTAAATTTATAATTAAATTATTATTAAATTACAAATACTCGAATAAAAAATAATTAATTAATGATTAAACCAGTTCAAATGATTTGTCTGATCCAGGCTTTAAAACTGTAACGAGAAATTCAAATTCATTCATTCAATAAATAAATAAAAAGGTTACAAGGTAGATTAGACTCGTGTAAGTAACACATGCTCAATAATATTATTAGGTGATCGGGTGCTTTTTTAGAATAAGGATAGAAGGAACGACAAATGGAATAGAATATAAGTATATTCCTTGGTTAGCATGAAAAAGAAATTGACTTTTCCAAATAAGGGAATGAAAAGAAATTATTAATTTATTTGTATAATCATAAAATCAATCTGTATTTCATAATTTATGTATTTTAAAAATAACAAAAACTTCATTTACAATCCCGCAAATTCGTTCTTTTAGAAATATTTAGAATACTGTTATCCTCTTCAAATAAGAATAATGACAATGTAATTCATAGATTGAGTTTTTTTTTAATTAAATTATACCAACTCATCATGAAATTTCTCTAAAAACGCACTTCACCCTAAACTAACTAAAAAAATACACTACACCACATTTAAAACGTTGACTATTAATTGAGTTAACTTTTTTTTTTTAATACCTTTTTCTCAATTTTATGTTATGGGCAAGCCTTCTCTCCATCTTCGTCTACAGCAGTGATTCCAAGTCCATAGAACCGCTTTTTGACCAATATGTCTTTGCAAAAATATTTAGTAAATTATCATTATTTTTAAATTATTTATCAAACTGTTAATATTTTGATTATGTTTAAATTTTTTATTTTTTATTTTACATAAAATACGTCATAGGAGATGGAGCTTCTAATAGAAAAACGCCAACACGAGTGACATTTTTCACGTGGTTACGCCACACGTGATGATGTTACCACAAGGAAAATGTCAGGTGTCTTGGCATATCCACGTAAAATGCGCCAATCGTGTTGGCGTTTTTCACGTGACCAAAAAAATTACCATGTTGCATGTGCTTTTAGGATACTTAACTCATTCCACATAAATGTTTTAAGAAATGGCACCCAGATACACATACATTTTACATGTCTACTAAAGAGTGCATCATAATATTTGAAGACATCAGTATCAATTAGCTTATTTATAGGTCAAGTATTTGCTCTAGATACGTAAAGTAGTCAATGTAAGACTTTGGTATTAGTAAGACAAAACAACTAAGTAAGACAATAAGGTATCTTTGTTTGATGTGGTAAGGTGTCTCACAACCATGATGTAATTGCTCAGTTTATTATAATGTGATTAATGAAATTCAACTGCTTTGTTGGAATATGATAAACAAAGCTGTTTTATAATTTACTCGTGACCTACGATTGTCTCACAACCACAGGTCTGTTGTTTATCTCTCCATAAAAAACACAAAAGAAATCGACGACCATAGCTCCTTGTCTTCTTTGAAGTATAAATCAAAGCCCATTGTCTACATCCACACTTCTCAGAAGAAATTTGTGCACCTCCTCTGCTCCTCATCACGGATGAACCACTGATGCTAGAGTTTATCTTTAACGTATGCACAAAATCTCCTCTCATCTTCTAACAAACCCTAAACCCTAATTGTGTTAACCCACAAGTAACATTCAACAGAGGGTTTTAGAGAGAGTTTAGTGAGAGAGAAAGTCTGGAGAGAAGGTGAAAATCTGATAAATGAGAAACTTGACCAGTGGGAGGAGGGGAGAGTGGCGTAAATAGGGCGTCCAATAGGGAAGTGCCAAAGCGCTTGGCGCTATCCACGTGATAACGCCAACACGCGTGTGGTAACACCATTACGCTTAGCTTTACCACGTGGATAACGCCACGTGTGTTGGCGATATCATGTGGATAGCGTCAAGCACGTTGGCGTTTTCCTATTGAAAGCGCTATCTCCTTTGGCGCTATCTACGTGGAACGGAAAAAAAAAACTTCGTGGCCAAACATGTGTCATTTTGATAATATGTTTCAAAATGATGACAATTCGATAAATAATTTTGCCCATAAGGGAAAAATGGTCAAAAAGCCCTAGACTTTTTCTCTCACTAAACTATCTCTAAAACTCTCCGTTGATTGTTGCTTATGCATTGACACAATTGAGGTTTAGGGTTTGCTAGAAAATGGGAGGAGATTTTGTGCATATGCCAGATATAAGCTCTTGTATCAGTGGTTCATCCGTGATGGGGAGCAGATGAGGTGTACAAATTTCTTCTGAGGAGTATGGATGCAAACAATGGGCTTTGATTTATATTTCGAAGAAGACAATGAGCTACAGTCGTCGATTTTTTATGTGTCCTTTATGGAGAGATAAACAACAAACCTGTGGTTATGAGACAACTTTGGAATAGTGGATGAAATGATTGACATGAATGAGAAAGAAATTAGAGAGCTTAGGAATAAAATTGTGTTGTATGAAGAAGAATTGAAAAAATGGAAACTGGCGAATGTGATTTTGTTTTGTTTTTGTTTTATTTGCTATGGGTTGTTTAGCATATAAATGAGATTGAGATAGATTCATTGTGTGAATCAACTATCTCACAACCATGATGTAATTGTTCAGTTTATTATAATGTGATTAATGAAATTCAACGGCTTTGTTGGAATACGATAAACAAAGTTATTTTATAATTTACTTGTGACCTACAATTGTCTCACAACCACAAATCTATTGTTTATCTCTCCATAAAGACACGTAAAAAATCGACGACCATAGCTCCTGGTCTTCTTCGAAGTATAAATCAAAGCACATTGTTCGCATCCACACTTCTCAGAAGAAATTTGTGCACCTCCTCTGCTCCCCATCATGGATGAACCACTGATGCTAAAGTTTATCTCTGACGTATGCACAAAATCTCCTCCCATTTTCTAGCAAACCCTAAACCCTAATTGTGTCAACCCACAAGCAACAGTCAACAGAGGGTTTTGGATAGAGTTTACTGAGAGAAAAAGTCAAGAGAGAAGGTGGAAATATGAGAAATGAGAAACTTGGTCAGTGGGAGGAGGGGAGAGTTATGTAAATAGGGCGTCCAATAGGGAAGCGCCAAAGCGCTTGGCGCTATCCATGTGATAATGCAAACACGCGTGACATTATTCACGTGGTAACGCCATTACACTTGGTGTTACCACGTGGATAACGCCATGTGTGTTGGCGTTATCACGTGAATAACGTCAAGCGCTTTGATGTTTCCCTATTGATAACGCCATCTCCTTCAGCACTATCTACATGGAACGGAAATAATAAAAAAATACATGCGTGGCCAAAAGTGTGACATTTTGATAATATGTTTCAAAATGATGGCAATTCGGTAAATACTTTTGCCCCTAAGGGCAAAATGGTCAAAAAGCTTGAGTTATATAGTGTTATTTACCTACTTCATCTTTTCATCTTAGATATAGGGAAATTAGATCTTAATAGAACAATTGAGTGATGAAGATGCACTTGAAAAATGCACGTTGATATTATCTTCCATAGTGGGGGGAGTGGTCTATTGGGACACGTAGGAGACAAGGAAATAGGGTGGTCAAATATGTTTGTGTTGGGGGTATGCTACTTGGTCAAATGGGATTGAGCCCACTGGGGGTAGGCATGGGTATTAAAAGTGGGTTTAAAATTTTGAATAAAAAGCTGCAATAGAGGCGTATTTCAGAAGTCTCCTCTCATTTTGTCTCTATGTTTCAATTAACGTGTTGTCAGAAATTTATTGCTCTCCTCACATTTTCTCTCTTTACTAATAATTTTTTTTACCTCTTTGTTATCTCTATTCCGCTCTCTCTCCCTCCTTTTTTTTTCTCTCTCTCTACCATCACTGATGACAGTAGCTGCTTGAGCAACTTTGAGCACGGCGTAGTCGTTCTATTTGTCGCTAATTGTTGTAGAGTCACCGATGGCGTGATTGCTATCGCCGGCCATTGTAACGTCGCTGTCATACGTTGCCTTGCGATTATCCTCCGACCCTTCCTTTCAGTTCTTGAGATTCTGTGATTTGTGTTTAGGACTAATGGGATTTTACAACATTCTATGCTTTGTCTGCTTTCTGTTTTCACCTCATTCTGTTTGCTTCCTCAGAAAAGGAAAAATATTAATTTAAAATTTTCGAAAATGAGTTAAATCAAAATGTTTGGAAGTTGAAACTTTGAAATTTCATGTATTATAAACGAAAGTTTAGAAATTTGATGTTTAATCGTAATGGGTTTTTGTGGAAACAAAATTGTATTCTTATTAAGTAAGGCAGCAATTGTTATCTTATTAGTGAGAATCTGGAGTGTTTAATGATATAAAGTTGTTGAATTAGATAAGGATCACACAATGTAATTTTTGGTAACATGGAACATAATCAATGCATTTCATGATGCCAAATGCTTTTCACATTTTTGGAATGGATATTGTTGAAGGGACTGCAACAGGTTCTTCATTCATTTACTTCACATTACTTCCTTTTCAAGTTTTATTTTGTGATGCTTGATTTGTGTTATTGAATGCAGAACTTGTGAAAGAACTCTATGATAAAGTACTTTAGTTTGTAAATGTTAAATGATCAATGCTCCCAAATGCTTGGTTGTGGTCAATGTTTTCAAATTGTAAACACCATCATGATGTTAGACTTCTATTTGACTTTTTGCAGAATCACCACAAATTTGTTAATTTCTCTAATGTGTCTGACAGAGAAGGAATAAGAAAAAAAAAATTTAACCATCAGAGGTATGTGCCTATGTGGCAATCTCAAACTCAACTCCTTTTTTAAAAAAAATGTGAACAAGTTTAACATTAATTTACATATAAAAATTGATCAAAAAAGATTGAAAAATCTACCATTTTGTTTGTTAAGAAGGTGAAAATTGAGGAAATGGTGGAATCTGAATGTGATATGTGTGGAGGAATACGAGGTAACCACTAAGACTTCAAGGTAGAAAGCCATAAAAATAACACCTATGATGAGAACAATATTATGACTATCACTATTGTATGTATATTAAACCTTTGTATGTATGTTAAATTTTTTTTCTGCGAATTAGCTTTAATTTTTGTAACTAGAGAACCTTTCTACCATACTTTGTGCATCTTCCCTCAAAATATGTTTTCTTTTGGGTTTCAGTTCTTTACACACATCAGAAAAATAATTCTTTATGTCATATTTGTGATGATTATGGATGATTGAAAGTTTTCGACCATTTCTACTATGAGCGGTAATATTATTATGATTATTTTTCTCTAAGTTTGAACTTGAATTTGTAAACACACTATCTCTTTTACCAAATTTTTTGCTAGCTTATTGGTTTCTATGGTCTATTCTATCTCCTCATTATCAAGCTTGCTAGAAACTAAACTGGAGGCTAATGGAAATATCTAGCCCTTTGGGTTTCTCTTCAACACCATCGGCTATATTATACGATTTTGACAAATGAGTTTTTCATTTTACTTCCTCAAAATTAAAATTCCATTCAATGTGGATTTATCTGTGAATTTAGCTTGGTTAATTTTTAGACTTGAATTGGGTTTTATGAGGTTGATGTGTTCCTTATTTTGCTTGTCATATTTGGGAATATCAAATGCTCCTATGGTGTGGTTGTTGGGGATTTCAAAACTTGTATTTTGCAACTAGAATTTGGATTTGGATGTTTTTAGCATTTTATTTTATTTTTTGCCTTTAGCTTAGGGTCTATTATATATATCATATAATATCATCACATAAAAAAAATGGAAAGACGAGACCCTACTTAAACATTTTCCTCATAAGAAATCATTTGATATAGCTGGCTATGAAAGAAAAGAAATTATAAAAACACCCAAGTTCCCAACCACACCTATCTTTTTAGTGGTCTAGGATTATTTCAATGAAAATGTTAGTTCTATAACTAATTTTAAGCCACTCTTTATTGATCTCTACGATGTTTGATGGTGTTTATTCATATTAAAAAGAAAATCTAGATTACATTCTATTTCCTGATTACATTTTATCATGATATGCTTCAGGTTAATATTTATATTGGATTTGTGTTCTTTGTGCACTTGCAATTGTAGGAATTGGCTAGTTTGAGCGCCACTACATCCATTACTGAGGTATTTGCTTTGATAGGTTTGATCTCTTTGAATTTTCTATGTGGTAGTACTCATGTTAATTAGATAAAAAAAATGCACACTTTTGAATTGAAATCAAGTAGCCAACTTTAAACGAGAAAACTTGGTAATGATAGTTATTTTTCCCCCTTTGATTAGTATTTTGGCTTACCTTTGATTAGTACATATAGTTGGTATGATTAGTACATTTGTATATTGAATGGCCCTTTGTTCGTCATCTTTGTTTTTTTTGGCCTATTTGTGGTTTTGTGCTTATGTTTATGTTTTGGGTTGTACATGGATTGAAGATAATTTAGCATCAAATTTTTTTTTACCTATTTATGGTCTACTATTTTTTACCAATGGCTTGAGATATTTTTGTATGCTATTAATTGTTTTTAAATTTTAGAATTTGAAGATAATGTTGATTTGGTGGTGCTGTGATATTCTTGGTTTACTTTTGTTGGAAGTGGAGGTGTATTTGGCTTGGGGTGTTTGTAATCTGAGGGATAAGTTCTATTTTCTTATTATGAGGTTTTCTGGTATTGGCAAGTTTGAATGACTGGGCAGCAGTGTGGTTTATGCAATTCCCTTGGCTAGTGGTTCAACGTGTTATAAGCAGAGAGTCATAATGGTCGATGGCTGAAGGAGTTGTCGGTTGGTTCATTGATGGTGAGTGCAGAGAGGATGAGCTCTGTCTTGGGAGTTATGTTGAATGGGCTCTTTGATTGTGAAGATTATTGTTTCTATTTTTCAGTATTTTGGGACTTTATGGTTACTGGGTTTCGATTGAATAGGTAAGGGAAGGTTTTGAGATTAGACCGTAGTTGAACTAGTTGCATGGGCAGTGAAGCATGTTAAAGCCTACAACGCCTTGGGGGAGAAAGAAATCTATTTTGAGATATTGATCTTTAAGGACAATCTAACGACCATAATAGGGTAGGGAACCAAACTTACAAGTTGGGGCTGAGCAAGTTTGTCGATCTTCAAGGAGAAAGAGAACCTCCAATTCTGTATTTGATTTGCATTGTGTGCTACTTTTACCCAACACCACTATCTCTGAAGAATCATAACAAGTACGTTATTCCCAACCTCTTATCCAAGATGACATAAGAAGTGTTTCACTTGATGATATTCTCAGTGATGGCTCTATTGGATATAGTATGTAGTCTTGGCAGTTTGTTGTAAATCTTTTTTATTTAAATTTTCTTTATCATCTTTTATGTAAAATGGTAAAGCTATATTTGTTCTATAATTTAAGAACTGTGAGTAATGATTACTCAATGTATTACAAATTCTTCTCCCTTATTGCCTTTACTCTACCCATCCATGTTTTTTCCCTTTTTGATTAAGTGTAGCGCAAAAGGGATTATAAACTCCAAAGATACTTGAGAGAAACATATGCCACTGAGTTTAATTTATCATTTCTTACTTGTAGTTTTTCCCTTATAGCTTTTCCATTCTCGAGTTTCTTTGTTGTAGCAATTTTGCCTAACGTCTACTGTGAAATGACATATGGCTATCACTTTTTATTAATGGTTCCATTGATTCTTTATGCCAGGAGGCGTTTCTTTAGCTTGATCAATGATCTTTCTACTATTTTTGAAGTTGTAACTGAGATGAAACCAAAAGAAAAGGCTATTGTAGATAGTGGAAGCAAACCTCAGGGTTGCAACAAGGTTAGTAGTTTCTTTTCTTTTTCTTTGTGGTATTGTTTCTTTTGGGTGGATCATTATGCGTCTGTTTGGTTGAATAGAAAATGTGAAGAAAGAAAACAAGGGAGGAGAAAATGAGTGAATTTTCACATTTTCTCTCGTTTGGATGACAACAAAAAAGAGCGAAGAGAGAAAAAATATTAGTGGGACCCACGTGAAAAATTTTCTTCACTCGTATGTGAAGAAAACGAGGGAGAACCGTGCTGACAATGTAAAATTACATTGCTGACCATAGTCTTCTTAACCACAAGTAAAATAATAAGAAAAAGTGTACTATCTATTGAATATTGCCTGCACCATGTCAAATACTTTTAATTGTTCGTCTTTACACCCATGCCACAGCAAAAATCAAATTGCAAAAAAATCAACCATGAACCTTCACACCTATAAGCCACCATGACCACATTCACTACTTTTTTTATTTTTTTAATTTATTTTAAGGAGTAAAATAAATGTTGTTAAGTTATTAATAATTTGTACAATTAGTTGAAGATAACTGTTTTTAAGGTAGATATAACAAGGGTGCTATGAGATTTGATTTTCATTACTATTTCTTGTGCATAATCAACTATCAAACTCAATTTATTTTTAAAGATTTTTTTAATTTTTATTTTTTTAATTAAATAAAATTGGTGGCGACTCATTTTTTTTAAAATAATTTTGTTCACAATCTTTGTCACAATTACGATCGTAACAATAATTATTATGTGAAAGATATGTGAAATTAAATAATTTACTAATTTTAAAGTAGAGAAAAATAATTTTATAATTAAAAATCTTACAAGAAAATCACATAACTTTTGTTTTTTGTAGTCAAACAAAAGTTAGTCTCATGAATATATAAATAGCTCATGATCTCACAAAAAAGATTATATATATAATAAGGAGAAGAATATATATGTCATTTTATATTATTATATATTATATTCTCTTATTTTTTATTAAACTCTCATTTTCTTTCTCTCCTTTTTCTCTTCATTATGCTTTGTTTGTTTTAAGAGAAAATGAATAGAAAGAAAATGGGAAGAGAGAAAATGAGAAAAATATACCTTTTTTTCTCGTTTGGACGTGCAGAGAAAATTAAGAGAAAAGAAAAAATTCATGTGAGACCCACATAAAAAATTTTCTCTCCTCTGATGCGCAGAAAATGGGAGAGAATGAGAGCTGCCACTTCAAATGACGATGATACCCTCATATTCATTATCAGAATATGCACGTCTCCCTTCCTTTCTTCCGTTTTCCCATTTCTACCCGACGCCCCCTCCATCTTCTTCCCTGGCGGTGAGTCTCTCCTCCGGCACCACTGCCGGCGCCACATCTCCCTTCCTTTCTTCCGTTTAGCCATTCGTACTCGAGGCCCCCTCCATCTTCTTCCCTCGCGTCATTGTCGTGCGACGCCAGCACTGCGCGTCTCTCCTCCAGCACTGCTGCCAGTGCCGTTGCGGCATCCTTGCTCGCTCGTCACCACCTCCACTCAGATCCAGCCGCTGCCATTGCCGCTCAGCTCCAGCAACTGTCGCTCAGATCTAGCCACTGCCGCTCAGATCTCATCATCACCGCGCCTCTCTCTCTCTCGTTCCTTTAGGTTTGTTTTTCTATAGAAACTTTCCATCTTGCACCTTATTTTCCATCCTTTAGGCTCTTCCAATGATCATGGATTCAATGCTGAGATTCATATATTGGGGCAAATTCGACACAGACACATTGTTAGATTGTTGGGTTTCTGCTCAAACCATGAGACAAATCTTTTGGTCTATGAATACATGCCTAATGGAAGTTTAGGTGAAGTTAGGGGGTCATCTTCATTGGGACACAAGGTATAAAATTGCTGTGGAGGCTGCAAAGGGGCTTAGCTATCTACATCATGACTGTTCACCTCTTATTGTCCATCGAGATGTAAAATCAAACAATATCCTTCTGGATTCCAACTTTGAAGCTCATGTTGCTGATTTTGGGCTTGCTAAGTTCTTGCAAGATTCTGGAACATCTGAATGCATGTCTGCTATTGCCGGTTCATATGGATACATAGCTCCAGGTACCATTTTGAAATTCAATATAATTGATGAGTTATATGTTGAATTTATGTGATTAATTTCCTGTTCCCAATCATACTTCTGTCTATAATCCTTAACGATCGGAGTTTGTCTCTTTTGACTCAACATCCATGTGTAGAACTGTAGATATTTGTTGTGACCCCCCTAATTAATTAATAATACTAACATGTTCTTTGGTCTTTCTTGACTTTTGTTTGCTATCAAACACTAATGACCTCTTGATTCTACTTAAAGCAAGTGGTAGGTGACTCTGCAGTAGATGCCTCGTTTGATTCTTGACCATAGCCCCAAGCTATAATTAGATCAGTCCTGTAGTTGTAAGTTAGAGATGTTCATAGTGATTGGCAAACTGTCAAATAAAATGGTGTATAGATTTCCTTTAGTTTCTCACATTTTGACTCTTAACTGTTTCCAATTAATGTGGTTGTTTATTTTTGTTTATGATTATTGATTGTGAAGTTGAGATTTTGATTGCAGAGTATGCCTACACATTGAAAGTTGATGAGAAAAGCGATGTGTACAGCTTTGGTGTGGTTCTTCTAGAGCTTGTGACGGGCAGGAAACCAGTTGGTGAATTTGGTGATGGTGTGGACATTGTGCAATGGGTCAGGAAAATGACAGACTCAAACAAGGAAGGAGTTCTAAAAGTTCTTGATCCTAGCCATGCTGTGTGTTGAAGACCAGGCAGTAGAGAGACCAGCTATGCGCGAAGTTGTTCAAATTCTGACCAAGCTTCCAAAGCCACCAAGCTCAAAACAAGGAGACTTGACAATCACAGAATCCTCTTTGACATCATCAAACAGTTTAGAGTCTCCAACCATAGCACCTAAAGAACCTAAAGATCATCAACATCCGCCTAAGTCGCCACCACCCGATCTTCTTAGCATTTGAAGTTCTCTGTTGGGGATGGGGGTGTTTTATCTTTATTTCCTTGGATAGTGATAGCATTTCCACTTGCTTTCTTCAGTTTTTCTTTTGGGGGTGGGGTTTTCTCTAACTTTTAAGCTGTTAATGTTTGGATATTTCTTCCTTTTTTAATGGTTTTGTAATTTGTACAGTAAGATTGGTGGGAGTATTTTCTTTATAAAGTCTTTGTCTTAATCATGTAGCACTGGTTTTATGGCATGGCCTGTTGCTGTTCTGATCCTGCACTGGGGAGCAGTGTAAACATCATGGGAAAGTCTTGTTTTAAGTGTACCAATGACAAGTAGACTGAAAGTGACACACAATGACACAAACAGGCTGGGTATAAAAAAAATTGTGTATTGGTTTACAACAACATTTATGAACGCCTTTCTTACTTTTTTGGATTGGTAATAAGGATTGAAATTAGGGATGAAATCGGTATAAAAAAAATTAGATTGGTAGTAAGGGATGAAATTAGCAGTGACTAATTAATGGTCTATGCCGTGAGGGTCTCCTTTTCAATTGTTTTTTTTTTCCATTTATGCTAAAACATAAGAAAGGAACTCAATGGCACGAGTCTTTGCGGTGTTTAAAAGGATAGCAACTTTTTTCTTATTTGGTAATTTTTTTTTAAATGATAGCAACTTTAAAATATAGCTTCATATCTTAGCGTCAACCCGCCATAACTCTGGCTGTAGACCATGCTCTGAGGCTTGAATTAAAAAAAGAAATTCAAGCATAGACATTTTACTTTGACCATTCAGAAAGGGTTGGACGTAAGGTATCCACGTGATACACTACACAAAATATTGGTTTGTTATGAGTTAAGTGATGGTAATATTGCACAGTACATAAAATACATTTAATTACATTATAATAGGGGTATAAATGTCATTTAGCATAATTCTATTTTTTTTCTTTCACTTTTTTTCCAATTCTCATTTTCTTTCTCTCTTTTCTCTTCATCCAAACAATAGCAGAGAAAATGAACTTTTCTCTTCATTTTCTCTTCTCTCTATTTTCTTTCTTTTCATTTTCTCTCTTCTCATTTTCTCTCACATCCAAACAAAGGATAAAAGAGAAAATATGTTTTTACTTCATTTTCTCTTCTCTTTATTTTCTCTCCTTCCATTTTCTCTCTTCTCATTTTCTCTCCACATCGAAACAAAGGGTATAAGTTAGTGGACCGTACTTAGATGGCTTAGTTAGGTAATGCTTATTTATAATTTATAATATATAATATATGATAATTTACCTTTTTTTCTTTCACATGTGTAAAAAAAATGTCAATAACAGGTGCCACTTTTAGTTGGAGCACACTACCCATAACTTTCATTACCAAAAAAAAAGAAAAAAGAAAAGAGTAGTCATAGCTTCTTTATATACTATAAGGACTTTAACAAAAGTTTGATACTTAATTACTACCTGCACATAATATACAAGTATTTTAAGAGAATCATACACATAGAATATTCTCACTATCTAGCCAAGATTGCAACTAAGCCTCATAAATTCTCATGAGCTTTGTTTTAATCTAAAGTGTTCTATTTTTTTGTAAAAGTGTGAGTACACATGTAGTCTTATTTCAGTCTTTAATCCATTTAATAAAACATGTATAGACATGGATGTAAATATTCATTGCTACATGTGCAAGTTAATGCATATTGTACATTTCATGAGTTGACATGTTTTTTTTTTCTGGTGGTTTTACTTATTAGTCTGTCATACTCTGGAGCTGACTAGAAAATTCTGGAAAAGTCTTAACTTCTTCGTCATTATTGTTATTCTTGTGTTATGACATTCAAAACTTTTGTGGTTGAACAATATCGATCTCTACTAAGTAAGCTTGCTTGTAAATATGAATATTAATTTATTTACAGGTTACTTTAAGAGAAGATAATGCTATTTTGGTAAGATGTAGGCTTAGATTACTATCACACCAATTTTAAAGTATCTTTATGTAAGTTAAAGATAACAACTCAAATCGGGTGAGCTGTCCAATCTCATACAAGAATAAAACTGTATTGGAAGATTAAGACCATAATTTACCTCAATTATGAAAGGTTGTTCATTTAAGTGCCATTTAAGATAGGTCCACAGTTTCAAAGACGGCATGCAAATGAAAGAAACATTTGAAAGAGAGAAGTTTAGAACATATCTATTCCCAACAAGTGAGTACTTAAAAGATAGCATCACGAACAGGCTGGGAGCAAGTAAAATTTGTCCACATGTAATACATAATATCCTAAATAAGATGTCCAAAAAAGAAGAAAATTTTATTTCACTTGCTCAACAAATGTCAATAGCAAAAAGAAAAGGAAAAGTATGACTCAGGATTTAATTGAAATAATAACTAATAACCCGATAGCCGATTCTATGTCCAATTATTACAATACCTTCAGCATCTTCTTTGTTAATTAAATAACTAATTAGCTGATCCAATTATACAATTATTACATTGTATAGCCCGCACGGGATAATAAACTAGTTTATAACATGGTCCATTAATTTATTTATTATTAAGTCATATTATTATTAATTTTTTAATTTCATCCCTAATCAATTTTGACCTTCACTTTCATACTCTCCTTCAACCCCTCGCATCATCTTTCACATCAACTCCGATCTAAGGATTTCTTCCACACAAAAGTAGATGATACAGCACAAAGCAACAGTAAAATACATAGAGAACATATTCAAAAGCAAAATAGGTCGAGTTTTAATGAAAAGCAAAATGAGAAACAGAATGAACGAATCATGTTGATTAAAAAAGAAACGAGCAAAACTGGAAAAAAAAGTTTTCCAAACTCTATTCAACAACACCACTAAATATTAAAAAGAAAATTCAATACTTTTGAATCTCTCAAATCACCTATGACTAACTAAATGCAAAGAACAGAATCAACACAATACTCAATTTTAGCCTTTTACTTCGCAAATCAGCAAAGGTGACTCTTCAAGAGAAAATCATCTCATCTTAAAAAAAACAAAAAACAAAAAAAAATCCCCTTTCACTCATAGTCTTATACCCATTAATTTAATAATTCAACAAAACTTTTGTATAATAGCATTTCAAATTCAGAAACTCAAAAAAAAAAAAAAAATCCAGACCCGAAAACTCTTTTTTTTTTTCAAATCTGAGGATGCCATAAACATGGATTAAAAATCTGAAAGAACCCATCAACGGAGGTGGTGGTTCACGTCGGCAACCCACCAAAACCCAGAGCCCTAACCGCCGTCGACGCGTAAGACGGATCTTGGCTAACGGGGGTGCAACGACTTCTAGGTCAGTGGTGGCTTGGAGGTGATGGAGATTTGCAGGAGATCGGATGCTTTGGGGGTGACGTGGTTTGGATGCTAATGGAGATTTGCAGAAAAATCCAAGCTTGTTTCTCTTACCTCCACGAGCTCAAGTTTCAAAATTCAGCCACACACTCTTTCTCCACTTGAACACATGATGATACCATTATGAAAACTAGGTGAGTTTCAAAATCTTCTCTTTCTTCTCATCCTTGCTCTGTTTTCTGGGGTCTGGTCTAAAGTTTTGGTCCAACCCCAAAATTTTTCTTCCGCCATATGGTCTTTGTTGGAGTCCCAAATGGATGAAGGAAGACAATTGCACTAGCCCAGATGAGGAAATCTGTTGAGATGCAGTTTCGTTCCCCAAGTCTCTTTGCTTGGAGGTGGAGGGCCGGTGACGGTGGTGTGTTGCGGTGGAAGAATTTTTTTGCAATTTCTATTCATGTATCATTTTGCAATATCAAACTCTTCTAAAGTTAACATGTTATTTAATAAACGAGTAAACTATCTACACCATTCATCTAATTTATTATTAATTCAATGACTATTATTAAAGATCCATCACATGGTCCTCTTCTTGAGGGTTTATTTT
Source organism: Ormosia semicastrata (assembly GCA_029884595.1). NCBI lineage: Eukaryota > Viridiplantae > Streptophyta > Magnoliopsida > Fabales > Fabaceae > Ormosia > Ormosia semicastrata. Next base: position 72,846,935 of record JAQQTO010000059.1, read on the forward strand.
AAACTACGTTATGCTGGAATATTTAGTAATTAAAAAATAAAATAAAAATATTATTTTATTATTTAAATATTTTAAAATAAAATAAAATAAAATTATTATTTAATTATTTAAAAATAAATGATTTTTAATAAAATATGATAAAATTTTAATTATAATAATAATAATAAAATAATTTCATTCCATACCTCTCAAATTAAAAAAAAATAAAATTAATAATTTTTTGAGAGATGAATAAAATTTAACCCATTCACTTTCATCTCATTCTATCCCTTTAACATAATCAAACAATAAAACATATCTCTATTCTATTTCATTCATCCCAATTCTACTCAATCCCACTAATATAAAAATAATCCTAAAGAAACCTAGAGGGGTTTGTGTTATTTACTTCTTCTTTTTTTCTCTTTTGGCCATCGTATATTGGGATTTTTTAAAACCAATAGAAAAAGGATATTTGAAAAATTGAACAATCCTCAAGGGTTCAATGGCCCTCTCGACCTCGATCGAGCTTCATGGCTAGTGGCATCATCCAAGGCCCATACAACACAGTCAGTCACTCGTGCACGCTTGCACAATGTCACAGGTTCAGCATCAGACAGCTGATGCCACTTGGAGACAATTTCATTAGATATTGGCTAACAGAAACTTATATTACATCAAATGCTTATTATAGACAATACTAGTGAAACACCAATCAAATGACGTTCATTCTAGTTGGTACTGTTATGCCTGCCCTCTTCAGAAGTTCAACAGAAGCTTGTTTTGCCTTCAAAATAACTTCTTCCTGTCACGTACAATACAAATTAAACTTCTGGTTAAAATGAATAAAACTGGGGAAAAGATGCTGCTTAGCTGCAAGGAACTTAAAACCAGGTTGAAAAATATATTCCCGGAATTATGGTGTCAAGCCGAAACTACATAGCAAAAATGCTTCAATGAAATACCTCGTCCACATTTATAATCTTCTTGTTCTTCATTATCCATAGGCCATTGCACATGACAGAAACCACATTTTCTGTTCGCATGCAATACACTATGCTGGAAATGCTGCATATTGGTTGAACAGTAAATTTGTCAAGTTAAATGAAATTTGGGACGGCATGATGGGAAAGAAAGTTGAATGCAAAAGTAGCCAAGATTGTCTTCACATAATTGCTTTATATAATGCATGAGAAAGCCAAATCGACATCGTCACAGAATTTCATACTCATACAAATAGGATGGTCATCTGAATAAAAAATAAGTCGTTAAAAAGGTCTGTATATTTGCAAAAAGCGCCAATCAAGTAATCGGTTCGTACCAGTCATGAACAGGAACCATAGGCCAAGACGAAGGATTGACAACAACAATGTCAGCCTAACAAATGATAAGTACAGACACTGTCAGCTTCTGTTGCTAGCAATAGCAAAAAATGTTGTATTTATCTATTACAGAAGATATGGTCCGTGAAAAGAAAGAAAGATATTGCAGAAGTATTGACCAGGCCAGCAAAGAATTGGCCCACATCTATCAAATCAAATGCAATAGGGTTTATTCAAGATGTTTTTTCTTTTTGACCAAAAAAAATGTTTTTTTTTTCTTACATGGTTTTGGTTGAATTTTCACCTTAGGTCCATATGATCTTGAAAAATTTCCTCATTCTTTTTGAAACAAAATGAAATATCTTAATTATCAACAAATATTAAGTTTTTCATTTTCCAGTTGTACTTCATGCACAATAATGAGGATCAAATATGATGAAATATCCTGCTTCCGTATACCATATTTGTAAAACCTGCTTTGCATTCAAATCTCTATGGTACAACTACATGCTGTGTCCAACAAAGAGGGTACCTTCATATTTAATCCTAGTTAAAAGGGGAAGAGAAAACCATTAAAATAATTACAATATGAAGAGAAATGCAAATAATCTGAACCAATACCAACCTTTTTCCCAACCTCAAGAGAACCCAGTTCATCATCCCATAGTACCGACTTTGCACCATTGACTGTGGCCATTCTAAGAATAGTTTCGGCAGGCAATGCTGTTGGATCTGTAGTTCCATTAGCATAAACTTCCCGTCCTTTGTTAATTAGAGAAGCTAGGTACATTTCATCAACTGCAAATATAATTTAACGTTTTGCTAATGTGTGCTTTTAGGACACATGTTAAGGAATAAAAACAACATTTATTACTCTTCAGTAATTACTTAAAGAATAAAGTATTAAATGTTTATGGATTTCCAAGATATTGAATTCTTTTGTTTTTCATTTAATAATTTCTTTTTTTATTCCTTAACATGTGCAAAAAAGGCACATGTTAACAAAAAATCTATAATTTATTCATGAAAATTCCTAACCAATAAACTGTACCTAACATTTTAAAAGGAATTTTGTTATATCCTCCTAAAACATATTCTTAATAATTCTCCTAATACTTAATAGAGAAAGTATTAAATAAAAAAATAAATACATTCAACGTCTTGAAAACATAAAAACAGTCAATGCTTTCTTTATTTAGTAAGTAGGAGAATCATTAAAAAAATTGTTTAGGAAGATTTAGAATTATTTTTTTAAAAGAGTGTACTGCCCTAAAGAATGTATTTCCCTTTCAAGGAATGAGACTCCCACCATTATGCGGCCTCGGGAGGGTCTTATGCATGTAGTCTTAAATGAACCTATAAAACTGTATCTGACTAGAAACGTGATTCTGAATTATGAGGGTAAATTTACTACTCTCATAATTCAGAATCAAGTTTTCTACCCAAGTTTTACGATATGCAACCGTGAGCAGATAGGTTGTTCCCATGGTCTATTTAATAATGTATTGAAAATAAAAATTTCTTCACATATAAAACCAAATTTGCATACATGAGCCAACTAATGTAGAATTACTGAATATAGGGAAGTTATAAAAACCAAAAAGAAAGAATTCAAAAGTTTAGAGTTAAGATGAACCAATGCTCATGCGGTTGTTTGATGGGGCCCCATCAGTTCCCAAAGAGACACAGATGCCAGCATCAAGCATCTCCCTTACAGGTGCAAATCCAAGCATTCGCATTGCAGCAGCAGGACAGTGAGACACTTTGACCCCTGCCCTTGAAAGAAGAGATATCTGAAAATATTATGCAATAATAATTACTGGTCATAACACTAACTCCAGGATTAATTACCATTCTGACAAAGAATTTTTAAATATAGCTTCGGAAAGGTCGGTTTATCCCCTGGTATGTAGGAGTATTGATACTTTTCATTTTGCCTCTTCATTCCCCATTTTTTTGGCCTCTTTTTTAGCCTAGTTAGTTTATTTTGGTAAAATACAATTTTATCAATAAAGGCAAACACCTCAAGAAGCTTTGCTTATTCATAATATAGACTATTAACTAACGTTTAAAGCTAAAGGAAAATGCCAGAGGGGTCAAAATCACACATTCAACAGCATGCAGCAGCTTTAAGGAAAAGAAAAAAGTATGCAATGGCAAAAAAGAAAGGGCCACATTTCAGAGGTTGAAAATATTTGTCCATAAAATCCATACTTAGTTACACCCACAGAAAAATAAAGGAGGAGAAAGGGAGTGGGAAACATAATATCAGTAGTTATCATATCAACAAGAAAAACTACATTACTGAATAAAGCATATCTACAAATTATGCATATAAAAATGACCACATTTAAGAGGTGAAAGGATTATTTCCCATAAAATCTGTGGTTAAATCCACTAATCCACAAAGGTCATGTCATATGTACGCATAGTGTTTGTGTGCATACCACCATCACCATTTATGATCAATAAGACAACAACAGGAACTTCATAATTGAACTAAGTCTTGTTGAAAGGGTAGAATCATGGTTATAGAGACAAGACAAAAATTCACCTCATTATTATCAACCCAAACTGAGTGAGCTGCTAACAGATTGTTTTGAAGGAAATCTATCTTCTCCAAGTATGTAACAGTTCCATGATTTATTTTATGAACATCCATGACTAGTTGGTTCTCGTACGGTATCTCTGCAACATGCTAACAATTGCAAATTCAACTCAATATATTTCAAATAACAACAGACAGGTTACATGTAAATTATGATCTAGTATAAGATGAAATAATACAAAAGTCTTATTTTAAACTTAAGAATGTATGAAAAATTTCAAGGTCAAAAAGTATGTAATAAGTATATCTAATTATGCTTTAAGATGAAGTAATTCAAGTTAACAATCCAAAATATTCTCATTTAGTAACACGGAATATTAGAGAGCATAAAACAGAAATATCAGATGAATACATAGGTGGGTATGTAGTGCATTGCCTACTTTAACATACCATTTCCTATATCTCGAGTATGAAATGAATGACTGGAAATAATTAGAACTCCTCCTGCCCCCTTATATAGGTCATTTTGAATTGTCCAACTAAAATTCATTGTTTGAGAAGTGAATACTTTTTCAAGTTTTAACATTTTACGTTCCCCAAAGGCCCAAACTGCTTTGGATCACCTATTCTCAATGATTTAAACAGAGATGAGAGCAAAACTGTTAATTAACAATTATATGAACCAATACTAAAACATCCATTTAGCCAAAAGTCAAAACAAGGAGGAAGGGAAAAAAGGAGTAGGGATAAGGGGACACACTTTGGTGTTCTATAGATAGCTTCGGATCCAGAAAATAGAAGAAATAGGAGTTGTACCAAAAGCTTTAATAATCTCCTCTCAGACTGATTTTATTTTTATTTCTGAGATTAGAAAAGTAACAGAAGCAAGTTTTGTTTTTCTGAAATCTGTTGTAGAAACATTGGTGAAACATGCTAATCCATGGACATAAACACAGAGGGAGGGAGGGAGAGATGAGTTGAGTACCATGTGTATTCCTGTTTTGAGTTGTCTTGCAGCATCTCTTGTCTCAAGAAGTAAACGGTCAGTAGAGTTCATGATTTGTCTGATTCCAAACCACACTCTGATGCGCCCTTGGGCTGTATTGTGGTGCTTCTCATAATTGTCCTTTTGAGACTGCACCAAAAATATATGTAATATAATTTGTGAAGAAGAACTGGATTTCGAATTGGATTTGGATTGGTAGAGAGTAGAGAAAGAGACCTGAAGACAATCATGAGTAGTTCGAGTGGCCCAGGATGATGGCAAACCATGGCCAGAATCCATGGTTGACTGGGCTAAACAAGCACGCAAACCCAGTAAGTCCACGGCTTTAGCCATCCCACAAACATGTTGGCCCCCAGCTTCGGCAAAACAGGTTACCTGAAGGGAAGGGAAAGGAAAGGAAGGCAGTTAGTGGAGTTGAAAAGTAAAAGAGGAAAGTTAATTATATTACACAATATACATACACCGGAGTGAATGAGTTCGATCCCGCAAAGCAAAGTAGAAATGTAAGAATCGTGTTCAGTCATGTTGGATTCGTAAGGCCAAATGCGTTCACGCAACCATGTCATCAAGTCAACATCATCCGCTATGCCTCTAGCCAGTTGTTGGGAAGTATGAACGTGGGTGTTGATCAATCCTATTTTTTATTTTTATTTAGCAGCAACAGCAAAGAAATGAATTAAAATGATAGATTATATATGCTGAATCTGATTGAAAAATTAAAAAAAACAAAAACAAAGAAACAGACCAGGGAGCAAGATATGGCCGGTGAGATCGACAAGGTGGTGGGCGAGATGAGAAAACTGAGCAAGAATATGCGAAGATTGGCCGATGGCTTTGATTCGATCTTCTTCAATGACGATGGCACCGTCCCTAAACACTTGCTTCCCCTCGTCCATCGTTATGATCACAGCACCGTGCAGTACAGTCAACAACTTCCTCTCTTTCTCTCTCTCCATCATCCACCACCACTCTCGCCTCTCTTTTCCCAACACTTCTTTCCCATCTTGTTCAAAACTCGTCACATTTTGTTTTGGTCAAAAGTCAAAACACACATTTATTTTTTAAACAAAACACACTTTCATCTATTTTTTTTTATTATTTCATCACACTTTTTTTTATCCCATTTTTTATCACATTTTTATAATTATAATTAAGTGAGAAAAAAAAAATAAAAAAGTAATATAATTAAAATAAGAAAAGTAATATAAAAAATAATACAAAAAAATAAAAATATCATTTTTCTTCATCTATCAACAAAATTTATGCAGCACCAATGGTTATCTGTGTCATATATATGTGTATCTTTACTTCCTAGCCAAAAACACACAATTTCCTGTAAGACTAGCACACATGCATCGGATACACCAGATAAAAAAAAAAACTAATTTTAATTAATTATTTTAATAAGTTCCCATTAAGAGATTATTGACAAATTAATTTAACACAAATAAATAATTTTTTAAATTTAATTATAATTATAAAATATATATATATATAATCTAAAAATAATTATAAAATATAGATATATCAAATGCAGAGGAAAAATCAAAATGAAATTATTACTTAAATAATTATTTTTTGATCTGATAACTTAAATAATTATTATTTACTCATCAGTAGATAGTTAGTTAATTTCATAATGAGAACTAACCATTAGATATGAGTAAGTGCACATATACATTAAGTTTAGTATTCATTCGCATATGTATGCCTTTGGTAGACATTTTCTAAGTAACATTCAAAGTTTAAGCCTACCCTTAAACGTGTTTACCATTACTTGTTTCCTTGCAATATGAAGTGCTACTTAAAAATTTGAGAAATCCGATCTCAACATCAATCTTGTTTCTATTATGTGTTTCAACTTTCAATAGGTAATTGTTGCGGGCAAATGTCCCTGAAGACCAATTCCATGTGCAGTATTATAACTGGTCTGCAAGTGATGTAAAAAAGTGACTTGCAAATATCACTACCTTATGCACGTTAAATTGGATGCCCCAACATACACAATCCCAGACAAGCAGTCGTACAACATATAAAATTTGGAAGAAATTGCTCCACGTTGGGGATTAAAACAAATGGCTCATTTAATAGATTGTCAGAGATGGAAAATGTAATCGATAGAAAAATTCAAAGTACTTTATTGTACGTAAGTCTGTTGCACATGTGTTACTTCCAGTGGAAAAATAGAACGGGGATCCCGTGCATCAAATAAGAGTAAGCTTCCTTTGCCTTCAAAGGAACAACTCTCAACCTTCGGAGTATACATGTTGAGCTTAAATCATGGAAAGGAGCTCTTTGTTGGCATGAGATTTTTTCTAGTTCTTTGATCCATAAATTAGTTTTTTTCGGATCAAATTTTCCCTTGAATTGAGCAGGATTATGGCGATGGAATTTCGCTAAATTTTGCGTGTCTGTCGTAGTCTCGAGTTGTTGAGCAGCTTTTTCTTGTTGTTGAGCAGTTCTTTTCATCTGTTGGGCAATAACTTCAGTCATTCGCTGCATCGCCTCTATCGCTATTGTCATATCTCCACCTCGTGCCATATTATCCTTTCAAGTAATACTAGCTGAAACACACAATGAAAAATTAGATATATCCTTTCAGAATATTAATCATAGAGAATCACACAGTACACACAAGACAGACCAAACCACAAAAACCTAAAGAAAACATAAACTGTGGTTCTAATATCAACTTAATGTAACGCCCCTTTTTGGAAGGGAACGTCACATTGTTATTTACAATGCAGAAAATAAAAATAAAAGTTAAGACCCGATTCTTTTTATAAATATAAATTTACTTGGTTATAATCTTGTAATTAAATTAACGAGTATTTTTTTGTTATAATTAATAAAATAGTGATAAGGCATAATTGCAATGAAAAGTAAAATAGAAATAAAGCATACATCAAACTAACATACATGTACAATGATATATCATTATATTAAACTTGTTTGATTACAGCACCTGATATACAAAAAGCAAAATTATACATATATGCCCCAAGAGATCATAAATATACAGCCCACCAAAATAATGAAACATCAGGCCCCCAAAATGAACACTGATAGTCATCAGTAGCTATCGACAGTATCAGTCCCTAAGAGGAGAAGGAACCGTGTCAAGATCCTCCTCGAGTTCCTCCTCAGGGTCTTCCTCATCCGAGTAAACCCACATAGGAGTCACCGAGTTACAAGCCGGGGCTCGAGCAGTGGAGACGAAAGAATCCTCTTGTGGGGTGTAATAACAGTCACCCTACATATCCTTAATGGGCAAGTAAAACTCCAAACGTAAACTGACGCTGCAAGTGAAGATGGGCGGATCATGACGCCCCCAGGCCAACGATACCGTTACGTCTCCCTCGTAGATGCAACGATTAGAATTAAGGTTAATGTGCCAGCAGTCTGGACCTCCGAGGAAGGCCAGACACACATAACCCAAAAAATCGCGTGAACATGCCGCCATGATCTCAAAAGTAGGTACTAATCGCGGTCGGACCAGAAGCCGGAGAATTCGTGAGCTTCACCTCCGTCGCCGACGTCTTTGATGGAACATAAATATAGACAGAAATAATAGAAATATAGAAAAGAGGTAAGACATCCTACCATCATTACCAATTATGGCAGCAAGTAACAAAACGGCGCAAAGCGCCTACATAGCATTTCAAAGAGTAATAATAATAAGCATTAAACAATAGTAATAAACAATTAAGCAGATCCAGGCAATTATACATCAGTAAAGTAACAGTTCTAATATACCATAAGAATTAGAGGCCATGTAATATATGGACTCACTATGCACATGCATACCACATCAAAATCTTACTCCATGGAGCTAGACACAAACAGTCGGAGAGAAAGATCAGGAGACATGTCTACAACTCGGCTGCCGCGGTCAAAGTGCTATAACTCATCAGTTTATCCACGTGTACGTCAAGGTATTATACAGACATTCTACACTAGATCACGATATAGGACAATGTCTCAGTCCAGATCGTCGGTACGTTTGCATCGGTCTGTCCCACGAACAGAAGAGCTACCAACTGTCCATAGCGAGGTACCCACACCCTGACACCTCCAATGTCAACAATATGACCTACACTAATCTACTCGCACCCGCACAAGTGTGTGTTCAATCTCATAGGCAATATGGCCTTAACAATAGTCCAACGGACTTTCACAGTGCATGATGACTCAATACATATAACATATATATTCATCAATAATGTACTTTCAATAACATGCCACAAGTTGGCTAAGGTAAACATCATCATATTCTTGGTCCCACACATGGACCCACATTAAAATGGTCTAAGGACCTCCAATTGTACATTACATTTTTGGTACATTATGGAATTATTTAGTGCCCTCTCTCACACTCATGTTCTTACTTTAATTGAAAATCATTCTAAGTCTTTTAGGTAAAGCTTCATTCTTAGTTCTTTCATTTTATGAAATCCTAAATAAATCCTAATTGTCTATATTTGTTAAATTCCACTTCAATGTAATATTTCTTTTCATCATTAGGTCCTTACTTTAAACTTACTCATATTTACCTAAAAATTATTTCTAAGATTTTACCAAGTCTTATAATTCCTTATTTGTTCCTTAGGGTCCAAAAATGTTCTTTAGGTCATCCAATTGATTCCTTCCCATCATATTATTAACCACTTAATCTCCTAATTAATCAAATGTCAATGTTACATAATGTTACGTAATTTAGTCTTATTTAGCCCTAGAGGCCGTGGGCTTCTCTAGGATTAGGGATTCCAATTTTTATCCTTTTTGATTATGTGTTATCCTCTTAATTAATCATGTCTTCCTCTTGTTACAATTTTTCACCAAGAACAACCATTTTTAGGGTTCAAGGCCGTGAGCCTCTTGGAAGAGGGCAAGAGCCATTTTGCTTCCATTCAAGTTTCCAATCCATCTAAGTACATCAATATACATATTCAATCGATCCAATAACTCAAACAAATTTAGAACAACATATAATAATAAAAGCCATACAACAAAGAATAGCCCTAAATAGGTTTTTCTCACAACCAATCACAAAACAAAGTTCCTTACTACCAATAGAGGTTGAGGAGGAGTATATTCTTCTTACCTAGAGAGGAAAACAAACAATGGAACTCCCTTGAAGCTCCTTGAATTTTCGGATTCATACCTCCACAAATCCTAGAAATTTCAATCTCATCAAACCAACACCAAAGCTTGAAAAATAAATGGTCACAAAAGAGACCTTAAAAACAAAAATGGAAGAAGAGTTAGGAGAAAACAAGAATCTCACCCAAAAGTTCCAAGCTTGAAGCTTGAAGAAGAAGATGGTGAAGATGAAACATTTTCAAGAAATTTCCAACTAAAGATGTGTTTAGATGAAGGAGGAGATAAAGAAATTGTGTTTAGTTAAAAATTTTGCGATGGTTGAGGGCTTGAGAGAGGGGTTGGCCGTGAGGTGTGGCTAGAGAGAAGGAGGAGAATTTGAGAAGAAGATGAAGGTAGAGAGAGAAGTGAATAGAAAAGTGAAAGATGCTTTTAGGTTTTCTTTTGAATTTAGATAGTATGAAATAATTAAGTGAAGCACAAATTTGGCTCCCAAATTGGAGGGCTGCTGTCGTGAGGAGAGAGGGAGGAGAGAGGGATGAGTAGCTTCCTTGAGAAGCTTGGAAGCTTTTTTAATAAAGAGATGTGATTAGACATAAAGTAGATTACATTAAGATAAGATAATGTGATTTAATAGTTAAAATAATAGGGTAATTAGGATTTTATTACAAACTATTACCTAATGGATAATGGTTATAGTGCACAAAGCCACTATTAATTATCCAATTAATAATAGAGCATATCGTAAAATTTTAATTAACGGTACGTACAGAGATTTTATTTACCAGATAAAACCTCGAAAAACGTAAATCTCGTAAACTATTTCCGACCTCGGATTTAGTAAGATCTCTCATCGACACATCCACAGTTCAAGGTTTACCAGCCTCAGGAAAAATATTTCATTTTTTCAGCTCCGCTCAGCGCACACGTAAAATGAGGAATATACTAAGATATTCGACGTTTTTAGAAAAATTCACAAAAATTCTCAAAAATCACAAATATTGAAAAAAGACTATTCATGATGAAATAAATAATTTTTGAGATATTTCACTGACTCTGCTCATTGTATACGTAAAACGAAAAATATACTAAAATATTCGACAGTTTTGGAAAATTTCAAGAAAATTCTTATAAATCAAAAATATTGAAAAACGACTATTCTTCATGTGACAAACAATTTTTGGGATGTTACACTGACTCTGCTCAGTGTGCACGTAAAACGAAAAATATATTAAAATATTTAATTTTTCCAAAAAAAAAATAAAAATTATAAATATTATAAAATGATGATTTATGATTAAACAAATAAATTTTCGGGGTGTTACACCAATACAAGTGGCGCATCCCACGTGGTTACGCCACGTGATGGCGTATCCATGAGGAAAATGTCAGACGTGTTGGCGTATCCACGTAGGATGCACCACGCGTGTTGACGTTAGAAAAAAATAAAAAAAATGTCACGTTTCATGTGCATGACACTTAACCCATTTTACGTAGATCTCTTGAGAAATGACACCCAGAGACATATATAATTTACATGTCTACTAAAAGTGTACCACAATATTGAGAGACATCAGTTTTAATTAGCTTATTTATAGGTCAAGTATTTGCTTTTGATCTGTAAAGTATTCGATGTGAAACTTTGGTGTTGTCAAGGCAAAACAATTAAGTAAGGCAACAAAGTACCTTTGTTCGATGTGAGACTTTGGTGTTGGTAAGATAAAACAACTAAGCAAGGCAACAAAGTACCTTTATTCGATGTGGGACTTTAGTGTTGACAAGGTAAAGCAACAAAGTAACTAAGCAAATAAAATAGACTTTATCTTGAAAAAGAAAAATGAAAATGGTAGAAAAGTAAGGCAATTAAGGAGGAAGCTCGATTATACTTTTGCTCCTTTTTTTTAGTTTTTAAATATTACGAATCCCTCTCTCTTGAGATTTCTAAATATCTTTGGATCATCATTGGAAAACATTTGCCCTGTATCTCTGATTCTAATCCGGTGTAGGCTGTGTGGGTGATGAAGAAAAATTTATTATGTTTTGTAATTAAGAGTAATATATGTATATATATATATAACGCTTTAAATCTTAGTATAAGATTATCACTTACTTTGGTTTAGTCGGTTACTTGTAAAATTCTATAGCAATGGATAAACTGGTTTCATGGAAAAAAGAACTTTTAGAAAGCTTACAAAAAAAAAAGAACTTCTTTTAAAAATTATGTCACTGGTTACAAGCTAAGTGAAATTGACATCATCTTTCACATTTGATTTGATCTTAATAGCATGGTTTAGCTGCTTTGAAAAATGCTTTGATTTCTTAAAAAATGACTTTTCCAAGTTGTTTAGCTACTTTGTTGCTTTACCTTGTCACTACCAAAGTCCCACATCGAACAAAGGTACTTTATTGCCTTACTTAGTTGTTTTGTCTTGCCAACACTAAAATTTCACATCGAATAAAGGTACTTTATTATCTTACTTAATTGCTTTACCTTGTCAATACTAAAATCCCACATCGACTACTTTACAGATCAAAAACAAATACTTGATCTATAAATAAACTAATTGAAACTGATGTCTCTCAATATTATAGTGCACTCTTTAGTAGACATATAAATTGTATATGTCTCTAGACACCATTTCTCAAGAGATCTAGGTGAAAATAATTAAGTGCTCTATACATGCAATGTGTCATTCTTTTTTTATTTTTTTTCTCCACGTGAAAAATGTTAATACGTGTGGTGCATCCTACGTGAATACGCTAACAAGTGTGACATTTTCTACGTGGATACGCCATCACGTATGACGTTTTCACGTAAAAAATGTCATGCTTGTTGACGTATTCACATAAGATACGTCACACATGTTAGTACATCTTAGTTAACAACGTCATATCATTTGATATAAACTACGTGAAAAAATAATAATAATTTTTTTAATATAACAAAAATAATGATAATTTAATAAATAATTTAAAAAAATTAAAAATTTAATAAATAAATTTGCCATTAACAACGTATTGGTAAAAAAGCCGATAACTTAGACGCGCGAGCTGTCCTGTCTGGATTGAAATCTCCTGTTCCCTCCCCCTATCTCCTATCCTAGCTCTCTAATTAGATTTTGTCAACTCATTTAAAAATTACACATCAATTATTCACTAGTAAGATGAAGTTGACATCGTTTGTTACTTTCTTTGTTTCTATAGGTCTTTCCTTCTTTCTCTTTACTAATGGCGAACCAATAAAAAATTCATTGGCGCGAACACCCTATTCCTCAAACACAAGAACGAAGACCCAATCTGCCACCCACAGACACACCGGGTTCTTCGCCCCAATCGCGCCATGGTCACTGGACACCAATCATGCGCCACCGCTATCCCTGACCGCCAACGGCATCGATGCTAAGCGACCACCATTCAAGGGCCCTTGAACTCACCTTCCAGTACCAGCCTCCACCCTCATCTCTGACATAATCACACACTCATTAAGTATTCAATGAAGAACAGTCCACACCCATCATGCCCAGATTCCACCGACTCCTTGCCGCAATCCAGGGAGATCGACTTCGAGAATTGCCGCCATGGGAAGAGCAGCAACTGCTGCCCAACTACAACGCCAAGTTCATGTGCTGTTACGGCGGCAAGATCCAGCCCCACATCCACGACAACAAGCTCTCCTACGTCGGCTGCGAAAGCAAGATCCTCAACGTTGACTACAACATCAAGTTCTGTTCACTGCCTTCCTATCCAAGCTCTCTATCCTCGGCCTGTGCGACGCCCCCTGAACTCACCTTCAGTTACAGTCTGGGGCGAAAATCTAAGTTACGTGATATCGTCGCTGACCCCAATTCTCGAATTAGGATGGTTGAGCTTATGGTTGCTGAGAAGCTCAAGGCTGCTGTCAGCCGGCCACGGAGATGGTGATGCTTCAATGCTTCTAAAAGGAAAAGAGGCAAAGGTAATGAGAACGATGTTAACTTTCATCCGGACCAGTGAAAAATTGACATGAAAATTCTAATTAGAGAGACAGGGTAGGAGACGTGGAGAGGGGACAAGAGATCTCAATCCGTCCTGTCTTATTGAATCGATGGCTCAAATTAAGTAAGAATGCATTCTTAATTACTTGATTAACGTTATTTACATTTTCAAAAAAAAAATTTAAAAAAGATGAAAAATGAAGATAGAAATGTAATGTAAGAAGCATATTTTAGAGTGTGAACCAACGTTGGTGAATGATTCATAAATCATAATAATTACTGTCAAATTAACCCTGTCACGTTCTCCTTCGGGCCATGGACGTAGCATTTCCATCAAACAAATCGTCAATCAAAGTCTCAATGTCTTCAGGATGATACTTGATATACTTGTCAATATGTCTACTTGATTCTAAATGGTGTTTGAATCTGCCAAGAAATGAGCGGTAAGCTGGGATGACCAAAGCCGATATTGAAACCCTGAGCTCGGACTGAAGTTGCTCGTCTCTCACCACCCAAGTGCTCTGCGTCTTGTGTATCTCTTCAAACATGGCATTGAAGCACTTAAACCTCTCCTTGAGCACCTTTTTGAACACCTTGTTCCCACTCCCCTGCAGATTCTCCGGGTTAAGGCATTGCAGCACCTTACTCCATGTCTCCCTCTGATAACTCTTATGGTACAATTTCAGACCCGATTGCCTCCTCCTGCACCAATTGTCGCCCATGGATTCGTGAAGCTCTGCGCACCCTTTGATCTTCTGCGCTATGTATCTCCCATTGTTCATTAGAAAAACATACCGTAAAGCTGAATCCCTATACAATTTGGACTTCCTTTCAGCGGTTGCATCCAACAGGTCCATGATTGTCATTAACTGAACCTTAAAAGGTGAATTCTTGGGCGTCCCATCTTCCATTTTGCCTTGGTTGGGGTTGGATTTCTGATTCCCGGCCTTATTATTATTATTGTTAACATTAAGCCATTGCTGAAACACCTGCTCCAATGTATCTTTATACTCGCATGCATATTTAAGATAATTCATGACATAACGAGTCAATGGGTGAACTGCACCATTGGGAACTGCAACCCTTTCATTATCTCTCTTAATGGAGTTCTCCAAATCACAGAACATGCCCACAGCAGCCTCTGCTATCCTACCCTTTGCCGTGGCTATCTCATATGCTAGCTCTTGGGCACACCGCTCAGGATACGAATCGTCAACAATGCCAGGCTCCACGTCCCTGAGGGTCTCGTACATGTCCAGGAATTTGAATAGTTTCTCTGCTGATGGTTTCGTTAAAACCACGGCTTGTGCGAAATTGAGAAAATGTATGATGACAGCCCGAGCAAGATCGCTGAACAGGGTCTGAGATATGGAGTGTTGATTCGGGAACACAGAGTCATAGAGCCTTCTTTCGGCGTTGAAGAGCACGGTGGTGCAATGCCGAACCACTTTGTTCCACGTCGCAATTTCTCCTTCCAGCGATTCCCATTGCATTCTATGAACTTCTTCCATGCTTACACTCACGTAACCAAACCTTTGCAATGCAGTTTTGAAAGCGCTTCGCCTGAAATTAGCAAAAGCCATGCAACACTCTGTCTGATAGCCTGCACAGATCATGGCGGTGGCAATCTTGTTCAAAATGGAAACTTTTTCTGGAGAGAATGCTGGCAACTCCTCATCCTCATCTGAGTTGGCACCGGCAGGGTTTGTCCTAGGGGACTCGTTCTCGGGAATGGCACACAGATCGGAGTCCTGGAGCTGAAGGGAACCAAAGGAGGTTGATTTCTTGGGTGTTTTGGACTGAAACTCGTAGTTGTTGCTAGATTTTGGATCTTGCAAAAGAGCGCAAAGGTCTTTCTCTAACAAAGACATTGCTTTTTCTAGGACACAGCTAGTTTTGTCCAAGGGCAAGGCACAAGGGAAAGTACTACTGCTCATACTCAAAGTGGCACAGAGCTTGGAGATGCGATCCACGACATCTAGAAAGGACTTGTCTTCCTCTGCCTCCTGCCCAAACTTGCTTCTGTGATTGTGACTTTGTCTGCCTGCGTTGTATTTATCCATCATAGAATCCAACAATTTGGGCAACACAAGGACGCAATCTGGAACTTCCGTAGGAGTGGTGTTGTGGAGAAAACGATCCACGTCCTCCAGAACTTGTGGGAGATCATGGAGGGCTTCCTCTTCTCCTTCCCAGTGTTGCCCTTGCCCGCTAAATGCTTCCGAGTCTTTGTCTCTGTGTTTTGGGGTGCCAACATTTCTTGATGAGAAGCTCCAGGACTTGTACATGGTAATGGTAATGCTATTGGTTGGAGCCACTAGCTACTAATTTGGTCTTGTATTGACATTTATTTATTTATTGTCATATATATATATATATATGTTGTTCAAATTCCATCAATCAAATATAGGGTTTGGATGGCACCATTTTGAAAAATCATGAGATAGATAGATTGAGGGAAAGGGATGAAGAAAGTGATTCCTTTTTCATTTTGTTAACTTCACCATTTGCCTTTCCAAATCCAAATCAAAATGACAAATGCCCTCTCTCTCTCTCTCTCTCTCTCTCTCTCTCTCTGTATCATTAATGAGTTTGGAAGGAAATGAAATGAAATGGCAGGCAGGCGTACGGACTTGCGGTGCATCCTATCCTATTCCTAGTTGGGTTCGCTGTTGGTCGTTATTTGTCTGTCTCTGTCATGTATTTTTTTTTTCGTTTATTTTACTTTCCAGCTATTTAGGTGGAGATGATACGCGATGTTTTGACCGTTGACCAAAATAGGAAGGCATTCCGATGTTTGTGTTGTGAGCAATTTATCCACCCATTTCCATCGAAAGCTGTACTCATTAGCTTTGCTTGCGCATAATTTGGATCTTCTGCGCCTCCTGCGGGTTGCTCCTTATTCATTTCATAGTTCATACCATAGTTTCAAGTGTTTCACTTGGTCCATTCAGGAACATCACTTTACATTAGAAATGTTCCATTTAATATTTTTCCCTTTGTTTGTTTGAAAAAATTAAAAAAAATAAATTATGCTAATAATTAATTATATGTATAATTAATTATTATAAAATCAATTATAATTAAAATTTATTTTTGTTTGGTATATTTATTGAAAAGTGATTTTAAGATAATTTATTTTATTTAGATGATATGAAAAAAATTATTTTTATATAATAAATTATGAAAAAAATATAAAATTATTTTATTTATAATATTTAATAAAAAATTATTATAAAAAATATTTCTCTCATTAAAATATAATTAAAAAATTTATCTAAAAATAAATTTTTTTATAAAAACAGATCATATTATAAATTTGTACTAAAATAATATTTTTATAAAAATAATTTTTTTATAAATTAATCTAGATATTCAAATATAATTTATTTTTTATAAAATAACTTTTTTTGAAAAACAATTAAATTAAAAAAAATAATTTTTTCTAAACAAGCTCTAATTCACCTCATAAAATGCAGACGGTGATGTACAACACTATCAGAGCTGACACGCTAGTCCATAAATATTGGCATGTTTGGTATGATGTATTTGGGTAACAAAGAAAGGAAAAGGGAAAGAAATGCTTCGCTCTTTATTTGGTATGCATGAGCAAGAGGGAAGAGATTTGGTGGGATAAACTTTTTGAGAGTTTCACAATTTTTTTATCTTTCCTTTCTCGGATGAAAAAAATAAAAAAAGGAAGGGAGAACATGAATTTTTTGTAAGTTCTACTAAAATATACATATATATATATATTTATTTATTTACATATATTTTCATTTTTTTCCTATAACAAACCAAACAAATGAAGGAAATTATTCATTCTTTTCATTGAATAATATTAAATAAAGAAAAGATAATTATTCCACTTCTTCTTTTCTTTCCTATGTATGATTTTTACCAAACCAAATCAAATCAAAGATAATTTTTATCCCAATACTATGTGCATAATTTAGACTTCTTGATTTTAAAGCTGCTCTATTTAATTGCAAAAGGTGGTTGTAAGCTCTTTAGACAGAACGATCCTCACTACATCAACTTCTTTTAAATATTAAAATAAAAGAGTTGAATACTTATAAAATACTCTAATGTTCAAGTAAATTATGGTGTAAATTGATAAAGAATAAAGAAAAATATATTTATCCTAGATGTTACTGTAATTATTTATAAGAATGAGAGTATCATAATAATCAAGTTGTAGATATGGACAAATTGGTCATTCCAAATACTTGTTGAAGACTTCTCAACATCTTTTTTAACTTGTACGTTGATCAATAATTAGTCTCCTTAAAAAGAACATTTCCTTTGTAAGGCATGTATGGTATTTGTATCTATTAGTAGTTAGGCAAAATCTCATTATGGATCAAAAGCTATGCTTTGTTATAGATGAAGTTCCCGTTTCGCCATTGTATTATCTCGAAACCTCTTGCCCTCACATTCTTCTTATAAGAAGCCCAAAATTTAGCACACCAATAAATTCTATTTGATTTGAAGCTCATATAGTCATATTCTTCGCTTTTGAAGAGATGCTGACATGGGTTGATCTATGTTGATTCAAGTCTGTAAAGCATTTTTCCAATCTTTTAGCGTGCGATTTTTTGCCATTAAGTAATGTTTTCATGTTCTAGTTGGACTAGATTATGTACATGAAACCCAATTTGTTCTATAAGACCAACGGATAAAAGTACTCTTCCATTCGAGGGATAAAAGTTCCAAAGCACTCAGTCGTAAGTGCCAGGTAATAAATTAGTCAGAACTAAACTACCAAAAAATATAACAAGAGGGGGGCATTTTAAGGGGAAAAAATAGAATAATGATAGTATTACACTCTTTTTTAGAAGTATATTATTATTTACATTTTTTTAAGAGTTATAATTAAATAAAAATAATAATAAAAAAATAAATATAATAAATGATATTAAAAAATATAAAATATATATATATATTATTTGTGATAAAAATATCATTATTAAAAAAAATATTACATATAAACCCCTTGAAAAATTTGTGGGTGAGGGGAGCTAAAGCCTCCCTTGCAATACATGACGCGCTGCCCCTGAAATTAGCAATATTAACATATTTATTTATAGACTTCGTATATTTGGGAGTTACTAATCTTTATTGCTTTTTTTTCTTGTTGGGCAGTTAGAAGTACACGTACAATTTCTCGTCCCAATATAATGGTATTTTGTAAAATTAAAATAATTTTACAGAATAATTACTTGCGTAAAATTTGGGTCCTCTCTATAGCTAGGCCCAGGTACAGTGCTTGTTTTCATTTTTGTTTTTAAAGGAAAAATGTACTTTTTATAGATGCTAAAAGTTTTAGCTCTTAAAATAAAAAAGGTGATAATTAATGACTCTTCTAAATAAGTTAACACAATGCTTCCTTAAGAGTTTCATAAAAACTTTTTTCTTTTTGGTATCAAAATTTATAAATACTTTATTTAGAGAAGAAAAAGAAGTTTATAAATATATGTATTCGTGTTGTTATAATAAGACTATCAAATTAATTTTGAGAGAACAAACGAGAAACAAAATATTCTAGAGTAAAGTGACAGAAAAAGAATGTTAAAAAAGAAAAATAAGTGAGAGAAAAAGAAGAATTGATATGCCCATTTCAAAGTGCGGAAGAGCACTACAAAGACTAAATTGGTTTTAAGACCCAAAGAAAAAAAGAAGACTAAATTGGTTTGATCAACGACAATGTAGAAGCCGGCGAAAATGCCCTAAGTATGGTAGATAATCCTTTGAAATAGAAACTTTCTTCTTACTTATACCACACTATTTCCCACGTGAAATTTGAATCTAGGAATGAGTGTAGAATGAACGAGTAAGGAAATATGGTTTTTCATTAATTAATTAATTAATAATAATAGTGCGGTGCAGCGTCAAGAACGTGTAAAACAAGGATGGTATAGGGAAGAAAAAAAGAGTATTTGATATTTTTTTATGGTAAAAGATACGGCGGCAATGGATCGTAGTGCGCCAATCATGGATGATGGAACTGACCTGACCGCAATGAGTAATTTTTTGATTTTAGACATTCAGAGGAGCAAAGCACGAGCTTCAGTCTCCACGCTCCACACATACACATACTGATACAGTTGCAGTCGTCACTCACACCTCTGTCTGTCACTTCGTACTCGTGGGTGCGACGCTTCACAGACTCTTGGTTCCTTCCGTTCCGCCTGCCTGTCATTTGACATGTCTGTCTCAATGTAATTGTAAACGTAATGGTTTATTTTTATTTAATTTAATTATGGTTTATTTATGAAAGTAAAATAAAGGGAGATCCAAGGCGAGGAGTGAGAGTAAAAGGGAAAAAAAACAGAAACAGAAATAGCTTTTTCCTTTGTGTTTGTTCTTTGTATCTATAGTTTGGTAAAATAGAGTTTAAAAGGTGCGTGTGCGTGAGCGTGGGAGTGGCATACAGATAGATTACAGAACTCAAAGGTCAACGCCCCTTCCTGTTTTGTTCTTTCTATCCCTCTTAAGTCTAATAACTTGTTGTGAGCACAGAAGCAAGTTCATCTTTCTTCTTCTTCTTCTTCTTCTTTTTTTTAATATGTTTTTGAGCTGTTCTCCCATCCCACCAAACCAATTACCATAGCATTCTTCTTTTTAATAATTAATTAAATCATACAATACAATCTCTTTTGTTTTAGAATTGCTTCTGCCTCTGAATTTGTTTGAATAGGGAGGTGAGGAAATAGGAATGGGCTGTTTTTCGTGTTTCGATTCGAAGGAGGATGAGAAGCTCAATCCTAATCCTCAGCAGGAAACCCGTGACCATGAACATGGTCATCATCATCATATTTCCAGATTGCCTTCTGCCTCTGGTTGGTTAATTATTTTCTTTCATTTCTTTTTATAATAATAATATTATTTATTTATTTATTATCCAATCCAACTCAACTCGTTGATCTGATCTGATTATCTCTCATTTATGTTAATGTTAGCTTCCAATCCTACTATGAAATTAATTGTAATGTTTTTCTCTTCTTCATCTTATTCATATTCCTTTCATCACTCAAGGTTTTTCACTTTCACAAATCACACCCCATTCCAAACCTTCTTTCTTTCTTTTACAAATATGAAATCAGATCCCAGTTTAGTGCCATATCTTAATTGACTATAAGTTACTTATAATTGACAAAGCTATGTGGTGAGTGGTGAAGCTTCATCACGTCATCACTGCTGTTATGTATGTCCTAATCCAATTCAACCTCTCACAGTCACAGTTTTTATTTTGAACTACTTAATTGATCCTCAGTCCTGACCATTCTTTATTTTGGAGCAGACAAGCTACGCTCAACAACGAATGGAGGCTCCAAAAGAGAATTGACATTGCCTGCTCTCAAGGATAAGGACAAGAACAAGGACAAGAACAAGGACGGACCCGCTGTCCAAATTGCCGCTCAAACTTTTATTTTTCTTGAACTTGCAGCCGCAACCAAAAACTTCAGGCCCGAGTCCTTTTTAGGGGAAGGTGGTTTTGGAAGGGTGTACAAAGGGCGCCTGGAAAGCACGGGTCAGGTAATTCTTTCTATTCTTTATCCAACTGATTTTATCATCATCAAACGCTGTTATGTTTTTACCTTTTACTCTTCAATAAAAAAAAAAAAAAGAACATGATGTCATATTCAAATTCTTCTTATGGGTACTAAAAGAGATATATTATGCATGGTTATCTCAGCACTATCTCCAATTTGCTTACATAAGCAATTGCTAGGATCATACTCCTCTTTCTAAACCATTGATTTGCTTTTGCCCTTTGTCCATAATTTTACAATATTGCTTTTATTGTTACTTGATACAGTTGCAAAACAGGAAAAAGGAAACAAGGGTATTATTTTCAATTTCTCTTGATTATTTTGATGAACTTAATCCCTTAATTTTCCTGCAAAATGTTGAATTATGTTTGTTTAAATCTGATATACCTTGTTATTGTGCGCTGCAAAACCCTTTACTTGCATAATTTACAATTTGGCTAAAAGGAAAATATTCATTCATATGTTTAAATATAAGCTTTCTTCTTAATCAGATATCTTATAACATTGGCCCAACTAGCCATGCTCTTGTTTCTGCTTCTCTCTCAATTTGCAATTTTCACTTTTGGCAACTTATCACAATACTTTTTTTTTTTTGGTAAGGGACATGATTCGTTCCCACTTTGTATTCCTTACACCATCCTTTACCACTTTCCTCGCAAAGGAATTGATCCCTTGCACAAAGCCCCATACACGGCAGTTCTCATGTGCAAGGATTGGACCAATCCGGGATTGAAATTGGGTAAATTACACTAAAAAAGTGTGCGAATAACAGCACTATTTTTTTAATGAAAGATGCTAAATCTTAATCTCAAAAGCTCAAACAGTTTTTGTTTGGTTGAGGTGGTGACTATTGAGTCCTGACATTTGTTCATTTACCTTTACAGGTTGTTGCTGTTAAGCAGTTAGACAGAAACGGTCTTCAGGGTAATCGGGAATTCCTTGTGGAGGTTCTCATGCTCAGTCTACTACACCACCCTAACCTTGTGAATCTCATTGGATACTGTGCGGATGGGGACCAACGCCTTCTAGTTTATGAATTTATGCCATTGGGATCATTGGAAGACCACCTTCACGGTATGGTTTGTTGTACCCCTCTCCTGATTCCATGATTAGAATTTGTTTTAAGTATTTTGTCAGATATTATGAAATTGGGAATTAGTATTCTCTTTTAGAAATTAGTATCCTGAACACCAAGACCAGTAGCTAATACGTTTCAAAAAAATCTAAGTCTCATCAGTATCTGACTATCTGTGCACTGCAGCCTTATGCAGTACTAGTACATGTTGTTGTTTTAGCTTTGATATTTCAAAAGTCTATGTCTCACATTGCTTAGTCTTCAAAGTTTTAAAGAGTTTATAAATCAACATGTGCTTTTTATAGAAAATATTTGAAGAAACAAATGAGCTGTGGTGGCTCGCTGTACAAGACAAAAATTTCTGGAGGCTCATAGGCTAGTGCAAATCATCGCTGTTCTTGCCCTTGCGCGTGATATCATGAGACCGAATCTTTTTGTGAAATATTTAATTAATTTTTTGAGCATACTACCTAAAAAATGATGTTTTTGAAGAAGTCAAAACTGACTTGGTAAACGGACAGATTTTGTTCCTAACGTTCCAATTAGTTTTCAACAATCAAATCCGTTTCTAACGTTATTATTCCAACAGTCATATTTTCTAACGTTGTTTTCTGTTTTTTCTAAACGGCTCTTTCTTACCTTCTTTAAATACCTTTTTCTAACGGTGTTTTTCATACTGCTATACGTTTCTCTACCTCTTCTGAAAAATAACGTTCTCTTCCTTGAGTTAACTACAAATCATTGCTCGCAACCTCGTGCCTTCGCCGAGAAAGCCTGTTGAATCTGGGGATTCGCACACCCGTGCGATAAAAATGAAATTGATTGGACATGTCTTCTCACACGCCTCAGGCTATTGTTTGTTTGTCATTTTCTACGTTGTCTCCTAATCAAATCTACAACAATCTCGAGGATTTTAAACTATGGCTGACAACAATGCTGACAATCAGGCTACTGCTTCCGCTCCCGCTCCCAACAATCGTGACGCTGTCCTTTCGCCACCTCCAACTCCAGTCACCTATGCAAAGCCATTTCCAGATATCTCGAAAATAGAGCTTTTCGGTGGCCAAAACTTCAAAAGGTGGCAGGAACGTGTTCATACCATCCTCGACATGCATGGAGTCGCTTCCGCACTTACATAGAACCCAGAGGTTCTAGTTGGTTGGCCTGATTCGCCATCACACCAATCCAAAATTGATTCAGGATTGGACACATGCAAACAAGGTATGCCGTCACACAGTTATTAGCACACTTTCTAACGATCTGTTCGATGTGTACTGTTCTTACAAGGATGCGAAGGAGATATGGGACTCCATAACCATAAAGTACACCGCTGAAGATGTCGGGAAGTAGAAATTTGTCATTGGCAACTACTACCGCTGGGAGATGACCGAGGACAAAGGTATCAAAGTTCAAATCAATGAATACCATAAGCTATTGGAGGATCTCAAGGCCGAAAACATCACCCTCTCTGACGAATTTGTTGCTGGACTCCTCATCGAGAAGCTGCCTCCATCATGGAAGGACTACAAGCAACAGCTGAAGCACAAGTACAAGCAACTGTCACCCTCAGATCTGATCACGCACATTATCATTGAAGATACCAATCGAAGAGAGTATCAGGCTGCAAGGGCGAAGGCTTTGGCTTCTCAAGCAAATCTAGTTCAAATAAATCACCCAAAAAAAGGTATGACAATAACAAAAGGTCTTCTGATCACTTTCCTAGAGTTACTAATCCCACTTTCAAAAGAAAAGGTGCTTGCTATGTTTGTGAAAAGTCAGGTCATCATGCTCCTCAATGCAGGCATAGAGTGAGAAACGATAATCCTCCCAAGCCAAAGGCAAATTTGGTGGAAGGAGATGATATTGTGGCTGCGGTCGTTTCTCAAGTTAACATTGTGACCAATGTGAACAAATGGTTGGTAGACTCTGGTGCTACCAGGCATATTTGTGCGAACAAAGATGCTTTTACCTCCTACACTTCTGTGGGGGATGATGAAGAACTTGTGTGTCTTGGAGATTCTCGAACTGCTGCAGTTTCGGGAAAATGGAAAGTTCTTCTAAAGCTCACATCTGGGAAGACCTTGGCTTTAAATGATGTACTTCATGTGCCTAATATTAGGGCCAATTTGATTTCTGTATCACTGTTGGGAAATGCTGGGATTAAAGTGTCATTCGAATCTGACAAGATAGTAATGACAAAAAATAATGTCTTTGTGGGAAAGGGCTATAGTGATCAAGGACTTTTTGTACTCAAGTCATTTCTGAAATTATTAATAAAATTGCATCTTCTTTCGCTTTTACTTGATTGATTCCGTTGATATGTGGCATGCTAGATTAGGACATGTTAATATTTCTTATATTAAGAAAATGCGATGTCTTGGTTTAATTTCTGCGAATAGTGATGTATGCTTAAATAAATGTGATATTTGTATTAAATCAAAGTTAACTAAAAAATCTTGTCTTTCTGTACAACAACGTGAATCTGAATTACTTAGTTTAATTCATACCGATCTAGGAGATTTAAAAAATACAATGACTAGAGGTGGTAAAAATATTATGTGACCTTTATAGATGATTTTTCTAGATATACTAAGGTTTATTTAATTAGAAATAAAGATGAAACTTTTGAAATGTTTGTTTCCTATAAGGCAGAAGTAGAAAATCAATTAAATAGAAAAATTAAAAGGGTTAGATCCGATAGGGGTGGTGAATATATCTTATTTAATGAATTTTATGAAAAAGAAGGAATAATACATGAAGTAACTCCCCCTTATTCACCTGAATCTAATGGTGTAACTGAAAAAAAAAATAGAACTTTAAAAGAAATGATGAATGCAATGCTAGTTAGTTCTTCTGCACCCGATAACCTTTGGGGAGAAGCCTTATTAACTGCATGTTTTTTGCAAAATAGGATACCTCATAAGAAAACTGGTAAAACACCCTATGAATTATGGAAAAGTTATATGCCTAATTTAAAATATTTAAAAGTGTGGGGGTGTCTAGCTAAGGTTATGCTTCCTGATCCTAAGAAAAGAAAAATAGGAACCAAAACTTCTGATTGTATGTTTATTGGTTATTGTCAGGCAAGATTATGAGGTTTTTCACTTTGAACGTAGTCCGCTTGCTTATAGGTTCCTTGTTTTGCTTAAGCGATGTGCTTGATCATAATACAACAATGGAAACTAAAAATATTAAATTCAAATTTTTAGAACATATATTTCCTTTGAAATCTGGAAATAAACAATCTTTAGAAAATATTTCTTCAGGAAATTATTGTGAAAACTTATATGAGGATTTGAGAAGGAGTAAAAGACAAAGAAAAGTATCATTTTTTGGAAATGATTTTTATACTTATCTTGTTGAAAATGATCCTTTGTCGTTTTAAAGCTATTTTATCTTCTCGATGCTCTATTTTGGAAAGAAGCTATTAAACCGAAATTGATTCTATTTCAAAATGCAACACATGGACTTTAGTTGACTTACCTCCGGAACAAAACCTATTGGTTGCAAATGGATTTTTAAAAGAAAATATAATCCCGATGGTTCGATTGAAAAATACAAAGCTAGATTAGTAGCAAAAGGTTTTACTCAAAAACAAAATATTGATTATTTTGATACCTTTGCTCTGTGACGACTGAAAAATTTCTTCAATTCGGATTTTGATAGCCTTGGCTTCAATTTACAAACTTGTTATTCACCAAATGGATGTTAAAACTGCTTTATTAAATGATGATTTAGAAGAAGAAATTTATATGACACAACCTGAAGGATGTGTAATTCGTGGTCAAGAAAATAAAGTTTGTAAACTTCTCAAAACCTTATATGGTTTGAAACAAGCACCAAAACAATGACATGAAAAATTTAATCAAATTTTGATTGATGATGGTTTTACTTTTATTGAAGTTGATAAATGTGTTTACACTAAATTAATGAATGGTGAATGTGTAATCATATGTTTATATGTGGATGACATGCTTATTTTTGGTACTTGTAATGATATTGTGATAAGAACAAAATCTTTTCTCACATCTAAGTTTGATATGAAAGACATGAGTGAAGCAAGTGTAATACGAGGAGTCAAGATCATAAGGAAGGGTGATAGTATAACACTATCCCAAGAACATTATGTAGAGAAACTTCTTAGAAAGTTTGGTCATTATGACTCGAAACCAAATGAGTACCCTTTATGATTCTAACTCTCAATTAAAAAGAATAGAGGTGATTCATGTTGCTCAATCCGAGTATGCCCAAATTATTAGAAGTTTATTACATTTAATGAATTTTTCGAGACCCAGACATAGCATATCTTCATGGGGAGATTGAGTCGATATACTCAAAGTCCAAATCGGGATCAACTCTAATTGTGCACTTGTCGACTCATAAGATATTTGAGAGGTACCATGAACTATGGTATAGTGTATAGTGAATTTCCCGCTGTATTAGAAGGATATAGTGATGCTAACTGGATATCAGATTCAGATGAGACAAAATCTACTAGTGGTTATGTATTCACACTTGGTGGTGGAGCGGTTACTTGGAGATCAGCCAAACAAACTATAATTGCAAGATCCACTATGGAGTCAGAGTTTGTAGCTCTGGAGTTGGCTGGTAGTGAGGCTGAGTGGTTAAAAAACTTCTTGGCAAATATTCCTTTAGGAATAAAACCAACACCATAAGTGTCAATGCATTGTGATTGTCAAGTGGTAATAGCCATTGCAAAGAATAAGACCTTCAATGGTAAAAACAGACATATACAATTGAGGCATAATGTGGTAAAGCAGCTGCTAAAAGATGGAACAATATCAATTGATTATGTGAAGTCAGAAGTGAACTTGGCCAATCCTCTGACAAAGCCTCTTGGGAGGAAACCAATATATGAAACATCGAGGGGAATGGGACTTAAGCCAATTTGAAATTAATTTTGTTAAAGTGATGGTAACCCAACCTTTGAGATTGGAGATCCCATGAAGAAGGTTCATATGGGTAAAAACAAGTCACTTGTTAGATCTCGCTAGCACTAATAACTTTGTCCCTTCCTATGGTGTGAGATGTGCTAGATTGCATTATTGAGAGGATAAGCTTAAAAGCTTTTAATGATTTTCATATCCCTTATGGGTGGTATATGATTTGCAGCATACACTTGATGAAATCACCTATATGAGTGTCAAGTGAGGCCACTTGTATGAGATTATGGCATATCTCTAGAGCACTCATGAATTACTGTGCACGCGCATGGCCTATTAGCTAAACAATGAAACAAATAATCTGAGAATTGTGGGGGTGTAGTGTGACTAGTAGACCTCTAATATACACAAAGTGTTTTTGGTTCATAGAAGTTTACTTCACCAACTCACTTGTATGTTATGTCTCATCCGTCTAGTGTCCTGGTTCATAGTCCAAAAGACACCAGATTCGATGCATTTACACCCATGGTGTTAACCCAGAAAAATCTTGTTTTAAAATTTTCTTAAATATTTCTTTAAACTTTTGAAATATGTGGGGATTGTTGTTGTTTTAGTTTTGATATTTCAAAAGTCTATGTCCCACATTGCTTAGCCTTCAAAGTTTTAAAGAGTTTATAAATCAACATGTGTTTTGGGCTTTGTAAGAAACAAATGAGGTGGTGGGCTCGCGCGCACAAAAATGGGCTGGAGGCTCATGGTTAGTGCAAATCATCGATTTGCCCCCCCTGCGCGTGATATCATGAGACCCGAATCTTTTTGTGAAATATTTAATTAATTTTTTGAGCTTACCGGAAAAATAATGTTTTTGAAGAAGTCAAAACTGACTTGGTAAACGGACAGATTTTGTTCCTAACATTCCAATTAGTTTTCAACAATCAAATCCGTTTCTAACGTTATTATTCTAACAGTCATATTTTCTAACGTTGTTTTCTGTTTTTTCTAAACGGCTCTTTCTTACCTTCTTTAAATACCTTTTTCTGACGGTGTTTTTCATACTGCTATACGTTTCCTCTACCTCTTCTGAAAAATAACGTTCTCTTCCTGGATTAACTACAAATTTCTCTGCTGTTCTGCAACCTCGGTCTCCGCCGAGACGAGCCTGTTGAATCCTGAGGGATTCGCACACCCGTGCGATAAAATCCTTGAGGACAATGTCTTCTCACACGCCTCAGGCTATTGTTTGTTCGTCATTTTCTACGTTGTCTCCTAATCAAATCTACAACAGTACAAAGGATGACAATATTAGAAATTATCCGAAGTTTAGAATTTCTGAGCAAAGACAGTGTCAGATGTTCCATGATCTAATATCATTGATGAAATTATGGTATAGTTTAAATTACTCATATGTGCTTTGCAATATAGAAAAATATAATTGAATGCTCTAAAGCAAATAGCTGTGCTGAAATTAAATCCTGTAGTAGTCAGTGTATTCTGGGACATACTTGACTTTCTCTTCTAGAATCTCATTTCTTGTCAGTGAGTGGGCTGTTCTTGCAGGGTAACCTTGGCTAAGTTCTTGTAGACCAACATTTGTTCTCTACCGTGCATGTTGTTTATTCTTTTCTTACATATCTACTTAAAGGTGATAAGAGAATTTCCCTTTTGGTGGTTTTAACTATTCCATAGCTTTTTGTCTTGAACTTATTATGGTGACAAAGAATTGCCTGTGGGTTTTTGCCCTTGTACGGGAACACCTATGCTTATTATGTTATGCGCTTTTAGTTATTGTTTTCCATGCTTTGCCTCTCTAATGCATATGATTATAGCTGTTAAGAGTTCTTGATTTTGCTATTTCATTATTTTCAAAGTTTATTCTGTTCTCATTATATACTTCCATTCCCATAATTTGTGCTAAGAATCTAAATTATAAGTCATGTTTTTTCCCATAATAACTTTGGCTGAGTCACATTGAAGCTATAAAATTCCAGGCAACATGATGCAATTTTCATGATTTGAGATTGCAGCTTCCTCAATAAATCATTGATCGGAATAATTTCTCGTGGTTCTCCTTATAAATGGGTGCTTGTTAGTGTTAGCACCAACCAAGAGGCAGCTAAAAAATGAAATTGAAATTGGCTTTATGCCTTTCTAAAACTCGGTAGCTTTTCTTGTTTCATATTCTGTTGCTCTCTCTCTCTCCCCTGATTTTTCCGCCAGGCTGTATAGTACAGTGAAGTTGAAGTGATTATTGGGGCTGAGCTTTTGGGTTGGAGCCAGGCTTCCTGATAGAGAAAATTAAATATCAGCCCGGTCTGAATAAAAGTAGGAGGGCCAAAGGCTCCTTCCAAAATTCCATTTAAAAATAAAAACTAATTTTAAATTAAATAAAAGTTTTAGACAAAAAAGGACATTTTTAAAAATATGAGTTAAACCTGTTAAAATTATGAGATAAGGGGTTTTCATATTGAAAAGTGAGATAAATTCATATTTTAATACGAATTAAAAAATTATTACATAGATTATATTCGGGCAAGGTTCTAGTTGGTTGGCCTGATTGATATATGTTTTTCAAAGCCTAAGTTTGGCCCGAGTAATTCAAACCTGGGCCTGAAAGCCCTAATAGGAATTTCTACAGTGAAGATTCTGCTTTAGTTGTTTTAGCCTTCTTATTTGCCCATTAATTTTACTAGAGATCTATGAGGCTGGGAATAAAATTTGAAACGAAGAGCATTGACAATGTAGGATCTGGAACCCAAAAATTAATTGAATTTCTTGGTTGAAAGAAGATAAAATAGAGGTAACTATTATATATCCATTGAAATCTTGAAATTGCAAGGTAGAGGTATTATAGAGTAGAGGACTTAGTAAACCCTACTCTATCTTGCCCAAAAATGCAATACTTCTATCTACATTAGTAGGAATATAAGCTGAAACATCTTCTAATTGGGTCTCAACTATTGGTAAAGCAGTCATACTTCCTTCATATAAATGAGAAGTTGATTTAGCATCTCTTTCCAAAAGACGTGAATGCAAATAAAAAACATTTCCTGGATAAGCTTCACGGCCCTGCTGTCTTCAAGATAGAATAGACATTTGGCCATAAGCAATATAGTTTAGGCAAATCCACGTTCAACTTCCATGGACAGGGGCAGACCTACGTTCACAGTGAGGTTAGCGGCTGCACCCGCTGAAGAAATTTTTTTCCTCTAATGAAATATACAGTAGCAAGATTATTATAATATTAAATATTTATAATGTTTGCAGCCCCAAACAAATATTGCTGGTTCCGCCCCTGACCATGGAGGATATTATAGAGTAATGGACTTAGTAACTAATGGCTATTGAAACTTCCAAACCATAGATTTAACAATAAGGAAGGATGTAGCAATGCATCTTGAACCCATTCAGTGCTCCATGTTAGCTCCTTCAACAGAGACATACAGAGAAGAATAAAGTTATGACACTGGAAAGTTTATTTATCAATGATGATGCATATATATGCTATGTGGTGATCAAATCTAGAACGTTTTTCTGAAAAAACTTAATGAACTTAGTGTGTGGACTAGCCTCCCATGTCAATTCCAAGTTACAGAAAAGGCTTGCCATATATATGATAACGATTGTATTGTCTGCTAGAGGTGTTTTCTTTTTGCCTTGTAGCATATTTGTCTTCTGATGACTGAGGAGTATCTCTAAACTTTGGGAAGAGTGGAGAATAAATGCCGTGTCTGTTACACTACTACCTTCTTAATCATAATGTAGTTATCTTGATAACAAACTAACCGTTAATTCGCTGTTTATTGGCTGTTGTCCAGATCTTCCCCCTGATAAGGAGCCATTAGATTGGAAAACTCGGATGAAAATAGCTGCTGGTGCCGCAAAAGGATTGGAATACCTACATGACAAGGCAAATCCTCCAGTCATTTATAGGGACTTCAAGTCATCTAATATATTACTTGATGAAGGATATCATCCAAAGCTTTCAGACTTTGGTCTTGCAAAGCTTGGTCCTGTTGGTGACAAATCACATGTTTCCACCCGTGTCATGGGAACTTATGGTTACTGTGCTCCTGAGTATGCTATGACTGGACAACTGACTGTGAAGTCTGACGTATATAGTTTTGGGGTAGTCTTCTTGGAGCTGATTACCGGCCGTAAAGCCATTGACAGCACCCAGCCCCATGGAGACCAAAACCTTGTCACATGGGTAGTCCTCTAATCTTGTGATTTTAAGTTAGTTTGGCTGGCATGCATCGACTTATGCATACATATACAATGGAGCGGTAATGGTGGTTTTATATGTTTGAGCAGGCACGTCCACTGTTCAATGACCGCAGGAAGTTTCCAAAGTTGGCAGATCCGCGGCTGCAGGGGCAGTATCCCATGCGGGGTCTTTACCAAGCTCTAGCTGTGGCATCAATGTGCATCCAAGAACAGGCAGCAACACGTCCTCTGATTGGGGATGTGGTGACGGCCTTCTCTTATCTGGCCAACCAGGCATATGACCCCAGCAATGCTGGGCATGGTTATAGGGGAGCTGGTGATCATCATAAAAGGAACAGAGATGATGAAGGTGGAAGAATATTGAAAAATGATGAAGGTGGTGGATCTGGACGCAGATGGGATTTGGAAGGATCTGAGAAAGATGACTCCCCTCGTGAACCTGCGAGGATGTTAAATAGGGATCTTGATAGGGAACGTGCCGTAGCTGAAGCCAAGATGTGGGGAGAGAACTGGAGAGAAAAAAGACGACAAAGTGTGAAGGGCAGTTTTGATGGTTCTAACGCCTAGTTTCTTTTGTGCAAATCCCAGCACCGTCTTCTGTATCTTTGGTTGTGACCATGCAGATGCAATGGAAGGTGGAAATTTTTGGGAGCTCATCTTTCGTTGAGCTGGTACTGGTCGGATTTGGTTGGCCATTGACCGGGTTCTATTTATTTTTTTGGAATCTGTCTTGAGGCGGCTGCAACGAAACATAATGAACCTGGTACCAAAATCTTTTCATTTACCTCGTGGGCAAGAGCATATTGGAGTTGGAGACCGTATATTATTTGCTAGAACTAGGAGTGTCAGTGTCAAGGTTATAAGATTATGAGGTTTTTCAAAAATGCTGCAGACTGCAGTAAAAACATACAAGGATAAAATACTTCTTTCAAACTATAAAGAAGGGACGCCGACAAGGACACAGATACGAAAACACTTTAAATTCAAATTTTATAAGAGATATATATATATATATATATAAAATTATAAAATTTAAATAAAAAATTCATAATTCATTAATATCATTTTTATAAATTTGAAGATTTATAATATCTTAATATATGTTATATGTATCCAATATTTATTATCTAATAAGTCTTTCTTAAAAAATATGAAATATTATTTTTATTGATATATTTTAAAAATTCTTTTAAATAAATTTCTTTTAATAGAACTAACAATGAATTAGTACATGTGCATAAAAAAAATTACTTAGAGGGAATATTGGTATGAAGCAAACCTCAGTGATGACGAAATGAACGATTTAGTACGAGTAAAGGTAGAAAGAGCAGATAAAAATAGTCGTGTATAAAAAGATAAAATTTAAAAGTCTAATAGTGATATATGAAAAGATAAAACTTAAAATATTGATATGTGAAAATAGTGACTTGAGACATTAGTTATGTGACTGGGTTTGAGTGAGTTATGAACTTACTAATTGAACGTTAATCATGAAAATTATTTTTAAAAAATATTATTGGATTGTATTCAAATCGTGTTCTAAACGTGTCCAAACGTGTTCGAAACGTATTCAAACGTGTCCGAGACGTGTTCAAGTATATCCGAGACGTGTTCAAATTAAAAAAATAATATTTTTAATAAGACACATTTTGACAAGCAGACACGTCTCAACAACAGCGTGTCCGTGCTTCGTAACTTTCAACTCATTTTTGGTTTCCTTTCGTTTGAGCGAAAATGCGAAATTCCAAAATTCTTTGTAATGTCTTTATGGTAATCTTAGCAGTAAGCATAAATTTTTATATAACTAACATGCAATTATAATGCAGCCTTCTACGGTGACGGAAAATTTGTTAAAAGTTGGATAACAATAGTATTCATTTTCCTCAGTAATCGAGCAGGATAAAAATGTTATCAACTTTACTTTTGACAAGCATTATCTAAGTCGTTTAAGTTGTTATTGTTTTGTCTTATGGTGAAAAGCATGCTACCAGACTGGGATCCTCTACAGTGTTTAAAAAACTGCACATAGTATTAGCCATGAAAAAAGTATTATTTCATAGCCAAAAAAATATTGTAAACATAATTCAACAAACATGAGCCATTAGATTGAGAACTACAGCTCATGCACTTCATGCAGTTCTTTCTTGAATCGCAGAGGATCCAGTTCCCATGCTATCCAACCAGAAGGAGGATTCTTCAATGCACCTAAATGTGTGCAGTGCATGAATGCATCAAGTGGATCGATCCGTAGATTTAATGATAAAAAAATTTAACGGTGAGGATTAGTTACCCTTAACTTGTTGTGCAAGTTAAAACCCACAACTGAACAAATTTTAAAATGTACATAGTCTTGACCAATTACAGAATGGTCTATTCAACTTGCTGTCTAACTTAAGGTTATCTATATGACGAATTACAGAGGTATGAGAATCTCTAGAACAATAGCCAAAAAATTAATAATAACTCTAATTGTAAACTTCAAGTAGAAGAGAATAGTGATGTTTCTACAGTATCTATACTCTCAGTAGGTATTCCTCTTAGATCGATATGAGCATTATGGCAAGATATAAGAACAAATCTTTAATGAACACTGTTGAGGCCTTGAGGGATTCAATTTTTGGATGAATATGCTTCTGTTACAGCTTCCATTTTGGTACAAAGAGAGAGAGAGAGAGAGATGAAAGGCAAAGAGGAAGGGACGAATCAGGCGAGGTGAGGTGGTTAGAGCCACTACTGATGGTGACTGTAGATGGTAAACTAGCGATGAAAACCACCTTGTTCGACGGTGACGACCATTGTGTGTGGACCAGTGACGGTGATGCGCTAAACTAGCAGCTCTTCGAACCCACAATGACGATGACTTGCATAAATCAGCAGCTCTTCGAACGAACCACGACGATGACCACCTTGCGCGAACTAGCGGCAGCGATACGCGATTCAGCAGAACTTCGAACCATCGGCCGTGACGATGCGTGATTCAGCAGCTGTTCGATCCAGCGACTTCGTTGCGATCTTCAAGAAAAAAAGAACTCTAGGTCATTTCTAATATACACTCTACTATGCAGGGAACAGAGTGTATGATGTATTTAGTGTATCTTAATTATTGATTGTGTTAAAAAATACATCAATAACTATGATCAACTATCTGTAACCTGTTGCATTGTTCACCATCATTGCTCACTGTCTCTGTCAGAAATATTGTTTACGTCGAAAAAATATTGTTCACATCAAAAAAATATTGTTGATGTCGAAAAAATATTATTTACGCCGGAAAAATATTGTTCATAGTCGAGAAAATACTGTTCATGTGAAAAAACATTGTTTATACCCGAAAAATTGTACTGTTCATAGACAAAATTACTGTTCATGCAGTTATTATTTTATTTTTAAGTTGCATAATTGTATAAAAAATTATCGTTAAAATAATATTAGTTAAAATTATACTAGTTTTATATTTTTTTATAAATAATTGTGCATATTAAAAACTCTACTGATTTTATTGTGTTAAATATTATCGGTTAAAATCGTAGAATTTTCAATATACACGATTATTTATAAAAAATATAAAAACTAATATAATTTTAACTCGCTATTATTTTACTTGTATTATTTACATAATTATACAACTTAAAATAATAAATAGTATAACCCAAAAAAAAGTGGTGGCCGACAGATAGTGATCGATGACGATGAATGATTCTTGACCAACAAATGATGATGATGATGATGTGTAAAAAAAAAAAAAAAAATTAATTTGAAAAAAAAACTAACCTAAAAAAATTAATCTGAAAAAAAATTAACTTGAAAAAAAAAACTAACTTAAAAAAAATGTTAACCTAAAATAAAAGGAAAAAAAAAAATCTGCTATTACATATAAAAGATAAAGTATATGGTACACTCAAAATTGATAAGGTGTATAATAACACCCACCCCAGTGCCATTGGATTCAAAGTTTTGATTTTGAAGTATGTTTTACTCAGGATTTGAAGATATGCAAATTTACAATTTTTGGATTCAAAAATCATTTTTTTATTTTAATTTTCTTTTTTCTATTAATCTTTCTAGAAATTTGTTAAATAATAATATAATTTTTAAAAAATTAAAAACATAACTCAACAAAGACATGTAATCTAATATTAAAATACATTTTATCATTAAAATCTTTAAAGTACTATGTTGAAATCTTTAAAATTATCTTTTAAATTTAAATTAATAATAATAATAATAATAATAAAAAAGAAACCTAGATCAACTCGTGTCAAACTGTTTAAATGAGTCACCCAAGTTT
Source organism: Ormosia semicastrata (assembly GCA_029884595.1). Classification (NCBI taxonomy): domain Eukaryota; kingdom Viridiplantae; phylum Streptophyta; class Magnoliopsida; order Fabales; family Fabaceae; genus Ormosia; species Ormosia semicastrata. The sequence goes on from JAQQTO010000059.1 coordinate 72,882,911, forward strand.
AATACAAAAACCCATTATAAATAAGAGCCGGAATAGCTCAAGGCCAAGTCACAGGTAAAAGTTGATTTCGCTAGGTTCTCAAATCATGAATGTGTTAAAATGAGTTGGCTCATATGCTTAGTTACTTACATATAGTCATACGACTCATGAATGTTTATTTATCCACATGACACTATCACAACATATTTTTTATACTGGTGGCTAGTTTCGTTCATATAAGCAGAGATATATATGATCTATGGTGTGAGCTAAAATGCTAGATATCTACATTTTATTTGGATACTTTATATTAAGTGAAATGGAATGAAATAATATGTAATGAAGTGAAATAAAAATTTTATATTATTGTTTGGATATTTAATAGTGAAACAAAAAAATTATTTCTTTTATTTGAAAATTCTAGTAGAAGTGAATTGAATAGTAAAAATTATAAATTTAATAGATACTCATATGTTGCCCTTATTTTATTCTTACATTTTTCTTAAAGTTTCAAATAAATATAGTACAAGAAAAAAGTTTCAAATTTATTACTACTTTGTTCTACCAAAGTCGAACGAATGTGGTTAATGTATTTAAGAAAAGAAAATAAATCTCAATCAAATGAAATGGTTCTATGGTGTAGTGGTTAGCACTCTGGACTTTGAATCCAGCGACCTGGGTTCGACTCCCGGTAGGACCTTAATATTGCGAATTTGTTGTAATTGTAATTTAAGTTTTCTCTGTGATTTCACTTCAGTCAGTATCTATTTCATTTGATTTTACCCCTTTTGTTTGTTTAAAATTAAATTAATAAAATTTATTTCCTTCACTATTTGTATTTGTATATGCCTGGAAGTGGAAAAGGGGAATGGAGGAAGAGAAATACAAAACCCTAGAAATTGTGCAGAAGAACCCAAAATCCGGTGTGTTGTACCTTTACCTGAATCGACCCTCACAACGCAACGCTCTTTCGCGTGATTTCTTCTCAGAGTTCCCAAAAGCCTTGTATGCGCTGGACCACAACCCTGACGTCAACGTCATCGTGTTATCCGGTGCTGGGGACCACTTCTGCTCCGGCATCGACCTCTCCGTTTTGAACTCTATCTCCCACGATGCACCCTCCAGTGAGAGTCTCCGGCGACAGATCCTCGCTATGCAAGATTCCGTGACGGCCCTCGAACGCTGCCGGAAACCCGTGATTGCTAGTATACACGGAGCTTGCATCGGTGGTGCAATTGATATCGTAACCGCCTGTGACATAAGGTTCTGCACCAGGGACGCCTTTTTTTCGGTGAAAGAGGTGGACTTGGCCCTCGCGGCTGATCTCGGAACTCTTCAGAGGTTGCCCAGTATTGTCGGCTACGGCAATGCCATGGAGTTGGCTTTGACGGCTCGCAGGTTTTCCGGTTTGGAGGCTAAGGACTTGGGCCTTGTTTCTCGCGCTTTCCATTCTAAACACGAGCTTGATGAGGCTGTCTGGGATGTCGCTCAGGGTCAGTTAATTATTCGCTTTGAACTTGGCCATTGAATTCAATTTGATTAAATACCTCACACTCTCACTCTTCCTTCAATTTGCATAAATATTAGGTGCACTGCAGGTGATGGACATATTGATTCTTATTCAGTTACTTCTATTAAGTTCAGTTTTAGCATGCAATTTCGTTTTTATTACTGCTAGTGCTAGTGCCTATTGCCTGCTTTATGCAAATGCATGATCAGGCTTTTGTGCTAGTTCCTTTTGAGGTATGCTATTTGCAGACTTTTGTGCATATTATTTCTATACCTACACTCGTTGCAGCATCTAACTTACACTTGAGTGACTCACCTAAATTTTAACTGGTATCACTTATATATATGTGTGTGTGTGAGACAGAGAGAGATTGTGTCTATGTGTCTGTGTAGCACAGGTTTCTGCACACTACCCAAATGCATTTTCCTTCATTTTATCATTATGTCTAGAGATCTATATGGATTGATTCTCTATACGATGTGTGTGGCTCGATTTCCTTCCCTTGCCAGGTCTTCGTCCATTCTGTTCTCCCATCCCTCTGCTTCTCTCTTTCTCCATGTTTGTTATTGTTCTGATTTATGATTTTGACCCTTGACAGCAATTGCTGCCAAGTCTCCCCTTGCAGTTATTGGGACAAAAACAGTGTTGCTTAAAAGTAGGGACTTAACTGTGGATCAGGGGTTGGATTATGTTGCAACCCTGAATTCTGCCAGATTGTTATCCAATGACTTAACTGAAGCAGTGATGGCACAAATGCAGAAACGAAAGCCAGTTTTTTCGAAGCTCTGATTATGTTAGAGTGGGATGCATTTGGTTGTTACTAAATATTTTGGAATGCAGCTATTATTGAAGACCATTATTATAAATATTTACTATACTGGACTAATAGTAAGAGACTTGCCTGCTTCTATTGCTGCTTATAGCATATCTGAGAAATAAAAAGCATGAGATAATCTATTCTCGCTGTCTTATTGTACACATTATTTATGCATAGTTCATACCATTTGTTACCAATTCTCTTCCAGGTGAAGACATAAAATATACATTACTACCGGAGTAATATACATGCACAGACTTTATTCTGACAACAGCCTTGAGAGACTCTCATGTAAGTTATTGCATAACATTTTGGTTCCACTATAATTTTTTCTGAATGGTCCATATGAGTCCACTTTGACGTATGTGAAGATAAAATCTGGGTAAGGATCATTACTCTTACTACTGTGCGAACTTCATTCATGAAGGCTTACTTACAAACACTTGGTTTAGCACTCTTCTTTGCTAACTAAACCATTATGGTGCATAACTCACCATCTTTGCCTGTATTCTGCCTTGCAACCACCTAAAGGTTTGCCAATGCAATCAAAACCAATGTTGTTAAAAGTTTAAGTAAACCGGTGGAGGAGTTGTAACTTTATCATTATCATCATTTTCAAATTATTCTTTTTCTTTAAATGAACAAAATTTCTTCTTTAGTAGCATCAAGCACCTCATTCCCAAGGTAAGCTAAGGTGACATTTGGTACGCTTCCAGGTTTTATTCCATGGAATAAATATTTTTTTTTTGTTTGTTTGCAAAAAAAAAAGGCATGGAAACCATTCCGTGCCGTATTCCATAGAACTAGGAATCGTCATTTCCTCCCAGAGAGGTTGGTTATTTCATGCGTCATGGAATCAGATTTAAATTGTTTTTCCTAACTTATCCTTATTTATTTTATGAAATGACAAGTATTACCTCTAATTAAATCTAACTTGCTTAAATCCTAATTTTTATTTTTCTTCTCAACTTGTTAATATTAGCATTGCTACAATTCTGTAGGTATCAACGTACATTATCTCCATTCAGGTTCCTTCAACGTGCTTTATGTCTACTTGCTTTTGGGAAATCCTGCAATTCTCTTCTTCTTGCATAGTTTTTCATACTATATATATAGGACCAAAAATTATTCATTATGAATTTCTCATAAACAAAAACCTTTCGCACTAAGCCCGTATAGTGATATGCAATATGCAATTGAGAAGAATGAGATGCCAGACATAATACGTCTGGGTGAATTTCATTATGGAAGTTATAGTAATAATTATAAAAAATATATGAAATATATTATCAAGAAAGTAAGCATATTTTAATTTTTTTCCCTCACAAATATGACATAAGACTATTAATTCATATTACATATGTAAGATAAACATGAAGGGTATTTGTATCATTTGAATAATTTCTAATTCCATTTCACATTAATTCTATATACCAAACGATGGAATGACTTGGAAATCCATTCCATTATAAATACTACCAAACTGCGGACTGGGAATGGCCATCCCATTCTAGCTCATTATATTCTATTCCTATTCCATTCCAATTCTGTAAAATCACAATTCTATGTACCAAACATCACGTAAATCCACATTTTTTGAAATTTCAGTTGGTTCAATAGTATCTATTCATCCTCGCGAGCTCTTCCTTAAGAACATAATGATCAATTTCATGGTTAGGCGAAGGATCATCCGAAGATCTTGAACAACCTCTTCATTATTTTTTTCACTCTCTTTTCCAGTTACCTATTCATTAGCTGCATATCTTGCATCATATAAAGTAAGTCATTCATCTATTTCTATTGTAAGCAATTTCTTTTCTTTGTATAACAAAATAAAAAGTTTTAAGTTTTATGATTATTTTATACTACTAATTTCTATTAAGTTAAAAGGACGAATTAGAAACTAAAAACAAATAGTTTGTAAAGTTAATAACCTTTTCAAACGCACTTCAATTATGCTAAAAGTTTCAAGAATCTATTTCAAAATTAAAACATTGAGGCTGGTCCTTAAATCTTAACAAGATCAATTGTTTAACATATTTCTTGCTCTTAAATCAAAATCTCCTTATTATAATATTTTGGTCTTTCATCAAGTATTCTTACAGACAATATTGTGAGATTAATATTTAGATACTGTCGTGATTAGGAGGTTTTTTTAATAGTTGTCTCCTCTAAAGTTTAGTCGTTATTATAATTTGAATCCAATGTTTTAAAATCTAGTTCGGGCATCACATTGGTGATCACTGATTTACAATATAACTAGTTCAACCAATTTGAGCATCATTCTAACAAGAGTAATATAATAATGAAGTTAAAAAAAACAAATGTAAAGTAACAAAAAGATATTACTAATAATAGTAAAACAGAAAAATGAATTTATTTAACAATGTCAAAGTATTGCTAAAATCATATATTTATAAATTTTAAAGAGCAAGTAAATATTACATATATGGGGAGAAAATGGTTACCAGGTTTAGCGTTTGATCTGAAGCAAAGGAAAACCCTCCCTCCCTATGCTATGCGTAACTTGACGAACGTTGAATGATTTCATTCACATAAAATGATGAATATAATATAATAAATAGTTGGCAAAGGCAACAGCATTGTTGTAGAGTATTGGCCGTGCCTCGTCGTCCACATTTAGATTCAGAATGAGAACTACTTACTCGGCGCTTGATGAGGGACGTCAGCCGACCCGGATGGGTGAACAGGTTGGGGAATATCAGGGTGCGCATAAGGTTACAATTAGAATCCTAAAACTAATACCTAACTCTGCAATGTGCATCCGTCAACTTCATTAGTCTTCAATTTCATTCTAGATATCCAACCAAGGGGCTTCTGGCCCCGACAGGGTTCTCGATACTAAAGGGGTAGTGTTTGACTTATTGTTGGTTTCAAGTAATGAGTGAGCCCGTGGCTTGCACGGGCATATTTAGATAAACTTTTTATGTTATTTATTTGGCCCATAATATACGTTAAGTATATCAAATTATAATTCAAAGGAATTATTATTATTCATAAGAATAAAATGATTAGCTATTGTCTGTTTGAGTGTAAAAGTATGATATTAGTTTTTAGGCTGAAAATTCAAATATTAAAGTATGAAGTTTTAATATATACGCTTGTAATTTCAAGTAGTTTGCTACTTGAATATATTTGAATACCACACCTGCACACCATTGTATTGAATATAATGATTACATATTACCTACCGACTTTATAAAATTTGAATATCAAAACTTGATATTCAAATATTCTTGTTGACAATTGTAAATGATTTGTTATTGACTTCAAAATATTCAAATACCACGAGCCTGTATTTGAATATTATATTTAAAAAAAAACACACTAAAATCTTATAACAATACTAATCCAAACTATTAAGTATCCAAAATATAGTAACACCATATATAAGGTTACATGTCCAAGCTATATAAGAATAGACATCATCCTAACAAAGGAAGATCTAAGCTATATCCAATAATTGTAGTCATCCTAACATCATCCAAACTACTATCCAAAAAAGGAAGAGACATGATCATAATGCATTAGTCATCCAATTACATGTCCTACCACAATATGGGCAATTATATATATATCAACACTGCAGAAATCTTATAATGCTAAGCAATATTATCCTTAAGAACTTCATGTCCATCTCCAACACCAATTCCCACACCATCTCCAGTAGTACTATATCCTTCTCCATGACCTATATCACCTATATATATTGAAGGTCTAGCCTCCAAGTTCTCAACCTTATCATTAAGGTTAGTCATATGAGTGGTTATAGTATCTAATCTTATTTTAATAGACATGCCCCACTTATAATTAGTACAATAATTCTGACCAACATACACATTCTCTTGATCTTCATAATTTAGTTAAGTCCTTTTACTCATATATATATATGATCCTAGTGTGTTTTTAGGTATTACACTGCCAAGTGTATTAAACTGAGTTGAGCTTTGTGGTGTTTTAAGTTGTGCCCTACTTTCAGGTGTAGTACTACAAGCATAATTGTAACTTATTTTTTTCTTTTAAATTTTTTTTTGACTAAATTGTTTCTTTTTCATAAGGAGTAAAACGTCTTCTTATACTTTTAATTTAACAACTCTCAAGTTGGTTCTCATAAAGATTACTCTTATACATTGTTGGTTCCACATAAACATTTTCACTATTTTCAACACTTCCAATGTTTATATCCATCTCAACCCTACCCAACATCAAAACCTATTATTCAATATTCTAATTTCATACTAAAGCAGTCATAGCTGCTATATTCAAGTATACTTAATATCAATACCTCAACATTTCTTCAATTAAATTAAAATTTGAATATTTTCACATTGCATTAGACTATTTGAATGTCAATAACTCTATGAATTTGATAAACACACTATCATTCAAATAAATGAAGCTTTTATTCAAATATTTTAAAGTCAATAGTAAATTATTTCTTCAGTTAAGTAATATTCGACTAATTTAACATGTAATTTGAATATTTTAATCTTAGTAAGTCAAAATCTTAGAAGATTTCACAAACAAAGTATGATGATTGGTGCAAAAGGTAAATAAAAGGTGTTAAGAATTTCATACCCTTCTACCAAATGCTTGGGTACAATAGGTGAAATAGTAGAGTGATATAGCTCTCCTTGCATTTAAAAGACATAAAATTTTATAACTAGTGAAATCTCATAAAGAAAAACACATAATGAAAAAAATAAAGTATGAATGGTTTGTGAAGGGAAAATGAACGTGTTATCTTTTCATACCTTTCTTTGAAATGTTTGGGTGCAGTAGCTCAATAGCAAGTATAAAGACTAGTGAACAAATATCATAGAAAGAGGGATTTGCCATAAGTAAGACGATATAATGGTATAAGAGAGGGATACCAGTTTAGAATATAATGTTAAATGGTTATAGGCTAAACCCAACATGCAATTAGGAGATTGACCACCTAATTCAAATATTTTCATCAAATTGAGCAAAATCAAACCTCTTTACATAAGCTACTGAAATCCTCTGAATGAGATAATTACTATACATCAAAAAGGAAAAGTTTGGATTTATGAGAGAGGTGGAAAATAGTAGTTTCACAAACCAGCTTCATATTCTACGAAAAGTTTATCTTTTTGCCACTTGAAACTAATAATATTTAAATAATTTTATTGAAAATCAAACGATTGCTTCTAATTGCGTACTATATTGACCCAATATTTGAATAAAAGCAATATATATTTGAATAGTAAATTGGTATTAAAGTTTTTGAGCAATTGACTTTAGAGTGATTTATTTTAGTTTATCAAGATACAACAAAAAAGGAAAACTTTGGTTGATGAAAAATGTCGAAAAACTGGTTTTAGAAACCATAATTCAGTTTTCATACTTCCCAACTCCTCAGCCACAAACCAGATTTTTAGTCAACATAATCAACAACATGCTTGGTATTTATTTTAGAAGAATTGGTTGTTTCATATTGAGGAGAAATTTCCTAGCATAATCATATTCCACAATATCCTCTCAAAGTTGTCATCTTTTTGTCACTTGAAACTCTAATAATATTTAAATAATTTTATTGAAAATCAAACGATTGCTTCTAATTGCGTACTATATTGACCCAATATTTGAATAAAAGCAATATATATTTGAATATTTTGGTAAATTGGTATGATCAGTGATACAATCAGGGATACCAAATTCGCTAACCCCCTCCGAACCGCGATCTAGTATGCTCGTTCCAGAACGCGTACTGAAATGCAACCATTGACGTTCCGGCAGCACAAGACTTACTTGGGCTTTTTGCCAAACTTCAAAACAGATTCTTCGGTGGAAAACATAGAGCTTTGTCTCAGCAAAACGAATGGAAGTGAGGAAAGGGAGTTTAATAGATCTGGGATTCTGGTTGAATCTTTGGTGAGTGAGTGTATGGTTGTTACATGGTTGTGTGTGGTGAGGTTATCCGTTGTGGGAATGTCATCTAATGGTTTTTTTATTTTTTATTTGAATGTGTAAGGTATCAGACCAGAATCTGAACTGAGAGAGAAGAAGAAGAATTGAGAGAGAGAGAAGATGAATTCAGTGAGAATGACTGAAATGGATTCATCCCGCTATTCTGAGATTACAGTCAAACCTATACAGTGTAGCTATACATGTCTACAGTATAAGTACAAACCATAACAGAATACAATCATCTAACTATCACTGTAACTAGTTCCTAACTGAGTAACTAACACAGTAACTAACTAGAAGCTTAATACTCCTTACATCCCCCATCAAACTCAGGAGAAGAGGTGCCTTCTACTCTGAGTTTGAATATGAATTTATGAAAAAGAGAATTAGTCACTACCTTTGTAAGGATAACTGCTACTTGTTCTTCTTCTGGAACATGATAGACAGGAACTATTTTCTGCTGCACCTTCTCTTTAACAAAATGGAGATCCACCTCAAAATGTTTAGTTCTGGAATGTAATATAGGATTAGCAGTCAACAGAACTGTACTTTGGTTGTCACAATAAATATTTGGAGTCAGAAGAGCAATTGGTAGCTGAAGTTCACTTAGCAGAGACTGAATCCACAATAATTCTGTCATGACAGAAGCCAAGCTGCAATACTCAGCCTCTGTACTAGACCTGGAAATCACTGATTGCTTCTTTGAAGTCCAAGAAACCAGATTGCTTCCTAGGTAGACAAAGTGGCCTGAAGTTAATTTCCGATCATCAGGGTCAAAACCCCAATCAGAATCTGAAAAAGCATGAAGCTAAAGATGAGGAGATTTTCTTAGGTGAAGCCCATAAGTCAGTGTGCCATCGAGGTATCTGAGGATTCTTTCGACTGCTCTCCAATGAGACTCAAGTGGATTGTGCATGAATTAGCAGACTTTATTTACACAGTAAGCAATTTCTAGTCTAGTAATGGTGGCATATTGAAGTGTAGCAACTACTAACCTATAAAGGGGAGGGTCTGGCATACGATTGTTTCCAATGGCTTTGAAAAGTAGTGAAGAATCATATTTGGCAGACTGAAATCCAAAGTGATGTAAAGTGGAACTCAGCTTGTCAAACCAAGCCCTTGGAGCTTGTTTTAGGCCATATAAAGGTTTACTAAGCTTGCACACTAAGCTGTCGTTACCAACAGTAAACCCTTGAGGCTGTTGCTGCATATAAACTCTCTCTATAAGATCTCCATTTAAAAAGGCATTGTTGAAGTCTAGTTGATGAATTGGCCAATTCTTAGAGAAGGCAATAGTCAGGATAATTCTGATAGTTGTGGGCTTAACCAGCCTGTTGGTGAAATCCTTCGGCAACCAATATGGCTTTGTACCTGTTGATTGAGCCGTTAGAATTGTATTTGAGTCTGAAAACCCACTTGCAGCCAATAGGTTCTCTGTTTGGAGGTAGTGGTACTAGAGACCAAGTTTTCTTAGCTAGAAGAGCATTATATTCTTCTTGCATAGCCTGTTTTCATTTAGGTTGAGAAAAAGCAAATTTGACAGAAGATGGCTCAGCGACTGTTGTAAATGCTTTAGGTTTAAAAATCCCTGTTTGGATCTAGTGGTCATCAGGTAAGAATTAACCACCGGATCTGACTGTGCAGGTAGCACAAAAGGGGATCTGGTAACTATACCTGAGCAATAAGAACTATAATTTGATCTAGCAGTATCAGTAGGCTCAACAATGTTTAAATCAGTAACTGAAAGAGAATGAGTAGCAGCAGGTGGCAATAATTGAGTCTGAGGAGAAAGAATAGGTATAGATGGGACCAAAATAGACACAGATGTACAAGAGGAAGAAGTAACAGGATGCAAAGCAGCATGTTTAAAAGGAAATATAGTTTCATCAAACAACACGTCTTGAAATATAGACCTTGCTATTTGGAGACAAGCACTTGTACCCTCTGTAATATGAACTATAGCCAATGAAAGTGCATTGATGTGATCTAAAATCAAGTTTGTGTTTGTTATATGGTCTCAGAAAAGGATAGCAAGCACATCCAAAACTCTTTTAAGAAAGAATAGTCAGGTTTGTGATGAAACAAAACCTCGAGAGGTGTTTGCTTATTAAGGACAGGAATAGGTAAACGATTTATGAGAAAGGTGGCAGTAAGGAAGGCATCACCCCAGTAGTTTAAAGGAAGAGAGGAATGAGCTAACAAGTTCAAGCTAGTTTCAGTTTTGTGCCTATGTTTTCTTTCAGGACATTCATTCTGTTTATGTGTATAAGGGCAAATGAACATATGAACAATGCCCTTGGATTATAAATATGGGGTGAATGCTTGATATTCTTTACCATTTTCAGTTTGAAGAGTCTTTATTTTTCGGCCTAATTGGAGTTCAATCATGGTTTTGAATCTAAGGAAAGTGGACATGGCTTGAGATTTAGCATACATAAAATAAATCTAGCTAAATCTAGAACAGGCATCAACAAAGACTATATAATATCTAGATCCATTATTAAGGGTATAGGAGATGGCCCCAAATGTCAAAGATTATAAGATCAAGAGGTTCATATGCAGTATGAGAGTCAAGAAAAGGCAATTGATGAGATTCACCTATGCAACAAGATGCACATACATATTTCAATTGACTAGGCAGTAGATGAACATTACACTGTTTGAGAATTTGAAGTATACCTTAATTTGAGGGGTGGCCTAATCGTGCATGCCACAAATGAAAAATAGAATCAACAGAATTACAATGCTGAAAAGTAGTATTAACATAATTATATTGAGACTGAAAACTAGAATGTATGGAATTTGTAGAAGAACCAGATGTTGAGGAAGTGGACTACAAGTTATCAAAAGCATAGAGACCATCTTTAAGCTTGCCTTGGAGAAGAATCTACTTGGTAGCTTGAGATTTAACAAGACAAAAATCAGCATAGAACTCAAAATATACATTGTTTTCTCTACAAAATTGAGATACACTAAGCAAGTTTTTAGAAACTCCAGGGACATGTAACAAATTATGAAGAACTAAAGGAGATGAAGTTTTTGGAGAATAAATTGCAGAATAGCCAACATGCTGAATGCTCAGACCTGTCCCATTACCAAATTGCACTGTATCTACTCCATTATAATGTGATTTGATCTACAGGTTGGACAAATCTGGAGTCAAGTGATTTAAAGCACTTGAGACTGGATACCATGCTGGGTCATACAAGGTAGAAAGAATGGCTAACATAGCTTGGAAGGGTGGTGAGGATATGGAAGCAGAGGTTGTAGTAGCCATCAAGGCCTGTGTAGGTGGATAAGGTGGTGTGGAAAAGTGATCCCCAAAGGGATCAGGAAACTGCTAATTAAACCTTTGAAACTAGTTCCATGCTAGATGACCCAGCTTACCACATAATTGACACTTGCCAGATCCACCGAATCTTCCGCCACCTTGAAAAAATCTGTCTCTTCCTCTAAAATTTGACCTGCCTCTGCCACCACCAGTAAAGTTTTGATCACCATAGTCATAATTGGATCTACCTTTACCTCCACCAGCAGAATTCTGATCACTATAGCCATTATAGCCTCCACGATTATTGGTGAACCTTCTTGCTTGTGAAGACTAAGCAAGATTGACTTGAACTGAGGCATTCATCTCCATATTCATGTGTTTCTCTATGCGATCTTCCTGGGCCATCAAGAGAACTTATATTTCAACAACTGAATATATATCAGTTCTTGAAGAAACTGAGATCACAAAGGAATCATATTCCTCTGTGAGACCATCCAAAATTGCATCAACATAATCAGCAACAGAAATTGGGGCTCCAACTACAGCAAGAGAATCCATAATTTTCTTGATTTGCAAGAGATAGTCATTAATTGAAGCATTTTTTTTTATGGTTCGAAGCTAAGTCTTCAGTTGCTTAATCTTGGCATGAGTTTAACTTGCAAACAAAACTTCAACCTTACTCCATACCTTATAGGAATGTTCACACCCAACCATTCGAGTTGTTAGGGATTCTGACATAGACGCAAGAAGCCATGAAAGTAACAAGGAATCTTACTGCTCCCAATTGAGATATTCTTCAGTATACTTTTCAGTTGCTGCATCTTCAACAAAGGCAAATGGCTTTTTCACATTTCCATCTTTGAGATACTGCTGAAGCTTATAGCCTTTAATGGTGGCTAATGCATGGAAGAAAATTTCCTTCGTTGAGCTTGATGAAGACCGGGTTGGAAAAAGTTTGAATATTGAAGTGTGTGGATGAAGATGGTGATGTCTCCATGGATCAGATTGCAGCTCTGATACCATGTAAGGTATCAGATCAGAATCTGAACTGAGAGAGAAGGATAGAGAGAGACGATGAATATGGTGAGAATGAGAGAAATGGATTCATCATGCTATGTTGAGATTATAGTCAAACCTATATACTATAGCTTATAGTGTAGAGATAAAGATCCTCTCCTTTTAGGTGCTAACATGACACTAGCATGTTTAAAAAATCTCAACCTTACATTACTACTAAAAGCCAACCAATGGTCAAGATTATAACACATCCCACTCTAATAAAACTCACCATTTTATTAACTCGGAAAGCCTCCCAAGTTCGTTCTTTCTTTTCTTCCCGCTAATACATTCCACATCCACTTCCTTTTTGTCGTCCAGTGTCCAGGCCATTTGAGGCCGTATTACGTCCAACTGCTTCTAAAACCTAATGTAATTGGGATCTAGTTATTCTTGTCGGTTTTAATGAGCTATCTCATGTCTCATTTTTGGTTTTGAAGCATTTATTCACTACCAGATTTGCAAGCAATCATTTATTCATTGTTGTTATTGAATGGTAAGTTCCAAGAGATGAGATAACAACATATATAAATTTGTGAAGGGGTTTTGGTTTTTTAGGAAGAAGGAAATTTTATAAGAGTAATGGAATATATATTATACTAATAACATATCTTTATTTCATACTGTGTTTGAATCTGGTTTTAGTTCATTCTTTCAATCTTCAAATGGTTTGTAGACATGCTATACAAAGTGCAAGTCGCACTTGGCAGCAACTTCTGCTCTTAAAATATTGTTCTAATTTGCTCCCTATTTCACTTCCTTGGGCAAATCATGAATGTATAAGCATTGGAACCATGTCCATTGATGATAAGGTATAAAAATGATGAAGCAGCTGGCAATTTTGAAGCCATGGTTGATGGCCCACCCCTCCCCCCCACATGCTCCTTCGAAAACATTGCGAGCCTCATTGATTGGTTTGGAAACAGAGTGATGAATAGCGATCTGTGCCACAACCATGGCAACTTCCACCTTCACCGCCCCAGATTCGCTATCTGAACCCATGTGCCGGCACCTCTCTTCAAATGCCAACAATGACAAGGTCGTCTCCTTCGCTAACAATGCTGTCTACCTTTCTTCTCTTATTAAGGTGATTGCCTCTAATTTCAACGAGGAAGAAGACTTTGATCTGGTGATTTAAGAGAAATTCGTTGGTCTATAATTTTCAGTTTGGTGACCTGTTACACTGTATGCCGTAGATAAATATTTATAAAAATAGAAGGCTGGAATGCATTGCTAACTAGAGAGGATCTCATCCCCTGTTTTACCTTCTCTTTTTTCTTTGGTTAGGGCCAAGGCCCAACACACAAATCACTTGTTGGGGAGAGTAATTCGCAGGTAGACATCTTTTCCTATAGATATTTAAATGATTATTTGATATAAGTAAGATTATAAATATTGTTATAAAAATATATTTATTTTTAAAAGTTTTTTTATATATATTATATAATAATTTAAGTGTTTAAAATATGACATAATAAATCTTATTTATATAAAATTTTCTTGTTGAGAAAGAGTTCATTTAGATAAACTTTTAAAATAAAATACTTTTTATATGATTTTTATAAAAAGAAAAGCTATTTTTCTATTTGGGTGTATTACTCAAAAAGTATTTTTTAAGTTTGCTATTGTTTGGATGTAAAAATGTAAAAAGACTTTTTTTATAATAAAATTACTTAAAGTAGCTTTTCTATGATCTAAAAAAGTCTTTCTTTTTCAAAATCCAAAATCTATCTTAAGAAAAAAAAAGTACAATTTGTGTTTTTAGTGTTTTTCCTTTTTAATAAAATTTATCCAAATATGTTAAAAATGAATAAAAATACTAATTTTTAAAAAATATCTTTTTAATTTTTTTTTAAAAAAGCACGTCCAAACAATTTATAAAAACTCAACTAATGTAAAAAGAAAAAAGAAAAGAAAACCCACTGAAATCAGAAAAGGAGCTAATCAAATACGTAGGAAGCGAGACCATCTCCATGAAACTTTTCTAGTTTTCTTTAATATTAAAGAGATAAAAAAATCTAATTTATTTAAATTACTTTGTAAATAGTAATTTTATTCTATGTTATACATTATAATTTTTAAAAATAATGAAAATTACAGACTTACAGTGTCTAGTTATTTCTTTGTTATTTTTATGAACAAAAATTAAAGCTGAATTTATGTTGGAATTCTGAATGTTTATATCCTTTTAAATATTATAAACTCAGGCTTCCCCCCCCCCCTATTTTGATATTTTTTATGTAATTTTAATTTTTTTAAAAATATATATATTAAAAACGTATTATTCAATATATTAAAATGTATTATGCATTCAAATAATATACCAACTAAGTACACTCCTACATACGACATATTTGACAATTACCTGTACATGTACAATGTGTCTTGCGAACCAGGTAACTATATATACGACATTACAATTTACATTGATACGGGAGCATAAAATTTAATGTGTGCTTCATTAAATTTATATCATTGGATACGAGGTTTAACGCGTTAACGGCTGAGATTTACCACGGGCTACCTCCTCAGTAGGTAAGATTTTTAGCATGTGGAAGTTGCATGATAGTACATGAAATCCCTAAATTAGGAAGTTGATCAATGCACGTCATCATACTCAGGCGAGACCAACAAGGCCGTTTGTCTGTTTCAACTGCGACGACGACTACGGGTGGACCGGATATATGTGGCGGCCGATGGACGAAATCTGCCATCAAAACCACTTATCGTGCAGAGAATGATCAGTCGTGCTTACAGTTGTTAACCCTATGTGGTGGAGATACCAGACCCAGTTTCAGAGACATGAGGAGGTGCAGTCTTGGTCAAAGTAAGTTGCTATAGTGATTGATGGTAATTATAGGGTCCAAGAACTGTGATGATCATACTTAAAATTTTTAATAATTTGACAGAATTGTGTGGCAGTTGAATGAACTGTGAAAAATCAGAAAAGTGTAACAAATGATGTTTAAATATCGAGCTATTACAGAACCAAATTTGTAGGACTATGGCAGGTGTTCACCATTGGTTTTTAATAATATGCTAAGTATTGAATGTTTAGAATTATTGTTCCTCACTATAGTTAGAGTTGGTAATGCAAGAGCTGGAATCGGAGCTAAAATTTGCATGCAAAACTGCTTCATTTTTTTAATGTGAACTTGTGATCTGTTCAAGAATTTAAAATACTTGTGGCATATGTATTATCACAAAAGTGTTCAAGAAACTGAGGAATCAATGTTTGATCCTGATGAAAGGCACAAACAAGCAAATGCAACAATTAAGGAAAAGTAATTTGTGATATCAAATCTCATGAAATCTGGTTAGTGAATTGTAATGGTTGCCGTTGGTGCATTCCCTTTAAAACAATATTTTTTGGGTAGGTTGAACATTGTTTTTCAGCATATGTAATGCATGAAGAACAAGAAGTGAAGGACATGGAGGAACATATGCAGTATTTCTTATGAACAAAGGCAGAGCTGGTTGTCCAAGGAGGCAATAATTGTTGTTGGTTTAAATTAAATTTTCATGTATAATAAATTCATTTCTAGTATGCTTGTGAAGGGTAGTGAAGATGTTAGAGTAAAGCTGGTAAAGTTGAAAAGCATGCATGGTCGTGGCATTTAACTTTATGAAGAATGGAAATGTGAAGTATCCAAGCATTCATCTTGCTTTGGTGGATGTAAGTGCTGTATTAACCTGTAAAGTTGTTTCTACTTAAGCCTTATTGGGGTGTTTAACTTAATATATGTGCTTCAGCTTTTGAAAGGAATTGCCTTGGAAGCTGATTTGTTAATAAAGGATGTTCTAAGTAGTTTGTTGATAAGCAATGCCTATTTAACTTGCTTTTGGTAATCAACAACGAGATGGTGAATTTTTTGCTATTGCATGCAGGGACATGGCAGAGCAGTTGAGTCTATTAGCGTCACTTGGCATGTGGTGACTGTCTTGAAAGTGGATTGAAACGGAAAATGGGCATGATATTACAATGCTGAGGAGTTCTAAGCCAATTTACAAGGAAAATGTAATCCATTACAAAAGTAATATTTCCTTACAAGAAATGATTGAATTTTGTATCATGATTTGGAAATGGTCTGTTGTGGTATAAGGTTGCATGCTTTTTTTGTGGGCATTGTGTTTGTTGAATTAGGTGGGTTGGTAGTTGCCACATAGCATGAGTAATTGGAAATGTGGCAAATGGATGGATCCAAAATAAACCATTAATCCATTTAAGATCTATTACAAAATATTTAATACTATCTAATCCATCTATGATCCAATTTAATGGATGGATATTCAATCCATCCATTAATCCATTTTAATGGATTGGATGGATGGACATTCAATCCACTCATTTTTTTTTTAAAAAATCTCTTTCTAAAAATTTTCATTCTCTCTTTATGTGAACACTCAATTTTGTCCAGGTCATTTTAAAACCTTTTAAAAAAACAAAAAAAATTGATTTCATAAAAAAAAAAAAGGGAAAGGATTTTTGCACGTTATGGTCAGTTTAGTTTCTGTTTCTCTCCTCATTGACTCCATCTGTCTAAACTCACCATGCTCCAACCAAACTAAATGTCTAACCATTAGTTGAAATGCAACCTTCCATTATCTTTTTTCTTAAGGTCCGTTTGGTATGAAGGATAGGATAAGACCTGATAGTAATAGATATGATAATATAAGGTCTAATAGTATAAGACCTGATAGTATAAGGCCTAATACGTAATAGTTGAGAATATCGAAATGTTTAAAATTATAATAGAAAAGTCTTTATAACAGCTTATACATTAAAACTCAATCAGGCCTAATCTCACCCCCAAGGCTTGATTAAGTTATCCATCATTTTAATGTATAAGAGGAGTTTGGTGGATAAGCTTATACAATACATTATTTGCACCAAACAACTGATAATGGCATAATGTATTGTATTAGCTTATCCTATCAGGTCTAATACAATATGTCAAACAGGCCCTTAGCAACCATCTGTCAAGCCTGCCAAACCTCTTGCAACCCAAAGCTTAATGCAAAGAGGAGAGACACAAAAATGGATAGTTTGCAGACATAGGAGCTTGGAGAAAGTCACAAACCTAAAGAAAATTTATGGAAAAGGAAAATGAGCTAGAAAGCAAGAGCCACCTCTGCCAGCTGAATCATGCATCGTGACCTTCCCAACTAGCCACCCAAACCGTGAGATTCCCTACCACCTACGTAGCATCCATGCCTCACCGTTCACCAGATCTGTGAAACGGAACACAAGACAGCAATCGTGCTTACCAGAACAACCACGTGCAGCCAACGTTGCTCTGCCCCCAGATCTGTGCAGCAGCCACAACATCCACCGCAGATCTGCCTTCCTCTGTCTCCCAACGCCGCAAGCCGCAAGCCGCACCAGCAGCACCACGAGCCACCGCGCCATGCGCGATCTCCACCCGAGCCGTCAGAACCGCACCCAAATCCATTCCTCCACAAGCCACCGTGCCACGTGCGACCTCTGCTCGGAATCGTCGTTGTAACACCCTCGATAACATGTTAAGCTTGTGGATAGTTACAAATGTAGCCTAATACTTGCTTGATATGCTTGTGAAGTTTTGTGACAAACTGAGTTAGTTTAAGCACTTTACTGCAACACAAAAGGTAGAAAGTAGCTGAAAATGACCCAGATTATGGTTTTAAAAGTTAAGTTAAGGGAAATAAATATGGATAATTAATTTCCAAGTCACAAATGAGTTAAGTAAGATACAGTTAAAGTTTGAAGGTAAATTGAGTTCGTTTGGTATTTTTAAGTACACTAAGTGAGTGTTTTAATATCGGATGGACTTAGTGCAAATATGGAAGTTTATAGAAATTATGATTTTGGTAATTAGATGAATCTTAGGATTTATTCTAATACCTAAGAAAGTTAGGAAACTTGATTTAGTAAGATCAAAGTATATATAAGAGATAAAATTTCAGCACAGAATTTTAAGTGGCCTTAGTTTTTCAAATGATCCTGTCTTTTCTTTCACTTTATAAGCCTTTTTCTCTCCTCACACACGACAACTTGTAGCAGAAAAACAAAGCCAAAAACAAAAGAAAACAGAGGCAGAAAGGAGAGAAGAACGAAAGGGAAGAGGAGGAAAAAGGGAAGGAAATCAAAGGGGAACAAGAAGACCACATCAAAGCTTGAGGATCATCTTGTCTACAAGAGGTAGGGGTGCTTGATTTTATCCATTTCCCTCTTATCTTCATCTTGTTTCTTAGTTTGGCTTGATGAGAAAAAATGAGTTTGGGTGAGTATAGAGGGTTTAGATGCTTGTTTCTTGTTTCTAAGGTTGAAGTGAGTTAGATACTAGCTTGTATGAGGTATGGTTGATAGATTTGAACCCTTAAAATCCATAGTTTCCACTTGGGTGGTTAGTTGAAAATGGATCTTAGGGTTGGGTTTAATTCGTTAATCCGTGATTAAGAGAGAGTTAAGAGGTTGTATTTGATTTACAACATGATTAGAGGCCTTGAATGATGTTAGAAATCATCTAGGTATTGATTTTAAGGGTTAGAACTCGGTTAGAAACCAAATTATGCAGAACACGTTTCTGTAGAATTCTCTGACAGTCTGTGGTGTTAGTTGCATAACTTGAGTTGTAGACATCTAAATGACCTGCTTCTTATTGAATTTGAAAGCTAAGATACAAGGCTTCATGTAGTAAAAATTTCAGATTTTTAAGCCAATCTAAGTAGCACCAGTTTCTGTTTGAATCTAAGATAGATTCTGTTTGAATCTAAGACAGATTCTGTAGAAACAAGCAATCTGACACTTAGTAAACTAGATTGCATAACTTCTTGCTCTGAGGTTGTAATTATATGAGACTAGTGACATTTTGAAGCTAACATGTAAGCCTATAAGAGGTAAAATTTTTAGAATTTTTACACTCTTCATTCGTTCCCAGTTTCAATTTAAAGTAAGGTCAGATTCGGGTAAAATAGTTAGTGACCAGTTTCAGCTTCTGTACTTTGTTGCATAACTTTAGGCACACTTAGTCAAATGAAGTGAGGTTTGTTTCATTTGAAAGATATAAGATGAGGTTATTTTCTTGTAAAATTTTAGAATTTTTTCAGTTAGAATGTATATTTGGTGCATTATTGAAAATCAGTTATTTTAGGCAAAAAATTGAGATATTTTGTAATGAGTTGATCCCTAGGAACACTAGTAACTCCTTTAATAGTTAAAGTTGAGTTATGGAAGTGTAGTAAGAGTGTGTTTGCTCTTAAATGGATAGGATCCCTTGTTTATGCCTTTTTAAGAGTGTTGAGACATTCGTAGGAGAATTTCTTAGAGAGAAATATCATCTTGCATACAAGGGAAAGTAAGGAAATTATGTGCATCCATTAGACATGAATTGCCTTAGGTAAATGTATAGTCCCTTAAGTAACATAGTGTTGCATTAGATTTCACTTGAGAAGTGATGAGGAGGTGGGATACTAGATCTGAGTATATTAAGTTTGTTGGCTAAGTGTCTAGTCCCTTAAGCAACATAGTGTTGCATTAGATATCACTTGGGAAGTGATGAGGAGGTGGAATACTAGATACAAGTATACTAAGTTTGTTGTCTAAGTGTCTAGTCCTTTAAACAACATAGTGTTGCATTAGATATCACTTGGGAAGTGATGAGGATGTGGGATACTAGATACAAGTATACTAAGTTTGTTGGCAATAGTAAATTATCATAGTGCATGAAATGTTCTCATAGAGTTGAGGTAAAGCTAGCAATGCAAGGATGAAAAGTATACTAAGTTTGTTTGGCAATAATAGAGTGTCATAGTGCATGAAGTGCTCTCATAGAGTTGAGGTAGAGCTAGTAATATAAGGATGGAAAGTATACTAGGTTTGTTTGCCAATAGTAGAGCTTCATAATACCTGAAGTGCTCTCATAGAGTTGAGGTAGAGCTAGTAGTGCAATGACAAACTTGGTATGAAGTTTATGTTGTGGTTATGTAAGAGTTAAACATAGTACCACATTTTTCACACACCACATTTTTCACGCACTTACTATTCTCAGGTTGTGTTTTGTTGTGGAACCCTCCACTCATTACTAGGTAGGTTAAAGAGATAACATTTTCCCTCCCTACTAAGTAGGTTAAGGAGGTAATAGATTTCCTCCCTATCTGATAGGTTAAGGAGGTAACAGATTCTCTCCCTACCCAACAAGGAACTGGATTCCTAAGAATAGTCAAGTTTCATGACATTGCATCCATACTATCACAATGCATTTCATTATCATAAACATACATCATAATATAGCATATGCATTTTCTAAACAATTGTATGGGCGATTGTCTTATCATTTGTTTGAGTTAGATCAAAAGTATAACTTGCTTTGGAACATTACATAGAGAGAGATTATGATTGTTCCTAGAGTAATGAGTGGTAGTTTACTTTTAGTTGAAAGCATATTTATGATGTTTATGAGTTGTTTATTCTTTGTGAATATTACAGGTGCTGGTATTGGTACACTTATACTGAGAATTGTGAATTCTCATCCCGTATGTTGTCATATAAATCCAGGTGGAAGCTCTTCCAAAGATAAGCATAAGAACAATGAAGACTAGTATAATTATTTTTATGTTTAGTAGACAGGGTTTATATATTCATGTATATTTGTTTAAAGTTTGTAAAAGAAAAGGTTATGTATTATATTATGTCACTTGAGACAAAGATGTATTTATATGATTATTTATGTTTCAACAAGGCTCTCCATAATGATTTATTTACGTAAATGTTATGGATTAGATTGAAGTTTAAGATAGAAATAGTATAATTAATATTGTCTATCTACATATATGTCAGATATATTAGGATGACGGTATTTAAATGTTACAGTTATCGCCCAACCGCCAGCCATCATGCCTGCCATAACTGAGTTAGTTGGCATTCACAAACCCCCTCCCTTTTTTTCTCTGCCTCATTTTTCATTTCTAGTGACTAAAAGTCTTTCTCCTTTTGAATTTTGACTTGCTGCTTTTTTTATTTTTATTTTAGATTTCTTTAATTTGGTCAAAGTTTAATTTTGTTAATGGGTTGGGGTTTATCTAGATGGGTTTGTGAATTTGAGTAGAGAGACTTTCATTGGGACTTGAATAGACGGAACGAGGTTTGATTTCTTATATAAAAAAATAAAAAAATAAAAAAAAGAAATTATTTTCAAGAACAAGAAAGTTAACTTATTTCTTGTAACCTTTAGAAAACGCCCATAAGTAAATAATAAAAATAAATAAATAAAATACAAAATAAGGAGGTAATAGATAAAATGATAATAACAAAAAATCATCTTAAGTTCTCCGTGTTGGCTTTATTGAAGTTTTGTTTACCCTTAGGTGTTTTTGTTTATCTTATTTGTTAGCATGTTTATTTTAATTACGTTGATAATATTGTCTTAGTTATTGATTTTACAATGTTGTTAAGAAAAAAAAATCATTGAACCTTATTGAGAAGAATATAATAGGATTAATTGAGCTGTGATAGCTTGTTAATATCATAACTTTTAGAATTATCTAAGTTGTGACAACTTGATGATTCATTTTTTTAAAACATAAATAAAAATCAAATGAATTTTCAAAATAAAAAAAATGTTTTCAAAGTTAAAAATAATCAACCCACAATCATTTTTTTAAAGAACAACATGACTTTGAATTTCTCATTGCATCCGAGGATACGTAGGAGCAGAATCTCTATTCTGTAAAGTCAAAATTAAATTTTCAAAATTTATTTGTCTATTTAGTTAATCCTTTAACAAAAAGGATAAAACAAATATTTTTAGGAGTTATCAAATTTTGCACAATTGATTTAAGGTAAGCATCTTAGAGCGGATGTATTAAGGGTGTTGTAGGGTTAAGTCTCCACCTTTTCCCATGCATAATTAGACTCCCGAATCTGAATCTTTGAACGTAGACTATTTTTTAAGTTTTTCAATTTTTCCTAATAATAAAAATAAAATTAGTGGTGATTCTTTAAATTTTTTTAAAATTATTTTTCGCTGCTCCCGCCGCGATCCCGATCGTGACACTCTAAAAAATGTTTATCTCTCTAAAAAAATTCTCTCAAAAAAATTTCTTTCTTACTCTAAAAAAGTTTATTTCTCTTTTAAATAAACTGATGTATAAAAAATTTCTTTCTTTCAAAGAAATTTCATTCTCTCTCTTAAAAAAATATTTGTCTCTCTAAAAATTTCTCTCAAAAAAATTTTCTTTTTCTAAAAAATCTCTCTCTCTAAAAAAATTATCTCTAAAAATTTTCTTTCTCACTCTAAAAAAGACCATTTCTCTTTTAAAAAACTAATGTCTAAAAAATTTCTTTCTTTCAAAGAAATTTCATTCTCTCTCTAAAAAAAATATTTGTCTCTAAAAATTTCTTTCAAAAAAATTCTATTTTCTTCTAAAAAATCTCTCCCTCTAAATTTTTTTATTAAAAGAGCATGACTTCTGTCTAAGCAGGAGTAAGACGGAGTATATGAAATGTAAGTTCAGTAAGAAGCGTGCTAATGCTAGCTTAGCGGTGAAAATTAGAGACTGTACCATACCACAAGTCACACGGTTTAAATATCTTGGATCTATCATACAAAATGACGGAGAGATAGAGGAAGATATAAACTATATGATTCAAGCTGGATGGATGAAATGAATGAGTTTTCAGGAGTTATTTGTGATAGAAAAGTTCCTCTCAAACTTAAGGGTAATTTTTCCTGCACAACTATAAGGTCCGCGATGTTGTATGGTACTGAATGATGAGCGGTAAAAAACCAGCAAGAGCATAAGATTAGTGTCACGAAGATGAGGATGTTGCGATAGATGTGTGGCCATACAAGATAAGATAGGATTAAGAATGAATGCATTAGAGAGAAAGTAATGGTAGCACCTATTGTGGAAAAGATGAGAAAATCTCGCCTTAGGTGGTTTAGACA
The DNA here is from genome assembly GCA_029884595.1 of Ormosia semicastrata. Taxonomy (NCBI): domain Eukaryota; kingdom Viridiplantae; phylum Streptophyta; class Magnoliopsida; order Fabales; family Fabaceae; genus Ormosia; species Ormosia semicastrata. Next base: position 72,906,424 of record JAQQTO010000059.1, read on the forward strand.
TATAAGGAGAAGACCCTTAGAAACTCCTGTAAGAAGAGTAGATCAGATGGAGGATAACCTAATAGTTAGAGGTAAAGGGAGATCAAGAAAGACTAAAGGTGAAACGTTTAAAAAAGATTTAAATTTGAATGACATTTCTGAAGACTTGATTTATGGTAGGGCACAATAACGTCGTTCGATCCATATAACTAACTCTACCTAATGGGAAAAAGTTTAGTTGTTATTGTTTTCTAAAAAAATGTATTCTCTCTCTAAAAAAGATTTCTTTCATACTTTAAAAAATCTCTTTCTAAAAAATTAGATTGATGAGGATTTAATACTCATTAATTGAATAATAAAATAACCAATGCATTGAATATTCATTGAATGAATTTTTAATTGAATATTTATTAGATATTCAATGTATGTTTTAGTTAGATTATTAATTATTTATAATTAAATTTAATTCATTAGATCTAATCTAATAAAATATATTATTTTAATTAAATAGATTGGATTAATTTTAATATGAATGAAATGAGTAGATTAAAAATTAATAGATTTTATTTCCAGAGTTAAGTAATTTTGGAGAAGTGGTGTGTTATCTTAATACATCCCAAAAAATATTAGATTGTCAAAGTTTATAGACAATACTTACACGTAGATAGGTTTTAATTGTACGCTTGACACTTGTTAGTGTTGATCAATTATAATAATATAAGGTTAACTTTTGTTCCCTTCATTTTACTTTTAATCTATTATGCTCATTGAGGTCCTGTTATTATTTATTCTACTTATTTTTCAGCATTTCTAAAGCAATTTCATCAACAATCTTCTCACAATGGGAAACAGATCTCTCCTTTCAATTTTTTCCCCATTATACAAGACGTGAATAACTTGGAACCTGCATTTTTCCACGGCTTAGGTGCCAACACCTTCCATTTTGTTAGCTTGTCAACTCGAATTACACATGTACTAAATCAGTGATGCCTGGCTATAGAATTACACACTTATTTCAAAGCTTAATCAACAATCTTCTATAGAATTCTCCTGAATTGCCCCAATGTGTGATTTTTCTGCCCCGCTTGGCACTGTCTTGGTTCTCAACAGATGATAGCTACTCCTTCCTGTAATACCAACACAATTCCAATATAAGAAACCGCATCACAATTCCAATAAGCACATTTGCAAAACACAAGGGAATTCAATTGCTTCCCTTCATTTGCAAAATTACCTGTTTGGGTCAATCAATTTGACGAAAGTATTTGTATTCCCTTCATATCCAAATTCCTTGTTTGAATAATTAATTTTAATACAAGTATTTTTATTGCAAACTAAGTTAATCTAAGTGCAAAATCTTGTAAACTAAGTTCATCTGAGTGCAACCAAGTTAATCTTGTAAACTATGCTCAAGCATATTTGAGCATTCAAGGCCAAATCTAAGAAAATCCTTGCTGCTACCATCATCACCTACCAAAGAATAACCACATTTGTTCAAGGCTACTTTAAACCTAAAACCAAGATATATAACAACGTTTATAAAATTTTATTCTATAAATTGCAACTTGCATAATAAAACCCAATTACTAAAATAAAAATACATTCGACTAAAGGGAGTGCTAAAGAAGCAACTGACATTTATTTTGCACTTGTAAGTTTGCCTACTTTAACAATCCTCAACCAAGAATTTTAATAGAACCCGCAAACTCGATCACCAGGTCGCCTTGTTCTATTTTAATTAATTATATTTTGTAAGAACTTATATAATCAATTTTTAGCATTTGTTTTCACAATTATAATTTGTTGGCTATGCCAAACAATTGGATTGACTTCCATTCTTTTTGTCTACACATATTCAAAACTAAAATGCCATCATAGTTCTACACTAAGCAAGAAAAAACAATTATTGCTTTCTTTTTTTTTCCTCACTCAGACATTTTATCATACAGATCATGTGCAGTCATCCAAGACATAGAATCAAAATCACAAAATGTAATGAAGCAAGACAAGAACAAATCCATGAAGCATATCCTGAATGAAGAGCATGACAAGTTATACGAAATAAAAATAGAGCAAACAAACATAGAGAAGGTTTGCAATGGATCTGACCCAACCAAACTAAATAAGCACTAACCATCAAACCAAACCTCAAATGATAACACAAACACTCACCATTAAGTGAAGATCCGTGGTCAATAATGCAGATCTCTAAGCTGACGGCACGACAAATTCACAGAGAGATAGTTTGCGAGTTGAGCCTTGTCGATTTGCCAATCTACCACCACCCTAGGTGTCTCAGCTCCATACACGCCTTCACTCTAAGCCACACCTCAACTGCATTTTACACTGGAGCTTACAGCCTTCAACGCACTCCAACGATGGAGGAACGAATGAACTGGATTTTAGTCAATATTGCATCTAATGGTTAAAATGTAAGGAGTTAAGGAGTTACAAAAACATGGTGTTTAACTCAAGACTAGAATGTAAACACAGTAAATAAACTAATGGTTTAATTTGCAGTTACTTACTGTAACCGGTTGGGTCAACGACCCACCGGTGCACCGCTTACCAAAGGGGTGCACAGTAAAAGTGTCCTTGACAATCTGGGTTGAGTTCTGAAAGAAGTTTATGTTTATGGAGGTTCTAGCAGCTTTGGTGAAGCGGTTTGAATCTTGTGGATCTCACAGTCATAAAACTGCAAAATGGAATTCATGTTGATTTGGATTTTTATTCTTTGTTCAAAGGAAAATATATACACGACAAGCTCCTCAGAAAGAGAGCACAGGACTAAAGAAAATGTGAAAGGGATATTTGGCAAGAAAACAAAACGATAGCTTTTTGTTACCAATCTTTCTTTTACACACTTAGAAAGGGGTATCCTGACTCCTGAACACGCTTTCTCTATTTTTATTAGCAATCATATTTTCTCTTGCAAAAGCAAGGGAGGAAAAAAATACGGGAAAAAAGCAGTGTTTGTAACTGAAATGGCGAAGTACACGTCATCAATGGGAAAGGTTGATAGAAGACGTTATTCGGTGAAAAGCTTGGTGATGGCGGCTTCTTCTGCTCTTAAGTTGAAGTTAATCTGGGTGTAGAACGAGTCATTAGTAATTTGCATTAACCGTTTTTTTAAAGCTTGCATTGCAAAAGAGATTCGCAGGAATTGGATTGGGGGTAACAGCTGAGTGATTGATGCATGATTTGGACGTGGGAGAAGGAAATGGTTATGGAGATTGGAGAGTAATAGACTTGGGAGTCACGGAACACGTTTTGTTGACCAAACTGAATGGTTTATTTTTCCATCCCTAGTCTCATTCATGAATCATAGTCTTGTATTCTCGAAATAGTTACGTTGTGCCTTTCATTTGTAAACGGTCAAACATTTCGGGACACTTGGGCCTACACTCTGACCAAAAAAATTAGTTATTATAATGTGCTGTCATTCAAATTATTTAATAAATGTATTAAATTTTTTACATATGATAAATATATTACTTAATTTTTTATCATATATCATATGATATAATAATTTTAAAAAAATATTAAGACATATGAAAAATTGATACATATACATTAATATAATCAATCAATCAATTAATATAAACATTCAATAAATATATTCAATTAATAAATATAATTAATCATAATTATAATTATAATTAATATATGAAAAGAAAATATATGGCTTAAATTTTTTTATCATACTTCATTTAAGTTAATTAATAAATACATTAAGTTTTTAACATGTGACAAATATATTACTTAATTTTTTATCATATATCATTTAATGTAGTAATTTAAAAAAATATTAATACGTGTAAAAAAACTTACCACATATACATAAAAAGAAAAAAGAAATAAAAAAAAAATAAAAAAATTACAAAGAGAAAGAAAGAACACAAATTACAAAGAAAATGAATTAAAAAAGTCAAAAAATCTAAGAAGTCAAATGTCAAATGATTAATTTAATTAATGTGTATTTTTATTTAACCTACTTAAATTGTATAAACTAAATGTATATGTTAGAAAGTGTTAAAGAATTAGAATGTATTGAGTATTATTTGACAATATTATTATAAATTATTGTAATTTTTTTATAGATATATATCTTTTTAATTGTCACTACAATATTTATCAACCTAAGAATATTTTTTCCTTTTGAGATAGAATTTGATATTAGTGGTTAATTTGATATAATTTTGATAATAAAAGTGAAAATTAATAATTTAATTTGTAATATAGTTTTATATGAAAATGTCATTAATGGACTATTCTCTAAATATTTAATATTTAATATTTTTTAATAATAATTATAAAAAAAGGATAATTTTTTTCATTAAGACTTAGAGCTTGTTTGGAAAAGTTTAATTCTTTCTCATTCAGTTGTTTTTGGAGGATTAAACTGTTTTGTGAAATAATTATTATGTTTGGGTAAAAAGATTATTTTTTAAAATTTTTTTACACGAAATTCAATGTAAAATAAAGGTTTTTTAAAGCTAATAATCATAATGCTAAAGATTGAAGCTTACGATTTTAGCTTATAGATTATTCTTTATAGTTTGATATGTAAATACTATTTTATCCTCAATCAAATAATTTTTTTAATCATTCTATACCTATTTTAGTAATTTAATGTATAAAAGTGATTCTTTTTTATATAATCCAAACGAATCATATTAGCTTAAATTTACTTTACAACTAATGCATTCAAATATAAAAATGAATCGATTATAATCGATTATAACAATAATCGATTATTAGCATAATCTATTTTTTTCAGCTTTCCCAAACACACTATTAATTTGTTATATTTTTTACAAAATAGAGATGAAAAGTTAAGGGAAAAATTTTAATATAATTTCATTTGTATTCTATCTATAAATATTTTTATCGATGATACACTAAAATATTGTAAATAATAATATCATTTTATTATGGATTATTTTGGAATAACATTAAGAAATGATTTGATTGTACTAATTAGAAATATTGATTAAACAATAAGATTGTATAATGAGATAAATTAATTATAAATAAATGAAGGATTAATGTGATAAGAGTGAATAGTAACATAAAAACATATTAGTGACAAGATTTATATAAGAATAGTAACATAAAAACATATTAGTGACAAGATTTATATTCTTAGATTGGATATAATACTATCAAATTTTGAAAACTATAACAATCAATTTATCATAAAAAATATGAACCAATAGAAATATAAAAAATATAAATATGGATCAATCTTGAAAATATGAATTAAAAATTTAAATAAGTGATCTAAAAAAATATAAAAATGAGTAAAAATATAATAAATGATATAAAAATTATAAGAAAAAGTTATAGAGTCTAAAATTAAAATTAGTTAAAATTATATAAATAAATTATTTATTTTAAATTTTTTTCTAATTATTTTATACGTTACACGAGTATAAAATACTAATAATATAAATTGAAGTGTATTAGGTTTTTCTGAAATGAAACAAAAAAGATATGTGAGAACTTATAAAGCATTTTTTTTTCAAAGAAAATTCGCATTCCTGTTTATTTACTACTATGATCGATCACCTTCAAATGAGAAATTGTGAAACGCATATATTTTTCTTGAAGTTTTAAAATATTATTAAAATAAAATTTGACTTTAACACTTCGTCTCTAACCTTTTTTTTAATTTTTTAATTATTTTAATTTTTTAATTTTTAATATTATTTAATTAAATTAATAAATATATAAAAAGTAATTAAAATAATTAAAAAAAAAAGTTAAAAAAAAAAAAAGAATTAGAATCAAATTTTATTCATATCATTATAAGTAGTGTTATTTTAGGAATATAAGAATGGAAAAGGGAAAAAAGAAGAAAAAGGGAGGAAGAAGTCAAGAAAGAACAAAAGTATTAAATTATTTATTTAGTTGGGAAAAAGGTCGCTAACTGCTAAGAAAATGGTTTGATGTGATGGGGATTGGAATTTGGTAGGTTTTTATCAATTGTGACTGACGGACTGACCTAGTTGTTTGGCATTGGCATTGGTGACTGAATTTGTAGTTTTTCTTTTTCTTTGTTTGAAAGATTTAAAGATTGAAGATAAGAAACACTAACAGATAGAGAGAGAGAGGGGGTTTGAATTGATTTTCATAAAGATGAAAAGGTCTCTGAGAAAGTTGCGAGGTCTGGCACTTGACAAGCATGAGCATGAGCATGAGCATGAGCGCACCAACATTCTGCCTTTGTCCCAGTTAGAGGAGCTGGCTCAGGCTACCCAGGCAGGCACCTTTTTATTTTCTTTTCTCTTACAATTCAAATTCAATTTTAATTTTAGGGTTCAAACTTCAAATTCAAATGTTTGTTTGTTCCTTCCTGCAGGACATGCAAGACATGAGAAACTGCTACGATGGCTTGCTTTCCGCGGCAGCAGCGACCGCCAACAGTGCTTATGGTATTTCAATTTTCAAACCCTTTCCATTTCCATTTTAGATAAATGAAATAATAATAATAATCTAATCTTACTTCTTACAGAATTCTCTGAGTCCTTGCGAGAGTTGGGATCTTGTCTTCTTGAGAAAACCGCCTTAAATGATGATGAAGAAAGCGGTACACGTCTCTGTCAAACCCAACTAACTAACTAACTAACTAACTTTCTTCCTTTCTTACTATTTCTTCTATTCATTCTCTTATATGGATGGGATGGATTCATGTAAATGTAATCGTGCAGGAAAAGTTCTGCTAATGCTGGGTAAAATGCAGTTTCAACTCCAGAAGCTCATTGATAACTATGTCAGTCCTTTTTTGCATCTCTAAAATTTTAACAATTCCCTTCCATTTTCTATGTTTTTCTAAATTATTGCTTTGCAATTCCAGCGCTCTCATATATCCCAAACAATTACCATTCCATCAGAGTCTCTTTTGAATGAACTTCGAATTGTTGAGGTTTGTCCTTCATCTTGTTCATCGTCCTGCCTCAGTTAAACATGATACTTAGTATATAAGGTCAAATGTGCATTTTTTTTTTTGCTGTATCTATTATGGATTTATTTAAGCTTGAGGGTTGGCAGTATGGCTGGCAGCTGGCTTCAGTTAGTCAGAATATCCCATTACTTAGCCATCTACAAGAATTCCTTGAACTTTTGAATCCAGATATAGCAGAACTGGGATATGTGCTACCTGAAAAGAGTGCTAGCTGGATCGGGGCATTTCTTAATTAAGATATCATCTTACATTCCTGTAATACCTTAATAAAATCATAGTTTACTTTTTGGGATATGGATAGATGTAGAACAATTATGGAAGAGTCATAATAAGAAGATTGACAACATTAGGATGCTTCTAATATCTTGAAGGCTTATTTATTTGCTGGCCAAAATTACTACTCTTTGTTATTGCTATAACTGTATGACCTAGGAATAGATTTATTTTAGTGCTTGTATTTCATCTGAAGAAGATTGATAGCGTGTTTGTTGAATCTACCATATGTTGTCATATCATTCTAGGTGAAGGACCTTTTGTTATATTGGTCAATAATTTTTTTTTTGTCTTCATGCCGATGCAGGAGATGAAGCGACAGTGTGATGAAAAAAGGTTTGGAGTGTTATATTGAATTTACTTTTGTCTCTGAATGTGATTCATGTCTTATCATTTGGTATATGATCTGCAGAGATGTATATGAGTACATGTTAACAAGATATAGAGAAAGAGGTAGTAGGTCTAGAAGCGGAAAAGCAGAGAGGTTTTCCTTGCAGCAGTTGCAAACTGCTTATGATGAATATGATGAGGAGGCTACATTATTTGTTTTCCGGTTGAAATCTCTGAAGCAAGGACAATCATGGAGTCTTCTAACACAGGCAGCACGTCACCATGCAGCTCAGGTTTTGCTTACTCCCAATATTTCTTTTTCAGAACTGGGACAGTTATTAATTTTTTATTTTTATTTTGATTATCAATGATTTCCTTTATTCTCAAAACAGTTGTGTTTCTTCAAGAAAGCAGTTAAGTCTCTTGACACAGTAGAGCCACACGTAAAATCAGTAACTGAACAGCAACACATTGATTATAATTTCATTGGTCTTGAAGGGGTGGATGAGGATGAGGATGAGGATGAGGATGAAGGTCATGATGTAGATGATGTAGATGACGACGATGACAGTTATGATGAGAATGATGATGGGGAGCTGAGTTTCGACTATGGACAAAATGATCGCGAGCAAGATGTTTCTATATCACGAAACTCAATGAAGGTGACTACTTTACGTAACTGGAAATTTATAATATTTTTCTCCCCCTTTCCGTATCTCAATCATATTTACAAATGGATATTATGAAGATTAAGTATCCCTATGAACAGGCGTTAATATGAGTAGGCAATCAATTGAGCACACAGATGGTGACAGACGGGTGGGATGGGGGTTTAAATCCTACCATGCTAAAGGGAACATAAGTAAAATCAAAATTAAATAGTGAATTAATGATTTTGTGAGGTGGAAAAAGATCATGTTGTATAGGGAACAAAATCCATGAGAATCAGAGTCTTGGCAGAGCAGTTTTAGGCTTACGCACAGAAACTTCACATCCTTATTTGTTCGAATATGATTTATTGCTCTATGTGCGTAACTAATTTAGTTTGGCAGGAATGCTGGAAGGATGGATTGAGTAAGAACCTCTAGAAGAAAACTATGGAATATTAACTTCTCTGGTCTATGCAAAAAATTATATGGAAGTTGTTGTACACCAAACTTCTGATTGTCAATATTTTGGATTAGATCCATATATTTGGTTTTAGAATTTCATCTATAAAACACTTCCGTTAGCTTAATTACTCTCATTTTGACATGTTGCTGAATCATGTATTCTTCTCTGCAGTTGGACCTGGTGAAACTTACATTTCCCAAAGGTTCAACTGTAAAAGCTTTTAAGGTAAAGAAAAACAAAAGCTTCAATGGTGGGGATTAGGGACTGGAAATATTTCACTTGTTGATCTAATACACCTACTCAGGCCAAGGCTTCTTGATGCATTTGGAAATGAGATTATATAATTTTCTTCTAATCTAAATTTTTTGAATGCTTATGAATATACATGATGAATCTATGTTGTTTTATATGCAGGAAAACTTAGATAGGCTTCGCAGGAATTCATTCTCTTTCAGGGTTAGGTCAGGGAGCCAATCTGCCCCACTTTTTGCTGATAATAAACCTGATTCTAGTGAAAAGCTGAGACAGATGCGGCCATCTTTATCGCGGAAGTTCAATTCATATGTGCTACCCACACCAGTTGATGCAAAGAGATCAATATCTTCAAGGTCAAGTAATCAAGTACCTTCCAAAATGAAGACAAATTTAAATGAGCCTACAAAGAATTTGTGGCATTCATCCCCACTGGAACAAAAGAAATATGGAAACATTCTTGGAGATGAGAGGTTTTCTGGTCCTAATGTTAGAAATGCACAGTCTGTACTCAAGGAGACTAACAGCAACACTGCCTCCACAAGATTGCCGCCTCCTTTGATTGATGGTCTTTTATGCTCAAACCATGATTTTTTTACTGCTTACTCTAAAAAGATTAGAAGACTTGCCTTTTCTGGTCCATTGGCAAGTAATCCGTGGCCAACCAAGCCTGTCTGTGTAGAAAGTGTTCAATTGTTTTCTGGACCTCTTTTGCGGACTCCAATTCCACTGCCTCGATCATCTTCTCCAAAAGTATCTCCTAGTGCTTCTCCTACTCTTACATCTTCACCCAAAATTAGTGAGCTTCACGAACTTCCGAGGCCTCCGTCCAGTTCCCCATCCAATTCAAGGATTTTAGGTTTGGTGGGTCATTCAGGTCCATTGGTGTCCAGAGGTCAAAAGCTTTCTGCTGCAAATAATTTGGTTACATCAAATGCTGCTTCTCCGTTGCCAATGCCTCCTCAGTCCATGGCTCGTAGTTTCTCCATAGCTTCTAGTGGTGCTAAAGTTGCAGCATTACTTGGGTCAAGTCCACTGGAAGACCCTCATAGATCAACTATATCTGAGGATATTGCTTCTCCTCCTCTGATGCCAATTGCTTTATCCAGTAGTCGGCTGCCATCAGATGGCTCCGAGACTGTTTCTCAGGCTGTTTAGATTGGAGGTAATATTTAAAACAGGATAGTTTTGTTTAAATTTTATTTGACTTTTCTGTTTTCGTGGATTAATGTAGGTGTTTGTTATAATGAAATATAGACATTGTGGAAAGAGCTTAAGTTTCATATATAAATGGTAAAGCCTTTTTCTCTAGTTACGAGGGTGAGCCTTGGCGCAACGGTAAGGTTGCTGCCTTGTGACCTAGAGGTCATGGGTTCAAATCCTGGAAACAGCCTCTCCGCTTGTGGGGGTAAGGCTGCGTACATCTACCCTCCCCAGACCCCACTAGGTGGGAGCCTCGTGCACTGGGCCGCCCTTTTTTTACCTGGTTTCAAATGAGATAAAATGGAAATGAGGGTTAATACTCAATCCTATAATATCAAGTACCTGAAAAGCCAGTTGGGATGGGGAACAAACATTTGTTGAGTAATTTCTATCGTCAAAACAAGCTAGGTGACCTCCATACAAATACATTCTAGAAATGTGCATTAGCATTGAATGTATTTATGGTGCAAGCATAGGATCTTTAATGGACTTGATATTTAACCATGTTCTTTACAATTTCCGGTAATACCTGTAGAAAATCACTTGATATGTATTTTACACCATTTGCTTAGTTACATGTCCAATAGGTTGGGCTTTTGTATTTAAGTGGTGGGTATGTAAATTAAAAGATGATATGGGAGTTAATATAGGCAAAGGAAATGATTGAATTAAAACGTAGGTTATAGAAATTGTTTTTTCCAAATGATTAAATACTGTCATGTTACTATTGTTAGATGATTTAATTTAGAACATGCCTTATTATTGTTCTTAGTTCGTACTATAATCCTCTAAGAAAATTCGATTTAACTTAAAGACTAAATCTTTACTTCCTGTTTTCAGGGAGGTACGTGCTTATATTAATAATTTCCAATGAACCCAGGTATGGTGCTTAAGCAGATAAATTCCACTTAATTATGCAGATAGCTCTATTTACGACCTGGCAAGGGTCAAGTTTTGTTTCTCATAGTTTGGTGCAGTTGCAAATCTGTAAATAATAATATTCCTTTTGTAATTCTTTTATCTGTCGTTATCATTGTTAATTCACCCTTTACAACGGGGGCGTTTATCTTTATTTTTTGCTTTACTGGGCGTTTATCTTATTTTAATTGAGATAAGTGCCCGTAGATTGCATTGTTGAATTTTGCATTTACGCAATTGATAATAAATCAATAACTAATTGATGACGCCTCCCTTTTTATAATAAATAATTCTCAATAGTTATTATTCTTACTTTTTTTATGATGCATTTATTCTTAATTTTATCATATTTTATATGTCTATTTATCTAATACAACATTCTTATTCATTATCATAAAGCATCGCAAGTTTTATAATTGTACGATAAAATTTTTCTTTGAACTTGACAGACATTTTTTGATTACAAATAACACTTGAAACACTTTTTTATTTCATTTACTCCGCTTGAATCTTATAATTTATATCTACTTCTATTTTTTCGCTATCTTGTATGATAAATTTAAGATGCTTAAATTGTGTAACTTGTGATATAGTATAATTTATAATTTTTACCTTTAAGTAAGTGTTAGTGTGCTTCTGGGTGAACTTACATTTCATTTGCTCTATTTTACTTCTATTTAAGTTGAAGTGATATGATTCTAAAATTTGTTTCCACAATTTTAGTTCACCAATAATAATAATAATAATAATAATAATAATAACAATAACAATAATAATAATAATAATAACAAGCAGGTCATCAAGCTTAAAAGACTTTTTTAAATGTTTACATTTTTAATTAAATAAAATTTTTTAAAAAATATTAGCTTAGTTTGTTTATTAAACGGGCCAAGTCATAGACTTTGTAGGTCATAGGTCCTAATAAACCTAGTCCTTTTCAACTTCTAATCGTGGTCATTTAAGATAATAAAATAAAAAAATACAAATTTAAAATAAAAAAAAGTTGGATTAGGAATCTCAACTTGCAACAATTTTTAAAAAAAAATTTAAATAACCACAATTAAAATCGTGGCTAAAGTACTTAAAACTATAGTTAATTTAGAACTTTAGTTTTAGCTGCAATGTTGATAAAAATTTAAAAATTAAAATAAAATTAATAAAAAGAATCGCAAGGCAAGTCATTTAGGAAAAACTTCTTTTTTTGGATAAAAGATTCAGGTGAGGGGAGCTTCTCCCCATTCTAAGACTAGGACAAACCATTAACTTTAACGAAGATTTATAATAGGATTATAAATAACCTACTAATAGGGGATTCTAGGATTCGAACAAAAGTTATGTTATTATCATGAGTGGAAGGTTAACCAGGTGAATCAACTTCAACTAGGTAAGTCAAAACTTTTATTTGGCTATATACAATAGATTTTCATTGTTTGTTTTTTTAACAAGAATTATTTTTCATGTGGGGTAGATGACCAACTTAATCTGAATTGATTCGTGAACTTATCCCGCCCCCCTTTTTAGTTTATTTTTTAAATCCTAGCTAGGGATGTCTTACTAGACCTAAGAAATAATGAAAAATAAAAATGTGGAGGTTCGAACTCCTACCATATTACAATGACCAATTTGATATGATAACCACTTTTTCCTTTTAGTTTTTTTTTTAAAGTTTTAGGGATGTCTTATTATACCTATAAAAGAAAATAAAAAGTGCTTTGCACGAAACCTAAAACCAACAAATAGGTCGTATAGCGCAATCCTATTCTCATCTTGGCCCAACGCAGTCCAATGAGACTTTTTAGCCCATCTTCTATAATATTGCTATATTTAAACATAATCCCTCGATTAATAAGGATAATTGAGATTAAATCCCCTCATAACTACTTGTATGCCTAATAACAGGAAAACTTTATCTCTTGAATATTATTTCTCTATCAAGTAGTCACACATTAAAAATATGGGGTTTAGCTATTTAGATATGCATTTATTTCCATACAATGTTAATCCTAATTTGAGCTTCTGGTACACCAATCCCTCTACACTGTTGCACAACAACCACTAGGGATGGTAATTTTATAAGGTAATAATTGAGATTCAAATTTCTCCCGCGAATATATAATACGTTTAGTATTATTCCCGTTTAATAACTAATTTAATCAAAGGGGCGGGGCAAAAGGAAACAAGAGTGGTTTATCGCGAAATATTTCTCTATCTCGCAAAAATTTTATATAAATATTTTATATAAAATTATTAAAAAACTTAATTATATAAATTAAAATATTATAAAGTTATATAAATTAAAAGTATTTTAGGTGTTTGACATTATTTTTAAATTAAGTTGTGTTGACAAATTTTAAAAAATTATAGTATTATACTTTTTTTTTATTTTTCATTTTATTTTTTTGATTTTTTTGAATTTTTTTATAATTTATTGGGTATCTCGGATATCGCATGAATTCCGATTACATATTTACCTATGGAGAAAAATAAACGGCACGTCATACGGATATGGAGGTGGGGGCGGGGACGAATATTATTCGCGGGGGCGGGGGACGGGAGGCTACTACCTGTCCCCACCCCGCCCCGCCTCGTTGCCATCCCTAACAACCACGCTAAACTAGGTCAAGTATGTTTGTCCTTGATTCCCATTTAAAACAAAAAGTAATAATGTGGAAGATCGAACTCCTACCATATTATAACAATCCCTCGTAAAGGCCCGGAGGAGATACCTGATTATTTGGCAATATTCATATGTTAATTAGTTAGATATGCATAATGCATTCATGCATGTATTAATATTGATTACATGTGTACATTTCCTTTTCTAAATTTACATTAACAATTTCTCTCTCTAATTTAATCAAAGGATTTTGCTACACGGCAAAAAAATTATAACAAAAGAGAAACAAGAGTAAGGTGAAAAAAAATGACGAGTCCTTGATGTGTAATTGGCAAGTGTACCAAATCGACAAAAGTAATAAAGAATGAGTAAAGTATTGTTCCTACGAGTATTATGTTATCAATTACTAAATTTGTCAAATCGACACTATTTAAGTTATAAAAAAAAGAGTTAGTAAAAATAATAAAAAGAAAGAATAAACAAAAATAACAAAAGCTAAATTCAATTAATTGTGTTGAGTTAAAAAACAATGATATGAAAAGGTTAGGGGTCAGATTTCACTTGAACTCTTTAAATGTAAAGTCAAATATTGGTTTAATCAAATCCTATTCTAATGATTCATGGTCAATTCCCAAAATTAATAAATATTCAATCCATTGGTATATTAATTCTCTTACACTGTTTAGAATTAACAAATCAATTAGTCTAATCTCAACTAGAAAGACATTATCAAGAACAATGGAATTAAAAGAAAGATCACATAACCTACAACGTCTATTCCTAGCGATTGCAGTCAAATATTGCGTTATGTCCAAGTGTGTGTTGAAATTGGCGTAACTTATGTATTTATAGTGAAAATAATGTGATAGGTTACGTGTTCAATGCTCAGGCGCTTTGTGTCCAGCGCCTAGGCGCTGCATTCTTTCCTGAAATTCTGATACGTAACGCGCGCTCAGCGCCTAGGCGCTGAATGACCAAAAATAAAATTCATCCTCTGCCTTAGGCGCTGGCTTTCCAGCATCTGAGCACTGGACCACCAGAATGCAAATTCAGCTCTACTTCGTATAATCATCCAGTCTTCTTCCATGCATAATTACCTATCAAAAACACATAATTAAAACATAATTTAGAATAACTAAAAACAAAATAAAATTAAGAACAAACTCAATCAAAAAGATTAAAAGAGAATGAAAACCCAAGACTTTGAACTGTAAAAATATGAATTTTTGCAAGTTTATCACTCCCCCAAACTTAAGCTTTTGCTTGTCCTCAAGTAAAAAAAAAAAAGAAAAACAACACAAAAAGACTAAACAAATAACAACTCAAAACACACAGACTCAAACATGGTACCACCGGGTATTAAAAATCATTCATATCCTCAGAAAATGCTTCATAATCTAATTTCAAAGTGTCACACATGAACAATTCAATTGCCACATTGTTTTTCACATGCAAATCTCATGCATAAATGACTTCCTAAAAATATGAATGAAAGACTCAATCTCCTCATAAAGTATAAACCCAGATAGGTTTATAAAACTACAAGTGTACATCAAACCCATATCCATAGAGTTGTTCTTCATCTCTCTCTTCACTAATGTAAACAATACACAACCAATGATCAAAAGGAACTTTACAAAGCTTGTAATGTAAGGTCAAGGGTATGAGTTAAGAAAGAAGTGGTAGAAAAATGAAAACAAAAGTTGAGATACAAAATCAAGCATAATCCAAAATTCAAGCCTCAAAATGTTGAGCAAGTGCAAAACGAAGCATAAGAAACAACACAACATTCATTCTTTTTTTTCTTCTTTTTTTTCATTCTTCTTTCTTTTCTTTTTTCAACAATCTCCACCCCTAAACTTAGTTCTTTGTAATACTTTGGGTGAACTTTCTCTTCTTCTTTTTATGATTTTTTTTTAGGTCCGCAAAACTTTATGTACAAAAATAACAAAGACTTGAATAATAAAATAATACAATATATGCACTCAACAAAGGTTATGTAAGAGAGGAATTATTTTTATGTGGGTATGAGAAAAGGAAAATGTGTGTAAAGAAAAAAAATAGAAGCTAAACAATAACAAGGCTGCAAAAGGGACCTAAGGATATATTGTGTCCAAAGAAGACCTTTATCATTTCCTTAATCATGCATTGCCTAGGATTTCGCATCAAGAGAAAATCAAACAACTTCTAGATGCAAATCATCCACACACATACAACCTCATAAATTTTCTCTAAACTTGACATGCAATTAAATTTCAAGGTCTATCAATCATAAAGATCAAAAGAACATCCATATACAATTGAAATAATAGAGATAAACATAACTCATGGATTCTCATGTGCTATCCTAAGAAATTAGATCAATCCACAATTCAAGCAATCATTAGATATTTAATTCAACACACCGGCATGCACAAAACAACTCAAAACACAATAAGGTAATGATGACAAAATAAAATAAAAAAGAATAATTAAATAAATACGGAACTTAAAAGTTAAAGGAAAGAGAAGAAAAATCTTTTTGGTGGCTGACAGCTATATACATCCCCCTACAAAGGCTCAGAACTCAGGTTACAAAATTTTTATTTAAAATTATCAATTACGGCTGATTTTATTTTTAATTATTTAAAAAATGATTTAACAAGTCGTCGCGAGAGGCACTTAAGCCGACTCTACACTAGATAACTACAAAACAAAAATAGAAAAATGTTAGTCACTAAAATAAAGAATAACAAAAACTAATAACTAAAAAAAACAAATAACAAAATAAAGATTAAAGAGAAAGAAAGAAAATTTGAGTTGCCTTCCAAAAAACGCTTGTTTAACGTCATTAGTTTGACGTTGCCTTTTATTATTATGGTGGCTTGAAGTAAGAGAAGTAAGATGATGTCTTTCCTTTGTCAGATCTTTGCTTCCATACTCGTCCACTAGCCTTAGAATCAATCTGCAATATATTAGTAGAAGATGGAGATCAATCTGCAATAAATTAGTAGAAGATGGAGGATCTTTTTCAATTGCAGCAATTTTTGAAATAGGAGGACCTTTCTCCTTTTCTTAAACCATCTTGGGTGTGGAAAAATCAGCATTGATTGATGATGAAGGACTCTTACTAGCCAAATCCTGTAGAGGCTTATCTTGAATGCATTTGACAGGGGCATAAAGATCTGATGTCGGTGTAGATTTATCAACAATATTAATACTCACCTGATCTCCATCCACCCTCAAAATGAGCTCTCCTCTAGGTACATCAATCAACGCTCCTGAAGTAGCCAAGAACGATCTTCCAAGAATCAAAGGAATATCAGCACCCTCATCCATATCTAAAATCACAAAATTTGCTAGAAAAATCAATTTGTCCACCTTTACTAAAAAATCTTCAACTATACCATATAGATGTTTAATTAACTGATCAGCTAATTGAATAGACATTGTAGTTGGCTTCAATTTATCAATTCCAAGCTTACGGAGAATTGACAATGGCATTAAATTAATGCTAGCTCCTAAATCCCATAGAGCTTTCTTAATGGTCAACTCACCAATAGTGCATGGAATGGTGAAACCTAGATCTTTCAATTTATGTGGTAGTTTCCTCTGAATTATAACATTGCACTCTTCAGTAAGTGCCACAGTCTCATCTTCCTAGAGTTTCCTCTTCTTTAAGAGTAAATTTTTCATGAACTTTGCATAAAAGGGCATCTGCTTAAGTGTTTCAGCAAAAGGGATGTTTATTTGTAATTTCTAACTTCTAGGAACTTTAAGAATTGCCTATCTTGGTTCTCTTTCTTTAACCTTTGAGGAAACGGGAGTCTAACATACAATGAAGGATTAATTGCCATACTTTGCTCATGTTCCTTCTTTTCCCTCTGCCATTTTGGTTGCTCCTCTTTAGCTTCTTCGTTATAGCACTCTTGAGTTGAGACATTCGCAACAAGAACTTCAGTTTTTTCAATTCCTTATGAATCAGATGCTTCTTTAACTTGCCCTTCCAAAGTCTTGCCACCTGAAGGTCTCTTTTGAAGTTGTTTCGCTATCTGCCCACTTGATTCTCTAAATTTCTAATAACAACTCCTTGATTCTGAAAATTCGCCTTTGTTTCCTCCATAAAAGTAGAAGTCTGTTGCACAAAAGCAGAGGTCTGTATAGAAAGTTTCTCAAGTGCAAACTCAAGAGGAGACTTCTTCTCTGGTTGAAGATTCAATGGCACCATTTGATTGCTCTAAGAAAAATTGGGATGATTCATCGACCCTAGATTATATGTATTTGAAAATTGAGTACCTTGAGGTCTGGAAAGATTACCCATATAATTGGCATGTTCTTGAGAACTGAAACTAGAATTGTTTGCCACACATCCACCATTAGCATGGTTACCTCCACAGAAATCACAAATTAACACTTGGTGATTCATAGAATTTACCTGTATACTCTCAACTTGCTTAGTGAGGTTGGTCAACTGCTGAGAAATACTTTTATTTTAAGCAAGTAAAGCATCGAGAGTGCCAAGTTCCATAACTCCTTATTTGACTACTGCTCTCCCACTAGGCAACTGATATTCATTAGTCGCCATGGTCTCAAATAATTCTTGAGCCTCTTCTTAGTATTACACCAAGTGATTAGCTCTTTTTTTTTTTTTTTTTTTTTTCTTTTTTTCTTTTTTTTATTTTTCTTTTTCATTTTTGAGTCTTAGTATTCGGATATCTGCTGTCCGGATGTCAAATTTGGGTTATGCCAATAATGGTTAAATATATGAGTCTATATTTGTCATACCATAACCCTGGTAGGATGATTTAAACTATTATAGAAAATTTGCACCTGCTTCCAAAGCTCAAATACATGGTGAGGACATCTCCTTAATAGCTCCTTAAATCTCTCTCAAGATTCATATAACGACTCTCCTTGATTTTGAGTGAAACAAACTATTTCACCCCTCATGTTCACAAACACTGATGGAGGGAAGTATCGAGTCAAGAATTTACTAAGCAAGTCCTCTCAAGTAGATATGCTTCCTTGTGGCTGAGCTTGTAGCCAGCTCTTTGCTTTGTCTCTTAGAGAAAATGGGAACAGCCGTAATCTAATGACATCATCAGTTACACCATTATACTTAATAGTATCGCAGAGTTGCAAGCAAATTGTAATGTGTAAGTTTGGATCTTCTGCTTGACCTCCCCCAAATTGATTATGTTGCACCGGCTGTAGAAGTGCTGGTTTAATCTCAAAGTTATTGGCTTGAATAGCAGGACACACTATACTAGTAGAAATATTCTCAGCAGATGGAGTAGCATAGTCACCCAACGTGCGCCTTCGTTCTGCAGTTATAACTACTTCCGCCATCTTTTCTTCTATAATTCTTTTTTTTTCTCTAGCTGCTTTCTTATTTGCTCTTGTTGTTCTCTTTATCTCTAGATCAAAAAGTAATTCTTCTGACTCCAAAGAATCATGCATAAACAAACAAACAAGTAAACCAGAGTGAAGTAAAGAAAATAAAATAAAAATAAAAAACTAATAAAAGTAAACAAAGAAAATAAAAAGAAATAAGAAGAAACAAATTAGAAAAAATAAAAATTAGAATCAGAAAAATAAAAATTAAATAAGAAAGAGCAAAAGAAAAAAAATGCTTAAATTAGTGTCTTTTCAACTACTATTTAATATTGAAAACAATAATCTCCAGCAATGACACCAAAAACTTGATGTGAAATTGGTAAGTGCACCTGCACACTCTAGAGAGGTTTTCACGATAACCAAACAGGAAGACATCCAAAATGGCTACCACTACGCAACCTCTACTTAACTTAAAGCCACTCGGGGACCTCAAATCGACAAAAGTAATAAAGAGTTAGTAAAGTATCGTTCCCACGAGAATTATATTATCAATTACTAAATTTACCAAATCGACACTATTCAAGCTATAAAAAAGAGAGTTGGTAAAAAAAAGAATAAACAAAAATAACAAAAGTCAAATTTAATTAATTGGATTAAGTTAGAAAACAATTATATGAAAAGGTTAATGGTCAGATTTCACTTGAACTCTTTAAATACAAAGTCAAATATTAGTTTAATCAAATCTTATTCCAATGATTCATGTCAATTCTCAAAATAAATCAATATTCAACCCTTTAGCATATTAATCATCTTACATTGTTTAGAATTAACTAATCATTTAGTCTAATCCCAAATAGAAAGGCATTATCAAGAACAAAGGAATTAAAAGAAAGATCACATAATTCATAACGTCTATTTTTAGCGATTGCAGAAATTATGGTGTTTATCACAAGTTTTAGGTTCATGTGAATTTTTTCAAATCATACATAAACCTAAAAATCATTCCCAAATTGGTCAGATTTAGAAAAACATTAAGAAAAGAGATAAACACATAAATCATGAAATAGAAACATTGATTAAACCCATAAAAGAATTTACATCATCCAAAAACAAGATTCATCATCACTCTAACAAGAGAAAATTTAGTTACACATGGAAAAAGAAAAATACAAAGGGAAGAATATTATAGTGAAAATAACGTGACAGGTTACGCGCCCAGCGCTAAGGCACTTTGTGTCTAGAGCCTAGGCGTTGTGGTCTTTCCTGAAATTATGATACGTAACGCACGCTAGGAGTTTGTTTATGAGTATTTAGGAAAGACCTAGGTCGTTTTGAGCGAATGAGTTTAAGTGTGAGAAAATAAAATTCATCCTCAGAGTTTGAGCGCTTATTTGGACCACCAAAATACAAATTCAGTTTTGTCTCGTATAATCATCTAATCTTATTTCATGCATAATTATCTATCAAAAACATATAAACACACAATTAAAACATAATTTAAAATAACTAAAAATAAAATAAAATTAAGAATAAACTCAATCAAAAAAATTAAAAATAAAATAAAAACTCAAGACTTTAAATTATAAAAATATGAATTTTTACAAATTCATTAGTCTTACTTTGCAGGTAAACTCCACCAAAGTAGGACCCACCCCACTACACACATCCGACAATTCTAAGACAAGATTCATCATGATATTTATTGTTTTCCTTTAATTGAATGCTTAATGTTAATGTGTAAATACCGTGATGTGTGTAGTTAACAAATTAAATTTTATGTAAACAAATTTTAACTAAAGACTTAAAATTAACTAAAAAAAATCATATGACCAGAATCAAGCTAATGCCCGAACAAAATTAATCTAACACCTAAAAGATGTAAGAACATCTCATACTCTTTTATATATATATATATATATATATATAATCAATGGATACAAATTAAGACAGTTTTAGCTTTTTAGGCAAGGGGGAATCAAACCCAGGTCACCGCCCCATTTAATATCTTTCAAATATCCTACTTTAAGATTATTATTTTTTTGTGAAGTTGTATTCTTTTCTAATTATAGAGGAAAAAAGTTTAGATAAGTGTTACTGCAACCACAATGCTCCTCACCTATCAATAAATGTTCGGTTTTAGTCATAACTACCCTTGCTTAAAGCCAAAGGACAAGTCCTTCTGCAACAAAAAAGAAAAAAGAAAAAAGGAGAGCCCTTTACCATAAAATGACTAGCATGCAGCAGTCAGAACAGACTCCGCATAGAGAGGACCCAAGTCAATTCATGTCTTATTGCCTCGACATTCAACAATGTCTTTGGCATTGAAGTTAGTCTTTGAAATAAGACTACTCATTTTATATTTTTATAATTTTTATCCTTTGATTATATTTAGTTATATTTTATTTTTGTACATTTATATTTTACTACCTCACTGAAATATGAAAAGATGTGCACATAAAAGTTGTAAATCAAGCATTATTTGAGTCTTTGTGAGAAAAGCAAGTTCCTTTATCACTAGACTATCCACACCATTAGCCACTTTAAGAACCTATTAAGAAGATCACGGACGAAACCACTTTTGTTTGATCTTTGATGGCCCATCCAATCAGACAACTCTGTAATAACAGAGAATAAGGTTGAATGGAATGCACAAAGGACAAATGTGATGAGGTATGAAATCATTCCATTGAATTCTGTATTACTACAGTAGGCAAATATATACACCTATCTATAAAGGAAATATTCTCCTGTGCTACCTAAAGAATAACTACAAAGAATAAATTACAACCTGTAAATGCTTTATTTAACTGTTTGTACATAAAGAGGACAAAAACACAGCATTGCATCAGCTGTCATGTATTGGCCTCTTTTACCACTAGCTGTCCTGTGTCATTTTGTTGTCCTGTATCGTTTGTTACCCCCCGCAAGCTGGGGAATATATGTTAATTAGACCCAGCTTGGAAACAAATTGACGAAAAGCTTGGGGGCTTAAGGCTTTAGTATATGCGTCCGCAAGTTGTAGGAAAGAAGGAACATGAAGAAGATGAATAAGCCCTTGTTGATTTTTCTCACGCACTATATGACAATCTACCTTAATATGTTTTGCCCGTTCGTGAAAAACTGGATTTGCAGCTATATGTAAGGCGGATTGATTATCACAGAAAAAAAGAGCAGGAGTTTTAAAGACAACCTTGACGTCTTGAAGAAGATATGTCAGCCATTGAATTTCACAAGTTACTATTTGCCATTGCTCGCAGACTCGCTTCACATGAGCTCTTGGAGACAGGTGTTCTCGCTTCTTTGACTTCCAAGAAATGGGAATTCTCAAGATATACACAAAAGCAGATCACGATCTTCTAGAAACGGGCATGAAGCCCAATCGCTGTCACTATATGCCTTAAGTTACAGGTCTGAGTTAGATGGAAAAAATAGTCCCTGGCCTAGAGAACCTTTCACATAACGCAGAATTCTTGTGGCTGCTATATGATGCACAATGGTTAGCTTGGCTAAGAATTGAGAGAGTTGTTGAACCGAGAAAGCTATGTCAGGGCGAGTGGTCGTTAGGTACAATAACCTTCCAATTAGTCTTCGGTACTCAGTCACATCAGGAAGAGGCTCTCCAATGTCTTTAGAGAACTTTGTTGCATTATTCATTAGGGTATTGGCTGGTTTACAACCCAAAAGACCTGCATCTTCTATGAGTTCCAAGGCATACTTGCGTTGGTTTACAATGATCCCTGCCTTGCTTCTAGCCACTTTGAGTCCAAGAAAAAATCGCAAGTTACCAAGGTCTTTGATGCGAAAGGAGTGATCAAGGGACTGTTTAATGCTTCTGATCTCATTAATGTCATTTCCTGCTAGCAAAATGTTATCTACGTACACAAGCAAAACTGTAATGGCACCATTTAAATATTTGACAAATAAAGAATAATCATTCTTTGATTGTATGTAACCAGCATTGATAAGGAAAGAAGATAGCTTTGTAAACCATTGGCGAGAGGCTTGTTTAAGGCCATATAACGATTTTTGCAGTTTACAAATTTGTCTTTGAGCACTAGAATCAAAACCTGGTGGTAAGGACATATATACTTCTTCATTTAGATCCCCATGTAGAAAAGTATTATTTACATCCAATTGTTGAAGTTCCCATCCAAGGGTGGAGGAAAAAGATAATAAGACTCGAATTATTGTCATTTTAGCCACAGGTGAAAAAGTATCTAAATAGTCAACCCCTTCCACTTGAGTGCATCCCTTAGCAACCAACCTAGCCTTATGTCTTTCTATACTCCCATCCGCCCTATATTTGGTTTTATAAACCCATTTGAAACCAATTGGAACCTTTCCTTTTGGAAGATTAGTGACAACCTAAGTTTTGTTCATTTCAAGAGCAAGTATTTCTTCCCTTATGGCCTCTCTCCAGCAGTCATGTTTCATTGCCTCAGAGTAACTCTTTGGCTCAATAGTGGTTGACACAGACATGACAAAATTCTTATAATTGTGTGACAAAGAATCATAATTTAAATAGGAGGAAAGAGGATATTTTACCTGTGAGGACGTTTCGGTTCTAGCAGCAGCATTGCAATGGTAATCTATCAAGTATGTTGGGCACCTCCTTATTCTTGAAGATTGTCTTAGTGGTGGTTCAGCTGGTTGGTGATGATTGATGGGAGAATGATGACTAGTTTGAGGCTCATTGGAGATATTTGTATCTGGAGAATCAGGTTGGGTTGGCTCTGCATCATCATTTGTGGGATTATTGTGTGGTGTGGTGGTAGGATTCAGCTCTGTGTTGGTGGCAGGAGGCACAATATCATCACTTGATGTGAAAGGTTCATCATGGGGTAGAATGATGCTGTGATTTCTATTATTGCTTGTGTCAAGAGAATGATTTGAGTGAGGAAAAACATTTTCATAAAAGACAACATCCCTAGAAATAAATAATTCTCTAGTACTTATATTTAACAAGATAAAACCCTTTGTTCCTACCTTGTAACTAAGAAAAACACACTTGGAAGCTCTATGATCAAATTTAGTTCTATTGACCTTTGAGGTACTAGCAAAGCATAAGGAACCAAATACCTTAAGTTTAGAGAAGTCAGGAAGCACTTTATATAATCTTTCATGTGGAGAGCAAGCATTTAAAATGGGTGTGGGCAACATGTTTATTATGTATGCTGCATGAAGAACAACATAAGACCAATATGTCTTAGGTAAATTTGATTGAATCATTAGAGCTCGGGCAACATTCAATAAATGGCTATGTTTCCTTTCAACAATGCTATTTTGTTGTGGTGTGTGGACACAAGTGGTTTGATGAATAATTCCTTTAGAAGCATAAAACTCAGTCATGATAAATTCAGATCCATTATCGCTTCTGATCATTTTAACTTTTTTGTCAAACTGAGTTTGAATAAGAGAAACAAAAAACTGCAGAATTTTAGATGCTTCAGCTTTGCTTTTCATAAGATAAATCCATGTGTATCTACTATGATCATCAATGACAGTAAGGAAGTATTTATGACCATGCACAGAAGGTGTGGAATAAGGACCCCAAATATCAATATGTATTAAATCAAAACATTCATTAGATTTAGTTGTGCTAACTAGAAAAGGTAGGCGCTTTTGTTTTGCCAAATGGTAAACATCACAAATGTATGATTTATTACCTTTCACAAAGGAAACTTTATTTTGGATATTTTCTAAGCAGGAATTGGACGCATGTCCTAACCTAAAATGCCAAACATTGGCAGCTAAAACTTTAACAGAATCAACAGTATTAATCTGGCTGGAAATGGGTTTGGTGCAAGGAAGAACAGCAAAGTGAGGCACTTTTAGGATGTATAAACCATTGAATGCTTCAGCTGAACCAATCATCCTCGAGGTACTATTCTCCTGGATAGAACAGATTTTTGAATCAAAACACAAGACATAAGATAAGGATTCCGTTAATTTTGAAATGGAAATCAAATTAAAAGAGAATGAAAGAATATATAAAATATTGCTTAGAGTATGATGCTGACTGAGAGGGACACTACCAGAAAAATGAGCAAAGACAGTAGCACCATTAGGTAATTTTACACAAATGGGTTTTATACGATGATAAGAAGAAAAACATGATAATGAAAAGCATATATGATTTGTGGCGCCACTGTCCAATACCCAAGAGGTGGTAGAAAAAGAAGTTTTACCATTATATGGAGTATGTGTAGATGGAGTGTTAGAGCAAATGGTGACTTGGTTGGAAATATGAGGAGTGGGTGAAATTTGTGACTGCTGAAGGAGAGCTAAAACTCCTTGATACTGCTCCTTAGCGAGAACAAAATTTTGAGCTTCACAATCTCCCTTAAGGTTTTCAGTTTCCTCTTGGCTTAAGATGGCATCACCGACTATAGCTGCATTTTCCTGAGACTGAGGTTGGCCCTTAAACTTATAGTTAGGAAGATACCCATTCTTTTTGAAACATTGATCTATGGTATGACCAGGCTTTCCACAGTATGTGCAGTGCTTGTTACCATTTCCCCTACCTGACCCATACCTTTGTTGGCTGTTAGAACCACGGCCTGCAGAATTGAAGCCGCAACCAGGTCCTCCTCTAGTAGCATTCATAGCATTTGACTCAATCTTTTCACCAAACATCTGGCGCTCCTGTTGTATAACCATTGAGAAGACACGATTCAGAGGTGGAAGAGGGTCCATGAGTAGGATTTGAGATTTCACTATTGAATAATTATCATTCAAGCCCCTAAGGAACTTAATGACTTGATCCTGCATCCTGTAATTTTTCACATCTTCAAGTCCATTATAGGAGCAACAAATCGCATAAGAGCAATGTGGTATGGGTCTAAAAACATTAAGTTCATCCCAAAGGATTTTTAGTTTAGTGAAATAGTTAGTGACAGAAAGTTCTCCCTGTTTGAACAATGATATAAGTTCCTGCAAATCAGCAATGCGCAGCATATCTCCTTGAGAAAAACGATCCTTTAGATCGATCCAAATCTCTGATGCCTTGTCCATCCAGATGACACTTTGAGCAATTTATGGTGATATAGAACGAAACAGCCAGGAGACGACCATGGTGTTGGCTCGCTCCCAGGCCTAATACTGAGCATTAAGTCGAGCAGGGGCTGTGATTGAGCCATCCACAAACCCAAGTTTGTTCTTGGAAATGAGACTCGTACGCATGGGACGTGACCATTGATGGGAGTTGGGGCCAGTGAGTAATGTTGATACTAAAACCAAAGAGGGGTTTTCTGATGGGTGAAGATAATAAGGTGAGGTGGGGTCTTGAGATGGGTCCTCTTGGAGTTGGTTATTTTCGACCATTTTTTTTTAATGAAGCAGAGCTCTGATGATCAGAGCTCTGATACCATAACAGAGAATAAGGTTGAATGGAATGCACAAAGGACAAGTGTGATGAGGTATGAAATCATTCCATTGAATTCTGTATTGCTACAGTAGCCAAATATATACACCTATCTATAAAGGGAATATTCTCCTATGCTACCTAAAGGATAACTACAAAGAATAAATTACAACCTGTAAATACTCTATTTAACTGTTTGTACATAAAGAGGACAAAAGCACAGCCTTGCATCAGCTGTCATGTATTGGCCTCTTTTACCACCAGCTGTCTTGTGTCATTTTGTTGTCTTGTATCGTTTGTTATGTAATGGAAGTGTAAAATTATCCAAAACCCTAAAGGACTGTGACTTCCATTAAAGGGTTGAGAATGAGTTGAGTTGAACCAAGTTTGGTTGAGCTTAAGTTTGGCTTAATAAATATTTGTTTGACACAAGCTCAACTCAATAAAAAAACAAGCTCATTCTCGAGCTCAATAAACCAGTTCTTAACATAAAAAAAGACAATCATTAGCTATTCAACTTATGGATGTTTAGCGTGCATGTGATGGTTTACTAGTCAGCCATAAAACTTTTGAGTTTGAAGACCATTGTCCCTTGGTTATGAGAGTGAAGGCCACTTGACAAACAAGATAACAACTATAAATTAATGAAAATATAGACTAATAAAAAAGTTATTGTATGTAGATTTAGATCATAAATGCGAGATGTAAGAAAAAAAGAATAGGTATATATATATATATATATGTTTATTTATAAGTTAATGAACTGAATTTATGAAAGTTCAAGTTTAATTTATTTATTAAACGAGTTAAAATTTCAAGACTTAACTCATGAGCTTAACTTGTTGAGCTGATAGTAATTCGATCATATAGCTCACAAGCCAACTTGATTCATTGGTAGTCCTACTTCCATTTTATTTAAAATCTTGAAAATCAAATTAACCAGTCTTTTAATCTATGAAGTAATTAATTCACGAGAGAGAGAGAGAGAAGCATCCATCGCTGCTCACATGTGTAGTGATTATTTTGTGTTGCCTTAATGCCTTGTGGCTTTTATATCTTTCAATATATATATATATCCTATTAAAACTTGCACCGCATGCACAAGTGTCAAGACTATCCACATCATCCATCGCTGCTCACCTGTGCAGTGATTATTTTGTGTTGCCTTAATGCTTTGTGGCTTTTATATCTTTCAAAAACAAAAATATATAGCCTATTAAAACTTGCATCCCTATGAATCACAACACGGAAATGAGATACGATACGAATATAGATATAAGAATATATTAAATTTAAAAAATTATAAAATACAGATATATATATATATATATATATATATATATATATATATATATATATATATAAATTACAAAATTTAAGAAAAAATTCATAATTTATTAATATCATTTCTATAAACTTGAAGATTTATAATATCTTAATATATGTCATATGTACTAATATTTGTTACCTAATAAGTCTCTTCTAAAAAATATGGAGTATAATTTCTATTCACATTTTCTAAAAAACATCTTAAATCAATTTCTCCTAATAGAACTAATCATGTATAAGTATATGTGCATCTAAAAAAAATTAACTAGAGAGAATATTGGTATGAGACAAGCTTCAGTGATGACGAAATGAACGACTTAGTACGAGGAAAGGTAAAAGGAGTAAATAAAATAGTGATGTATGAAAAGATAAATCTTAAAAGTTTAATAGTGACGTGTCCAAGCTGTGTCCTACACGTGTTCAAGCGTGTCCGAGACGTGTCCAAGTATGTCCAAGATACGTCCAAACTAAAAAATAATAATCTTTTTAATTAGACACATTTGAACACGTAAAACACATATATTGTACGGATGTTCTCATATATCTGACACGAACACGTATCCGATATGAGAACATGCCACAAAAACAGCGTGTACGTGCTTCATAGCTTGGACCGCATGTAAAAGCATCAAGACTATATCCACAATGACAATATATTATCAATACCCGTGTTTGATTAAGAAAACAAAGAGAAAATAAAATTTTAAAAATTTGGAATTATCTCTTGTTTGGATGAAGATAAAATTAAAGGGAGAGAGAAAACTCCATAAACTGAAAAGCCAAAATTTTCTCTTCATTTTAAATTGAAAAAAACTTAGTTTCAACTGTTTTCCTTTTAATATTTTCTTTCAATTCCTTTAATCATTTTTTATGTGTCTATTAATTTAATTAAATAGAATTAAAAGTAACAAATGAACGATGATTAAAATGGTTAGAGAGAAGGTTGAAGGGAAAGGATTAGAACAAGTTTTGTCCTCTCAAATTTCAATTTTTTTTTCTCGTCTCTTATTTTCTTTCTTGACATCCAAAGGGTACACATAAACACAAAAAGACATGCGGCAATTTTGTTAACTTTGGTGATAAAGAATGGTGGCAAAGATAAGTATAATGCAACAAATAATAGAAAAGTTCTAGTAAGGTGGCAAATGCAGTATAATGCAACAAATAATAGAAAAGTTCTAGTAGGGCTACCAGAAATTCTCTGCAACAATCTATAATATAGTTTCTAGTTTTGTGCAGAAATGTTAGGAGCCGTTTAACATGCTCTTAAATAAGTTTAGAGCAGGGATGCTCTGTAAGAAAATATACCAAGAAAGGCACACTTTATATGAAATTAGAATACGAATTTAATAACTTACTTGTTGAAGACATGATTTGATGAACCGAAAATTACTTCTGTGCTGCATGTATCCTTGAAACGAAAAGCCAAGTCTTTCTTTGCCTGATCACTCACTCCAAATTTTAGGTTTTCAATGGGGCAAACTTAGAGAGCAATCTAAAGACGTGACGGCAAAGGGGACCTAGCCACTCTATTTATTAACCCTAGGCACCTCCCATTATGGGCCTAGTGGTTAGGCCCACACTGTCTCCCACGCACATCAATATTAAGTGTCCAAAGCCTATTAACAATTAATCACGTTATTAGTGGGCTTAAGTATCATAGAATGGATCATAATATTAGCTCATTTTTTAGCAAAACAAAATGTCACAATTGATTGCAGCCCACTAGAATTTATAGGAAAAATCTAACATTCTCCCACTTGGGCAAAATCAATTATGTATTTTCAATTTTGAAAAATATTTTGAAAACGACTCTCGAGCTAATAGCACATTGTGGCCACAACACATATGATCCCAAGATACAACACCTAATTAAAACTCCATCCAACAAAAGCCATGTAACACCGAATCATGGCGGTAATTGCATCCCTTATTGATGCAACACCTTCCATGGTTACAAATATCATCGACTCTGTCGACTAGTCATGAATGTGGAGTGTGACAAGAAAATGACGTGCCAACGTGATTAAATAGCCACACCGTCATTTTCTTTGTCAATCCTTAATTTCTCTCAAATGCATAAAACCCAGAGAAATTACATGGTTTATCATCAAACCATCATGCCACAGCTCCAAATCGGTATCAACTACGGGCACATTAGTCCTAACGACACCGAGCTTTAACAATTTCACATTTGATATACACATTAAAATATTATAATAAAATTCATCTCATCATTTATTTCATCAAATCAAATGTAAAATGTCATCAATATATTATTTTCTAAAATTCAAAATAAGAATCCAACAACATAAAAGAGGAAATAACATAAAACTAAAGCTCCCACTAACCAAACACGTGAAAAGAACTCACAATGCCCATGTTCTCAACATGTCTTTTGAAAACAACAGGCCTGAGTCCCTTGGTTAAGGGATCAGCCAATATGGAATCTGTGTCAATATGCTCTACCACTATAGAACCATCTTTCACAATATCTCTAACAGTCAGGTACTTTAACTCCAAGTGCTTAGAACCACTAGAACTCTTATTGTTCTTTGTATAGAACACTGCTGCACTGTTGTCACAGAAAATTCTAAGAGGCCTAGCAATGGAGTCCACAATGCGAAATCCCATCACAAGATTCCACAACCAAATGACATGAGTAGCAGCAGCAAAGCAAGCAATGAACTCTGCTTGCATAGTAGAAGAGGCAACAAGAGTTTGTTTCTTGCTCTTCCAGGATACCGCACCCCCAGCCATCATAAAGATGTACCCAGAAGTTGATTTCCTATCATCAGGGCACCCACCAAGATCTGAATCTGTGTACCCCACGATCTCCAAGTTGTTAACTCTCCTATATATAAGTATATACTCTTTGGTCCTCTGTAAATACCTCATTACCTTCTTAGCAGCTGTCCAATGATCATTGCCAGGGTTTGACTGGTATCTACCAAGAACGCCAACTATGAAAGCGATGTCAAGCCTAGTGCATACTTGAGTATACATGAGACTACCCAAAGCACTACCAAAAGGTCTATCGTTCATTTCTACTTGCTCAATCTCATTCTTAGGACATTGATCCTTGTTGAATCTATCACCTTTGACGACCGGAACATCTCTAGGTTAACAGTTTCGCATATTGAATCTCTCTAAGACTCTATCAATGTAGGCCTTTTGAGATAACCCGAGTGTATGGTATGATCTATCTCTGTGAATCTCAATCCCTAACACAAAAGAAGCCTCACTAATGTCTTTCATGTCAAAAGATCTAGTCAACATCTGTTTTATCTCACGCAGCATGCCAAGGTCATTAGAAGCCAACAATATATCATCCACGTATAGCACAAAAAAGATAAATTTGCTCCCACTGACCTTAAAATATATACACTGATCTACCTTATTCTCCTTAAACCCCATAGAAGTCACCACCTTATCAAATTTCAGGTACCACTGCCTAGAAGCTTGTTTCAAGCTATAAATTGACTTCTTTAGTTTACAGACCAGCTCCTTATTACCACCAATATGGAAACCCTCAGGTTGCTGCATATATACTGTCTCACTCAAATCACCATTCAGAAAAGCAGTCTTCACATCCATTTGGTGCAATGATTGCTACCGCAAGTGCACGGATCGCTCAAGTAATACAAATACAGAGTAAAAGTTCGTTCTCATGAGGATATTCGATTATAAAGCTAAATACCAACCAATAGCTTAATCCATTCTAGTCAAGGACATAAAAATAAGAAAGCATTAAACTAAACTAAACCTAATCTACCAAAGCAATAAACATAAAAGCGGTTAGGTTTCAGGAAATCCTCATTCACCCCTTACATCTATCAACAATATGCAATCCCCCTCATAAACACAAATGCATTGATTAGGTTAGCTTGAGAATCTTATGTAGTCAAAAGCCTATGTCTAGGTCAATCAACCCTGGTTTCTACTTGCCCAACTCACCAAGTTTCCTTGAAAGCTAATACAACATCCACTCATGAATGATCTATTCTCAATCACATACTATACATGACCAATAGATATATTTCTATCATATTAACGAATCAACTCATCCAAGCCAATTGAACTCGCCGAACATGCATCAACCACACCATATCCATATCAACAAATCCCTATGTCTAGTTCATTTGCTAATATTAAGATTATGCAATCGAGGCCAACCAACAGCAAGCATTAAACACAGATAATGATTGAACTATAATCAAATATCCACACAAACTTAGAGAAGAACACATCATTAATATAAATAAAAGGAGCCAAAGTATTCCTAAACAAAGCTCAGCTATACAAAAGATAAGGAAGGGAAGAGAGAAAGGGAAAAGAGAGAAAGAAGCTCATTGATTTATCTCTGAAGCTTGAATCCTCCTTCAATCCTTTGATCCTTGACTCCAATCCACCAGCAATGGAGATCTAGCCAAACTATCTAACCTAAAACTAATCTAAACTAACTAAACTACAAAGGAAATAGCCAAACAGAAAATGGAAATGGCCAGAAGACAGAGAAAAACGTGAAAAATCTATTTATAGGCTCAGCTGGCCACCTCAACGCCGCGGCGCCCACATACCCGCGCTGCGGCACCCAATGGGTCGGTTTAACTACACCGCGGCGCCCATTTCATCTGGGTCGCGATGCTCTTGCCTCGGGTCCAAGTATGGCCAGACTGAAAATACACTTTGCGCCGCGGCGCACAATACCTTATGCCGCGGTGTTGACCACTGAATTGCTGATTTGACTTTCTCTTCCTCTTTAAGCTCAATTGCTCCATATTTAACCTTGTTTGGAGCCCTTCCTAACATAGAAAAAACACCAAATCAGTAACATATATAAATCTACTTAATCCATAATCATTTAAAGCACAATTTGCTATAAAACATATCAGAAAGGCTTAGAATCAGAATATGACAAATATAAGTACAAAACCCTCTAAATATGCATTTAAACAAGGAATAAGCATTCATTCTAGTACAAGGATAGGGCACAAATAACTGCATTCTATGGAGTTATCACACCCCCAAACCTACATTTTGCTAGTCCTCGAGCAAAACAAAATAGAACTAAGTAAATCACTTTAAACATTAAAATCAAATTTTCATTCAGCAAATATATTTTCAATCTTCTTTTTTTTCATTTAAAAATAAATACTAGTGTGTAATGACTGCATCAATTCTCAAAAAGTGCAAATGCCCCGTAAACAGCTCCACACATATACAATCCTTAATATGCTAACAATCCAAACAACTCTTCATACAATTCACATTTTCACAAACATGCAAGATAAACTTCTCCTAATCAAGTCATACACATTCAGATAAGTTTACAAATATATATGCATATGATTCACAAAATCCACAAGATTGTAAATTAACTCTCTCTCCACTAATGTAAATCACACAAGATTGAGGATCAAAAGGGACTTTATCAGCTTATAATATCAGGCCAATGGCATGGGCGAAAGAAATGAGTGGAAAAAGATACAATACAAACATTGAGATACATATACTACTTCAAGACATGAGCCACAACTGAAATTAGCAGGGTATTCAACAGTGAGATCATAAAACTTGCCAGAACCATTTTCGATGCTTTTCAAACTTTACTTTTCTTAAGCTTTGCTTTTCTTTTTCATTTTTCTTTTGATTTTCTTTATTTTGCAAAGCATTGCTTTTTCTTTTCTTTGTTTTGCATTTGGTTTCTTCAAGCTCATTTTGAATTGAATATTCATTAACCACTAATCATCAGACTCATTTCAAGAAATAGTATACCATGTACTCAACAAACAATAAGAGTAGGAAGAAAATGACATGCTTTCACATGCATTTGAATGAGTAACAGGTTAACGAACACAACAGTGATGAAAAACAAATAAGGTCAAATAGTATAAGGCTTCAAAATAGGACCTAAGGATATCATCATATCAGGGTAAGCTTTTTAAGGCTCAAACGGTCCAAACAATGCCCTAATCATTTCCTCAATCATGCACAACCTAGGATTTCGCCTCAAGAGAGTTCAAAAACAATTTCTAGGATAATCAAAACTCTATATGTACATCCATAAACATTCTCAAAACATGCACTCTTATCATTTTCAAAGTTACACTTGCATCTAAGTGATATGTAAATCATGCATCAAAAGTAACTAAATTGTTTCACATGTATCAGATCACATAAAGTTTCACTGAAAAGGGGGCAAATAGCAACCTTTCACATCATGAACAGCCAAAACAACACTAGATTCTTGCAACATGTCATGCATTCAAATAGATTCAACTTTTAATTCAAGCTTGCATAACATCATTTGCATAAAGTGAAAATTGAAATTCTTGTCATCAGGGCATCAGTGATAGTCAAAACAAGATATAATCATGAAAATATAATGACTAAAACCACTGCATATTCAAAATACCAATACATGTTAACATTAAGCATAAAAGTAACAAAACATGTAAAGATACTTCCCCAAACCTAAGTAAAATGTATCCTCAAAGAACATGGTCTATAGGGAACCTGAGACTAGTATTGAGCATTATTAAATACTAAAAAACAGAGAAAATAATAGAAAAAAAAAATAAAAAACAAGGAGTCAGTGGCCTTGTGGCTTCTATGATCGTCATGGCTGGCTCACAAAAAGCTGCAGAATTCTACGAGAAAACACCCCATGTGGCGTGCACGCACTATTACCTATCTTGGCCGGCATGGCGCTGACAACCTAAGTTGCTAAATTTATAAACAAACAAAATTTTCTTCTTGGGTTTGGCTCTTATGGGTCTCTAGCTGCAACAAAACTTGTTCAAAAAGCTAAATTACAAAAAATGTACAACCTAAACATATTAACACACAAAATCTACATATTAACCTATTTACAAACTAAACAAACTTAAAACCTAAAAATAAAAACAAACAACAAAAATTAACATAACTAACATACTCAAATACTAACATACTAACTAAAATATTAACAAAACAAACAAAACATAACATCTATATACAATCATGCACAACATAACATACTATGTATTTATGCATAAAGTAAAAATAATAAAACAAACATAAACATGGGGTTCCCTCCCACGAAGGGCCTGAGTTATAGTCCCAGCAGGACTTTGTCACCAAAATTGAAGTGCTACGGATGAGTAGTCTCCAAGAACTTGATCCAAGGGTTATCCCTTTCAGAAGTCGCGAATTCCCTCAAGGGCCTCGTATGAATGAATTCACCCAGCTTCTTACTTAAAACAGAAACAAAACATAGATTATATACAACTTATATACAACTTGAATTAGAACTAATCAAACTCATTGTTGATATTAGCAATATAAAAACTATCTCCGGCAATGGCACTAAAAACTTGATTGCTACCACAAGTACACGGATCGCTCAAGTAATACAGATACAGAGTAAAAGTTCATTCCCATGAGGATATTCGATTATAAAGCTAAATACCAACCAATAGCTTAATCCATTCTAGTCAAGGACATAAAAATAAGAAAACATTAAACTAAACTAAACCTAATCTACTAAAGCAATAAACATAAAAGCGGTTAGGTTTCAGGAAATCCTCATTCACCCCTTACATCTATCAACAATATGCAACCCCCCTCATAAACACAAATGCATTGATTAGGTTAGCTTGAGAATCTGATGTAGTCAAAAGCCTATGTCTAGGTCAATCAACCCTGGTTTCTACTTGCCCAACTCACCAAGTTTCCTTGAAAGCTAATACAACATCCACTCATGAACGATCTATTCTCAATCACACACTATACATGACCAATAGGTATATTTCTATCCTATTAACGAATCAACTCATCCAAGCCAATTGAACTCGCCGAACATGCATCAACCACACCATATCCATATCAACAAATCCCTATGTCTAGTTCATTTGCTAATATTAAGATCATGCAATCGAAGCCAACCAACAGCAAGCATTAAACACAGATAATGATTGAACCACAATCAAACATCCACACAAACTTAGAAAAGAACACATCATTAATATAAATAAAAGGATCCAAAGTATTCTTAAACAAAGCTCAGCTATACAAAAGATAAGGAAGAGAAGAGAGAAAGGGAAAAGAGAGAAAGAAGCTCATTGATTTATCTCTGAAGCTTGAATCCTCCTTCAATCCTTTGATCCTTGACTCCAATCCACCAGCAATGGAGATCTAGCCAAACTATCTAACCTAAAACTAACCTAAACTAACTAAACTACAAAGGAAATAGCTAAACAGAAAATGGAAATGGCCAGAACCCAGAGAAAAACGTGAAAAATCTATTTATAGGCTCAGCTGGCCACCTCAACGCCGCGGCGCCCATATACGCGCGTTGCGGCGCCCAATTGGTCGGTTTAACTACGCCACGGTGCCCATTTCATCTGGGTCGTGGCGCTCTTGCCTCGGGTCCAAGTATAGCTAGGCTAAAAATGCACTTTGCGCTGCGGTGCACAACACCTTGTGCCGCGGCGTTGACCACTGAATTGCTAATTTGGCTTCCTCTTCCTCTTTAAGCTCAGTTACTCCATATTTGACCGTGTTTGGAACCCTTCCTAACATAGAGAAAACACCAAATCAGTAACATATATAAATCTACTTAATTCATAATCATTTAAAGCACAATTTTCTATAAAACATATAAAAAAGGCTTAGAATCAGAATATGATAAATATAAGCACAAAACCCCCCAAATATGCATTTAAACAAGGAATAAGCATTCATTCTAGCACAAGGATAGGGCACAAATAACTGCATTCTATGGAGTTATCATGCAACTCCAAATCAAAGTGAGCTACGAGAGCCATTATGATCCTAAAGGAATCCTTTGTTGATACAGGTGAAAATGTCTCAGTAAAGTCAATGCCCTCCTTCTGCGTGAAACCCTTTGCCACTAGTCTGGCCTTAAATCTCTCAATGTTACCCTTTGAATCTTTCTTTGTTTTGAAAACCCATTTACAACCAACTGCCTTATAATTCTCAGGCAACTCAACAAGCTCCCATACATCATTAACTGACATAGATTGCATCTCTTCATTCATTGTACGTTTCCACATTTCGGACTATGAACAAGATACAGCTTCCAGATAGCTCTTCGTATCAACAATATCCCCAATGTCATATGCAGCCTCACTGAGATAGACCATAAACTCATCACCTATAGCTGGTCACCTGTGTCTAGTTGACCTCCTCAAGGGAATCTGTGCAACTGGCTCAATGGGTTATGGAAGCTCAACCACAGCAGGAGGATCAAGCATATCATTATCCTGAGAGCCAGCTATATCCTCAGTCTGAGCCTCGGTCTCCACTGGAACAATTGGGACCCTAGTCTCAATGGGAAGAATACTGTCAACAAGAACAGGTAGTGGCAAAGAAACGGTCTCAAGTGAAATAACATCAGTCACATCGGGTCGAACAATAGGATCTGCTCCATCAAGCTCCAGAAATTTAGCATTCATAGACTCTACAATTCTACTTCCCTATCCAAGATAGAAGAACCTATATCCTTTAGCGTGATCCAGATATCCAAAGAAAAAGCAACGACTCGTCTTGGGATCTGTCTTTTTCTGCAATGGATTATAAATTTTGACCTCAGCTGGGCAACCCCAGACTCAAAGATGGTTCAGGATAGGTTTTCTTCCTGTCCAGAGTTCAAAAGGAGTTTTGGGAACGAATTTACTGGGAACTCTATTAAGAATATAAAAGGCTGTTTTCAAGGCTTCACCCCACAGATATTCTGGCAAGTTACATTTACTCATCATGCTTCTCATCATATCTTTAAGTGTTCTGTTACGCCTTTCTGCTACACCATTTTATTCAGGACTCCCAGGCATGGTGTATTTTGGAACTATTCCACAATCCTGCAAGTATAAAGCAAATGGTCTCATATGTTGCCCTGCGACACCATATTTATCATAATACTCTCCACCAAGGTCAGATCTTACAATCTTGATCATTTTTCAAGATTGCTTTTCCACTTCAGTTTTAAAAATTTTAAATTTCTCAAGTGCTTCAGATTTTTATTTAATCAAATAAAGATAGTTACATCGGGAAAAATCATCAATGAATGTAATGAAAAAACTGTTACCACAAATTGTAAAAGTCAAGGGCCCACTAATGTCTGTATGAATGATCTCTAAGAGATCTGAACTTCTAGTTGCACCTACCTTTTTGGTCTTAGTAAACTTTCCCCTAATGCAATCCACACAAGTAGCCAAATCATCAAAATTCAAGGAAAGTAGAATATTTGCCTTTGTCAACCTCTCAACCTTTTCCCTAAAAATGTGATCTAAGCGCTTGTGCCACAACATAAAAGATTTTTCCTCAACTTTAGACCTTTTAGCAACAGAATTCTCAACAACTAAAGATAAAGAAATATTATCAGAAGCCAAAGATAATTTATATAAACCATCCACTAAAGATCCATAACCAACAATTTGGGAGTTCAACATCATATTTATTTTATTATCACCAAAAATAAAATTGAAACCAAGTCTGTCTAAACAAGAAACAGAAATCAAATTTCTCCTAAAAGAGGGTACATAAAAGGTATCCTTCAAAATTAATTCAAAATTAGAATCTAAAACTAGGCTGAGGTCTCCCACTTTCTCTACAAAGACTTCAAGATCATTTCCTACCCTTAGCTTGCTTTCCCTCGGACTGGGCTCCCTCAAATTTCTAAACCCCTGTAAAGATACAACAATATGGGTTGTAGAACCACTATCAAGCCACCAAGAATTCATAGAAACATCAACTAGATTAGACTCAAGACAGACAAAAGCTAAGTTATTACCTCCTGATTTATGCTTGTTCTCTAACCAAGCCTTGAACTTATTACAATCAGATTTCTTATGCCCCTTCTCCTTACACCAAAAGCACCAACTACTCTTCTTAAAGATAGCTGGTTGAGGGCCTCCTACATTGTGATGCTGACTCTTACCTGATTTCCCTGAACCTCGACATCTATGAGAAGCATTAGATGCACTCTTTGTATATTTCTAATTTCCCTTACCAGAAGTGGGTTTGCCATGGACAGATAATAAGGCTATGTCACTTTTTTCTTTTTTGAGTTTCTCTTCTTCAACAACACATTTGGTAATGAGGTCATTCATAGTCTATTTCTCACCAATGGTATTGTGGCCAGTTTTAATTTGTGTGAAATCAGCAGGTAGGCAGTTTAGGGCATGTTCAACAATGAATTTTTCATTAAGGTCAATTTGGTGGGCTTTCAGTTTGGTTTGGATGTGAACCATCTTCATAATGAATTCCCTTACGCCCCCAATGTTGTCATATCTCATGTCTGTTAACTGTTTCATTAGACATCCGGACTCAGCGTTGTCAGATACTTGGTACCTATCTCCTAGAGCTGTGAGAACCCTTAGCTGTCCCTTTCTCTAGAAGACCACTCAAAAGATGTTCAGAGACGGTCCTCTTGATAGCAATCAGACTCAACCTATCAGACCTCTCCCACTTAGCCAAAAGATCCTTCTATTCAGGCGTGCTATTCTCATTGATCACAAGCTTGTCTTCGCGCAAATCTAAATCAAGATCAGCAATTCCTAAAGAGAATTCCAAATCTTGCTTCCATTTCCCATAATTTGATCCATTCAAGATCTCAATAGAAGCAGAACAATTGTTCACAGAAAAGTTCATTGTTAAGTCAAAACAGGAATGCATTAGAACATATTACAAGACAATATATAGCTCCAAATGCAAATAAGCTATCACAATGAGGCCAATATCATGGCACATTCTCCTTTGGGCAGAATGCACAAACCAAGGTCATAACCTGGGCCAAAACCTCAAATAGGTTAATCTATAAGTATACACTGGGTTTAGAAAGTTGTCTTCTTTGGACAGACAAGTCCCTTTACCCCAATATATTTTCTAATAACTCCATCTCAAATCAACTTTCAATCACTACACACAATAACCCCCTTTGGGCAGGTAACTGCATGCAATGGTTAAAAGCATTCCTCAAATTACAAAGAGACTTCCATGAACTGATACAAGTGGCTCCACTTTGGTGGTAACGACTCATAGCAATCCATAAAAACTCTTGCACAGGAATCATCATCTTCTCTTGCTCAGAACCATGTATCAGCATTCCCAACATGTTTTGTACTCAAACAGTCTTAAAGGATTATTAAAGCATGTTAATTTCAGGATCCAACTTAAATATATATATATATATCAACAATAAACTTACAGCAGCAGAAAAAGAGAAAGAAAAATAAATAAATAAATAAATGATAGCAATCTTGAATAGCTGAAAATGTACATTCAAAACGTTAACGTGCCTTTATATATACATTTAGCGCAATAAAACCATAGTAGCACAATCTGGTCCAGTGGTTATGCATTTGCATAATTCCTTGTGCACTTGTATTCGAATCTCAACAAAGTCAGTTTAACAACTATTTATTTTATTTTTCAAAACCATATACAGGCATCAGCAAAAAAAAAAAATATGAATTGAAAAACTCAAATCCAATTGTTGAATTGAAATATGTAGTGTAGGGCAATATGAATTGAAAAACCCAAATCCAAAATCCAATTGTTGAATTGAAATAAGTAATTGAATTGAAATATTGTTGAATTGAAATATGTAGTGTAGGCATACGGCAATATGAATTGAAAAACCCAAATCCATGTATTGTGTACGTACAAAGAATTAGGATGGAGCAATTCGTATTAATCAGGAACTATATCACAGAGGAAGCAAATATAGGTCAAATATAACCCAAATCCAATTGAATTGAGATATGTAGGCATACGACAGTCAGCGAAAAAATATGAATTGAAAAACTCAAATCCAATCGAATTACAATAATAAAAAATGATAATTAACAATTATGTCCTAAATCATATAAAACCTGCTCTGATACCAAATGCAAGAAAACATACCAAGAAAGGTACACTTTATATGAAATTAGAACACTGATTTAATAACTTACTTGTTGAAGACATGATTTGCTGAACCGAAAATTACTTCTGTGCTGCACGTATCCTTTAAACGAAAAGTCAAGTCTTCCTTTGTCTGATCACTCACTCCAAATTCTAGGTTTTCAATGGGGCAAACCTAGAGAGCAATCTAAAGATGTAACGGCAAAGGGGATCTGGCCACTCTATTTATTAACCCTAGACACCTCCCATTATGGGCGTAGTGGTTAGGCTCACATTGTCTCTCACACACATCAATATTAAGTGTCCAAAGTCCATTAACAATTAATCACGTTATTAGTGGACTTAAGTATCATAGAATGAATCATAATATTGGCTCATTTTTTAGTAAAATAAAATGTCACAATTGATTGCAGCCTACTAGAATTTATAGAAAAATTCTAACATGCTCCGTTGAATTCACCGGTATAAGCCAGTCTTAATTTTTTAATTTATTTTTAATCATAACATTTTTATTTATTGATCGTTAGTCCTTCCTTCTATATTCTTTCTTGTCTTCTCTCGCTGGTCTCCATTACAATCCAGAGGAGAGAAAATGTATGAAACTTAAAAAAAATCTTGAGATTACCAAAGCACAAAGGAATTGTGAAATCTTTAAAGTACATTGTTTTTAACCCAAAAATAAATTCTAATAGAAGTCTAATAGGTGTAGAGCTGGCAAAACGGGTTCAACCCGTTGGGTTAACCTACCAACTCGTCATTTTTTTGTGGATTGGGTTCAATTCTTGAACCCATATTTTTTTTCAACCCGCATAACCCGCCCTGCTTAACCCGCGGGTTAAGCGGGGTAAGGCGGGTTGGCTAGGCGGGTTGATTCTTTTTTTTTTAAATGATAAGTAATACTATAAATGAAAAACTCTTTGATGTTATATAATTTATGTTTGAATATTTAATTAGACTATTTTAAAAATTATAATTTAGATATGTGATTTGTAATTTTTTATCATTATTATTTATTATTTTTTATAGATTTTATTGATTTTTTATATAATTTTTTTATTTTTTAGGTGGGATAAGTCGATCAATTTCTAACTCATCTATTTTTTTCTATTTTACCTTTTATGCGGGTAAACCCGCCAACCCGCCTTAAAGCGGGGTGAGTTGGTTCTTCCAACTCATTTTTTAAAACGGGCCAACCCACCACACCCCGTATTTTAGCGGATTGAGGTGGGTCGGGACGGGTTAGCCCATTTTGCGAGCTCTAAATAGGTGGTGTTGAGTTTGTTACATATGAAGTGTTTTTTCTTTTTTCTTGTTTTGAAATTCTTTCTTCAACTGAAGATCTGAATCTCGCAGTGCCTAGGAGAGAGAAAAATTTAGAAAATTCAAATTTGTGAATTAGATGCCATGAGAGATATGGCATGACAGAAAAATGAGTAAAAGACAGAGAATGTCACAAAGAAGTAAACAATGGAGACGCTTTTGAAAGGCTTTGATAAGAGTTTTCTTGTTGTGGGACTCCGCTATGGCGAACTAGCAGAAGCTAGAGAGAACGATTCTAGCGACTCACAGAGGGGAAGTGTTTCTTCTTGTGCCTGGTGGAAGTTGGTGGGACTTTTCCGACGATGTCACTGGAATGGGATTTCTCTTTCTTTGCTGCAAAAAGGAGAGATCATATTTGTGTTCATCATATGTTCTTCGCAAATGATCTCTTCTTCAAAGCAAGCCCTTTCCTTTTTGTGTTGTTCCTAATCTGTTTTCAGTCTTATTTTTTTAATTTTGCTTCGCTAAGCTTGTTTTGCATTGCTGTTTTCAATCTTTTGTTCTCTGCTCGATTTGAGAGACTACCACACAATTTGGCCTTTGTTGCCATTCTGTGTTTTTGTTTCTTGGTGTTCAGTAATTGATTTCAGATACGAAAATAGTTAATTTTCTAAGCTTGTTATCATGTTATGAACTACTTTTTTGAGATTGTGTTTTTGCAATTGCCATGCACAAGAAGTTCTATTCCAGATTTGCATGCCCACATTCTGGTGTTAGTAAAGGGAACAACGGAAGCCAGAGACGATCAAGATGCATAAAATGGAAGCTGAAGACTTTTGCAAAACAATGGCACAATTTTAGGGACCTACAATGTATATTAAGAAATTAATGATGTTACCTATCAAACAAGTAGCAAATGATAATTTTCTGCCCTTAATTTTTTTTAATACAAAATCAACGGCTAATAAGATTTGGAACATCTATGCTCCCTAAAATTTTAATAGGGGTGCTTGGGAAAGATTTTTTCCCCTTTGCCAACAAGTTAAATTTTGACAATTAGCTTTTTTCATTGTTCACAATATGTTTATGAATTTCAAGAAAAACTTTTACACGAAATTCAATATATCATAAGAATATTTTTTCATAAACTTGAAGTTTATGATTTTTTATTATAAATTATTTTAAAAATCTTAAAATATAAATATTATTTTGTCTTAATCAAATAATATTTTTAATCATTCTATATATCTTTTGATAATTTAATACATAAAAATAATTCTTTTTATACTATTCAAATAAAATAAATTATTTTAAAATTACTATTTAACTAACATATTCAAACATAAAACTAATTCTATTATAATTGATTATAACAATAATTAATTATACAATAATTAATTATTAAAATAATCAAATTTTGACAACTAATCCAAACATTCACTATATCGTTACTCATAATGCTGGCTCAAGAATCATCCAGT
Source organism: Ormosia semicastrata (assembly GCA_029884595.1). NCBI lineage: Eukaryota > Viridiplantae > Streptophyta > Magnoliopsida > Fabales > Fabaceae > Ormosia > Ormosia semicastrata. Next base: position 72,949,734 of record JAQQTO010000059.1, read on the forward strand.
CAACGGCCAACCAGAAGGGAAATTGATGGGCATGCAATCGTACAATGCATTGATAAGAATCAAGAAAAGAAAAAAAGAAATAGCCAAGATTCAATGACCATAGTACTTCATGGAAAAATTTTGAAGCTACATAACTTCTTTCCAAAATATTCATATCAACATTCAAGATTCTCACTGATGGAAGATATCATTATCATGTAGTAACTTTCTAATTGATTATAAAAGTGGCTAGCAAATAAATACAACTATTTTTCTTGTTTTGTCAGCAGCATAGAAGCCCCCAGTTCATGAACAATGTTAGACAAACTATTCACTAAAATGATGCAGTATTCTGATATATTCTCATTTGCAAAAACAGCAAAAGAATAGTTGAGTGGCGGGGAAAGGTGCAAGCAACAGGAATTTCATTTATCATTACATGGTATCTAGAGAAACCGCTAACAACAATCATGAACAAATTTGCAAAACCTTAACTAGAAATGAAATTTCAACCGAACAGAATAATTTCTTAAAGAAAAATGGGGGAAATTTTTATTGGGGTGAAGATGGATTTCTGAGGTGTGGGAATTAAAGATATTATAGTGTGCTGGTTCAGAGCACACACATCATTAGCCTAAAAGTGAGTTAACACTTTGTAAAGAAAAAATTATATGGTTACCTTCCTTCATAATTATGAGTAAATTTTCGAATTATGGACTGTTACATGCACAGGCTAAATTAAAGTGCCCCATTCCAAATTTAGATTTACATTACAGATGAGACAACTGAGAATGACCTCCAAGCACAAGCCACTTAAGCATCTAATGTGAAAATAATTGAGCTCAAAATAACTAAAAATAGTCTACTAAGCAGTTAAGCTTGAAACTAGGATTAACCTCACAAGCATAGGCCAATTGCTAGGAAACTCTAAGGTAGACGTAGTCTATTTATCTAAGGTGGACAGAGTAAACCAATAAATTGCTGCCATCTCAGGTAGCTTCAATTTGATCTTGAAATAAATAAGTTCAAGTAAGTCCAGTTTAAGAGAAGGGTACAAATGTTCCCACAGAAAATTTCTCTCTTCTTTTTCTGTTTTTTTTTTTTTCAAACTCATAAATAAGCAACTTGAAGTGTCAGCCATTAATTGGTTAAGCCTGCCCAGCAGCATCTAAGGCAAACTGAGACCAATCAGTTTGGTCTACATTCCCATTCACTACTCACTGTATTATTTCAACTTCATATTTAGTCAATGTTGCATGACAAGGTGGCAATCAAGAGGGTATCAAACTTATATGAAAATGAAACCAAACCTCATCCATTTCATTAATCAAGTCAACCACACGCACGACAAAAAAAAGGAGAAGAAGAGAAGTCTTCCAACTCTGCCCTAGATACACAAACACAATCATATGTAAGAATCAGGATAAAATCTAATCATTATAAACTGTAAGTTCAACTGAGGTGGCAACCACTTACTGATTTAGTCTACCCAGGTTAGAGTTAGACAGACTTTGTCTAGCAAAGAATTTTTCCTTTGATCTCTAAAGTTGCACCCAAGGCAAATTGGGGCAGTCAATTTGGTCTATATTCTTACTCATCATATTATTTCAACTACAAACCTAGTCAATCTTGCATGGGAGGATGTCAATCAAGAGGGGGTCAAACTTAACTGAAAATGAAACCAAATGTCATTCAGTTCATAACCTGATGGTAGTCACATGACTCAGTATGAACCCTAGGCAAAACCAATAAAAGCATAGTCATAGACCAATTCAGCCCCCGATTCAGAATCACGTATAAGATGAGATAAAATCATATCAGTATAAACTGTAAGTCCATTTTTTTTCAGTACATACTGTAAGTCCAATTTTATATCAGACATTCTGACTCTCATGATCAGCTAATTATGAGGGGGAAGAAAAGAATTATACCTGTTGTAGTTTCAAAGTTAGAATACAGATCAAGTAGCTGAAAGATTAATCACAACATAAAAAAGAAATTCTATCCAGTAAGTCATATTTACAGATATTAGAATACAACGACAAGGACAAGATGTCTCAGCCACCATATGTTTCTTCAAGACCAATAGTCACTTTGATTGCAGAATCTCAACATAATTATAGAGGCTACGAGGTGAAATCAGAAATAAGATCTCATTCTACATGATCAATACATGTCAAGCTAGTCAAAAAGCACCTCGGAAGGTTTAACCCCCAAGACAATCAAAGCTCCTAGTTAAAAGGCAAGCAAGGAAAAAGAAGAGGTATTTTTCAAGAAACAGTCCGTGGAAAGTAACAGTCTTGGAGAACTGAGAGACAGAGGTGAGAAATTAATATTAAATCTCCTTAACAGGTTTTCATGTTAATACAGAAATTATAGGGGGGAAGGGCATTCACATCTATTAATATATTATAGAACTAGTTAATTATACAATACAATATATTCTCTCGAGGATTTACTTTTGATTCGCTGTGAGTGTAAAACTCTTTCAATGATGTATCACCAGTATGATAGTGTAAAACTATAAGTGAATAAAAATTAAACTCCTTTTTCAGATCATAATTCAATAAAATCTGATTGCATAAGGACAAACCAATCTTCAGAAGCATTACGTACGTTGCATTGTACTTGCAAATGTAAGATATACAGAATTAGAATGAAAGAGTAAAAGCTATAGCAAAAAGTGAGTATGCCTGAAGTGCAAAGGCCCCATTCCATGTTTAAAGAAATTTAAAATTGGGCAAGCAATTATTTGAAGTTGAACATCCAAAATGGGAAAGAAAAGATGGGTTGAGAATTGAGATGCAGTTTGAAGTAGAAATATAATGATCCAGAAATGTTAGTCACTTGTTATTTTATACATTCTTTTTAACACTTATTTTATTATTAGTGTAAAAATAAATGTTACTAGTAATATTATTCTCAAGTGTATAAAATAAACCAATAATAAAACAAATATTCAAAAAATTGTCTAAAAAAGATTGTGTTGTTAGCCGGGTAATTGGTTATTAGGGAAAGAGGAGAAGTCTTTATTGGTAGTTTTGTTTAGCGATGTAAAATAAAAATAAATAATAATAAAAAGAAGGTCATTGAAAGGCTTTGGTGCGAAGCTTTTGAATTGCAGCGTACATTTTGCGCCTGGAACCAACAGCATTTATACCCATATCCTTCAGATCCTCCAATGTTAACATGGGTAGCACTTGATCATCTACCTCATGTATCTCAAACATGGGAGAATACCTGCTTAGCCCCAACTCGACAAGCCACGACCTCACAACCTCGCTTGTGCTTGTCCCGGACTTGTTGTCGAATTCAATCTGACCGCGCCACGACTGTACTGGGCTGCTGTGGTCTTTTAGCGGAAGCGGAATGTCGGAATCATCTTGATGGCGATAGGCATAGCCATAGCCTTCGTCTCCTCCATCTTCTCTGCTATCACCTTCTGCTCCATTATCATTATTATCGCCTCTTGGTAACGAATTGGATGAGGATCTTACTCGCTTCGCCGTTGTACCAGTACCTCGCTTCGCCTTGGCCTTCCGAATCCCGAATTCGGCATTTCCATCCACATATAGATTAAGATTATTATTCCTCTCCTCCAACTCTTGATTATCAGAATCGCCGTTTACGAGATTAGTTAAAGAGCGAGCCTTCAGGGGCAGGGCTTTAGACGCAGCCGAAGAATCTTTGGGGAGCCTCCACGGATGCCTCGTACTGGTAGGTCGGCGTACGTGCGAGTCGTAGGCCGGTTGATCGCCGATCTCGCCCAATCGGACGCTGGGACGCCGTTGGCGTTTCGTAGCTAAAGCCAAAGGTGGGCCAGCGTTCTCGGCCGTTGATATTGTTGGGGCTGTTGCCGTTGCTGTTGCTTGGGGAATAGCCACCGGCGCTTCCGTGGCAACATCGGCAGTGCCTGGTGGCGACGTTATAGGAGCTTCCGGTGGCTGTATCTGATTGTGAGCAGCCATTAGTTACAGTGGAGTGGACGGGATGATAAGGAAGAAAGCAAAGGAGAAGGAAGACTGTATAAGAGACATAAAACTATAACTATTGGGGAGAGGATCCTCATGTTTCAATTTGACATGACATGTTAAAGGCTTACAGCATTTGAGCCGTCCAAAATATTAAAAGCAAATCAACGGTGGACAATTGAAATCATTTTGGGAATTTCTGAACTCTTCCTTCCCTTTGACATCTTTCTCCTTCCCCTCTTCCATTAAGCACCGATTTGGAGGCAAATCCGGAGACACTCCTCCATACGCCACTATGAGCCACTGCCACTGCCGCCGCCACCGGATGACTCCCCTCTCTGCCTTCGACTCCTCCTCAGTTTTGCTGTCATCGTGTTCTAAGATGGTTGCAGTCGTAGAGTTCCTTAAAACAAATTTGAATATAATTGTCTCCTCCTCATATTCAATATAATCGTTGTGATTATAATATGTTCACAATATTTATAAACAATTAATAATCAATAATATACCGCATTTGAAGACAAGTACAAGTGCAATAATATTTGAGTTTACTTCATTAGATGTGAGAAGTCTAATTTTATTTTCATGGTAATTAACCTGAATCTTGTATGTGAAGGCTTAATTATTATAGTTTATGAACTCCATCCGATCAAGTTCTAGATTTTCCATTAAGAGTATAATGTCTATAATTTTGGTTCACTTTGCAGTTGCATCCTTATGACAACCGGCATAACAAAAGATGATGCACCACTTTTTTCAATCCCAAGTTAATGTGTTTGGAATATATTAAAAAATGTGAAATAATTTGTTTTGTAAATTAAATTTAATTAAATATTATGTTTAAAATTTTAAAAAATAAAAAATAATTTAATTTTTAAAATTTATGAATTTTATTTATTTTATTTTAAAAATTTTATTAAATTTGATAAAATTTATTAAGATTTAATTTAATTTAAAATAAATAAATTATTTTATCATTAATAATTACTTCTAACTACTTTTTATAATAATAAAAATATTAAATAATAAAATTAAATTAAATCAATTCTTTATTTTAATGAATTTTAAATATAAAAATTAATTTCTAAATTAATTCAAATCTCAATTTATTTAATAAATTTTAAATATAAAATTTAATTTTTAAATCAAATCAAATCAATTTAAATTAATTCAAATCAAATCATTTCTAAGTTTAATTATTTCTAAACACAACCTTATTTACAATGAAAAATACAAAGGTGGCGTTTAGATTTCCATGTCTTTCTCTTTGGTAGAAGTGATATTCCAAATCTTTAAAAGCAACTCTAACAATATTATCACACACAAACAGAATCTGAAAGCAACCGTAAATTATTTCTATTCTTGACATCTTGTAGTTGGAATATTTCTCATCTCTTAGACGATCCATACTTGCATATATTTCTCTGCTTGAATTTAAATAGTGAACCTCATTGTGTACTCAATCCAGCTGGAACCTGTGTCTTTTAATTAACTTCAAGTCATTCATAATTGTTATCATCTTTACATTTAGAACCTTGAGTTCTCTGATATTCATTGAATTCTCTAATATTCGAAACCACTACTGCTAAAATTTGTTTCAAGGAACTCTGCAATGGTCGTGGTACACAATGACAACGAAGTTGAGGAGGAGAGGAAGGCGGAGAGGGGAGTTGTCCGGCGACGAAAGTGGTGGTTCAGGGTAGGCTTCGAATTTGCCTCCAAATGTGCTTAATGGAAGAGGGGAAGGAGAAATGTTGAAGAAGAAGGAAGAGTTCAAAAACGTGATTTCAAGATTCCCAAAATGATCCATTTCAATTTAATTTCAGTTGTCCTGTTCTGAAGTGGATTTAGAGGATATCTGAGATAGGCACGTAAAGGTGGCTTCCTCCTTGAATAACAGTGGCCGAGCGTGTTGAGACAGGGGGTAGGTACTTGAAAAGGGACTCTAACGCTCAAGTCAGATTGTGTTCAAGTAGGGCAGTATATGATGAATAATTTGTTGATACCTATTTACGGTTACTTAGCTTAGTATTTATAGAGCGTGTATAGAATCCTCATGCAATCTGTGTTGAATAAAGGTATTTAGGATTAGTATCATGATAGAGATTACATTCTCATTATTATTGGGGTGAATTCCTATAAATTAGGAACTTTTGATATGATAGTTTCTTATTAGTCTAAGACAGTTGTGAGTCCTATAATATCATAAGTTGATGATTGACAGTTACAGATATTTAGGGATATATCATCTGCGTGAATTTAGCAATCCTGATATTATGGCCCAACGTTGCATGGCTCTAAGGTCCGAACTGCCACTAAGGTCTTTAGCTATGTCATCTAGGGCGGAGTCCAATTGTACGCGTGCTGAGCTAATCCTATTAGACAGGATCCCGGATCACGGTCCAGAATATGCCCATTATTGATTTGCTTCAAATAATTATGGACACTCAGATATTTTAACATGATCTGGTCATGTCAAATTAGAAAATTGGAGGATCCGCTTCCATAACTATTCTATTGCACTCTTTACCTTTAAGTGTTGGTGGAGATTAAAAAAAATAAAACCAGTGAAGTGATATTCATTTTCATCCTTTTCCCCCCCTTTACTACCAGACTGCTGACGTGTATGGCTTAGATTCAAAATGTTGCATGCTTAGATTCAAGTCGGCTCTCTTATAAATTGAATTTGAAACTAAGTTATCACTCATGCATGACAAGTAGTTATTAGGATGAACTTATAGGAGGATATAACATTACTCTTTTAGATATGAGTAATGCTATATCCTCCTAATAATCATCCTAATACTAAATGAAGAAAGTATTAAATGAAAAAGTAAATGCATCTAATATCTTGGGAACATAAAAAATATTTAATACTTTCTTTATTTAGTAATTAAAATGATTAGTAGGATGATTGAGTAGGAGGATAAAACATTTCTCTTTCGATATTAGGCAGAAGAACAATCTTATGTTGACTTTTGTGTTTCTTAATTTCTTTTAATTGCCTCATCAAATTTGAATATTGTATATCATCATTTTCATTTATGGTCAGTGATTGTGTTAAGTGGAATAATTTAAAAAAGACTGAAAAAAGGATGGTTAAGGTAGTTACAGATGAGACTAAAAGTTGAACATGTGGATGGAAGAGGCTGAAATTTCATGATCTCGTCATATCCTATCAACTTTGCTTCCATATTGTATAATCTTGCTTGCACACAAGTCATAGAGAATAAACCTCTCAATGACATTTTTTTTTCATGCAACTTGATTCTAACTCCAACCCCAAACCCAACCTCAACCCCAACTGATCCATCGTTTCTTATTGCTCTCCAAAAAGGAAAAGGAATTGGAAGAGGGTGAGATTGATACTCGTGCCCAAAACTTGAAAATTGATGCTTCCAAGACAATATTTAAAAAGTCAACCTTCTTAAGGGCGTTACTTTACCTTCACTAATGCGGACAAGTAAGTGAAACAACTATGACCATGAGCTTTTGCTTTCCTTTAGTGACTGGGATTTTGGACCGTAATATTCATTGCATCCTTTACAATTGTTGCCATTTCCCAGCTTTTCTTGATACTAACTTGTTCTTGTAGATCATATGTTGAAACATGTTGTCGGATGGGACCGCCTTGCCAATCTACTCATTGGATTTAGTGTTTTTGAAAAAGACAACCTTGTTGCCATTTCATTCAGTACAATTGAAGTAGTCAATTCTATAAGGTCCTCAAAATCCTCATTGATTGCTCTTGAATCTTGGTCATTTCAATCTCTCGAGTGAATTGCTTCATAATTAATTCTTAGGGAAAATTTCTAAAAAACTTTCTTGTATTATACACGATGTATATTTTAGTCATGTTACTTTAAAAATGTGTAAAATAGACCTGTTACTTTACAAATTGTGCACAATGCTACAAAATGATAACATGCATTAAATTTTGGATGAAAATGCGCATGTGCAACGCACGTGCACGTCTCAAGCTTTAAATGTCAAATACTGTCCAATTTTTGCTGAGGGTAATTAGGGGATAAAAGGTTGCACATGATGTACTCATGGAATTTTCTGAATTCGTTAAAATTTCGAGATTTAGGACTTGAAATATCTCAGTTCTTAGATCAAATAATAATGATTTAATTCAATTGCAAAAGTTAGGGTTCAAATGGATTTCGCACTGATGTATTTTCAAACTAGTGTTTTTGAACTGATAAGAATACATAGAACAGAGGTTTCAATTTTTCAATGATGCTGGATTTGCCCTGTTTTGGGTAGCTTAAATCTTCTGGGTTAAAATCATGCACAAACCAAGGACGAAGGGGACTGGATCGCTATGGAGCTTGGTCATTCGCCATTAAATGACAGATTTACCTTTCTCGGGTCGCTACAAATTGCCATGAAAGTGGCAGGTTTTTTCCTTCTATTCTTATTGTCGGTTCGTTTTCGCATGAAATTTGACAAGATTGGTGGTTGTTTCAGCAACTACAATCAAAACCCACAAGGTATTTCCTCCATGGTTGCATTGCAGTGTCACGAGGAAGAAGAAAAAACTCGTCTCCTTGCTTGCATGATGCAGATCGCAATAGAGGTTTCAATTAGATCTGCATATATTTTCCGGTGAGGACGATGATGTTACTCAAGCAATTCAATTATAGAGTTCTAGGGTTTAACATTGGGTGAGAGGAAAAAGAACTCCTCCACGTGCACATCATGTGTAACCTTTTATCCCCTAATTACCCTCAGCAAAAATTGGATAACATATGACACTCAAGGCTTGAAACGTGCACTTGCGTTACACATGCATATTTTCATCCAAAATTTAACGCTTGTTACCATTTTTGTAGCACCGTGCACAATTCGCAAATTAACAGGTCCATCTTGTACATTTTCAAAGTAATATGACTAAATTGCACATTGCGTATAGTACAATGAGTTTTTTTTTTTTTAAGTTTTCCCTAATTTTTATTTATTTACATTTTCTGCTCCATGAACAATTTGCAAAGGGAATAGAACAAGGATAACCTATTAAGATTTTAACTTTTCAATTATAAATTTTAACTCATAGTTGTGACTTCTATGAAGTTGCAATATCATCTGTCTCTAACTCATGCTACTTTGGCTACAATTTTAATGTCAAAGTACTTTATTTTCCTAAGGATCAACACACTCATATATTTTCTCCAGAGCATAGAAAGAGGTGATGCTTCCTTGTTTGCTTAATGTGGAACATAAAGTTGCATACCTCTTCAAAAGTTGGCATTTGTGAATGCTCACTCAAGATAGCTTTCACTCTGATCCTCCTAGTGCAAGTAGCTCTTTGTCGAGTTGTTGCTTTCCACGTCGTCTTTTGCATTAATCAGCTCTCAGTGAAAGAACCAATTGTTATTGCTAAAGCTCATGAGGAGAGAAAGTGTATCTTTGCACCCTAAAGTGAATGTTTGCATTCTAAGTTCAAGGTTGATAGGGATTTTTCTTGTCTTGTTTTGTTGGTGTGTAATTAGAAGTGAAGCCAGTAGAAGATAACTACATTAGGAAGTTAGACTGGCAACCAAAATAGATTGGCAAAGCATCATTAGCTTTATTGTTGCAATAGTTATTGCAACATTTTTTACAGGCATAGATCCCATCGTGGGTTGAGCTAGGCTGGCTTTGACATCTCTACATGTGACAAAAACAAAATGGAAGAAGCCATAACTATATGGAACATTGATAATCTTCTACAAGTGTATCATCGTGGGTTGGAAATACAACCCATCCCATTTTATGATGGGCTAATGAGTCAACTTGCCTATAATTTTTTAAAAACAAAAAGAATAGTAGGTTAACAGGTTAACTCTAACCCCTAACCCGCCTAAAATTGCATAGAGAATAGCGAGTTAAGCAGCTAATCTGCCTAAAATTGCATAGAGAATGATGAGTTAAGTGGGTCAACCTGTGTCTAACCTAATCCGAACCCATCACTCAACAATAAAAAATAAAAGAAAAAAAGTAATCTAATGGATAAATCCGTGGGTTAAATGGGGCAAGTTATATAAGTCAATCTCTGAAAATAAGTTAAATCAAATAACCCAACTTACCAAAAATTGCAGGTCAAATAGGTCAACCCGACAAGTTGAACCCATTTTGACAACTCTATCTACGGGAGTAATACACTTTGCAATGCTATTGATTGGATGGAATAGTAATTCTATAAGAAAATGGACAATTGATGTGGGCAGGAACAACGCCTATACTACTGGATTTGTCACGGGGTTCTAATCATCATACAATCTAAAAACAAGCTATGCAGATAGAACTCCACCTTGAGCATGAGATAAGCAAGGAGTATTGCATTATTTTGGGTATTCTGTTTTTATTGATTTACATCAACCTTGATGGCTAAGCTTGTTTTCAAAGGATAGGTATTGATCCGATTTGTAAATAATATTACTTTATTTAGTTGGTTACATTGTTAGTTAGTTTATTTAGGAGCTCAATTATATAAATAAGTCTTAGTTGATCAAAGTGACTGATTACTGTATCATTTAGATGAACTTTGTTCATATGAAATTTTTCTCTCCATGACTCAAAGGAAGAATTGTAGTTCTAACAGCTTGCTTAAATGACCTTGTACTCATGTTTCAAATTTACAACGTATGATGTCGTTTTTGTTTTGAGTCTGTGTGGACGCTTGTTTATACTGGTTTAGTATTGTTATTATCACGTGTCAAAAAATCAATATCCCTTAAATTAAATAGAAAAACTGATTTATGATATTATAATAAGCAGATCTTGACTAGAAGAGTTCACTGATGCAAAGCATCATCGATCAAGATGATGGAGATTCCTTCGCCAGAAGAACTGAAATGTACTACAGGAGGAGACCTGAACTGCTGCCAGACACAATACAGGATTTGCACAAGTCCTATCACTCCTTAAGGTAAGGGCAGGATTTGCCCTTGGCTCGAAGGTAAGAGCAGCTCTCAAGTCTGGCAATAGAGAGTCCGAGGTCAATGCCCTCATACTCCTTCATACACGTCCAATACTGTGATCGATGGAGCAAATGTTGAGAATCCCCATCTTGGTTCTTATTCTTCTGTTAGGATCTCTTGCTTAGAGTCTCCCATGAATATGAAGATATGATGGCTTATGACCGTGCTCCAAGTGAAAACCAAGAACTACAAGCAGAACGAAAGTTTCATGGAATATAATCATATGAAATTAGAAATGTGGCTTATGATCTATAACATGGAATGAGCAGTTTGAGTTGATAAGGACTTAAGGAGTAATAAAACAGACAAGTTATTCAACATCTTTGCTCACGATTTCATAAGCTAATGGATGTACAATAGGGCACTGACAACATTCTTCGCAAGCCATCGATCGATATTAACTAGCGGGAGCCAAGTTAGCTAAGCTACTTTTTATATACATTGCTTCAAATTCTTGCAAATTGATATGTGCATACATATTTGATACAATTGCAATGGTGAGTTTGTGAATGAATTTATCATTGTAAAAAAAATATGCAATCATAATAACAGGTGGTGAGTGGTGTGTGATGACCAATCCCCGAATAATGGTATAGAAATCCATGTATTTAATTATTATTTTGCCATTTGTTAGGAAAAATCTACATATCACAAGTTTAGATTCCAAAACTCATGCTTAAGTAGACTAATAAAAGATAATCATGTGGAATAGTGGTGTTGACATGTAAATGAGTTTTTACTTCAGTAATTAATTTTGCAAAATAATCTCTAAAAGAATAAATTTGTAAGAGATGAATTCTTTTTCTTTTTAAAGAATTTTAAAGAATCATTAGTCTTTTTTTTTTAAAAAAAAGCTCGTTGTTAAGAGTACTTTTCAATCTCACCTACATTCTCAATAATTCAGTAACCCTAAAACCCCAAAATTAACCTGTCTTCAAACTCAACAAAACACGCACGAATCAGAACAAAACCGAATAAGAAAATTAGAACTGTACAACAACTCGAGGATAGACATTTTATGGGTTTTTGAATATTTGTATTAGATTCTTAGCCTTATTGGGTCTGTTTCTTGGACAAACCCAGAAACAATTACTAACCCTACTGAAGTCAAAGAGAAATGTGTATTTGGTGTAGGTAGGTCTCAAGTTGTACAATGCCACCCAATAATCAAGGGTATACTATGACTTTTTTTATTAGTGTGTTTATTTATTATTCATCCCACCATGATCAAATACATGGTTTAGGAGCTTCAAAATTACTTTGTACCCAATGCTATGCTTTGTCAAATGGCACCCAATTTTAAGAAATCACTCATTGTCTTGAACTAGAATAGGAGACAGTTTTTTCAATAATAATTCTGGAAGATCAAAATTATTTTTAATCATCTCATAGCCATGAATCAAGGCCTCGATGTGGTCTTAATAATTCTGGAAGATCAAGGGCATATTCAACCCAGGCTCTTCTTCCTTAAGGCATTACTATTTGTGTGTATGTATCCTTAAGAGTATCTAGTGAATCGAGTCAACTTGTAAACTCGCAAGTTTCAACTTAACCTAACTCATAAAATATGGATTGAGTTAGGTTCATGAGTTGAGTTGGGTTAAAAATACTTTAACTCACAGTATGTGGGTTGAGTAGCGAGTTAGAACACGTCCAACCAGCACAAACTTGACTTATCCACTTTTTTTTGTTTTTAGTAAAATGTTATTTAGATAATAAAGAGTATATGAAAAAAATAGAGAATGAAGTTAATGATTATGTCAATACATATAACATGCGTAATAACATTGACTTCAATTGGTTAGCCTAATTTGTTGCTAGAGTTATAACTAGCTTTATTTAATTTATTTCGGACTTAATAAGACTTATTAGTTTGTTAATTTGTTATACACTTATTAACTTATGATGTTTAGTTTATTTGAGATTTAGACCTATTATGTTTGAGTAAGGTCGGTTGAAACTTATAGTGTTAATTTGTTAGATTGAGACTTATTGTGTTTGAGATTAAGTGTGTGTTTCAGATAAATGTAAAAATTTGATTGTTTCAATAATCGATTATTGTATAATTTTTTTTGTTATAATCGATTATAATTGAATCAGTTTTATATTTGGATATGTTAATCTGAAAAGTAATTTTAAGTTAATCTATTTTATTTAGATGATATAAAAAAAATCAATTTTATGCATTAAATTACTAAAATAAGTATAAAATGATTAAAAAATTATTTAATTGAGGACAAAATGATATTTACATATCAAAATTTAAAGAATAATTTATAAGATAGAATCATAAGTTTCAATTTTCAGCATTATAAAAAACTTTTATAATACATTGAATTTCGTATAAAAATTAAAGTTGATTTTGAGAATACTGTTGAAACAACTTTTTAGAAAAAAAATTGTTTGGTTGGGAAATAATCCCAACCAAGCATGCTCTAAGACTTACGGTGTTAATTCGTTAGATTTTATATTTTAAATTTTTTTAAGAATTAAAAAAATATGTCAGACTCATAAATTCGACTCAACTCAATCTACTATTGAGTGGTCAGGTTGAGTAAAAAAATCTCTTCGACTCAACTCAACCCAAAACACTATTATTGTGAACAGGTCGGATCCAAAAATGTTATTAAACTCACCCATCAAACACCATTATGCATCCTATGTTTTCCAATTTAATTATTTTTTATCCGTCTTTTTTTAAATTTTAATCTACTAATATAAATAACAAAATTAAATTGACTATCTTGCAATTTTAATTTTAAATATTTTTTTATTTGTAATTAAATTTATAAAAAGGCTTACTTTAATTTTAGATTTAAATTCATGTTAATTTTTTATATGACATGTTCATATGAAGAAAAAAAGAAAGAAACAAAAATAAAATTAATACATCCCACATGACATAGGCATACAAAAAATTGATATAAGAAAATCCAAATTTGAGTATCATAACAATCTCCCATTTGTTGTGGTTGTAGTCTTATTGAACCGAAAAAGGAAAAGAAAGTCTTTTACCAAAAAAAAGAAAGTAAAAATGAGAGAGTCTCGGTTACGGTCATAGTCGGAGTCATCATAGGATACGGACACAGAGTGATTCTTTTTTTGTAACAGACAGAGAGTGATTTTAATTACTGAAGCACTTAGTCACTACTGAGTAATGAGTAAACAGACTAATTAAAGGCTCCGCTGTCGGCTCTGAAGATTTAGATTTAGATGAAGAGGAATAGGGGATTGGGTTGTGTGTTGTAGACTGTATAGTCTGTTTGGTTTGTTAATTCTTAGTTCTTAAACGGAGATCTAGGAAGGAAGCATAAGCATCGGCAATGAGATGGAGCGGAAAGGAACAGAGAGCCCGGTTTCTATCCCTATCCGGCAGTGGAGCAGTGAATCTGGGAATGGGATGTCGTCTCCATCACATTCACGTAATGCCAATGGGAATGGGAATGGGCATGGCCATGCTCGGTCTTCCTCCCTCACCTTCACTGGAATTTCAACCATCAAAAGGACTCAGAATGTTGCTGCCAAAGCCGCTGCTCAGCGCCTCGCCCAGGTCATGGCTTCCCAGACTGCCGACGACGACGACGACGACGACGACGACGACGATCTAGGATTTCGCTACAGTGCTCCTCCACCTCTCTCTCTCGCCAGGAACGCCACTAAATCCACCAGGACTCATAGATCTCCATCTCCTGCGGCTGCGGTGCGGTTTTCTTTCCCTTCCACTCCACATTCATCAGTAATTAACCTGGTTTGTTGATTGTTTTTCTGCTTACTTAATTAGTTAGCTCGGAACCTTGTAGAAGAAGCACCAACACTTCAACCAATGTATCTTCGTCCAGCACCAGCACCAGCACCAGCACCAGCTAATAGTAATAGACCACCGATCAGCCTGAGGACTCCGCCAATAGACCCTCCCATTCATAATAATAAGCCCAAAGATAAAAGGTAAACTGTCTATCAATGTCTTTCACACCACTGCTTTGCCTAGGCTTTCTTTTTCTTGTTTCCCTTCAATTATCATATTCTGTGCAGACAGCTTTACTTGGCTGTTATCTTTACTTCTTATCTTGTCCTAGAAGTAATAGATCCATAAAATGCAAAGGCCTTCCTTAATTGGGTTTGGATATTGGTGCTCTAGTTACTTTATGTGTAAAATGCATGGCCTTTCATTCTCATACAACCATTCCTTACAATACAATCACAATTGGTGAGTTCATCTACTTACCGTCTTACTTTTTTTTATATAACAAGTTGAATGGAAATTTTGCAGATTTCCGTTTGATACTGGACTTGTGCAACCAAAAGATTCAGGAGACCAGCGTGAGGCTTCTGTGCTTCGTGATGAGGTTAGTTGCTTTGTGTTACCACATCTTGTATGCATGTTTTTATAAAAGAGAATTGAATATGTTAAGAATTGAGGATCACATATATATGATTCTGCCCTTCTAACTGAATATATTATTGTACCACGTCTCTGCTCTATCTGCAGGTTGATATGCTACAGGACGAGAATGAAAACGTTCTTGACAAGGTAATATGATCTTCTTTATTCTCTCCTGGTTGTGAAAGTACTAACATCAGTTATAAGTATTCAAGTGTTTCTAAAATGTACAGCTCAGACTTGAGGAAGAGAGATGCAAGGAAGCAGAGGCCAGAGTTAGGGAGCTTGAGAAGCAGGTACTGGCTTTATTTCTTTATTGGTATATGGTATTGTAGTTTCCACAAATTGACTATGGTCTTCTGAATGATTGTCTGCTTCTTCTTGGTTGACACTAACAGGAGTCTGTAATTTACAGGCTTACTGCACTGTTTGTGATTCATAATATCTTCATCTTGTTTTTGATTTGAGAGTCTGTCTAAATTATGGTTGAGCATGCTTGTTTCATTTTACCGGAGTAGACTGGGTTGTATTTGGGCGCCCACTCCTTTGTTATTCCAATTCACTATGCTATGCTTGAACACTGGGGCCTTTGGCCCAATGATCACTGTATATGCCATTGGGCTAGGAGTTTGGGTCCTGTCCCATTATACCTCTGGTAACCAAAAAACAGAAAGAATCATCATGCTTGAAGAGTTTCTCCCATAATTAATAAAGCTTTTGTTTCTACTTCTGTTTTACTTCTGAAATTTTATTACTTGACGTAGATATTTATGTTTATATATGTATCTGTGCTTATGAAATTTCAGTCAGTTCTGCACATGCAGTGTTTAATCTTTCTTTTTATCTGAGTCTGCAGGTTGCTTCCCTTGGAGAAGGTGTATCTTTGGAAGCTAAACTCTTGAGCAGGTGAGTGAATTGAATTTAAAACTGTTTGCAAATGGTTTTCCTTCACTTAATAGTATGTATGACACCCCCATATTACTGAATTGCAGAAAGGAAGCAGCATTGCGTCAAAGAGAGGTAATTTGGAAATAACTTGAACTGTAGATCTGTATATTATACAAGCTATGAATATAGTTAATTTACACTATACTACAGAGAATGGAGCTATTATTCAGCGAAATAGTAGGATGTGCCATTTCTTGTTTAATCCCCTTGTAAAATATGCCTCCAAGAAAGCTTTATATTTCACAGGCTGCACTTAAAAATGCCAAAGACTCTAAGGATGGAGTTGATAAGGAAATCACATCTCTACAGGCTGAAGTTGAGGTGAATATGCCATTTTTCTATATTCTCAACAAAGACTGCTTTCTAAGAACTATTCCTCTCTTGCTGTCATATATGTTTAATTATTTCCTCTCAAATAGAATGCAAAAGTTGAGACTGTGGCTGCAGTGAGACAACTAAATGGAGCTGAATCTGAAGTGAAAGCTCTTCGATCTATGACACAAAGGATGATATTAACTCAGAAAGAAATGGTATGTACTTCCACAGTTGCAGGAGTCCATTGGTATTTGTTAGTTATTTGGAAAACTCATTACATAAACTTTCATTTTTACAGGAAGAAGTTGTTCTTAAGAGGTGTTGGCTTGCTCGTTATTGGGGTTTAGCTGCAAAATATGGTAATCTACTGTCTGGTTTAGCTTCATTTTTCTTTTCTTTTGGGGGTGGGGTTGTGGCATCTCTTCCTGACATTACTAACAAGTCATTTTAATATCAATTGGTTCCATATATCAATCACTTTTGACAGAACCTGAATAAGCTTTCAGAGCTTTTTATTATCATTTTTTTCACTGTTTATGCATGTTAGTATTATTGTAAAACAAATGCGTGTATATTATACATTGGGCTTGCTTGTTTGCTGGGATTTAGCTGCAAAATAAACTAAGCTACAGTAGGTGGTAGTTTATCTTCCTTTTTGTTTTTCTTTTGGTGTTGGGGTAAAGGTATCTCTTGGCAGCACCGGAATACGCTATCAAAGCTTTTAATTATCAGTATTTTAATTTTTGTAAGATTGTATGCATATATAATTATATTTTGGGTGTGTAATTTTTGCCATGGTTTATAGGCATCTGTGCAGATGTTGCAGTTTCAAAGTATGAACTTTGGTCATCGTTAGCCCCTCTTCCATTTGAGGTCGTTGTTTCTGCAGGACAAAAGGCTAAGGAGGAATGCTGGGAAAAAGGCATGAAATAATGATTCGGACTCTACAGTTTATATTAGTTTGCCTGCATAGCAGGACAAACTGTGCTTTATGTTATATCCTTCCTTATAGTGATGATTTTCACTATCCTGTTACATGGATCTGTGATTTTTGCGGACATGATTGTTATGATTTTTAAGCAGTTGATGATGCACCGGAGAAGAGGAGCAAACTTGTTCCGGACTTAAATGATCTTACTGGAGAAGGAAATATTGAAAGTATGCTTTCAGTTGAAATGGGACTGAAGGAGCTTGCTTCTTTAAAGGTTTTCTTCTTCAAATGCATTGGTGGTCTTGTTTTCCTCATGTTCCTCTGCTGC
Source organism: Ormosia semicastrata (assembly GCA_029884595.1). Classification (NCBI taxonomy): domain Eukaryota; kingdom Viridiplantae; phylum Streptophyta; class Magnoliopsida; order Fabales; family Fabaceae; genus Ormosia; species Ormosia semicastrata. The sequence goes on from JAQQTO010000059.1 coordinate 72,967,552, forward strand.
ATGTTTTCATAATTCAGCCATTTAAGTTTTTTGTGATCTTGTTTAAATGTCATTGAATTTGCTGCATAGGTTTCTCAGTAAAGAGTCGCCATACATAACCAATGCTACTGTTTTCTCTCTCTCTCTCGGTTGTTTTCTAAGGTTGAGGATGCTATTGTGCAAGCATTAGCCCAACAGCGGCGTCCAAGTTCTGCTCGACAATCAGTGTCGGGTATGCATTCCTACTTTTGTCACTATTCTTGTTATCATTCCTAGTTTGAGTGGTACTGTCAACCCAAATCATTCCATAGCCAGGACATGACACAAGTCTCAGCGAGACTTTCAATGATACTTATAGACCACCAACCGAGGGGGATTGCTGGTAGCGAGAATCGAACCTAAGCCTTGCAAGCAAAGTGCTTTGATCCTTAGCAGCTGAACCAACCCCAGTTGGCAGTCTTCTTATAGTTTATGTTAATTCTATCTACCTGGAAATATAGTTTCAGCCAATCATACCCAGTTACATACATATTTAAAGGACACATGATGAAAGTATATGACCTTGAAAGTGCATCTGACTTCCATCCATTGGCCTGTTTTCTATACAGATTAAAATCTGTCGGATTAAAATCCGTCTTTCATATGTACTAATAACATTCTATACACTTTTGGACATTGCCAGATATTAAATCTCCAGGGGACCCTAAGTTTATGGAAGCCTTTGGTAAGTTTTCCCCCGCCTACTATTTGCTGAAATGGCTGTGCATTGTTCCTTTCTTGCAAATGATAAGTTTAAGTTATGCTAAATATCATTGTTTTTATGTAGAATTGAGTCCAGAGGAATCTGAAGATGTTCTTTTCAAGGAGGTATTCCATTCTCTTATGAACTATTCATGCTCTTTATTATTGACAGCATCTTGGAATGTCTGTGTCTATTGCAGTATATTTCTATTGTCTTCTATAAGCAGGCATGCTTTTCTGGATTCTGGATTACATGGTTCTTTGAATTTGATTTTTGTAACATGTACTTTTTAATCATTTGCACCACCCTTCTAGCTCCTCAACCTTTTTCATAAATATTGGTGGCTTGCAACTAGTTTGGATTTGTGAACAGTGAAGTTAATGATTACTCTCTCATTATTCTCTATCTGTCTGACAAGAAACATGTGGTTTGTAGTACTGAAACACGCCTTCTGAGTGAATTTTGCTCTACGTGGACAGGCTTGGCTGACATATTTTTGGAGAAGAGCCAAGGCTCATGGTATAGAGGAGGACATTGCCAAAGAACGTCTTCAGTTTTGGATTGGTCGGAGTGGCCATTCACCTACTTCGCATGATGCTGTTGATGGTAGTGTCTAACTTTTTTATTTTAATTAATTACTTTGTAGTACACATGGATGTATGAACCCAGCATTATGTTAAGTGGTTGAGAAGAAAAATGTTCAATTATGGTGTCACCATTAACATATTCCTTGGGTGGATGTTTTGCTACTGATCCCCTTTAATCATGGAAGACACAGTTTAATAACACTCCGTATTATGTGCAAGGAGTCTGAATTGGTAGGTCTATAGTATAGACTTGGGCAAAGGACAAGGGAGAGTCGTCCTTTGTTAATATGAATCATGGATATTTTAAAGGAGTGTGTTTCTGTCAGACGTGTATTGGCTACTTGTTTCAGACTTAACATTGCACTTCAAAGTGTAGCTGGGCGCTTGAAAATTTGATGTATCACAGTATCCGTGTTGTGCCCAGTGTGTTGTTAGTGTTCATACTTCTTCACAAAGTAGCCCAGTTATCTACCATGTACCAAAAACATAAATAGCTGTTCCTTCTCCCCTGCCTTCTGTTTTCCATACCCATTTACCCCAGGGGTGCGAAATTAGTTCACAAATCTGAAGTTTCTTCAATTTTGCTGGTCTTATAAAGCATATCATAGATTATGCTTTAATTTTGCCTCCATTGATGATGACTGTAAGTAGGCGAAGGGATGAATTATTGCTTATTATTCTCGAGAGAATTTCCATTTAGTTACTTACGTGGATTTTCAAATTTCAGTTGAGCAAGGACTTTTGGAGCTGAGGAAGTTGGGGATTGAACATCGACTTTGGGAAGCATCCAGAAAAGAAGTTGATCAGGACTTTACTATTGCACGAAAATTGATAACTTGACCTGAAATTTATGCTTAATTTCTTGAGAGGTTTGCTGATTTATACATATGAATTTTGAATTTCATCTTCCCTGTGGAGACTGTCACCTTTCACATTAGGTTCAAGTGAGGTTACTCATACTGTTAGCTCTAAGTATTGTAACTATTATGATTACTGTGTAATGAAATTTAGGTACTGATGAAGCTCTAGCTCACTTATTTCCCGATTTGGATGGCACAAATAATAGTTATAACCTGTCAGAATAGTAATAAAAAAAAAATCTCAACCATTAAGATGGGTTGTTAATCAAACGGGTAACTTCAGCAATCGTGAGGTATATCCTATAATTGTGTTCTTTTAATTAATTGTATAATGTTAGAAAAGTTTGGTTTGACCTTGCAGCAGCTGCTATTGGGAGTATAGTATGATTTTCAGAGATCCAGGAATTCAACGTGAAATTCGTGTTTATCCTACATTACCAGATAGGCTCAAATTCATCGCTCAAGGAGAATAGATGGGAAAGGCTGTGGAAAGTTTGAGGTAACTATTTGTAAGAAATGACGGCGACATCTCCAAGGTATGGACGAACTTGGATGTGTGATCAGGCGTAGCAACCTAGATTAGCAGTCAAATTGCAGACCAAAATTTGAAGTGTGCAGCTAATTTAGCTAAACACCCTAGACAAGAGGGGAAAAAGCAACTCCAACCACACTATGGACTTACAACTAGAGTAATTACTAATTAGTAATGATCAGCTGATATGGAGACAGCAAACTATTTAACTCGAATTTAGATTTTTTCATGTAATTTTTTTCTTATGTGGTCATGGGGAAGAGAGAAATAGACACAAAAGTATTTATTAGTAGGATTCAATTATAATTTATAAAAAAAAATTTATAACCTTTGTGTTTATTCTTTTCTTCTACTTGATTATATGAGAGAAAAAATTGACCATATGAAAGAAAAAATTGAAATAAAAGGATCCAAATTCATCTAATCCCATCACTTGGTGGCACATGATCTCCTAGAAAGACCCCCCTCCCTCCCTCCCTTTGACATACATACATATAATAGAAGTAAGACTCCAATAGCATAAGAAATGGGAAAAAAATCTTATTGTACATGAGAGAAGGTGAGGGCAATAATTTTTCTTTTATAATAGAAATAAAAAAATTAACCCTTGAATCTTGTTCACCCGATTATTAGGATATGCACGAGAGGTCAAATTCCTATCTCTCGCGAGTCTCGTTATACTTAGGCCTAATACATTTATTATCTGTAGCTCACCGCTTGATAAAGTTAAAAAGACCATTAAATCATGACCAGAATACCTGCAACATTATATGTCATTTTAGAGAGGAACGAACATGATTTCAAAGCACACAGAACTCTCTCATTCTAGTACATAGGGTAGAAATAAGTTAGGCTGTCTTTTTATTTTGTAAAACCTTGGTCTTAACGTGGCTTATTACTTATCATAGGTTCCTTTTTAGGCTTGGCTTAATCTCTTTATGAAAGAAATGAAAACATAAAATTCTAACATGAAAGTTTATTGTTGACCAAAAAAAAAAAAAACAACACATGAAAGTTTATTGAAAAACATATATTGCATGAAAGTTTTCAAATATGTCAACAGGCTTTATATGTTTCGAATATAGCTAGACTTTAACAAAATTATTGTATTGTGTATAAAATTAAATCATATTAACAGATAATTAACATATATATGTATTATAAGTTTTTAGTTATATATAAATATAGTAAATATTTTTTTTAAAAGCCTAAATCTAACTTATTTAATAAATAAGCTAAACAAAAGTAGGCCAAATGTTAGTTAGGCCATAAGTCTCTAATAAAGTGACTGACTTATTCTAACCCTAGTTACTATACCAAACAAATAATACTGGTCCATTAGATTTCATTTCTTAGTTAAATTTACAAATTAACAATTTCAACTGTTATAAATAAAATATAAAATTCTGGACTTTGGGGCTTAATGTGTAAGTGAATCATAAAGATGAAAATGAAGAAATTGAAATAGGACATTATTTTATTATATAAAAACTGAATTTAGCAAATATGTGCATGTTATATATTTACTTTAATATAAAAATAGGAGTATTAGTTCAAAAATATTAATTTTTTAGAAGTATCACAAAATTCATTTGTTACATAATTTATCATTGTCAATTTTAATTGAACAAAATGCATTTGGCTTATGTTCTCCATGCCATGCCTAATCACAAAAAAATAAAATAAATATATTCCTTCCAATTTGGGCAAAAAATCAGAATTATCCCAAGTTTAAATTTGGACAAAAATGTAGAATCTCCTGTCTCTCCCAATTTTAGTCTCCAAGCTTATCACTTTAAGGTTTGTCTCATTGTCTGCACATATCAGACAAGCAATTCTAACAGCCATTAGCATCTCACTTTCCTCCCCTTCTTCCCTTGCCTCCCTGCTTGCTGCAAGTATCGTGGCCAACATACCAAACTCCCCCCACTAGTTGCTTCTCCAAAGAAGAGGTGTCAATTTGGGCGGCTCATTGCAAGCTAAGTCAATTTCGGGCCTAGTCTAACCGAATCAAACCCAACCCTGTGCAGGCCTCAGGTTGCGTGGGTTGGGCCACTAGTCCAAATCATATATTTATTTAATTTTTTTTTAAGTTTTCAATACTTAAAAATTTTCTTATTATGTTTCATCATTTTATTTTATTTTTTACATACTTTAAATATCAACAAAGTACAAATATCAAATAAAATTATTCTTATGATACAAATATTAATTTACATTAGAAAAAATAAAGATAAAACTCTTTACATATCATATAAATTATTAATAAAATAAACATTAAATTTAACCAAACCCACCAAGTACCAATTAAAATTGAATTGAGTCAACTAAAATATTTTAGATTTAAATTTTTTAAGTTCAACCCGTATATTTTATCAAATTATTCGAATCAACCCATCAAATTCAACCCGTTGTGACTCGCATACTCTAATTAATGAAATTATAAACTGCACAATAATAAGAAATAGGAAAAAAAATTTATTTATGACTAACTGTAAAAGTTTTCTTTCACTTTTCTTTTTTTCTTTTCTTTTTTTGGTTCCTTCAAGGACCATATCCTGATTACGTCATTGTATTAATTTACATTTGTGCATAGAAGTCCCAGGGCATAATTTTACTTCATTGGGGTAAAAAAATTCACAACATCCTATGTACACATCCCACTCGATGATCCGAAAATAAAAGCGAAATGTCGTATCCAAAGAGTTTAGAGCATAACACCTTCACCAAAATTAAACCAATGTACACAACAAATCCCTAGCCTAATGCATCACGGCCTTACCACAAAAGGCAGAAATGGACGTACACAACATATTAACAAAGCCCTGACTGGATGTAACCAGTACAGCAGTACTCTTAACTCAGACCAATGTGGCCATTTTAAATTACAAATCTTAGGACTATTTGCACAAGATGACCAAGGGGCAGGCATTTCAACCTACCACTCCCTTAAGCCTTCAACACTTGTGACATCTCCTTCAAAAAACCAGCCTTTCAATTTATGAAATACAACTTTACACAATCCAGTCTTCCATACCTTATAGATGTAATATACTTGGAACTCCAGAGATTCTTTGCCTGTCAATGTCATCCGTTCGAATCAGACAAAAGAGCAAGGACCTCACTGTCATCGAAATTTGACTGTACAGCAAGCTCAATAGGGGCTCTTTCCTCCTTATCCACAGCTCGAGGATCAGCCCCCCTGCATTATTAATAATTTTGTTAGCACTCAATGAACAATGGCTAAAAAATATAAATAATATAAAACCAAAATAATAAGTAAACCAGCAAACAGCTCATAGTATCTTAAACAACCACTATACCAGAGTTGAAGTTGATTTGATAAATTGTTGACAGAACCAGTTAAACCATTATGCAGTGTCAGACTCACCTTGAAAGAAGTAATCTCGCAAATGCAGATTTTCCTTTGAGAATACAGCGATGTAGTGGTGTTCGACCTTTCAAATCAGTTGCATTAATATTTGCACCATACTGTAGGAGGAGCTCCAGCATACCAATATCTGCAGTTTCACAAGCAAAGTGAAGTAGGGTGCACCCGACTAGATTGTCCATTGTCTGGCCTTCTTTAATACCCACCAAGTTCAAAGAGTTAGTAGAGGACCAGTCCAATGAGCTCCCTGCTAACGTAGAACTGTGATCCTGGCCTGCCCGCTCTTGTAGTAACATTACTTTGGCAAGGGTTAAAGAATTGCTGCACGTTTGCTCATAAACACAATTGATGTCAACGTCAGAATTAACAATGTAGCGGTATACAGCTTTTTTGTCATTGGTATGAACAGCCTCCCAGATCTGTCGTGCCACCAAGAAATGGTATTGATTGTCCTTCGGCTTGTGAACAAAAAGCTTCTCTGCATACTGTGATGAAAAGAAATGGTTCTGAGGCAGTCTGGATTACAACAACTAGAATGTAGCACAAAAAATGTAACCAAAAAAAAAAAAGAATGTAGCACAAAAGACTCAGTACAATAAAAGGTAAATACCTAAGTACAGTTAACGTAGTAAATGCATCTCAAATTGTTTGAGCTTACAGTCCAAAATGCAAACAAGACACATGAAATTTGAAAATAGAGTAATGCTAAATTGTGTGCCTAAGCCGGACCGCACTATGACATATTTATACTACAAGGTATTGATTACAGTCACAACTACAACAGTAATCACGTCCTAAAGAGAGTAAGTTTCCACAAATAATTCCAAATTATAAGCTTTCAACACTTTGACAACTTCTACAAGTTTTTAGCACTAGTTTTATCTCAGTGATGTATCCAATTGTCAAGAGTGCTACAAAGAAGCCTATATAAGAACACAGATTATCAGACATGTGACGCATCTCTTTTATATGATACCTAGGAATCCTAATTGTAAAACCTATGTCCTTTTCCTCTTTTTCGATTTCCTCAGTTTAAAGTCTCATCCAGATGTTTGTTGTAACAGTACTTTAAATATAGTCCAGAATCAAAACTTAATCCATCCTCCTCCGTCGTTTTCCCTAAAACTCGTCAAAATCCTAAAGTAGTCTGTTACAAGTATTGTTTACAATACTAAAATAACACATTTCTCTGCTAGTATGAAGTGAAAATAAAAGGATCCTGAATATCAGCAAATTATAATCATACCTTTGCATGGATGAATTTTTCCTTCACAGATAGAGAATCAGATTGACAAGGTTTGCTGATCAAAAGCAAGCAGAAGAAAAATATTAGCAATAATTGGTCAAAAAATAATTATCAATGGTCTAACACAAAGATATAATAATGGGGATTCTTTACCCTGTGGGGACAAGATCAACCTGAAAGGCACTTCTCGATTGCAGTAGTTCCTCCCAGACTGAGTTGGCAAAAGTATTCCCAAGAGACTGAAACAAACTTATCACAGAAGGTTCCCAAACTTTAACATCCAATGTAAGAGACCTGACCTGCAACAAAAGTGAGAACAAGCAGCAAGATGAGCAATCTGTGCAAGCCTCATGACCAAAGCCACAGTTAATACCTAAATATACAAGTAGAAGAAAGAAATTCAACCAGGCACAAGTATATATTTCTACCCAACAGCAGACAAGATATTTTGGTTCTAAAATTACCAATATAGAGCAAAACATGTGATCAAGTTATGAACACCCAATATTCCTAAATTTCGCATTACCCAATTAGAATGGGCATACTTTTCACAATAGTTGAAGAGACTCTTCTCCAATGAATACATTGCCACCAACATTATATCCTACACTAGCATCACCTGCCCAATCTGCATTTGTATATCCAATGATATTAGTATGACCCCTGTCCATATAAACAAGTCCTTTACTAGGTGATCCCTTGATGGATCTTAGGATCCGAACAACTGCATTCCAATGACTGTCACATGGTGAGTTGAGAAACTGGCTCACAACACTGACAGGAAAAGCAAGTTCTGGTCGAGTCATGGTGAGATAATTTAATTTCCCAACTAATCTTTTATATCTGCCTAGGTCAGGATAGGGCTCCCCCTGATTAGGTAGAAGCTTCACATTTGGGTCCATAGGAGTATCAACAGGTTCACAATCAAGCATCCCTGTTTCTTCCAGAATATCAAGAGCATATTTCCTTTGAGAAATAGCAATACCTGATCTTGATTGGGCTACTTCAATCCCAAGAAAGTATCGCAATCGGCCAAGATCTTTAATTTTAAAATGTTTAAACAAGTATTGCTTCAATTTCTTGATGCCTTCTTGATCATTGCCTGTAATGACAATATCATCTACATACACCACAAGATAAGCAAGTTTATTCAATGGTGAGCATTTAAAGAATACAGAATGGTCTGTCTCGCAACGAATCATGCCAAACTGCTGAATGACTTTACTAAACTTCCTAAACCAAGCACGAGGTGACTGTTTTAAGCCATATAAGGACTTTTGTAGCCTGCAAACAAGACCTGACTACCCCTGAGCAACAAACCCAGGTGGTTGCTCCATATAGATTTCCTTCTCCAAATCACCATGTAAGAAGGCATTTTTAATATCCAGCTGATACAAGGGCCAGCGTCTCATGGCAGCCATAGACAAGAACAAACGAGCAGGCGCCATCTTAGCAACAGGAGAAAAGATATCACTGTAATCCAAACCATAGACCTGAGTGTATCCCTTAGCTACCAGCCGAGCTTTCAATCGGTCCACCTGCCCATCAGGGCCAACTTTAATAGTAAATACCCATCGACAGCCAACTGTAGATTTTCCAAGAAGAGGTGAAACAAGGGTCCATGTATTATTAAATTCCAAAGCAGTCATCTCATCAATCATTGCCTGTCGCCATCCTGGATGGGATAGTGTTTCCTGAACATTCTTAGGAATGGTGACAGATGACAAAGCAGACACAAAGGCACAATGGGAAGGAGATAATCGATGGTAACTCAAAAAATTGTAAATCGGATGAGGATTGAGAGTAGAGCGTTTACCTTTACGAAGTGCAATAGGTAGGTCAGCGGAAGTATCAGGTGGGACCACAGCGGGAGAAGCGATTGGAGCGGGAGGAGAATCAATAGTAGGTGTGATCTCGGGAACTTCAGGATTTCGGCACTCATAAGTAATACCAAATCGACGCAACAGACGGTCATCCTGTGACTGTGGAGCTTGAGGATGAGACAGGTGTTGCAAAAAGAGGAATGAGTAGTACCTAAGATGGAGTAGAGTCGGATGTAGCTGATATGACAAAAAAAAAGGTATCCTCAAAGAATGTAACATCTGCAGATACATAAAAACGATGTGTAGAGGGAGAATAACATCGATATCGCTTCTGAACTCGAGAATACCTAAGAAAGATACATTTAACAGCTCGAGCAGGCAATTTATCACGGCCAAGAGAGAGATCATGAACAAAACAAGTGGAACCAAACACATGAGGGGAAACAACGTAAAGAGGATCTTTAGGAAATAAAATGGAGTGAGAAATTTTATTACCCAAAACAGAATATGGCATTCGATTTACCAGATAACAAGCTGTAAGAACAGCGTCACCCCAAAACTTCAAGGGTGCATTAGCATTTATTAAGAGTCCGAGCTGTATCAATAAGATGACGATGTTTGCATTCAGCCACACCATTTTGTTGTGATGTGTGAGGACAACTGGACTGATGTATGATGCCATGAGAACTCAGAAAGGATTTAAAAGACACAGAAAAATATTCTTTTGCATTATCACTGCGCAAAACATGAATTATTTTTCCAAATTGATTCTTTATTTCGGAACAAAAGGTTTGAAAAGCATTAAATAACTCAAAACAATCTTTCATTAAAAATAATCAAGTACATCTTGAAAAATCATCAATAAAAGTAACATAATACCTATATCCTGAAACAGAAGGAACACAACTAGGACCCCAAACATCAGAATGAACAAGATCAAAAAGAGACATAGTTCGACTATTGACACTACTAGGAAAAGATACTCTAACATGTTTTCCAAGTTGACACGACTCACAATTCAATATTTTCAAATGTGAAAGATAAGAGACCATCTGCTTTAACTTGTCCAAACTTAGATGACCCAGACAACGATGCAGGAGATCGGCAGACTCTGAAACAGCACATATGATGGAAGAGGAAGGTTGAAGGTAGTAGAGACCTCGTGATTCAGATCCAGCTCCAATCGTCTATCCAGTACTCCGGTCCTGTATAAGAAAGGAATCAGAATTAAAGGTTATGGAACAATTCAAAGTGCGAGTAATTTGGCTGATTGAAATTAAATTAAAGGGACAACCAGGTACAAACAAGACTAAATTTAAAGGTAAGGATGGAAGAGGTGATGCTTGACCAATACCAGCGGCCTGTGCCTTAGACCCATCAGCAAGAGTAATATTGTGGGATGTTTTAGGGTATGACAATTTAGAGAAAAGAGAAGGATTACCAGTTAAATGATCAGAAGCACCAGTGTCTAAAATCTAGGATCCAACAGATGCAGATTGAGAGAGACAAACTGTAGAATTACCAGTGTGAGCAACGGTGGCCGAAGAGGAAGAAACTTGTTGAGTGGCTTTGAACTGAAGATACTCCTTATACTCATTGGCAGAAAGTAGATGATCTTTTCCAGACTCGATATTGTGCTCGACGGCTAGTTCAAGAGACTGAGCTACATTAACAGTTTTATTCGGGAATCCATGTAGGGAATAACACCGATCTTGAGTATGTCCATCTCGCTTACAGTAAGAACAGTGTAAATTACCTCTACCACTTCTGCCACGACCACCACCTCTACAACCACGACTTCGGCCTCCTCGATCAGTTGAGTTTGAGACAAAAACTGAAGACTCGAATGTTGTTTGAGAATCAACTTCAAGGGAAGCTGTTGGAGAAGGAACTCGAAGCAAACGATCAATTAGTTCCTCCACCGTAGGAATATTAGGATTTGTCAAAGTCTAATAACAAATTCAAAGTCTTTGTGGAGGCCATGAAGAACAAATACTATAAGCATGTTATCAAGCTTACCTGACATCTTTTGTGCATCATCATTAACCATCATCAATTTAATCTCTTCACAAATGGATTGTAAGGATAGGAGGGCAAGTCAAGATCAGTCATCTGCATTGTCGCCAAACTCTGAATCATCTTATACAGCCGCTGTATATCATTAGCATAAACAGTTTGAGCTTTCTTCCAAATTTCGCAACATGTCTTGTAAGGACGGATATGAACCATTAATCTTGGTTCAATAGACTACCACAACAACGATACAAGCTGATAGTCTACCCGTTGCCACTCATCCTTCTCAGATTCAGCAATGTCAGTAGCTTTTTTAGTGAGAAGGTCAGACAATTCTTGACCCAGAAACCATATTTCTACAGCATTACGCCAATTCAAATAATTCTTACCATTCAACTTTTCCGTAGTAATGATGGGAGACCCAGAAAACGCGAAAGAAATCAAGCTCTTCTTAGTAGATTCAGCCATGGAAGAAGTTCAGAAAAAAACGACAAAATGTACCAGAAACAAAAAAGGCACACGGGATTCAAAGAGGGGGTAGCACTACTGATAGACCTAGAAAACAAACAGGGGCAAAACAGAACCAGGAGGAGCCGGCGAACAACGGCGGAAGCGGCAACGGCAACGGCGGCCGGGAGGGTGGCCTGTAGATCACACGCGCCGAAGAATGAAGCTACTGAAGACGGCGCGTGAGAGCGCGTGACGGCGGCGCTTGGACGGACGGTCGGTCGGCTGTGTATGAGGTGAACCCTAGTGTCACTTTGGGCATGGACGACTCTGACAATGGGGCCGACAAGTGAAAGAAAATAGATAACATGAATCAATTTTCCGGTACCATCTTAAAGTTAAATTTGAATATTTCTCTCTATTATTCACATTGCAATATGAGAATATATATACATGACTACAAGATAGAACATTAATTATCTATGCTAAGTCCTAAAAGTGTAACTACAATGAATACATTCAATGAATAGAACTCCCGAGTCCACTTATTATGATTATAATTGTTGGACTTTATCTGATGATTTATTTTCTTTATTGTCATGATTTATTCTTTTATTCTCATTATTGTAGATTTGATTCTTGTATTAACATATTTGTTTCGTAATTTATCTATTTTAGCAAGTCATTATTGTCATAAACCTATATAATGTAAATCATACCTGTACAATATTATCAAGAAATAATATTAAAAAATATTCTGTCTCTTTAAAGTTGGTATCAGAGCTCCCGATCCGGGATTACTGCTATCGCCCTTCATTGCTTGATCGAACCGGCCTTCTTCATTTGGTTTTTTTGGCGGCCTTCATTGCCGCCCAATTAGACGATAGCCCACGTACCACGCTCTACGACCACGAGGGTTCAAGAGTTTGCAAAGAAAGTCGTAAATATGCCTCCTCGATTCTATCGGACTCAAATGTGAGTGATGAAGTTCAGTCCTTAGTAAAAAAAGCGACTCTCATTGACTCAAAGCCTTCTCGCTCTGTTCTCTTGAGAATTTTTGTTTTCAATCGTTCAAGTAATCGAGAATTTATGGATTTTGGACTGGAGAAGGATCATATGACCTTTTATTCACCACCTCTATTATCTTATCAACCTTCTTCTAGTAAGCATTCCGTAGCCGATGGCCAAACCTCGTAGGAATACTTATGGATGTTCCTAAGTCAATAATTTGATTTCCATTCATAAACTTATTAAAGACAATAATTCTTTGTAATCTTTTTCATTCTCATTGTGTCTTTCAGATCTTGTCACGGGGAGGCCATGAACAGGGAGTACTATTTCCTTAAACAAATACTCATAAGCATCGAGTATTCTTTGCTCAAATACAACACTTAGCGTTTGGGACATCCTTCATCTTTGTAAGTCTATCATCTTTTTATTGATGTTTGTGAGTTGGCCAAACATCATCGTGTAATTTAATCTAATAAAAGTGTTGAGCCTTTTGCACTTATCCACTCGATGTTTGGGGGCATCTATCTCTAATATTTCGGGCACTAAATGATTGTTTCTTTCATTGATGATTGTACTCGGGTAACTTGGCTTTTTCTAATAAAAGATAAATCGAGGTGTTTCAATTGTTTGTCCATACCACATGATTCAAACCCAATTTGGAAAATCCATTAGCATTAGTTCGATAATGGTAAAGAGTATGTCAAGCAAAATTTTTACATTTATTAAAGAGCAATTGTCATGAACTTACATGTGTTGATGTAAGAAAGGAAAAATCGTCATTTACTTGAAATCACTAGACCATTAATTTCTTGTTTCAATAGACTACGCTACATATTTAATCAATCGTTACCATCTCGTGGCTTGGGTAATAAGTCTGTCCAACTAATGACCTCTCACTTTCCATCCGTTCCTATTATGCATCCTCGTGTCTTTGGTTGTGTAGCTTTTGTTCATGTACATCGCCAACATCGCAACAAACTTGATTCTCGTCTTTGTCAAATGTGTTTTTCTCGGGTTATGCTCCTAACAAAAAGGGGTACAAATGCTATCACCCTTCAAGTCGTCGTTTTTTTTGTCTCCATGGATGTCAGAAGAATCCTTCTTTTTTGGGGAGTGAGAGGTCGAGTTCTTCTTGCCTGGCCCTTCCTTCCTTTACCATCCGACTCTACCAGAATTAGCATATTTCTCGGCACCCCACTTGAACCGGCCCAACAAAGAATTACGCCAATAAGTACAAATACAAGTTTTCCTACCTATTTTTGAACCTAACGGATAATACTATTCCCGAACCCGTAACATGTCTTTGAATGATGTCCTAGGACTTACCCATTGCATTAAGGAAAGGGAAAAGGTAAATCCAAAGTAATTTCTCAATTTGTCTCTCTAAACATCTTTCAATGTAGTTTCATTTCAGCCATAGATTCTATTAAAATTCGTATGTTACAAAATTGAAGGATAAGAACGACAAGCCAAATGAGGAGTAGTGCATTGGAAAGGAAAAATGGGAGATTGTTGAAAGGCCGGTGATTCAAAAGTTAGGTGTCGATGGATATATACTTTGAAATACTCGATGGTACACTAGAAAATAAAGCAAGGTTGGTGGCAAAGGGCAAACTTATGGAATTGACTATGAGGAGACATTTGCGGCCAAGAGGTAAGAATCTTACTCTCCTCACCGGGGTGGGAATTACACCAAGTTCGATGTTAAAAATGCTTTTCTTCATGGAGACTTAGAGGAGGAAGTTTATATGAAAATTCCCCTAGATATGATTCCACTAATGGAAGGAACAAGGTGTGCGGGTTAAAGAAGGCGTTATACGGGTTAAAGCGCTCTCCCGTGCTTGGTTTGGAAGATTCACCAAAACAATGGTGTCCTGGGTTACAAACAAAGTCAAGGTGATCATACTCTCTTTTTAAACATTCACAAGAAGGTAAACTCACGCTTTGCTTGTGTATGTTGATGACATCATTATATCGAGGTGATGACTTAGTTGAGAAGCAACTCCTAAAGGAGAAATTAGTGGCGAGTTCGAAATGAAAGATCTTGGAAGACTAAAGTACTTCCGAAGTTACCTACTCTAAGCAATGTATTTTCATTTCACAAAGAAAATATGGTGAACCTAGTGTCACTTTGGGATAAATCCAATATCGAGACTAGTTGGGAAACGACGACATGCACGATCTACATATGGGCCATGACGAGGGAGAAACACATGCGGGCCGTTGATCGAATTCTACAATATCTTAAAACCAAAATAGGATAACATGAATGAACCAATTACTCTCTGGTACCATCTTAAAGTTAAATCTGAATATTTCTCTCTATTATTCACATTGCAATATGAGAATATATATACACTTGACTATAAGATAGAACATTAATTATCTATGCTAAGTCCTAGAAGTGTAACTACAATGAATACATAGATACAATGAATAGAACTCCATTCCATATTTGTTTCCTGTAATTTAGCTCTATTTTAGGCAAGTCCATAAACCTATATAATGTAAATCCACTTATTATGATTATAATCAAGTATAATCAACAACACTGAAGCGGATTTCAGGTCTAGTGATTGTTGCATACTGCAAAGTACCAACTACTGATCTATATAGTTGAGGGTCATCAACATAGTTACTTCTAAGTTTAGACAGCTTGCTGTTAGTCACCATAGGAGTACTTATGCCTTTTGCATCAGTCATTTTAGCTTTTTCCAACAAGTCTCTAATATACTTACTATGACTGAGAAGAATAGACCCATTAGATAAGTGCTTGATTTCAATTCCAAGAAAATAAGTGGTGTGTTGTGCACTAGTTTGAATGAAAAGAGAGGGATCACAGCAGCTAGATTTAAAACCAAAACTGATCAAAGAAGCTGCCAATCTCTCAAACCAGGCCCTAGGGGTCTGTTTCAACCCATAAAGAGCCTTATTCAGCTTGCAAACCAGCCCCTTATTCAAATCTTCAAAACCTCGAGGTTGCTGCATGTATAGTTCCTCTTGTAAATAACCATTGAGGAATGCATTATTTACATCCAGCCGTTGTAATATCCATTGTTGAGTGAGTGCTAGTGTAAGCACAACTCTAACTGTCATTGGTTTAACAACTGGTGAAAAAGTCTCTGTGTAGTTAAATCCAGGCTGTTGATGGAACCCTTTTGCCACTAACCTGGCCTTGTACTTGTTAATAGAACCATCAGGTTTTTCTTTTACCCGAAATACCCATTTGCAGCCAATTGCAGTCCTATTTGGTGGAAGTGATACCAATGTTCAAGTCTGATTCTTAATCAGTGCATCATACTCAGCAGTCATGGTTTCATTCCATTTGGGACTAGTCAAGGCCTCTTGGACAGAATTTGGTTCAAGATGAGCAAGAAGAAGAGTTGGAGTTATTCTTGGTTTAACAATACCAGATTTGGACCTTGTTTGCATGGGGTGAGTAGACACAGGAACATCCTGAGAATTAGAGAGATTTGCAAGTTGAAAATCAAAATCTGAGGTAGTGGAAAGATAAGTGCTTGCAAATTCTGATTCAGCAATAGAAGCATTAGAAAATTCAGGACCAGTATTAAGATTTGAAGACTCAATAACAGGTGCAGAATCAGAATCAGAACCAGTAACAGGAATTAAACCAGAATCAGTAGGTAAGGAAGCAATAGAGACTGGTAGTGCAGAAGAAGCAGCAGGCTCAGTAACAGGAATTAAACCAGAATTAGTAGGTAAAGAAGCAGTAGAGACGGGTAGTGCAGAAGAAGCAGCAGAAGAATGAGTTGAACTAATAGAAACTGGAAAGATGTTAGTAGAAGGAGAATGAAACTAAGAAAAAGAGGAAGGAAGGATAGGAGGACCAGATGGAATTTCAGTGATTTTGTTAGCAGCTGTAGAGGAATGAGACTCTGAATATGGGAAATGAAACTCATTAAAAAGAACATCCTTGGAGATATAAATTATGCCATCCAAAGAAAGACATTTATAACCCTTATGATTAGAGGAATAGCCTAGAAAGATGCACTCACTAGATCTAAACTCTAGTTTGTGTTTATTACAAGGCCTCAAACAAGGGTAACATGCACACCCAAACACCTTAAGAAAATTATAATCAAGATTTGCATTAAAAAGTTTGGTGTAAGGGATTTGGTTTTGAAGAGCTGTGGTGGGCAGCCTATTAATGAGATAAACTGAAGTAAGGAAGGCATGGTCCCAAAATTTAAGAGGCAAAGAAGCTTGAGCCAATAAAGTAAGACCCATATCAACTATTTGTCTATGTTTGCGCTCAACATTGCCATTTTGATGGTGAGTATGAGGACAAATAAGACGATGATGGACACCTCGAACAGCAAGAAACTTAGAAAAGGGCCTGAATTCCCCACCCTAGTTTGCTTGGACAAATTTAATCTTTTTATCAAATTGCAGCTCAACTGCTGCCTTGAATTGTTTGAAAACAGAAAATGCTTCAGATCTGAGTTTAAAGAGGATAAAGCCAAGTAAACCTTGTACAAGCATCAACAAATGAAATATAGTAAAGACAACCACTTGAAGATTGACGAGGAGCTGGACCCCACAAGTCACTGAGTACTAGTTCAAAAGGCTGTTGATAAAAAGTAGTGAAGTGATGAGAGGGTAAACGATGAGCTTTACCAAGCCAACATGCTGTACAAAAATCTGAGAAAATTTTATTATGTACAAGAATATTACAAGATTGTATTACAAATTTTACAACATGAAAGTGGGTATGCCCTAGCCTACAATGCCACAAAGTATAAGATGTAGGGGCATTATTGACAGTATTTACAGCTTGAGAAGAGCTAGAGAGCCTATTTACAGCATTTACATTTCCAAAAGAATCAGAACACTTATTTACAGCAGCATGAACTGTATTTATAGCTGGCTGAACTGCAGAACAGCTTGAGGAAGATGCAGAAGATGAGAAAACTTCAATTGGGTAAGGAACACACAAGGCAAGGAGAAACTATGGAAGGTGTATAAACCATCCAGTCCAAGGGAACCCTCCAGCAGTGTCTCGTTTGTGGCCTGAGATTTCACAAAACAATTGAAGGGATGAAATTCAAAGTAAACAGAATTATCTTGTGCAAATTTACTAACACTCACTAGGTTTTTGGTAATGGAAGGAACAAGTAAATCATTTAGAGAGAGAGAGAAATATTAGAATTGAAAGGAGACAAAATTTTAGATGAACCAATAAACTGAATTTGAAGGCCTTGACCATTATCCGTTAAAATTTGGTCTGAACCAGGAAATTCTTGTCTCTACTACAGATTTGCAGGGTCTGCAGTGACATGATGTGTTGCACCGGAATCAGGATGCCAAGCTTGACTAGAGCTCTGAGTAACAAAGGTTAAAAGGGCCATAGGGTTCATTTGTTGTGCTGTATAACTGGTAAACGGATCAGCTGAAACCATCACAAGCATAGAATTAACAGGTTGAGTGGAATATTGGTATGCAGCAATATTAGGATGTAGTGACTAATGTTGCAGTGAGGGTTGTTGAGACTGAAACTGTGATGGATAAAATGAAGAACTAGGCCCTGGTTGTAGCAGCTGTGAGTGTGCTAACTGGGCTGAATATGACTGCAAGGACTGCAAAGGCAGTTGCTGCTGCTGCAAAGACTGTGAAGGCATTTGTTAGTGCTGAAAACTCTGCCTTTGCTGCTGATAACTGATTCCTGGTTGAGAACCTTGACCTTGATCATAATTGTGATCAAACCTATAATAACAAATCGAAGCTGAATGTCCAGGCTGATCACAGACTTGACAAACTACAGCACTTCTGTAGTTAAAACCAAACCTGCCAAGTCCTCGTCCTCCTCTATTACCAAATCTACCACCCCTACCTCCTCTATTGAAATTCTACTGATAAGAGTGAGTACCAAACTGATTGTAGTCAGAACTGAATCCTAACTGGAATCCTCCTTGTTGAAGCATTGGAGCAAAACCAGGTGGAGGTGGTGGAAGAGACTGAACTGAACTTGAAAGGTTCTGGTTCAAGTTCGAAGATGGTTGATTCATAGAGCTAAAGGACTGTGCAGGTGCAACAACATGTTTGGTGGAAGAATTGGGTCGAGAATTACCATCTTTAGCTTGAGCAATGTTGACTGAAAAGGCATCAGAAACAGAGAGACGATTCTTCTCTATTCTGGCCTCATGAGACAGCAACAAAGACTCAATGTCTCCAATGGTATATGGATCAAGTCTACTAGCAATAGTAGTAACGAATGCATCATACTCTTCTAGAAGACCTTCAAGAATGATGTCAATATGTTCTTGAGGTGAAACTGGATGAGCAATGGAAATTAAGGAGTCTACAATTGCTTTGATGCGTAGAAGATACTTTGAAACAGAACGTGAGCCCTTCTTGGTATTGCAGAGTTCAGAATGGGTATTGACTCACCTTTGCTCGATTTTGGGACCTGAAGTAAGCATGAACTTCATCCCACAGCTGCCACGAATGTACACAACCAACAACACGCGCGCGAAGAGGATCAGAAAGAGAGGATAACAGCCATGAGAACAGCATTTGATCCTGCTGTTCCTAGTCTAAGTACGCATCATTGATGCGTCCCACGCTTCTATCCGAATCTGACAAATCTTGGAGGAATATTAAGATCCACCACAAACTGCTGCAATCGATGAGCCATGATCGTGGCTTCAATTTGCTGTTTCCAGACAAGAAAATTCTTCTCGTCAAGCTTCAATAAAATTGCATGAGAGAATCTGGTCAGATTCGAAGATCGAGCGACGGCAGAGAAGGGTGGGTCAACCGGAGTGGTGTCTTCAACCAGCGGCGGCGGCAGCGCTTCTATGATCGCAACTCAGCTCTTTGATACCAATTGAGAATTCTTATCAAGTGAGAAAATGAGAGAAAACTCAAGAAAGTTTGAGAAAGTTTGCAGCAGTGATCGCATAAGAGATAGAAAATGAGAGAAGAGAGAGAGAATGAGAAGTCTCTAGAAACAGAAAAACTGAAACTGAAAACTGATTACAGATTACAGAGTGTACACAGCTGTATTCTTATACAGCTAGCAGAAACACAACTGCTCTTAACTAACTCTGTAACTAACTCTAACTAATTCTGTTACTAACTTATAAGATATTATTCTAACTAACTTGATGTTCTAGAAACTCTAGTATATTCTAAACTAAACTAACAGCTGATAACAACTAGAAACTCTAGTACATTCTAAACTAAACTAACAGCTGATACAATATACTTTAATACCTTTGTATATCTAACAAAGAATTTCATTTAGCTAATATTGGATTTCTAAGAATCATCAATTTATACAATATTAGCTCTTCAATGAAACGTACTTCATAAAGGTCTGCTGCATCAAACTAAACATTTATATAATTTCTTTCAATTCCTTTTTCTTTTTCCTCTTGTTACAGTGTGATTGTTATCAAGCATCCTTTATGTTTTACTTTTACTTTTACTTTTACTTTTTTTTTTTTTGGTTATCAAGCACCCTTATTTCTGTTTATCAAGAAAAATGTATTTTGGCAACCCCAACTAGATATATTGAAAAGTAAACAAATGATTTGCAGATGCAACATAAACAAGGATCGAAGGAGAGCACTTGTATATTTGTATGATCTACCTTTGATATGTGTACACCAAGGTTTCGGTGAACACCAGAACACTCAATGCAAACAAGAACACCGAGATTTAGTGATGCCCAATCAGGTTCAGGGGCACCACAATCAGCACATTTATCATTCCCGCAAACTCTTCGCAACACATCGATTGGCTTCTCACTTTTAGTACAGGATCGCTGCTGCTGCAAACTTCTTGAAGGGCGCTCCAGATGTGCAGAAGCAAGACTTCTCTCTGCTGCATATTCTTCAGCAGCAGAGTGATCAAAATCTGAACTTTCAAAAGAACTACTCTCACTGGCAGACCTATTATGACCACTTCCCATTGGACTTGCAGGCAAATACTGATAAAATTGGATAGCATTAATCAAATTGCTTGTGAAATTCCATTGTCACATATCAGCAAAAGTTATTGGCAGTTACCCTGTCAGGAATCTGAGAACTCAGCAATGATGCAATAACACCTGTTATCTTTTCAATCCAATCCATTTGGTCCAGAGCACTCTCTGCCTGCACTGATAAGCATAATTAAATATAATTGAGGAATTAAACTATAAAGCCCTAATAACTATCCTAGTGGTATTATCATTGTTGGACGGTGGCCACTATGGACGGCAGTCTCTTGGTCTTATTTCACGGTTGTTTGTGTAGACATTGTTTTTAGTAGCTTATTAATTAGTTGCTTATTTCCTAGGACTAGATTTAATGTATAGAAGCTCCTATATATATTTCTGTCCATGTAAACATTCAGTTTTGAGATTGAATATACAATATTCATATTCTTCATATTCTGAGATGGTATCAGATTAAGTTCCGATCCGGGACTATTTTTGTTTTCCACTATTTTTTTTCAGTCGGCCTTCATTGCCAACCCAAGTGTTTTTTGGCCTTCATTGCTCTTTTGCTGACATTCCTCATTAGCCTTCATTGCTACCCAAAAACAGCACCATAACAGACCCTAAACAGACCCGTAAACAGTACCCAAACAGCACCCGTGAACAGTACCCAAACAGCGACCCACTCCGTTTTTCGTCCAAGTAAGGTCACGAGATATACCAGACAAATCCGACCGGCCATTCCTCCGAGCGCCCCCGCCGGAGACGCCCCCACGCGCCGTCATGCTTGCACACACTTCCCGGCGCGTGTAGGCCACACGCCACCTTCCGGTCATCGGAGCTCCACGTCGTTGGTTCCATTCACCTCGCCGGCATCCTCTGCTCCTGTTTCTGTGGCCAGAACTTCTTTCCGAGGCTCTTTGGCTAGTGAGCTCCTTAGCTCACCTTCTCTATTCTGTTCAACTTCGTTCTGACTCTTCTCTGTTCTGCCTTGCTTTTGTTTTGTCTCTCAAAATGCCAACTATGGGTGAGGTTTCCAGTTCCACTCAACCACTGGATGATACCCAATCCCAAACACCTGGTGAATTGCAGAACATTCAATCTGCGTATAGGATGAACGGGAAGAATTACCTTAAGTGGTCACAACTTGTTCGCACCATACTAAAAAGGAAAAAGGAAGCTGAGTCATCTCATGGGTACTGGACCTCAGCTAGGTGATCCCAAGTTTGAAGCATGGGATGAAGAAGACTCGATGATTATGGCATGGTTGTGGAATTTCATGACTCTGGATATCAGTGACACTTGCATGTTCCTAAACACTGCAAAGGCTATATGGGATGCAATTGAGCAAACCTATTCCAAAGCCAGGGATGCTGCTCAAGTCTACGAGGTTAAGGTAAAGACGGTGGCTGCAAAACAAGGAGACAAGACGGTCACTGAATATGCTAATCAATTGAAGTCCATGTGGCTGGAGTTAGACCATTATAGAGTGATCAAGACTAAATGTCCTGAGGATGCAGCAGTGCTCAAGGAGTTTATTGAGCAAGACCGAGTTTATGACTTCCTTGTTGGGCTGAATCCAGAATTTGATCAGGTGAGGATTCAGATTCTTGGTAAATTAACAGTCCCCTCTTTTAATGAGGTTGTGTCCATCATCCGAAGTGAGGAAAGTAGGAGAGAGCTGATGCTTAAACCAAAAATCAGCGAGACTTCGGCTATGGTGGCTCGTGGTTCTACTAAGCCAGAAGCAAAGGTGGAGAAGACATTCTCCTTGGAAGGAGAAAAACCCAGTCAGTCAAAAAATCAGGATGACTTGTGGTGCACTTATTGTAATAAGCCACGACATACCCATGACAGGTGTTGGCAGCTTCATGGAAAACCCCTAAGTCGAGAGTGGGGGCAGAAGGGGAAACAATCACGCAACAATGGGAAAGCTAATGCTGTGGCAGTGTCAGGAAGTCAACCAACACCCAGCACTTTCAATCCAGAGGAGATTGAGCGAGTGAGATCCTTTCTACACAGCCTTGAAAAGCCCTCAAGTACTTGTTCTTTGACTCGTTCTGGTAAGTTACCTTTTTTCGTTGGATTCAATGTCTCAGGTACAATTTTTACCAACTCCTGGATTATAGATTCTGGCGCTACAGAACATATGACCAACAACCCCACTAATTTTTCCACCTATTCTCCATGCCCAAGCAATAAAAAAAAATCCACAGCTGATGGCTCCTTGACCACTGTAGCCGGTGTAAGAACTGTCCACCTTAATCCCCTAGTGACCTTAAAAAATGTCCTTCATGTTCCTAAATTGTCCACAAATCTAGTTTCTGTCCAGAAATTAATTCCAGATTTGTCTTGCAATGTGGTTTTTTACGATAATCATTGTGTTTTTCAGGACAAGGATTCGGGGAAGATGATTGGACGTGCTAGGGAACAGGATGGTCTCTACCTTCTTGAAGTACCTTGTCAATTCAATAGGACCAAGGGCAGATTTGGGCACCCATATTCCTTTACCTCTGAACTTCTTTCCGCCAATAAAGACAAAATCTGGCTTGCTCACCGCAGATTCGGCCATCCATCTTTTCTGATTGTTAAGAGTCCTTTTCCTTCTCTGTTTAAAAGTTTTGATGTTGAACAATTTCATTGTGATGTGTGTGAATTGGCCAAACATAAACATGTCAATTTTCCAATTAGTCATACAAGGAGTTCTGTTCCTTTTTCCCTTATTCACAGTGATGTTTGGGGTCCCTCTTCCATTCCTAATATCTCTGGGGCAAGATAGTTTATGTCTTTTATTGATGACTGTACTCATGTTACTTGAATTTTTCTACTCAAACACAAGTCTGATATTAGTACTGTTCTCCCAAATTTTTGTTCCATGATTAAAAATCAATTTGGAGTGGTATTAAACGATTCAGGTCCGATAATGCTAAGGACTACTTTAATCAGACTCTTATGCACTTTTTTCCAAAAAGAAGAAATAATCCATGAATCTTCATGTGTTCATACCCCACAACAGAATGGGTTAGCAGAGGGAAAAAACGGTCATCTTCTTGAAAAAACCCGAGCCTTATTATTTTAGAGAAATGTCCTTAAGTCCTTATGGGGGGAAGCTGTTATGACTTCTACTTATCTTATAAATCGCTTGCCCACTAAAGTCATGGGGTTCAAGAGTCCTATGGATGTCCTCTCTGCTTTCTATCCTGATCTACACACTTCCAATAATCTTGTCCCTAAAATTTTTGGAGGTGTATCTTTTGTCCATATTCACAGTCCAAACAGGGGGAAACTCGATCCAAGGGCTCTAAAGTATATTTTTTTGGGCTATTCTTCGACCCAGAAAGGGTACAAGTGTTATCACCCTCCATCCAGAAAATTCTATGTCTCCAGGGATGTTACATTCAGTGAAGAAGAGCCCTATTTTTCCCATCCTTATCTTCAGGGGGAGAAGTCAATGAAGGAAGATAAGGAAGATTTCCTACTTGACATGTCCTTACTTCATGTGTCTCATGGTCCTCCTCTTGACCTTCCTCCTGTTGTCCCTGATTCTCCTTCTGAAGTCAATAATGCTGAGCCTGTGTCTGAACCTGTGTCCAAAACCATTTCTGACCCAATGACTGAGTCTGCTCTTAAAAATGTAAGGTATGGCAAAGGCAAGGTGTTCACAAGAAGGAAGATGGCTGTTCCTGAACCTGTGCAGGCCCAAGAGTCCAACTTGGAGCCTTCGAATGAGGTAATAATGTCTAACCCTTTATTGCAAGATGAATCTGAATTTCATATGGATAGTAGTGACCAAATTCTTCCTATAGCCATCAGGAAAGGAACCAGAAAGTGCACAAAACGGCCACTATACCCCCTTTCACACTTCTTGTCCTTTGAGAATTTTTCACCATCCCATAAGGCTTTCCTTATAAGCCTAAATACCATTGCCATCCCTACCACCCTACCCGAGGCCTTGTCCAATGGAAAATGGAAACAAGCCATGAATGAGGAGATGGAGGCATTGGAAAATAATAAAACCTGGGAGCTAGTGCAGTTACCGGCAAGAAAGAAAAGGGTGGGCTGTAAACGGGTGTATATTGTAAAATATAGAGCAGATGAATCCATAGAGAGGTATAAGGCACGATTAGTTGCCAAAGGGTATACCCAAACTTATGGAATTGATTACCAGGAGACTTTTGCACCAGTTGCAAAGATGAACACAATTCGAGTATTATGGGCATTAGCAGCTAATTATGGTTGGGATTTACAGCAGTTTGATGTCAAGAATGCTTTCGTACATGGAGATCTCGAAGAAGAAGTCTACATGGAGGTCCCACCAGGATATGGGAGGAATTTGCATGCTAATACTGTGTGTAAGCTGAAAAAGGCCTTATATGGCCTCAAGCAATCACCACGAGCGTGGTTTGGAAGGTTTGCTAAAATTATGTTGGCTATGGGGTACAAACAAAGCTAAGGGGATCACACACTGTTTGTTAAACACTCTCCTTCAGGAGGAGTCACAGCTCTCTTGGTGTATGTTGATGACATAATTGTAACAGGAGATGATGATAAGGAGAAACATGTTCTGAGTAAGTGCTTAGCCAAGGAGTTGGAAATTAAAGCATTAGGGAGGTTTAAATACTTTCTTGGAATTGAGGTTGCTCATTCTAGGAAAGGTATACTCATTTCTCAACAAAAGTATGTTATGGATCTCCTAAAAGAAACAGTCATACAAACATGCAAACCTAAGCAACTACTCCGATAGATCCCAATATGAAACTTGGACAGGCAGAGGAAGATGCTGCAGTTGATAGAGAAATATATCAGCGTCTAGTGGGAAGACTTATTTATCTATCCCACACACGGCCAGATATAGCATATGCAGTTAATGTGATTAGCCAATTCATGCACAGTCCAAAAGAATCTCATTTACGAGCAGTATATCGAGTGTTACAGTACCTTAAGCGAACACCAGGAAAAGGCATTCTATTTAAGAGAAATGGAGGTGTGGTACTTGAAGCATATACTAATGCGGATTATGCTGGATCACCAGTGGACAGGAGGTCAACTATAGGATATTGCACTTTTCTTAGTGGAAGTCTGGTAACTTGGAGAAGTAAAAAACAGAATGTGGTAGCACGATCTAGTGCGGAGGCAGAATTCAGAGCTATGGCTCAAGGTGTGTGTGAGCTACTATGGTTAAAAATCATTCTTGAAGATCTGAAGATCAAGTGGGATGGTCCGATGAGACTTTATTGTGATAACAAGTCTGCAATCAGCATTGCTCATAATTCGGTGCAACATGATCGAACGAAGCATATTAAGGTTGACAGACATTTTATCAAAGAAAAATTAGAGTGGTTTAATTTGTACACCCTATGTTTCTACACATGGTTAGCTTGCTGATGTACTTACAAAAGGGTTGAATAGTCCAACATTTCAAACTATTGTATCCAAGCTGGGAATGGAGAATGTATATTCACCAGCTTGAGGGGGAGTGTTGGACGGTGGCCACTATGGACGGTGGCCACTATGGACGGTGGTCTCTTGGTCTTATTCCACGGTTGTTTGTGTAGACATTGTTTTTAGTAGCTTATTAATTAGTTGCTTATTTCCTAGGACTAGATTTAATGTATAGAAGCTCCTATATATATTTCTGTCCATGTAAACATTCAATTTTGAGATTGAATATACAATATTCATATTCTTCATATTCTGAGAATCATGAATAGAAAAAATCCAAAAATCATATCAAATAACCTGCAAAGTGTAGTTCTTTGTTGGTGAAATGATCCTGAAGCAAAACCTCAAATCTGATTGGTCAGCATCAACTTTGATTGTCGATGTAAGCAGGTTCACAGTGTGATGAGCAACAGATTTCTCATCATGTACCCCACCATGATAATGAGAAGACAGCCATCGACTTAAAAGTCCAGATCCAAGCTCAGAACTATTCCTCTGACCAGAATGTTGACTGCTAGACCCCTACACATGATAAATAAACACAATATAAGGTGAAATTTGATATGAAGAAGCATATTAGCTTCAGTCCTTCACAAACCAACTAATTTTTCACGTTAGATTGCTTACTGAAGATTTGCTGCACTGTTTACGATAGTAATACAGCATTCCCCGGCTATCAAGAACAAAGAACCTCCTTTTCCAGTCCCCCCTTAAGTTTGAGGACCGCTTAGAGAGATAACCTTGTCGAATAGTTTGAACCTAAAATGATTACAAGATAACAAGATTATAAAAGTAAACCATGGGAGAAAGTAATAACTTTAAACAACAAATTCTAGGCCTCTTTTCAACCTTTCCCTTTGCAGCAGATTGCATAACTGCCTCAATCATCTTATGTGAACTTCTGCCAATGGCTTGTATACCATCTCCATTAGGAGACCCATTAGAACCATTTGAAGACCACCTACTCTCTCGATCAATCTGCCGTTTGTACTCTTGCATTCTTTCATTGAGAGCTGCTTGCTCATAATTGGACCTTTCTCTTGATTGCTGAGCATAAGTCAGGACCTGCAAAAGAACTAGCCTGGAGTTAATCATATTTTTCACTTTCACTCTGGTTCAACTGTTTGCCAATTAACCACCCACAATGTACCACTTGATTATAATTTTATTGATGACATAAAGTTCCAAATCCACAAAAAAAAAATGGTGTTTAAAGACAAAACTGATGACAAACCTGGTTAATATACGGCTCCATTTGGTGCAACAATTCATACCCCTACATGTGAAATCAATTAAAGACAAGCCTGTCATGACAATGAACGTGTAAAAGATTAATGAAAACAATATGATCTACCTGTTTGAAGTAGCGAAGATGCGCATCCATGGTCCCACTGACTGCTTCCAAAAATTCAAATCTCTTCTTTGCTTCAACATTTGACAAGGCAGTAACCTGAACAGAAACTTCAAGTTTATTAGTAAAAAACAAATATCATGGTAACAGTATTGTTATTTTTTATTTTTTGATAAAAGAAGAATTTTATTAAGATTAAGAGAAAGAACTACATAGAGTGCAGAGGATAAGGAATCCTCCTAAGAAACGAACAAAACATAAAAAACATGAAAAAAGAGAAAATCAATGTAGTAAAGCTTCCCAATCCCTCAACATATCTATTAGGGAAACCCCAGAAAAAAGGCCAGGACATGGTAACAGTAATTATTTATAAATACATCTGATCAAATGAATTTACTAACCAGATTAAACCGAGCTTGCTCAAATGTAGATCTTGCATTATGAAGCTCCTGAAACATCTCACAAATATAAGGATTTAAAGAATGTCATATACCAGTACATATCTAAGATGACCGATCACATAAGAAATACATAAGCTAACCTCTTCTAGGGCAGAAGCAACATCACTTTTTGTGCCTTTTCTCAGTGACAGAAACTTTTCACGAGCCTGTAGCAATAGCAAATTTAGCAATCATTACTGAGCAACTTGATTTTGAAACTTACAATGCTTCAGGATCCAAAAGAAGGTTGTTGCAGGTGTATTTTAATATTCAAGAGGTAAAGCAGCAATAGCAAATCCAATATAAGCAGTAAATTGTGAAAAATATATGTTCCCAGGCACTTTTTAACTTCTGCTTTAGCACAGACATAGGCTTTGATTCATCTTAATTCTTCATATTCAATGCAAATTGTTAAATCCATTATGTATCCACTGATTTCATTCTTAGAATGAATCACAATCATAGCCAAATTTCCAAAGCAGGAGAAATATACTGCTACTGCGCTACACGAGAAAATTATAAAGAATTTATGATCGGAAATGCACCTGGTCATAAATAAGGCTAGCCTTGTCAAAGCGTTTCCGTGCTTCCTGAAATAAGAGTGGATCCCTTAGAACAGAAACTATAAGTGCATAACGACTCAGAAATTTTGATGTTCAAAAGCAAACATTAAATATCCTCATCATCAGATGATCTTCAAACTTCAAAGTATATACAACAACAACAACAATAACCAAGCATTTTCTCACTGGGTGGGGTCAGCTACATGGATCAAATGACACCATTGTGCCTTATCATAAACCAAGTCTTCAGAAATGTCATTCAAATCTAAATATTTTTTAATCGTTTCACCTATAATCTTTCTTGGTCTCCCTCTACCTCTAGCTATTGGGCTATTCTCCACCTGATCTATTCTCCTTACAGGGGCTTCTAAGGGTCTTCTCCTTACATGTCCAAACCACTTAAGGCGAGATTCTCTCATTTTTTCCACAATAGGTGCTACCCCTACTTTCTCTCTAATGCATTCATTCCTAATCCTATCTTATCTTGTATGGCCACACGTCCATCGCAACATCCTCATCTCCGTGACACTGATCTTATGCTCTTGCTGGCTTTTAACCGCCCAACATTCAGTACCATACAACATCGCGGGCCTTATAGTTGTGCGATAAATTTTACCCTTAAGCTTGAGAGGCATTTTTCTATCACAAATAACTCCTGAATCACTCTTCCATTTCACCATCCAGCTTGAATCCTATGGTTTACATCTCTCTCTATCTCTTCATCATTTTGTATGATAGATCCAAGATACCTAAACCGTGTAGCTTGTGGTAAAAGGGAGGAAACTTCAAAGTATATATTACCAAAATACTTTAGACAAGTAAATTTAATTTTTTATAGAAAAAAAAGTTTTATTAGAGAGAAGAGAAGGAAAGTATTTCCAACAGAGCAAGGATAAGGTATCCTCCAAAAGCACAGAATAAAAAAGGGGGAGAACCGAAGGAAAGAGCAGAACTAATAATGCAGCTGGGCTGCCAATCTCTCTGCAAGTCTGAGATGGAAAAACCCTTAAAACAACCATGGGCTGAGCACCCAAGAGAGGCTAAAAACACAATCTTGTCCCAAAGTAGATTTAATGGTAAGGAGACACCCTTAAAAATGCATGAATTCTGCTCCAACCAAGTTCACCAAAATTCTGCAAACCTGTGATGGGCCAGGAGAATAAAAAATTGAAGTAATTTGGAGGGTATACAGGTGGTGCGGAGGGTAAAATGGCAACATGGAATATGGAGAAGGTTGGTAGATAAGTTGACGTGGTTTTTTAAACAAAATTTTAACATGTAAATTGAAACCTATTTTTGAGAGTTGAGAGAGAAATATAGCAGCTCATATATAGGACCCTGTATGGAAAATTTCTAGGATCTACACTTGCATGGACAAAGGAAAACATTGGGAAAATAAAATTTTTAAAATTCAAATAAAATATAAAATATGCAGCTCCCTGGTCTTTCCCTCTCTACTTGCCTCTCAATAACATGCAGATAATCGATAAGATCCTTTGAGGTTAAGAGAAAAAGGCCCAAAAGTTGTATGGATAAAAGAATAAAAAATTTGACAAGCTTCTACAGTAGTGACATTCGTCCATTACTTCTTTTCCCAGATTCTAACAAAAATGGAAATACTATACCCTTTTCACAAGGGCACCATATGCTCCTACAGAATTCCTGTTCCACACCACCCCCCCATAAAAGAAAAGAAAAGAAAAGTCTATTAAAAGAAAACTGAAAAAGTAGATTCTAATAAGAGTTGTTGATGCTTAACCAATAAACAGTACAAAGGAGCCTATCATTTTAGAGATAGTGTTGCGATATCTACCCTGTTTGAACGGTTGGCTAGTGATTCATGGATCATTGTTTTTAAAGCTTTAACTCTTGTTTATTTTCTAGGACTTGATTAGCTTGTTTTCTAGGCCTAGATTAGTATACTATTAGTGTACAGTTCTTCCCTAATCCCCTATATATACTACCACATTGTAATCATTCAGATAGAGAAAATAATACAATATTTTCTACATACAATATTGTCTACATGGTATCAAAGCGGTTCTTTCTTGGGACCACCTTTGTTTCTCCTTCACTTTGAAACCTCTGCGTTTCTACTCTGCCTTGCCCTGTTAATCATTTGGCCTTCATTGCCGACGATATCAGCCTTCATCGCTAGATATTTCTATTCAAAATACTTGAGGCCTTAATTGCCTAGAGAACAAAGAAATGAAGGATATTCGATCTCAACAGTCTGGAGGGTCACAAGGTGCATCAACATCACAAGAACTGGGCAGTCTCAACCAAGAAGTGATTGAGATGGTGATATCGTTCAATAGCAACCTTGAGAAGCCTTCATGTACTTGTTCTTCGACATATTCAGGTAAGTTTTCTCTTTCAATTGGACTAAGTGCCTCGGATCCAACCTTTACCAATTCTTGGATTTTAGACTCAAGAGCTACTGACCATATGACCCACACATCCAATAATTTTTCCACCTATTCTCATTGTCCAAGCAGTAAAAAAAATAGCCACTGCTAATGGATCTTTGACCATTGTTGCAGGCATAAGGGACGTCAAAATCAGTACATTAGTGATCTTAAAAAATGTTCTTCATGTCCCTAGACTATCCACAAACCTTGTCTCTATACACAAACTCACTCAAGACTTAAGTTGCACTGCAATTTTTCACAACAATTATTGTGTTTTTCAGGAAAAGGATTTGGGGAGGACGATTGGACGTGCTAGGGAACAGGATGGCCTCTACTACCTTGAAACACCAATGCAGAACAGATTGCACCATTCCTTCAATTCAGAATCTGTTTCAGTCAATAAAGAAGAGATTTGGCTTCACCACAACAGACTTGGACATCTATCGTTTAGAATTATTAAAATCCTTTTCCCGTCCTTGTTTAGAGGTCTGAGTGTTGAAATTTTCCATTGTGAAGTGTGTGAGCTTGCTAAACACAAACGCGTACCCTTTCCAATTAGTAATAAATGCAGTTTTGTTCCGTTTTACATCATTCATAGTGACATTTGGGGTCCATCTACCATTCCTAATGTTTCTGGGGCAAGATGGTTTGTCTCTTTTATTGATGATTGCACTCGTATTACTTGGATTTCTTGATAAAACACAAATCTGATGTCAATACTGTCCTTCCAAATTTTTGTTCTATGACAAAAAATCAGTTTGGGGTTACTGTCAAGAGATTTAGGTCAGATAATGCAAGGGATTATTTTAAGCAAACCCTTAACCCTTTTTTCCATAAAGAAGGAATTGTACATGAATCATCTTGTGTCAATACCCCAGAACAAAATGGGGTAGCAGAAAGGAAAAATGGTGATCTCCTTGAAAAAACCTGAGTCCTTATGTTCTAGAAAAATGTCCCAAAGTCCTTTTAGGAGGAAGCCGTTCTCACAGCCACCCATCTCATAAATCCTTTGCCTACTCGAGTTTTAGGATTCAAGAGCCCGATGGACATACTCTCAACTTTCTACCCTGACCTACACATTTCAAATAACCTTGTCCCTAGGATTTTTGGATGTGTTTCTTTTGCTCATGTCCATAGTCAAAACAGGGGGAAACTTGACCCAAGGGCCCTAAAATGTGTCTTTGTGGATTATTCTGCAACCCATAAAGGGTATAAGCGCTATCATCCTCCATCCAAAAAATTCTATGTATCAATAGATGTCACATTCCATGAACAGGAGCCTTATTTCACTCAACCTTCTCTTCAGGGGAAAAATTCAAGGGAAGATAAGGAGAATTTTTTGCTGGATTTGGACTTGTCATTAATGCCAGTATCTAAAGACCCTCCTTGCACGTCCATGTCCAACCATACCCCTGAAAATTCACTTGAATCTGTACACAGACTTGAACCTATGCCTACCGCACTTGTGCCTGAAACCGCACCTGCACCTGTGCTTGAAAGACCACAAACAGATCCTGTTCTTGAAAATCTGAGATTTGGCAAAGGCAAAGTGTTCACAAGGAAGAAGATGGTCATCCCGGAACTTGTGCAAATCCAAGAGTCTAACTCGAAGCCTTTGAATGAGGTAATAATTTCTAACTCTTCATTACAAAATGAAACTGAACTTCATGTGGATAATGATGATCAAAACCTGCCCATAGCCATCAGAAAAAGAACAAGAGAGTGCACTAAACGACCACTATACCCTCTTGCACACTTTATGTCCTTCAAAAAATTCTCACCATCACATAGGGCCTTTCTAGTCAGCCTAAATACCATTACCATCCTTACCACCCTATCCGAGGCTTTGTACAATGAAAAATGGCAACAAGCTATGAATGTGGAAATTGAGGCATTAGAAACGAACAAAACTTGGGAGTTGGTGCAGTTATCGGTAGGAAAGAAACCTATGGGGTGTAAATGAGTGTATACAATGAAGTATAGAGCAAATGGGTCAATAGAAAGATACAAGGCATGGTTGGTTGCCAAAGGGTATATCCAAACCTATGGAATCGATTACCTAGAGACTTTTGCTCCAGTTGCAAAGATGAGCACAGTCAGAGTTTTATTGGCATTAGCAGCTAATTATGGTTGGAAGTCGGACTTACAGCAGTTTGATGTAAAAAATGCATTCTTGCAACGAGATCTAAAGGAAGAAATCTACATGGAGATTCCACCAGGCTAGGGGAAAACTTTGAACGCCAATACTGTGTGTAAGGCCTTGTATGGACTTAATCAATCACCACGGGCATGGCTTGGAAGATTTGCAAGAGCTATATATTAGCATTCAGAGTTTTCCTGCAGCCTGGTGGAACCTCCATGTAGATTTCTTCCTCTAGATCTCCATGCAAGAATGTATATTTTACATCAAACTGCTTAAGTCCCAACCATAATTAGCTGCTAATGCCAATAAAACTCTAACTATGTGGTTTGGAAGATTTGCAAGGGCTATGTTGGCTATGGGATACAGACAAATCCAAGGGGATTACACACTGTTTATTAACCACTCTCCTTCAGGGGGAGTCACGACACTCGTGGTGTATGTGGATGACATAATAGTGACGGGAGATGATGTTAAGAAGAAACAGGTTCTAAGTCAGAGTTTGGCTAAGAAATTTGAGATCAAATCACTAGGAAGACTGAAATACTTCCTAAGAATTGAGGTTGCTCATTCTAGGAAGGGTATTTTTATCTCCCAACAAAGATATGTTACAGATTTACTCAAAGAAATAAGTAAGACAGCCTGCAAACCAACAAGCACACCCATAGATCCGAATATGAAACTTGGAACGACAGAAGGAGATGCTACAGTGGACAGAGAAATGTTTCAACATCTGATAGAAAGATTAATTTATTTATCTCACACACAACCAGATACTGCATATGCAGTAAGTGTAATCAACCAATTCATGCATAGCCCGAAAGAAATTCACCTACAAGCAACTCATCAGGTACTACAGTATCTCAAGGGAACACCCAGGAAAGGTATTCTATTTAAGAGAAATGGAGGTTTAGTACTTGAGGCATATACTAATGCTGACTATGCTGGATCACTGATTGATAGAAGATCAACCTCTGGGTATTGTACCTTCCTAGGCAAGAATCTTGTGACATGGAAGAGTAAAAAATAGCATATGGTAGCACGGTCTAGTGCAGAGGTAGAATTTCGAGCTATGACGCAAGGTGTGTGTGAACTACTTTGGTTAAAGATCATTCTCGAAGATTTGAAGATCAAGTGGGATGGACCAATGAGACTATTGTGATAACAAATCTGCAATCAGCATAGCTCATAACCCGATACAATATGACAGAACAAAGCATATTGAAGTTGACAGACATTTTATCAAAGAGACGTTGGAAAGTGGATTGATTTGTACACCCTATGTATCTACACAAGGTCAACTTGCTGATGTACTCACCAAAGGGTTAAGCAGTACAGTACGGTGGGAATGGAGAATACATATTCACCAGCTTATGAGGGAGTGTTGCGATATCTACCCTGTTTGGACTGTTGACCGGTTGGATGGTTGGCTAGTTGGATAGTTGGCCGGTGATTCATGTATCATTGTTTTTAGAGCTTTAACTCTTGTTTATTTTCTAGGACTTGATTAGCTTATTTTCTAGGCCTAGATTAGTGTACAACTGTTCCCTAATCCCCTATATATACTACCACGTTGTAATCATTCAGATAGAGAAAAAATACAATATTTTCTACATACAATATTTTCTACAGATATACATCATTTTTGTCAGCCAAACATAAAAAATTCTATCAGCCATACATTATTTTTGTACATATCTAACTTAAAGGGTAAAAAGAAAATATCGTGAAAAATAAAAAATAAAAACAGTACCTTAACCTCTTGCAAATCAATATTGACAAACTGAAGCAATCTGTCATTTAACATATGCTCAACCTGAAAGAAAGAAAGCGATCTATGTCAACAGTATAACAGACTTTGTTGTACGAAAAACAAACAGTAAGTAGCTTGTCCCATTGAACTGATGGAAGAGGCAAAAAGCAGAAAATTCAAGATGATTCTTCAAAATAGCAAACTGCTAAAGGTAATGGTAGGAGTTAACTTCCAAATATTTCGTTTTGACCTTTAGTGTTGGCACTAGATCTTAATTACTGATGACTAAACTTTTCCTTTTCTCTCTTTGAACTAAAATTTAAAAAAGAAAAAAAAGAGAACAACCACATTTAGGAGTCAGTGGCAACTAAGTAAAGATTTAAAAGCATTTACATCACAATCTGATACCTGGGAGCGAAGGACTTCCTTGTATGTCCCAATTTCTCTTAAGGCTATAGTGAATTTGGTCATAACAGGGCCTGAAGTGCAGGCAGAAACTCAATCGGTAAAGCCAGAAATTATTTTACTATTGTTTAGAGTCAAAGATAACATGCAAGCTCAAAATAAAATTATGAAGTGAAATAGTGTACAATAACCTTGAATTGCAGAGAAACGATGCAAGCATCTTATCTCAAGAAGAATTTAAATTGTGATATTAAAGGGGAACATGGTCAAGTTGTGCATCAGATGTCTTAGTTTTTATATCATTGACAGTTTATCTGGGGCAATTAAAAATTGGAAACATTGTGAAAGACAATGAGCATGGAGTAATGTTAATTACCAGAAGGAAGAAAGAACCTTTTCATATATGATCAGAAGAATGATGTCCAAAATAAAAAATCAGCATACCTCCAAAAGCCACACTGATAGGGTCATTATGCCCTCCACCAAAAGTTTCCAGGGAACTTGCAAATGCAATATCTCCATCATATGCCTCCCCAAGTCCTTCACTGAAAAGTACAAAAATGCAAGCAATTAGAATCTGTCACAAGAACAATATATAATATCTAACATCTTCAAAATCAATTTTCAATGTGTTATCAAAACCTGTGAGAAACTTCTACAATAAATTATTAGAACAGAAAATAAACACACTAATTTCCTCTTTGGATGATAGACAAATGGTTGTTGTACCATAATAAAAAGACCCAACAAAATAATTAAAATAGAAACATTATAAGACATCATTGTAACATAACACTAAAAATATTAAACTTTCTTCTTTTTTCTCAAAAAAATCTTATTAAAGATTTCATTTTAAATTTTGTATCATATTTTTCTCAGTAATATTAAAAAGAAAAGTTCTAAAAGATAGTAATAAGAGGGTATTTTTGAAAGGATAGGCTCCAAACAATAGTTAACAAAATTAATACTAATGATCTGTTAGGGATAGGATTGCGTTAAGGGTGGCTCTAGTCATGAAACCGCTAAACCCATTTATTTTTACACTGCCCGCCAACCATTTCCATGTAGAAATTCTTGTGATTAATTCAGAGGGTTAAGCAGGAATAATGAAGTAAAAACATTATGGTGCTGTGCTGTTTATGCTGTTTTATTGGTTGAAAAGAATACTTACATATTCAAAAATACTTTTCTATCCTTAAATCTGATATAGGACAGGATTGTTTCCCTGGCCTCTCTATGGTGCTCTGCACATGATGCTTTTAATGGAGTCCCTCCTAGAGATGTTTATTAAGCAAATCAACTTGTTTGCTTTTACTGTGATTTATTTTGTGGCTTTGTTTTTACATTGTCCAATTGCTAATTCATTGTGGAATAGACTGTTCGGTGTTTGTGGGGAACATTGGGTGTGTCCTAACTCTCTAGAGACCTCTTTGACAATAAGGTTTAAAGGGTTTGGAAGAAGAAGAGAGGTCAAGATTTTGTGGAACTGTGCTATGTTTGCTATTCTGTGGTGCATTTGGTTGGAGAGGAATAATCGGATTTTTCAAGGTGTTTCGGTGTCAATAGAAATGTTGTGGGATAGAATAAGGTTTTTGGCTTCTCTTTGGTGCTCGGCCCATGGTCTTTTTAATGGGGTTTCTGTTTCAGATATACATAGAGATTGGGCTGCCATTGTGCAATGTCACTCTTGAGTTTTCTTCTGCTGTTTTCTTTGTAACTTTCTTTGTTTGTAGTTTTCTGGTGGAGGATATCTTATCCTCCTATCTTTGTAATCCTCTTCTTTCTTAATGATATTTTTTTTCTGTCCAAAAAAAAAATGTGGCTTTGTTAAGGATATCTTATCCTCTTTTATCTCTGCTGCCCACTCTTTATTAAAACTTACTTTTCAATATAAAACACAAAAGTTATGTAATAAAGGAGAACAGGAAACACAAGAACAGACTTCAAGATAATCCAGAACTAATAAACTTATAAACAACATTAAAATAATAAAGTTTCTTTTTCTATCAAAAATATAATAATAATAAGATGTAACTTAGAGAATAAGGCCATGGATATAAAGCAAACTGTAAAAATTGGTGTAGTTGTGTAGACACCAACAGACTACAAAGATAATCCAGAACTAAAAAGATAAATTTGAAAAGAAAAGAATATAAACTTACAGAATAAAGGAACTCAAAAAACAAACTATGAACTGCTGCAATTTGCATTGCAAAGATGCTTCCACAGAAACAAGCATAAGAGATATGAGCATTTTCTCAAAGATTCATGGCTATTAATCAACAGTTGCCGATATTTATGATAAGATAGAAGAAATACATACGTGTATTTTCTACACCCCTTGTAAAATTTTAAACTCCTCTCTCCCAAAGATTCAGCACTTTCCTCCAGGCATTGTATCTGCTTCACCAAAGAATTCATTGAATCACAATCTTAACATACATTAAGTCAATTGAGAAATAACCTATCAATATGATAATTGAAGACGACAACTGCATTGTATTAAATTTCCAAAACAAAGAGGAAGAAGAACTTTGTGACTGGATAAGCATTTCCAATGCAAACACTAACAGAAGAGAGTTGGTAGATACTAGATAGAAGGGAAAAGACCAACATCTTTGTTGGATGCTGTACAGCACAATGACAAAATATCGCACCATATCCGGAAAATAAGCTCCAACCACCATTAGTCAATAATATCCAAGAGAAGAACCACTAGATATCTAAATTTACAGGGAATTCCAGGTATAAGATAATCCAGCCAACAAGAAATTCAGTATATTTCCAGAATCTTCACAAGGTACCTTTCACAAGAGCAGAAAATAATATTACGTGATTTACATCAAAGCACAATAAAAGTTCTACTAGAGAAGAAAGGATTGTTTAATAGAGGAATACCAACGTGATCTAAACTAACACAGCAATAGGTAATAGATTGCTTAGTTCATGAAGGAAACAAAAGGAGCAATGCACTACTGATCTAAACAATTTGGAAATGTTTACTATAAAGCAATACTCTTTGGATATGCTGCTACCAGCGCCGTAAAAGATGAAATCCACCAATATATTAGTTAGGCATCCTATGTATTGGCGGTGCATACAATACATAGTACATTAAAATATGAAAAAAAAAATTGTCAACCACGGAAGCTCCAGACCAGGCGATTCAACAGTGACATAAAGAAAGATGCAAGTAATTTTTTATGCTCGGTGTGAAATTTGCAATTTCTTTCCAACTAGTAAACTAGTCTTGAAGGGAAAACAATTTGCAAAGGAGTGGAATGAGAGAGCGAGTGACCTGCTTGCGGAACATAGGAGAGTCATCGAGCTTTGCGAATTGCATTTTGATTGGAGGCAAGGAATTTTATTTGCGTTCTCTAAGAATAGGTATGATTTAGCATTGCATCACTGCACCAAAACCAATTCAATGCTGTAACAACGAAGGAAGTATTCCTTGTCCTTGATTCGAGAACTCACATTTTACTCTTTTGCCCTTAATCAAAATCGAGGCGAATCCAACCCCATCAGCTCTGCTTCTCGATTCTAGAAGATATTAAATCATCGACAACAGTGAACAGACTAGCATTTGCATGAATTTCAAGGCCCTCAACCTCAACTTTTCTTTTCCGAATCCCTCTTTGCTTTACTAGTTTTTCCCTATCTGATTTGGTCTCAAAACCCCAGAAACAAGACCAAGTACAAAAGCCCTAGAAACAAAGCCCACCAGAGAACCAGGGAACATGGACCTTATTTTATGAATAATGATCCTCTTATTTTAAATATTTATACATATTTTAATCCTATATAAAAATTAATTAATAAATTATAAATTATTCGTTAATAAATATAGATAAATATATAATATTTTCAGCCTAATTTTATTAACTAATTTATATACATTATTAATTATTTTATCTTATTTTATAAATAATGATCATCTTACTTCAAATAGTATTTACACCTATTTTAATATCACATGAAAATTAATTAATAAAATATAAATTATTGATTAATAAATATGTACAAAAATATAACTTTTTCAGTCTAGCTCTGTTAACTAACTTATATATGTCATTAATTACTTTTTAATTTTTCATTAACCAACTTTTTATATACTCATTAACTAACTTCTATATGTCATTAATTACGAATTTATATTTCATTAACTAACTTTATGTAGTGTAAAAAATGGTGTTATTGAAAATAGATAAAATTATCGAGATTGTATTTTATTTTGCAACCGCATTGGAGGTCACATTACACCAAAGTATTATTGTTTAGGAAGTAGAGTACTCAATACTTTTCTTTTTTTTAGAAGTGTTAGAAATATACTTTTTATCACATTTTTTTAATACATTCTTTTTTATTGAATCATGTCACACATTAAAATAATAATTAAACATGATTACACTTAACTCAAAGTTAATTATATGTTAATCAAGTTAATTACACATTAATTGAGGTTAAATATTATTTTAGTATATGGCATAATCAAATAAAAAATAATGTGTTCAAAGGAGTGTGATAGAAAGCATATTCTTATCATTATTTTTTTTCTATTGAAGGGTATAAAAATTATTGGGGATTGAATTGGAAATGGGTTCGCATAGCAAAACATTAATACCTAATGTGTAGATAGGTGTATAGTCATATATTTAAATATCAATTATATTAAATTTTTTAGATCAAATCATAAGATATATTTTTGTGAATCCCTTAATTTAGTATAAATAATCTACTTTTGACCAGATTAGAAAAGAAAATTAGTTAAAATATAAGCAAACTGACTCAAACATAACTTGATTGCAACACCAAAAAATTGAATTGGATGGAAGTTACCACTTTAAACATGTAAATCAATTTTTAATATGTAAGAGAGTGTTTAAAAACATTCAAAAATCATATATGTAGGTTATAATGAATTTGATTTTTATATGAATGCTGTTTGATTTTACAACAATTTTAAAAAACAAGTTCATATTTGAACTAAATTTGGTATAAAACTTATTCTTAAAAAAACTAATTTAAAGTTGATTTTTTAAAATCCAATTTTTTAGACTTTCTCTCCTCCTATTTTTTCTCTTTTTCTCTAATATTAATTTGTTTCTACTTTAATATTTAAATTTTAAACTTGGTTACACATAAAAAAATATAAATATAAATTTTTATAATTTTAAAAATAATTTAAAAAAATTAACCAAACTAAGAATAATTTAAAAGTGTTATAAAATAACCTAATTTTTATGACTAATTTATTTTAAATAATTCTAAATCAGTTTTGAGAATTGTCAAACTAACCCTTAAAGTTATTATTAACATAAATATGTGTATTTTTAATATGATCCATACACTTTACACATATTAAAATTGATTTACATACTTAAAATAGAAAGTTACCACTCAAAAGTTTCTCTAATTGAAATTTATTAATCTGAATTTCTCGAATCCATGTGTATATATGTAACAGACAGACATATATAAAAGTGAGAACATAGACTTGCCTTTGTTAATACATTTTTTGTTGTCTTGCTTCTTCATTTCAGTTTTTTTATTTAAAATTTAAAATCACCAAAAAGAGATGTAATAATAATAATCCTAGTTTTCATAACTTAACTAGACCAGTTGGTTAGACTTGAAAAATTAAGAATTGGTCATCTAACCGGTCCAGTCCATACGTAAAAATTGGATTTTCAAAAATCGATAAAAAATGAAAAAATCGATCCTAATTTGGTTGATTAGCATGAATCGGGTTGAATCGGTCAACTTTTTTTTTGAATATTTTTAAAAAAGAAATTAAACTATACTAATTACTTAGTTTTTAATTTATAACCAA
Organism: Ormosia semicastrata; assembly: GCA_029884595.1. Classification (NCBI taxonomy): domain Eukaryota; kingdom Viridiplantae; phylum Streptophyta; class Magnoliopsida; order Fabales; family Fabaceae; genus Ormosia; species Ormosia semicastrata. The sequence goes on from JAQQTO010000059.1 coordinate 73,008,466, forward strand.
AATTATTCATTTCTCTTCTTAATTGTGATAAATAAGTTAATTATATTAGAAGTGCAATTAAATATATTTTTTAGTTTTTTTTATACATTCAACATGTGTATATTATATTTTTCTTCATATTATTATATATTTATGTAATATATATGTATGGACAGAAAATCTCAGTTCAACCTGGTCTAATCTTAGTTGAAAACATTGATCTTAATCATTTACATCCATTAAATCATATCTATAATCAATAATCAATATTTTGTTATTGAATATAATATTTTGAGTAAAATACTCCAACCTCCTCATTATTTGTCTAATTTTTCACATATTTCTCTCTATTTTTTAAATTATACAAAACTATCTTAACACTTATATAAACATCCCTTATATTTTGAAAAAGTGCCACACATAAATCCAATTAAATGCAATAAGTCTAAAATTGACTAACAAGATAATTAGTCAACCATTAAAGACCTTAAAATGATATTTTTACTTTTAATTTCATTAATGTTAATTATAATACTAATAAATTAAAGGTAAAAATGTCATTCAAGATAGAAATTTAAGGGCAGAAATATCATTTCAAGCAAAAATCATTTAATATTACAAGAAACACTAATGAAATCAAGTGTAAAAAATGTCATTTTAATGTCATTAATGATTGGGTAATGAATTTGTTAGTCAATTTTAGGCTTAATGTGCTTAATTTGATTTATGTGTAAAGTTTTTTTTTTCAAAATACAATGGATGTATGTGTAAGTATTAAGAGATTTTTATGTATCTTTTAAAAATAGAACAAACTATGTGAAAAATTAGGCAAATAAAGATAAAGGATAATTACTCTGTTGGTATCCAAACTTTTTGAGATACTTCAAATAAGTCCCTAAACTAAAAAAGATTGTAATTGGGTCCCTAATGTTCTAAAATTTGTAATTGGGTCCTTATACCCATGTGTTCATTATTAATCCCTCAATGCAAACAGAATAATCTCTAATTCCATCCTAATTGTCACATATATGTGGAGTTGGATTGTCATGTTATGCTATTAATCCACGTCACTCTCCACATTGTAAATTAGGGTACTAAATCCCTAAAATTTCCCTCAAGTCCATCGTCATTTCTCCAATTCCCTCCATTTTCAGCAACTAAAGCTTATTTCTCCTAAATCCCTCTATTTTCATCAACCAAAGCGTATTTCTCCCAAATCCTTAATTCCATCTTCTACGCACTGTCCTTCGGTGTTGCTGTGCGTTGTTGAAGCAGTGCCCATTTGCTACACATCGTCCTTCTTTGTTGCAATTTGTTGGTGAAGCAAAATCACCAACAAGAATCTCTAGCTATGGACAACATGTGAAGCAGAATCTCAGCAAGAATCTTTGTTGCAATTTGTCATTCAGGTGCGCACTGTATTACAATGCAAACTTTTAAAAAAAATTGAGTAATAATATTTGTTTATAGCTTTGAGGTATTTTATTTGCTTGTTACAGTGTTTTTATAGCATGTCTATTTGTTGTTTATTATATAGAAATGACATATGACAAGTTTGAAGTAGACCTCCATCATAGGAGTCAGTTTTTGAAATTAAGAACATATTTGGAATTTTTGGGTGGTAGGACCAAAGAATGCATTCAGTTTGACATTGATCATTGGTCATTGCAAGAAATTGTTACTATATTAAAAGATTTAATTTATAAGGGGTATGTGAAAATTTGGTATTTGAAGCTTGGTAGATGCATGAATAGTGGCTTAAAGGAGTTGAAGAATGATGTTGATTGTATGGCAATGGCTAGATTAGTAACAAGCACAATTATGAAACATGTGGAAATATTTGTGGTTGCTGGTTACAATGTAAGAAATGGGATTAAAGTAACATCATTGGATCCAGATTATGTGCCTGATCAAAATGAGATTGGAAATGATGAAGTGCAAAGTGATGAAGTGTAAAGTGATGGAGTGCATAGTGATGAAGGTGATAGCAGTAGCAATGATAGTGCCACAAAGATTCAATTTGAAGATAGTGTTGATGATGGAGAACACGAAAATTACTTTGTGAATGACCCTGACTAGCAAGAAGCAACTGATGCTGCACAATACCCAATTGAACCAAACAATTCAAACCCCAATCAAGCTGGATCCTTGATGCGAATTAAAAGTTACAAACCTAAGTGCAGGTTGTTTCAAGTAATAAATTCTCAGGAGTCCGAGGTCGATCCACAGGGAATTGATGAAGAAAAAATTTATTGACGTAAGGAAAATATTTTGTCACAAGAATAAAGGTGATAAAACTTAGTCACAAATAAAAAAAGATTTACTTAGGTTAGGAGATCCACTCTTGGTAAGTAAATTAAGGACAATATTAATTTTTTTTATAACTCAATTAGAATCCACGCATAATGGAGGTTCCAATCGAAAAATACAACATTCAAAGTTCATTTAAAATTATATACGTAGTTATATTATGATTCCTTTAATAATTTATTAACACCACCACTTATAAATGGGCTCAAGCATTCATTGTGTCAACCTCTTGTCTACAATGAATCAAGATCTTCACTTTACAAGGAGAGTTTTTAAATTGATTGGAAACAAAATATAACACATATAATGACCACTTGATAATATATCATTTAAGCACAAGAAAGAAATTAAGCTAACCTTAATTTATTACCAAAAGCTTCACTCTTTCACCCAAGTAAAATAAAAATTAGTTACTTATAGACAAGAAGAAAGAAAGAGAGAAGAAGAAGAAAAAGAACATAACTTTAATTTAGAACACAAGAAAATTATAACAAGAGAAACAAATAATACAATAACGTGATCTTGATATCTAAAATCAAGATTCTCCAAATGATCAGTCAAGGCTCCTTTTTATAGAGGATGATGGATACAAAATGATAAGGCTGATTAATGAATGAGTGGATGAGTGGGTGAATGAGTGGAAAATGTCAAATGGTAGTTTGATGAGTGAAAAATTATAGAGATTATTGTCTCCGAAATCATTCAATGTTGAACTCATGGCATGCGTGAGATTCTGGAAAAGTGGTTTTCGTGAAAGTTGTAGATATGGATCTTAAATTTCATATACCAAAATTTCAATCCATTTCAATTCCTACAGCTCAAGATATGCCTTAATTACTGCACACTATTCAGGCTCAGCTACAACTCCTTTGTTTTGACTTGCAAGCTCAATATGACCTTCAAGTCATCCGATTTTCCTCTTGTGTTCTTCATCAAAGTTGTAGATTTAGGTCTTAAATTTCAAATTCCAAAGTTTCAACTCAAGGCAGTTCCTACAACTCGAGTTATGGCCTAATTACTGTACACTGTTCAAGTTCCAATCACAAAACCCATGTTCTGACTTCCAAGCCCAGTTAGCTCCACTAGATGTCTGATTTTTCCCTAGAGCTCTTCATGAAAGTTGTAGATCTCTATCTTATAATTTTTAGACATATAGAACTCAAGATATGGCCGAAATATAGAAATAATGTAAGATCTCAATAATGCTGAAAAAAAATTAATTAAGCCCAATTTGAGTTCAAACTTACAAAACATAACCAAGTTCAATCAATTAAGTACATGAAGAGTGTAAATGACTAAAATGAGGGTTTATTAATGTATAAAATATGTGATTATCAATCCTCAAATCCCAGTACTTATTTATTACACTATGGCAACTCTGAAATTTCATCTGGCTATGAATCTGAATCTCTGGATAGCATGGATGGATCTTTAGATGAGGGTCTTAGCAAACCCAAACCCAAATATCCATTGTATAATCCTAAAGACATGTGTATGGATTACAAGTGGAAATTGGGGCTGGAATTTACCTCTATTAACTAATTCAATGAAGCTATTAAAGAATGGGCCTTGTTGAATGGAAGGGATATCAGATATGTTAAGAATGACAAGGTTGGATGTAGAGTGAAATGCAATGGGAAGGTTGTGAGTGGATGGCCTTTTGTAGCAAAGTTGGTGGTTCCCTATCCTATAAGCTTAAGACCTATAAAGGTACACACACATGTGGGAGAACCTTTAAGGGTTATTTGGCCTCCTCTGATTGGGTTGTAAAAAAGTTAAGTGTCTCAATGAAGATGGATGAGAAGTTGTCTCTTTCACATGTTATCCAAAATGTGAAAGATAAGTACATGGCTGAGATTTCTATTACTAAGGCCTATTGGGCAAGGAGAAAGGCATATGAAAAATTGCAAGGAGAAGCCATTGAGCAATATGGTAGAATATAGGACTATTGTGAGGAGGTTCGAAGCAAAAACCCTGGATCCACTCTAAAAGTAAAGGTAAACAGACCTACACTAACTCATGAGCCACGTTTCCAAAGGTTATATATATGTATAGATGCTATTAAGAGGGGCTTTATAGCTAGTTGTAGACCTATTATTGGCCTTGATGGGTGTCATCTAAAGGGTCTATATGGACAGAAACTGTTGGTTATTGTTGGCAAGGATCCAAATAATTGCTGCAGTAGAAAGTGAAACAAAGGACTCATGGGGTTGGTTTTTAACATTGCTATTGGAAGATATAGGGTAAGAACCTAAGAGAAAATGAGTATTCATTTCTGACCAGTAGAAGGTATTGTTCTACCTTTACTATTAATTATTTATACTATATTTTCAATACTAAAATTATTGTTATAACTTGTTACTATAGCACATTTATAGGGTCTTGTTCAAAATTTTGAGGAGAGGATGCCTAGTGTTAAATATAGATTCTGTCTTAGGCATTTATATGCCAATTGTAAGAAGAATTATGCTGGGGGAATAGCCCTAAGAGACTTGACCATTAGCACTGCAAAAGCAATCTATGTGGAAGAATGGGAAAAGAAAATGAAGTAGTTGGAGAAGGTTAAGAAGGAATGCTATGACAAATAGGTGACACTATCTGTTGTGAAATCGATAAATGCACTGAATCGCAAAAGTAATAAAAAAAGAGTAAGAGTATCATCCCACAAGGATTATGTTTTCAATTACTAAATTCGTCAAATCAACATTATTCAAGCTATCAAAAAGAGAGTTGGTAAAAATAATAAAAAGAAAGAATAAACAAAAATAACAAAAGTCAAATTTAATTAATTAGGTTGAGTTAGAAAACAATGATATGGAAATGTTAGGGGTTAGATTTCACTTGAACTCTTTAAATGCAAAATCAAATATTGGTTTTATCAAGTCCTATTCCAATGATTCATGGTCAATTCCCAAACTTAATCAATATCCAATCCCTTAGTATATTAATCCTCCTACATTATTTAGAATTAACTAATCTCTTAGTCTAATTACAAATAGAAAGGCATTATCAAGAACAATGAAATTAAAATAAAGACCACATAACTCACAATGTCTATTCTCAGTGATTACAGAAATTATAGTATTTAACACAAGTTCTAGGTTCATGCAAATCTTCTCAAATCATACATAAACTCAAAAATCATTCCCAAATTGGTCAGATTTAGAAAAACATTAAGAAAAGAGATAAACATATAAGTCATGAAATAGAAATATAGATTAAACCCATAAAAGAATTTACATCATTCAAGAGTAAGATCCATCATCACCCTAACGAAAAAGGTTATAGGTATACATGGAAAAAGAAGAACACAAATGGAAGAATATAACAAACTCCATTGTAGAAAGGTGAAAAGGTTGAAGAGAATTCTTAATCTTCAAGCCTAATTGCACCCACACCACATTAGGATTTGTACCTTTTAACGGCTGCTGCGTTCTGTCCAAGTGTGTAAGAGTGTGTTGAATTTGGCATAACTTTCTTATTTATAAGAAACTAACGTTGTTGTTTACGCATTCAGCCATCAAGCGCTGACTTCCCAGCGCTCAGGCGCTGGCCCACTAATCTGGAATCCTTTAGCGCGCAACTAATAACTCCATTGAATATAGTTATTTGTACCCTATATCTGTTCCATAAAGAATATTTAGTCCTTGTTTATAATGCATATATAGAAGGTTTTAAGCTTATATTTATCAAATTCTGATTTTGATATTTTCCTATATGATTTTGAGCAAATTGTGTATATTTTGTTAGTGATTAAGTGGATTAGTAATTGTGATTGATTTGGTGATTTCTTTATTTTAGGAAAGGCTCCAAACAAGTTGAAATTTGGAGGATTTGGACAAAAAGTGGAAGAGAGAGCCAAAAGTGCAATTCAGCAGCTCACGCTGTGGAGCAGGCATATCAATGCCGCATCGTGGTGTATTCTCCTTCTTCAGTATATAGGACCCGAGGCTGGAGCACCACAGCCAAATTATGGACGCCGCGGCGTAGGTGACCTAAATTGACATGCGCCGCGGCGTAGGCATGTTAATGTCGCGACGTGACTATATTTTTTGAGCTTATAAATACTATTTTATTATATTTTTGTTAAAAAGGTCGTTAGGTTTAGAGAAGGTGTGACTAGGTTTTCATTTCTGGGCTGAGAGGAAGCCAAGAGAGTCGAGGTTAGAGGTCATCTTCTTTTTGGAAGGAGATTCAAGCATCAAAGATGATATCCATGAGCTTTCCTTCCTTCTCCTTTCTCTTTTCTCTCTTCCTTCTATCTTGAACATAATTTTTTATATATATTTTTGTGTTCAATGATTAGCTAAACTGTATTTAGGGATAACTTTGAATCCTTCTATATATATTAATGATTTTGTTCTTTTTTGAGTATATATTGATGTTTGGTTTTGTTCAATCATATGGTTCTTAATGCTCTTGATTGTTTGATTAGGTTTTAAGTGATTTGATAAAATCTAATGAACTTAGACATAAGAATTTGGATTTGAGATCATAAGTATGGTTGATACATGTTCAATTTCATTCAATTGGCTTGAATAAGTTAATTCGCTAATGAGATAAAAATATACCTTTTAGCCATACATAGCGTGTGTTTCAGAATAGATCTTAATGAGTGAATTTTGCATCTACTAAGAAGTTAGGTAAATGAAACTAGGGTTGATTAACCTAGACATAGGCTTTTAACTAAATCATATTCTCAAGCTAACTTAACAATTCATTGATGTTGCTTGTAAGGATTGCATGTTATTAGTCAAAATAGGAGGTGAAGAAGGATTCCCTAAAACTTTAAACATTATCTTTATTGCTTTGTAGTTTAGATTTAGTTTATTTACACTTTTCTTCTTTTTATGTTCTTAAATAGAATTAATTAAGCTATTGGTTGATACTTAGCTTTGGAAGTCAACATCCTCGTGGGAACGAACTTTACTCCTCGTTGCATTATTTGAATGACCCGTGCACTTGTAGTACACAAATGGTCTAACAATATTTTGGCGCCGTTGCCGGGGATGATGGTTTAATTCTATATTGTTAATATTAACAATGAGTTTAGTTAGTTTTAATTCAAGTTGTATATAGTTCATTTTAATTTAAGTTTTCTTTATGTAAAGTTTTAGGTATAATAAAGAAGTCGGATGACCATAATCATTCGAGGCTCTTAAGGAAGTTCGCGACTCCTTAAAAGGAAAACCTTCAATCAAGTTCAAGAAGACCACTCATCCGCACAAACCATTTTGGTGACAAAGTCCTATCAAGACTGTAAATTAGGTCCTTCTTGGGAGGAAACCTAAGTTTATGTTAACTCTTGTCTTTACTTTTGACATAAATAGGTAGTATGTTGATTTTGTATGTTAATACTTATATGTTAATACTTATTTGTTAGTATGTTGATTTTGTGAAGTTTTAAGTCTTATTTATGTTAATACTTATATATGTTAGTATGTTAATTTGGCAGTTTTATGCTTTTGTTAGTTTTTATGTTTTAGTTATGTTTTAAGTCTTAAATATGTTAATATGTTGATTTTGTGGTTTTATTATATTGTAATTTAACATTTTGGACAAGTTTTGTAAGAGTTGGAGACCATTTTGGGGCAAAACTTGCAGCAAAACTGACTTTGTTGCAGAATTCTGCAGGCTGACTCCTTACCCTGTAGTGCAAGCTTTGTGACGCCGCAGCGTGAAGGCCTTTTATGAGCTTCTGGGCCAATTCCAGGGAGCTCAGCGCCGCGGCGTGAACTTCTGTACGTTGTGGCGTGCCTGTAAAACTTGTGGAAAAAAAATTCAAAAGTTTTGTACATAGTTTATTTATTTTTCAAGTTTGTACATATTTTAGTATGTTCAGACTAACAGTATGCATATTTTTAAAAAGTTTTAGGTAGCCAATGCACTAATGAAAGTGAGGAAATTGTCTCACTTTGGTTTCGGGAGTATCATTACATGTTTTGATTATTATGATGTATTAAGTATAACATGTGATGATATTTACTATATGCAGTTGTGATAGCCATCATGTTTTCATGATTTTTTATTACTTTGGCTATTACTAAAGGGTAATGATGCAAATATTTCAAATTTTAACATTATGCACATGATGTTATGCATGCTTGAATTGAAAAAGTTGAATCTAATTAAATGCATGATATGTTACAAATTGCTAGTGTTGTTTTGGTTGTCCAATGATATTAAAGGTTGCTATTTGCCCCCTTTACAATGAAACCTTATGTGATCTTGAAACATGTGAAACAATTTAGTCATTTTTTATGTATAATTTACATTCTACTTAGATGCACGTGTAACTCTGACCATGATAAGAGTGCATGTTTAGAGAAAGTTTATGGATGTACATGTAGAGTTTTGATTATCGTAAAAATTATTTTTAAACTCTCTTGAGGCGAAATCCTATGTTGTACATGATTGAGGAAATGATTAGGACATTGTTTGGATCGATTGAGCCTTTCCAGCTTACTCTAAAATGAAATATCTATAGGTCCATTTTGAAGTTTTATGATTTTTTGGCCTTATTTGTTTTTCATCACTATTGTGTTTGTTAACCTATTAACCATTCTAATGCATGTGAAAGTATGTCATTTTCTTCCTACTTTCATTGTTTGTTGAGTACATAATATGGTATTTCTTAAAGTGAGTCTAATGATTAGGGGTGTTAATGCATATTCAATACAAAATGAGCTTGAATGAATCAGATGCAATCAAAAGAGAAAAAAGTATTGCTTTGCAAAATAAAGAAAATGAAAATGAAAAGAAAAAAAAAGGAAAGAAAAGGAAAGCATAAAGAAAGAAAAATACAAAAAACATTGAATGGTTCTGGCGAGTTTTCTTCTTTCACTTTTGAATACTCTACTAATATCAATTGGTGACTCAAGTCTTGAAATAACATGTTTATGTTTCTTAATGTTTGTATTGTATTCTTTCACTATTTTTCATATGTCCATTACCATTGGCCTTACATTACAAGCTGTTGAAATCTCTTTTGATTCTCGGTTATGTGTGATTTACATTAGTGGAGAGAGAGTTGAATTACAATTTTGTGAATTTTATGATTCATATATATGTAGGCTCATAAACTTATCCAGATGTATATGACTTGACTAGGAGAAGTTTATCTTGCATGTTTGTGAAAAATGTGAATTTCATAAAAGGTTGTTTGGATTGTTAGCATGTGAAGGATTATGTATGTGTGGAGCTGATTATGAGATATTTGTACTTTTTGAGGGCTATATAATCATTTTGCACTGGTTGTGATTTAAATGAAAAATTGAAATTTTATTATTTGTTGAATGAATAATTGAGCATGAATTATTAAGTATATTTACTTAGTCATACTTTGTTTTGCTCAAGGACTAGCAAAAATGTAGATTTACGGGTGTGATAACTCCATTAAATGTAGTTATTGTACTCTATATTTGTGCTATAAAGAATGCTTAGTCCTTGTTTATGATGCATATGTGGAAGGTTTTAAGTTTATATTTATCAAATTCTGATTTTGATATCTTCCTATATAGTTTTGAGCAAATTATGCATATTTTATAAGTGATTAAGTGGATTAGTAATTGTGATTGATTTGGTGATTTCTCTATTTTAGGAAGGGTTCCAAACAAGTTAAAATTTGGAGGATTTGGACAAAAAGTAGAAGAGAAAGTCAAAAGTGTAATTCAGCAGCTTATGTCGCAACATAGGCATATCAATGTCGCGGCGTGGTGCATTCCTCTGCTTCAGTATATAGGACCTGAGGCTGAAGCATCGTAGCGCAAATTATGGACGTCACGGCGTAGGTGGCCTAAATTGACACGCGCCGCGGTGCAGGCATGTTAATGCCGTAGCATGACTCTGTTTTCTGAGCCTATAAATACTATTTTATTATATTTTTGTTAAAAGGGTCGTTAGGTTTAGAGAAGTTGCAGTTAGGTTTTCATTTCAGGGCTGAGAGGAAGCCAAGGGAGTCAAGGTTGGCGGTCATCTTCTTTATGGAAGGAGATTCAAGCATCAAAGATGATATCCATGAGCTTTTCTTCCTTCTCCTTTCTCTTTTCTCTCTTTCTTCTATCTTGAACATGATTTTTGATGTATATTTTTATGTTCAATGATTAGCTAAGCTGTATTTAGGGATAACTTTGAATCTTTCTATGTATATTGATGATTTTGTTCTTCTTTGAGTATATATTGATGTTTGATTTTGTTCAATGATATGATTCTTAATGCTCTTGATTGTTTGATTAACTTTTAAGTGATTTGATAAAATCTAATGAACCTAAACATAGGAATTTGGATTTGAGATCATAATTATGGTTGATGCATGTTCGATTTCATTCAATTGGCTTAGATAAGTTGATTCGCTAATGGGATAGAAATATACCTCTTAACCATGCATAGCGTGTGTTTGAGAATAGATCTTAATAAGTGGATTTTGCATCTAACTAAGGAGTTAGGTAAATGAAACTAGGGTTGATTAACCTAGACATAGCCTTTTAACTAAATCAAATTCTCAAGCTAACTTAACAATTCATTGATGTTGCTTGTAAGGATTGCATGTTATTAGTCAAAATAGGAGGTGAAGAAGGATTCCCTAAAATTCTAAACATTATCTTTATTGCTTTGTAGTTTATATTTAGTTTATTTACACTTTCCTTATTTTTATGATATTGAATAAAATTAATTAAGCTATTGGTTGATACTTAACTTTGGAAGTCAACATCCTCGTGGGAACGAACCTTACTCTTCATTGTATTACTTGAATGACTTGTGCACCTGTGGTACACAAATGGTCTAACAGCAATGTGTGCTCAAGCGGTGCTGACCCAACACTCAAGTGCTGGGCTTCTGAATGAATTTTCTTCCTTTTATGATTTCTTTAAATGTCCAATTTTTTTCATGTATAATTACCTAACAAAAGTACATAAAAATACGTAATAAGAACATAATTAAAATAATAAAAACATAACAAGACTTGAGAACAAAACTATATCAAAAAAAATTAAAAGATGATGAAAACCCAAAATTTTGAACCGTAAAAATATAAATTTTTACAGGTTCATCACTCCCCCAAACTTAAGCTTTTGCTTGTCCTCAAGCAAAAAGAAAATAAAAAACAAAACAAAAAGACTAAACAAATAAAAACTCAAAATACAAACTCAACCATGGCAATACTGAGTAGTAAATATCATACATATCCTCAGAAACTGCTTCATAATATAATTTCAAAGTGTCACATATGAACAATTCAGTTATCACATCGTCTCTCACATGCAGCTCTTATGCAAAAATGACTTCTCAAAAACATGAATGAAAGACTCAATCTCCTCATAAAGTACAAGCTCAGATAGGCTCATAAAACTACAACTGCACATTAAACCCACATCCATAGGGTTATTTTTCATCTCTCTCCACTAATGTAAACAACACATAACCAAGAATAAAAAAGAACTTTTAAAGTTTGTAATGTAAGGCCAATGATGTGGGTTAAGAAAGAAATTGTAGGATAATGAAAACAAAAGTTGAGATACAAAATTATGCAAATTTCACAGTCCAAACCTCAAAATATTAAACAAGTGCAAAATGGAGCATAAGAAACAACACAACATTCATTTTTTTTCTTATTCTTAATCTCCACCCCCAAACTTATTTCTTTGCAATACTTTGGGTAGACTTTCTCTTTTTACTTTTTTTTTTTAATTTTGTTCAGCTCCATAAAATACTCCATGCACAAAAATAATGAAGGCTTGAATAATAAAATAATATAAGATATGCACTCAACAAAGGTTATGTAAGAGATGAATTTTTTTTTCATGTGGGTATGGGAAAGGAAAATGTGGGTAAAAGAAAAAAAAAATAGAGACCAAACAATAACAAGGCTGTAAAAGGGACCTAAAGATATATTGTGTTTACAAGTTGGGTTGAAAGGCTCAAACGGTCAAAAGAAGACCCTTATCATTTCCTGAATCATGCACTGCCTAGGATTTCGTCTCAAGAAATAATCAAATAACTTCTAGATGCAAATCATCCCCACATATGCAACCCTATAAACTTTCTCTAAGCTTGACATATATGCATAATTCAAGGTCTATCAATCATAAAGATGGGAAAAACATCTATACACAATCGAAACAATAGAGATAAATAAAACTCATAGATTCTTATGTGCTATCCCAAGAAAATAAATCAATTCACAATTTAAACAATTATTGAATATTCAATTAAACACACCGGCATACACAGTTAATGACTCAAAATACATTGGGGTGATAGAAACAAAATAAAATAAAAAAGAGCAAATAACGAAATATGGAAACTAAAAGCTAAAGGAAAGAAAAAAAAATCTTTTTGGTAGCCGACAGCTATATAAATCCCCCTACAAAGGTTCCAAACTCAAAGAGGCACCTAAGCCAACTCAACATTAGCTACAAAACAAAAAACAGGAAAAATGTTAGTCACTAAAATAAAGAATAACAAAAACTAATAACTAACTGAAGAAAAATAAATAACAAAATAAAAATTAAAGAAAAAGAAAGAAATTTTGGGTTGCCTTATGTTTAACATCATTAGCTCAACGTTGCCTTTTCTCAATTAATCATGGTGGCTTGAAACAAGAGAAACATGATGACACTTTTTTTTTGTCAGATCTTTGCCTCCATACTCAGTTACTGCCTGATCGACGATGTCGCACTCGCCTCAAAATAGACTAGGATTTACAATGAAATATAGCATAGTGTATAACCTAGGTCATCTCCCAAGGACCAATTCGGATTCTCAAGTATGTTAGCAGTTAAAACAGAATTAAAATAAGTAAGGGGGGTTTTGTTCATTTCAATAACAAAACTAATTCAAATTGTAGGAAAAATCAATTAAGAAAACACCAATCCAAGGTCTTCAATTCAAATGGCGAATTAATCATTGTTCAAAGAGAATATAATTCATTTGCATTCACCTCTGTTAATTCGAATTTAACTAGATAATCATCTAGGATTTATCAACAAAAAACAGAATCACAATCGCAATTCTTGATTAAGATTGATTTAGGAACAAATTAGGATTAACATAGATTATCAATCGATGATCTATTCTCCATTAGAATCAGATTAATCAACCCTACTTCTAACTTCAATTTGAAATCTCAATCGAAATCAATTGAAGGAGGAGAAAGAGGAAAACACAACAGAATTCGAAAATTAAACAAGAGAACTCAAAACTCTAACCACAATCATTGAATTCCTTGGATTGATTTGGAGTTTTAGCCTTCCACACCATTATGAAAACGCAGCAAAGAAGGTAAACGAAAAATAGAGAAGATGAAAAGAGAGAAAGGTTTCTCCTGAATAAGATAAAACTGAACAATAACAATCAAAAGGTGAATTCGGAATACTGTCTTGACCTATTTGTAACTGAAAAATCTTATATAATTCCTAATCTACCCCTGGCCCATACTGTAGCCCTCTGAAACAGCTTTTCATAGACATATCATTTGCCTTATTTGGGCTTAAATTGAGAGAATTAGGCCCAAATCATTGAGGAAAGGTCCAAGCTTTGTGACAGCAACAGCGTCCTAACTTTGAGGCCCAGTTTTCGCCCTGAATCCAGCTGAATTGGAAAAACTGCATTAGACACAAAATTGTGTATCTTCGTCTCAGCTTTCAGGGGACACCAAGATCATCCAAATATGACATTTGTAGCCCAAGTTATGGCCTGCACAAGACAGAAAGGTCAAAATGAGTTAAAATCCGAAAATTAATGAAGTTTTTACAATTAAGCTCAATGTAGACCAAACATCTAAAACTCATCTACAAACATAATATTGGGCACAATTATCATCAATTAGGCCAAATATAAAACAATAATGAATGCCTAAAAATTGATTGATCACTGCCTTTGGAATCCTCTCCAAAAATATTCTGAACTCCAGTTAGAACTGGTTGTCCCAAGTGTGCCTTGGCATTAGAAACTCCAATAGACCATGAGATTTTCAATTTATCAACAGGTAAAGTGCCAAGTTTCATCTTGTCAGAAGAATTCAGATCAGCTTGCACTAAACTCTAAAAACTGGAAAAATCTTTTTCTTTTTCAGTAATCTTGGAGACAGGAGGACATTTCTCTTTCTTATTAACAATCTTAGAAGAGTTCTTACCATCCAACCCCTTTTGAAATTTACCTTGAATGCAATTAACAGGGGCATAAAGATCTGATGTTGAGGCGGACTTATGAAAAACATTTATAGTCACTTGATCTCCATCTACCCTTAAAATAAGCTTTCCTCTAGGCACATCAATTAATGCTCTTGAAGTTGCTAGGAATGGTCTTCCCAGAATTAACAGGATATCAGCATCCTAATATATATCTAAGACTACAAAGTCAACTGAAAAAATAAATTTGTCTATCTTTACTAGCAAATCTTTCACAATACCGTACGAACGTCTGATTGATCGATCTGTTAATTGGAGGGAGACCATAGTAAGTTTAACTTTCTCAATTCCCAGTTTGCGCAAGATGGACAATGATATTAAATTAATATTAGTGCCTAGATCACATAAGGTCTTATCAACATTCAACTTTCCAATGGTGCAAGGGATGCTAAAACTTCCTGGATCCCTTAACTTTGGTGGTAGCTTCCTTTGGATAATGGCACTGCACTCCTCAGTAAGTGTTACAGTCTCATCTTCTTCTAACTTCCTCTTTTTAGATAGCAAATCCTTTATAAATTTAGCATAGGAGAACATCTATTCAAGTGCCTTAGCAAAAGGAATATTGATTTGTAACTTCTTAAAGACATCCAGGAACTTGGAGAATTGTCTTTCCTATTTCTCCTGAGTATCTTTCTTTAAACACTGAGGAAATGGAAGTCTGACATATAATGAATGGTCAAAAGGTTTTATTCAATACTGAATCCTTCTTCTTTTTTCTTCTTTCTTCCTCCACTTTGATTTCAATAGAGACCTCTGCTTCATATGCATCTTTAATGGAAACATTCTCGGTAAGAACATCATCTTGTTTTTTCTCTTCTGAAGAGCTAGATACTTCATTCACTGGAGCTTCCAAAGTTTTACGACTTCTCAGTGTGATTGCATGATATTACTCCTTTGGATTGACTACAGTGTCTCCAAGTAGGCTACCTTGAGGTCTCTCTATGAGCTGTCTAGCTATCTGTCCCACTTGATTCTCTAAACTTCTGATGGCTGCCTCTTGATTTTTATAATTAACTCTTGTCTCTTGCATGAAAGTTGAGGTCTGTTCCATAAAAGTGCTGGTACTAAGGGCAAGTTTCTCTACAATACTTTCAAGATTAGTCAACTTATCTTGAGGAGGTTGAGAATAATATGACGACTGAGGTGGTTGATGTTGTGGAGATGGTGGTGATCTCATCTTATTTTGATTGCTCCATGAAAAATTAGCATAATTCCTCCACCCCAGATTGTATGTATTTGAATATGGGTTGCCTTAAGACCTTGCAAGATTACCCATGTAGTTAACCTACTCCTGTGGAATTGCACTCGAAATGCTTCCTTCACATCCACCATTGGTATGGTTGCCTCCACAGAAATCGGAAGTCAACACTTAATGGTTCACTGAATTTACCTGTATGTTACCAAGTTACTTAGTGATGTTGACTAACTACTGTGAAATACTCTTATTCTGAGCAAGTAAGGCATCAAGAGTACTAAGCTCCATAACTCTCTGTTTGACTACTGCTCTTTTACCAGGCAATTGATATTCATTGGTGGCCATAGTCTCAAACAATTCCTGAGTTTCTTCAGGAGTCTTAGTATTCAAAGATCCACCTGCAAATGCATCCATCACAAGTCTTGTGGATTGATTCAAACTATTATAGAAAATATGCATCTACTACCAAACTTCAAAAGCATGATGAGGACACTTTCTAAGCAGCTCCTTAAATCTTTCCCATGTTTCATAGAGAGATTCTCCTTGATTTTGAGTAAAGCAAGCAATCTCCCTCCTTATCTTCATAAACATTGATGGAGAAAAATACCAAGTAAGGAACTTATTAACCAGATCATCCCATGTGGAAATGCTTCCTTGAGGATGAGCTTGTAACCAGCTCTTAGCTTTGTCTCTCAAAGAAAATGGAAAAAGTCTTAATCTGATGGCATCATCACTAGCTCCATTATATTTGATAGTATTATAGAACTGTAAGAAGTTAGTAATGTGCAAGTTCGGATCTTCTGTCTGACCTCCCCCAAACTTATTCTATTGAACTAGCTATAGTAAAATTGGTTTAATCTCAAAAGCATTAGCCTGAATCGTAGGATGCACAATACTGGTAAAAATATTCTCAGTAGATGGAGTTGCATAGTCAGCCATAGTGTGTCTTCTTTGTGCATTAGCGTTCTCAGCCATCTTTTCTTCTTCAATTCTTTTTCCTTCTCTGATTATTTTTCTGATTATTCTTTCTATTCTTGTTATCTTTGGATCAAAAAGTAATTATTCTGACTCCACAGAACCTTGCATAAATAATCAAACAAGCAAATCAGAGTGAAGTAAAGAAAAGAAATTAAAAATAAAAATAAAAATAAATGACTAATAAAAAAATAAACAAAGAAAAACAAGAACAAGAATGAATAAAAAGAAAAAATTTAAAAGAAAATTAAATAACAAAAAAGAAAATTAAATAAAAAAACAAGTGCCTAAATTAGTGTCTCTTCAACTATTATTTAATATTAATAACAATAATCCCCAACAATGGCACCAAAAACTTGTTATAAAATCGGCAAGTGCACCGAATCCCAAAAGTAATAAAAAGAGAGTAAGAATATCGTCTCACGAGGATTATGTTACCAATTACTAAATTCGCTAAATCGACATTATTCAAGCTATAAAAAAGAGAGTTGGTAAAAGTAATAAAATGAAAGAATAAACAAAATTAACAAAAGTCAAATTTAATTAATTGGGTTGAGTTGGAAAACAATGATATAAAAATATTAGGGGTCAGATTTCACTTGAACTCTTTAAATGCAAAATCAAATATTGGTTTTACCAAGTCCTATTCCAATGATTCATGGTCAATTCCCCAAATTAATTAATATCTAATCCCTTGGTATATTAATCCTCTTACACTGTTTAGAATTAATTAATCTCTTAGTCTAATCACAAATAAAAAGACATTATCAAGAACGAGGGAATTAAAAGAAAGATCACATAACTCACAACGTCTATTCCAAGCGATTGTAGAAATTATGGTGTTTATCACAAGTTCTAGGTTCATGCAAATTTTCTCAAATCATACATAAACCCAAAAATTATTCTTAAATTGGCCAAATAAAAAGACATTATCAAGAACGAGAGAATTAAAAGAAAGATCACATAACCCACAACGTCTATTCCAAGCGATTGCAGAAATTATGGTGTTTATTACAAGTTCTAAGTTCATACAAATTTTCTCAAATTATACATAAACCCAAAAATTATTCTTAAATTGGTCAAATTTAAAAAAGTATTAAGAAAAGAGATAAACACATAAATCATGAAATAGAAATATAGATTAAACCTATAAAAGAATTTACATCGTCCAAGTACAAGATCCATCATCTTCCTAACGAAAAAGATTTTAGATACACATGAAAAAAGAAGAACACAAATGGAAGAATATGACAAATTTCATTGTAGAGAAGTGAAAATGTTCAAGAGAATTTTTAATCTTCAAGCCTAATTGCGCCCATACCACATTAGGGTTTGTGCCTCTTGATGGCTGTTGTATTCTATCCAAGTGTGTAAGAGTGTGTTGAATTTGACATAATTTTCTTATTTATAAGAAACTAACGCTGGTGTTTACGCGTTTAGTGCTCAAGCGCTGACTTCCCAACACTTAGGCCCTGGCCCACTAATCTGGAATATGCGTGCTCAAGCGGTGCTGACTCAACGCTCAAGCACTGGGCTTCTGAATGAATTTTCTTCCTTTTATGACTTCTTTAAATGTCCAATTTTCTTCATATGCAATTACCTAATAAAAACACATAAAAACACGTAATAAGAACACAATTAAAATAATAAAAACATAATAAGACTTGAGAACAAAACTAAATCAAAAAAGATTTAAAAGAGAATGAAAACCCAAAATTTTAAACTGTAAAAATACGAATTTTTACAGGTTCATCACTATCCCCTACACTGTGGACAAGGTCATATTTCAGCTTTTATTCCAAAAGTGATATGCTAATGAACAATGTATCTGAGTCTTTTAATGGCAGACTCTTAGAAGCTAGAGACAAGCCTATCTTGACCATGTTTGAATGGATAAGATGCTATTGGATGTGTAGGTTTGCTGAAAATAGAACCAAAGGTGAGAAGTATAAAGAAAAGATCTTGCCTAAACCTAAAAAAAAGGTTAGATGTTGAGGCAATTAACTCAAGAAATTAGACTTCTAAGTGGGCTAGAGGTCTCAAATTTGAAGTGTCACATAACATTAGACACATTAATGAAAAGTTTGTTGTTGACTTGGGCATTGGTAGTTGCACCTGTAGATTTTGGGGATTGACATGTTTGCCTTGCCAGCATGCTTGCAGTGCAATATTTTATAAATGGGATGAGCTAGAAGACTACATAAGTAATTACGACACCCCTGCAGCTTACATTACTTGTTATGGATAGGTTATAAACCCCATACATGGGGAGAATATGTGGCCGACATTGAATATGGACAAAATTGCCCCCCAACTCAAAGAGTGAAGCTTGGGAGGCCTAAAAAGTTAAGGAGAAGAGAACTTGATGAACATCCAAGGCAGCAAAGACTTAGAAAAATTGGAACAGTAATTAGATGTTCAAGGTGCAAATAAGTTGGCCACAATAGGAAAAAAATGCCAACTACCTGAACCTGCAGGTTCTGTTGGTGTTACTGCTCATAGAGCATCTAGAACTACTACTGGTTCAGCTGGTGGTGGATCTGTTGGTGCTGTTACTGCATCTAGTACTGCAGTTGGTGAAGGAGCTGCTGGTACTGCATCTGCTACTGCATCTATTGTCCCCTTACATCTAGATCTGGTATTGCATTTGCTAGTGAATGAGCTACTGGTGCCCATCCTGTATCTAAAGCTACTAGATCTGGTACTCCATCTAGAGTTACTAGATCTACATCTAGAACTGCTATTGCATCTGCTGGTGATGGACCATCTGGACATGATACTCCATCTAGAGTTACTAGATCTACTACTGCTACTGCTACTACATCTGCATATGGATCTGGTGGTGTTGGTGCATCTCAACCTCATATTAGAGGATCTCAATCTGTTGGTGCATCTCAAGCTGATATTGGGTCATCTCAATCTGTTGGTGCATCTCAAACTGTTGGTAGGGGAAAAGGGAGAGGCAGAGGGAGAGACAGAAAATCTGTACCAGCATTATCCCTCTCGAATTAAGAAGACCAAAGCTTCCAACAAAAAAAATCTACACCTCCAAATAGCCAATGAGGACAATTGTGTGGGGCTACTTTTTGTGTTTTTTTTTTTTTATCAAATTAGAATATGTAAGATCTGCTGTAATGTGGCCAAAATGTTTGGGACCACCTATTTAGATCTTTTGGACCACTTTATTGTAATGCTAGTATGGAACCACTTGAATATTTTCAAACATTAACAATAGTTTATTATATTTGTTAGATGTGTGGCCTTTTTCATCAAGTTGTTTGCTAATAAGATTTTATTAACAATAGTTTATCAATAGTTTATTAATAATAGAATGTGTCATTCATTGCTTGGCTGAAGTCAAATTTGGTTGTTTTACAAAAACAAAAACAACAAACACATTACAATTAACTTCCATTATAAAACTAAAACTAGTACATTACAATATCTTAATACATTCCACCTACATAACTACAATGTCTTCTACCATACATAACTACACTGTCTTTCACTCCAAATCCCACCCAACATAACAACAATGTCTTACATTAGCCTTAACACACCACCACACCTAATTGATTTCACCATACCAAATAGCAAAGAAATTACAGTCAACACACAACAACACCACATCAACATCTTGTACTTATTCAACTTTCCATTTTCTGTTTCCAATTATCTTATTCTTCTTTCTTGCTGTATCCACATTGCCCTTGCTATTTGGTCTACTGGAGCTTCTATCCATTGGAAGAATCCACAATCACTTGTCTACACAATCAAAATGTATAGTTATCAGAATAACTTCATATTACAAATTCATCATAAACCTAAAACCATTATCAATAAAAGTCAAACTAACCTTATAATTAGGGCATCTCATAAACCTTCTTCCAGGGTTGGCTTCTGTCTTCGATGTACTAACATACACTGGATCACCACAATAACAGTGAGTAGGTAATCTCCTTCTACTACTCGACTGTGTGGAGGTTGATGGCTGAGTAAACTGTGAGTCTCCCATGAGCCAATGACTGTAGCGATGGTGAGGTCAAAGTTGCATAGGAAGAATGGAGTTGCAGAGGGAGAATAGTGTTGCAGAGGGAGAATGAAGTTGCAGAGGGAGAATGAAGTTGCAAAGGGAGAATGGAATTGCAGACAGATTCAGTCAATGGAGTTGCAGACAGATTCGGGGGAATGAATTTGTAGACAAATTGGTGCGGTAATGGGGCAGGAGAATGGAGTTGCAGACAAGTTAGGTGGGTGAGATTTCTCAAACCTAACGGTACATTTTAAGAGAAATAATTTTTTTTTTGTTTTTGTAATTTGCATAGTTGTCATGACTTTAGCACTTAGGATGGGCGTATCAGAATTGTGACACATTGTCCACACCAGGTCATTCGGGTTAACAAAGTAGTAACGAACGCATGGATATAAGGACCCAATTACAAATTTTTAAAACACTAGGGATCAAATTACAAATTTTTTTAGTTTAGGGACTTATTTGAATTATTTCAAAAAGTTTAGAGACCAATAGAGTAATTATCCCTAAAGATAAAGTTTGAGTATTTTACTCAAATATTTTTCTAATGCTGGGATTTTTTGCAACTATATTAAAATTGAAGAGGTCCTAGTCCTATTAGAATCGATGAATTGGTTCTTGAATTAGCCTTTAGTTGGTCAATCACATCACCCTTATATTATAAATGAAAATATTATCTTTTTGAGAGTAAAATATTTTTTTATTATACTCTCTATTTAAAAGTAGGATATTTTCTTATCTTACTCTCATTTTCTTATAAATTATAAATACATGTGCTTGTAAATTTGACTACCACTTGTCCTTACTTCAATATTAGTTCTCATTTTAGATTTGCTATCTTTATTTAATGTCATCTTCCCTATTTCTTTTCCATTACTGTCATAAGTGAAATACATTTAATCAATTTCTAAATCTGCTTAACCAATTTCCTATTTATTTGTTTAATCAAATCTTAAATTTTCATTGATAAGATTCATCAAATATTACTTGTAGTAATTGTTGGATATTTGGCATTAATTATATCAAATTTTAAGTTGCAAAATAATTAAAGATATTGTATATATAATATTGTCATTTATTTGGCTATTAATATATATATATATATATATATATATACTTTTTAAATATACACTATTTCTTATTATACACTTGGCAAAGCAAGTTGCGAAAAGAAATTAGAAAGAGTTTATTTCATTCTTTTTAATTATATATAATATACCAGTTACTTTGATAATGGTTAGGTCAATTTAAATAATTGTCATTATTTTTTTCTTCGTTAGTTTTGGAAAAAAATATTACCAATTACATGTGTACTATACCAAACGCTAAGTTTGTCTACTTCAAAATATTTAATGAAATATAATTTAAATACATTAAAATTTATATTTAAAAAAGCACATACGTTGCATAAATTACTTACTAGTTAATAGAAATAAGTTGACTAGTCTTATACTTGTACTTCCTTTACTTTCTTTCTTTTTTTCACGCTTCACTTCTTCCTCTACCAACTTAATCCATTATCTAACTTCTTACCATGCTCCACTACTCTAGCTCTTTTTTTTTTAACTGACTAGCTCAATTTATCTTATTTATATTTCTCGACGTCTTTTTTACTCACAAGGGTTTAGTGATTAATGTAATTTAACTTATTTTAATTACCAAAATTTGAGGTGTTAGACTAGTAGGATTGAGCAGAATATATAAATTAGATTGAATAAACAATAGTCTACCATCAAAAGGCTCAATCTCTTTGAAATTTTTCAAAGGTTGGCAATCATTAAAAGATAATTTAAAAAAAATAAAAACAGTAAAGTAAAATAGAGGTAAAATACTTTAGATATAAAATAATTTAAAATCAAATAATTCTAATAATTTGGTGTGACTTGTTTTTTTTATGTTACAGTTAAGTAATGTCTGAATCAATTTGTCCCGTAACTTGATTTATGACTCTTGAACATATTCCAAATATTTAAATCATAAATATCTTTCTTTAAAACAAAAAATATGCATGAAAAATATTGTTGTTATTATTTTTTCTCAATAAATATTTAATTTAGAAAATTTTAGAAATTTCAATAATAAGTGATAAAAGGGGACGAGTGAAGATAAGATTTTATCTAATTTCTTACATTTACAATAATTTAACAACTAAGCTAACGAATACCTTTGCACAATATTGTTTCAAATCTTCATCAACAACACCAGCATATATACAATTCACTCTTTGAGTTCGAATCAAGTAATAACAGAAGAAAAAGATATCAAGAGCTTCTTCTATATTTTAATAATACTAAAATACTAGTTAACATATAAACCTTGAGTTACTTTATCAACATGTGCTAGTTCAAATGAAAGAGATTTGAATATATTATGTATATGATTTTAAGTTTGATTATGAAATTTATATATATAGAAATAACATTATTGAGAGAAGTTATCGCTTAAATGTCTGATCATACTCTGAAAAATTAATCTCTAATGAAGACGGAATCTGGCTTCTCTCCAGCTGTTGGAAGTGCTGCAGCAGTGATTTGAATCATTTATATTTTATCCAATGGTCAATATTAAAGAATATTAATTTAATATTAAAAAAAATTAATATTTTTTAATATTGACCATTGGATGAAAAATAAATGATCCAGATCGCTGTTGGAGATGCTGTAACTGGAGAGAAGCCGGATCCATGAAGACGTCACTTCTATCTTACATTCTTACACATTGACCGAATTCTTAAGTTATTGGGAGAATTATCTAGAAAGGATTGCATGTAGGGGTAGAAATAAGTCAGGTTGTCCGTCAAGGGCTTATGACCTGACCGCTTGAAGCCTGGTTTGACCTAACTTGTTTACTAAACAAGTTAGGCTAAGACTTTTTTAAAAGTCTGTTTAACTAAAAAAGTTAGGTTTCAGGCCATTTAATAGGCCTTTTAAGCCTCAGAGTACCGACCTATTTAATTATATATAATATAATATATATTATTATAATAATTATAAATTATAATTATAATTATTAATTTATTATAATATATTAATATAATTTTTAATTAAATTTTAATAAAAATCAATAATTAAAACTTAAGTTAGTAAGTTAAAATAAAAATAACATATTTATTAATATATTTAACATAATATATTTATTAAAATAAAAATAATAAGTTAACATTCACCCCTTACTTTTATAGATGTTCACTACTTTCTTGCTCTGATTTTTGATTGATGTGGGACTTGAAAGATTAGAGTAAGAAAGTGAGCAACTTGGTATATCTCCAAGTCCCACATCGACCAAAGACTAGAGTAAGAAAATAGTAACCATCTATAACACTCACACCTTACTTTTATAGATGCTCACTATTTTCTTACTCTGATCTTTGGTCGATGTGAGACTTGAAAGATTAGAGTAAGAAAGTGAGTAACTTGGTATATCTCCAAGTTTCACATCGACCAAAAATTAGAGTAAGAAAGTAGTGAACATCTATAAAATTAGAAGGTGAATGTTAAATTATAATAAAGGCTTACTGGCTTTGAGTAGGCCCGTTAACTTTTTTCAAGACTTAGGCCTGTTAGCTTATGTAAAGACATATTAACTTATTTAAAGGTAAGTCTGTTAGCCTATGTAAGACATGTTGACCTATTTAAAGGTAAGTCTGTTAATTTATATAAAGGCTTGTTGGTCTATTTAAAGATACGTCTGTTAGCCTATTTAAAAGTTTTATTACAAAGTAGACCTTTAAATAGGCTTTTAGGCCAGGCTAGACTTTTAAAAAGGTCAGGTCAAGTCTTAAAAATCGACCTATTACAGGTTCATAGGCCAAGCTCAGGCCTTATAATTGAGATACAGATCAAACCTGTTTAAGACAAAATCTGACTTGACCTGACCTGTTTCCACCCCTAATTACATGTGCCGCCGCAAATGACGGCTTAAGATTTGATAACAATCTTGAACTAGACATAGCACCTAAACGAGGTTCTAGAAACAGAGGCCAAAGAATTGGGGCAGTAGAATCTCCATGATAAAGGGTGAGCATACTTCCGAAATTAAATCCACATAGTCATATAGGTATAATTATAATGGTGCAACATAAGTTTTGCGATAAGCTTGAAAGTTACGGAAAATAATGAAAACAATGGAATGAAGTCGTTTGTTGGCAGGGGTGTACCATCAACGAGTAGTATGTAAACCCTCGTTACCTATTAACTTATCTTGGGGAATTCGCTTGCATGAGCATATAAGGCATGCATTAATTCATATAATTAGATTCTCAAACTTAGTAAATCGCAGAGTCTTTCAGTCTACATTCTCAATTAACAAGTCACCAAAATTTACGTTCTGAGCACTGTAATCAAAATCTATTCACTCTTCCTATACATAATATGTACTAAACTCAAAGAAGGCTTTGCAATGGAACAAGAACAAAATCTATCATGTATATATTTAACCTTTTTTTGCCCTCAAATAATAAAGACATTAAGGATTTAATTCACAAATAATTGTCAAAGGAATATTTTTTATTAAAAAAGGAAGGCTACCGGAATTTCTGAATTCGGAGGCAGAGAAAAGATGAAGAAAATAATATGTAAAGACGCTGGTACATGCTAACAATTGAACGCTATTGAATGAGAAACTTTGAAGAATAATGAACAAATGAGAATAATTGTTTGGCAAAGGCCTAGTGCAGTAATATAGTTTCATCAGAAATTGAACCCCATAAAAGCCTCAGGCAATTAGCGTCAGAAAAACCCTCTCAAAAAATTCATGAAGACATAGCTTTAAATACGCATTCGATAGGATGAACCGAGCCAATATGGCACAACAATTATCTTCTCTGGTTTAGGTCAAATCAATTTCATTCAATGACCAGTTCTTTTTGTTTAGCTTGATTGAATCAGAAAAACAAAAAGTAGACGTAAAGAGAAAAAGATAGGAAAGCGAAAAAAGAAATAGAACGAGGAAGTAAACTAGGAAGGTTACAAAAGGACAAGACGGATACATCAATGGCTACGCCTACATAATCGCTGCTACTACACACAAGTTATAATATCACAATAAACACCATATTCCAAAAAGGAATATATATAACTTATTATTGCAATTTTGCCGGAGACATAATGTCAGAACAGTCGCAGTGTCCTTGTGAGGCGTCGTACTCTCAAAGCTGGCGGTGGAAAGTAGTCAGTCTAGTGACTGATCACACGAATGAAGGCAAGAGTCAGAGAGAAAGGGGCTTTGAACTCTTTATCCTAACTTTTTTTTACATGCTTTATCCTTCTAAACTGATCCTTCTTTGTATTAAAAACAATGTCCTCCTGACATTAATTCTCGGACCTACACAATTTAGTTCAAGATTACATGTGCACCAAAAAAAAAGGGCCTATAAAGGAGGTGAAATAACAACTTTTGACACCGGATCAAACCGAAATCAGACCCGTTTCTACAATACTATTGTCAAGTTATGATAACATAATAAAATATCATAAATTAGTAAATTGTTTAAAAAAAATGCAATCTAGAAGTAGGAAGAACGCCAAGTAATAAATAAGACCGTGTGTGCCAGAGGAACAAATAAAATATGAGCATGTAATGAAAGGCACAACTAATAAAAATGCATCTTAACAATAAATGTCACCTGTGCAACCACAATTATTGACCGGGGAGTGATTCGTATAACCTCATGTATATAGCAGTAAAAGGAGAGAATAAATGCAGTAATTTCCAATGTGGTGTAAAAATCGTAATAAACCACAAAAATATGGCATATCCAGAAAGGAAAACAAACGGAGAACAGGTGTGACAGTTATCTTCAAGAAGACATCCTGAGATAAATGACAGAAACCACTATTATCTACAGGATTCCAACTATTATGTACACTGTATTCTGATCGCTCTTTCACTACAATTTATCAGCAATTCTCCCTAGAGCATCTGCGAGCTTATCAAGTACAGAAACCAAGTTACTTGCGTGGTCTTTCCGCTGCTTGCGATCCAACTGGAAATTTATATTCTGCGCTTCAAGTTGAGCACTTAGCATCTTGCCATTTCTTTCTAAGACATCAATCAATTGATATTGCAAAGTTTCCTCCTCTCCATCTGTTGCTAACCGCTTCCTTTTCCGTTCTCCTTGAGATGTAGAGCCCATTTCTGGATTTGAAGCAGGCTGTTTCTCGTTGGTCGCACCTACAGAATAAAAAGAATGTCTAAACAAGTTAAATGTATAATCATGCATCATTTAACTCCTTGACATTGTAATTGTTAAACCTTCAAATTTGCTCTTATGCCTATAATGAGGAGCTACAGCCACAGCCACAGCTAAAGCTAAAAAGTTTAAAATGGCATAATCAAAGCTTGTGGCCAAGGAACATGCTTTTGAAACATGAGAAGTACAAAGATAATCACGGATATTAAATGGCATAATCAGAGCTATTACATGAAGCTCTAAGAATGAATTTTTATCTAAGAATTTGCCATTTATGAATAACGTGCTTTTGAAACATGAGAAGTACAAAGATAATTACTCATATTACGCGCAGTATATACAGAATTTGGACCATTCAGAAAAATTGTTATGGCAGAATTTAATATCCAATGACTTGTGATTGTGGAGAAGTGAGTGAGTGTGAGCACGTATAAGTAGCATCACTTGTTTGAACATACCAGTTGACATTAAATATGTAAGGAACTTTCGATCTAATTCATATTCTACAGATGCATGATTTATACCTGAGCGAAGCAATTTCAAGATCATTTTAAGTAATCAATCACACGTTAGATGACTCTGTTTTATCAATTCCCAATTCCCATTGACAGTGTTATAAGGTGGTTTATTGCAAGCCAATCTATTACTGTCTTTTACTTCAGGTAGTATCCATCATTTTGTTTGTACAAGTTGATTAATTTGATATACAACAATGACATTTGGATGCGAGCGTATGAAACTTAGTACAAAAAGTATGGATAATATAGAAATGAGAAAAGAAAATAATTATATATTGGCATTATTGAAATTCCTAATGCAATGCAATAGCTGAAAAGTGACGTAGAAATGAGCAAACAATCGACTTTATTTGCAGGCACTTAATTAGCAATGGAGCTGCAGCAGGAATCAGAAGCAGCAA
Organism: Ormosia semicastrata; assembly: GCA_029884595.1. Taxonomy (NCBI): domain Eukaryota; kingdom Viridiplantae; phylum Streptophyta; class Magnoliopsida; order Fabales; family Fabaceae; genus Ormosia; species Ormosia semicastrata. Next base: position 73,036,255 of record JAQQTO010000059.1, read on the forward strand.
CAGAAACAAAAACATTGATATAAATATTGAACAAGGTAGCAAGCTGCCACAGATGAGTTGTAGCTGATTTAAGGTCGATAAGCTCCAAGTACATCATATTCTTAAGATGAGGCAAAGGAAAGTAGCTTCCATATTTTTGGGTTAGCCATCTTGTTATTGATTGCAGTTTAACTAAAATAGGCATTCATTACTCATTAGGTTTAGGGCCCACTACATCAAAATGGTTAGGTGAGAAAGTTATCTTCAGAACAGAACATAGAAGCGTAATTGGATCAAATATTAAGTTCAATTGAACATATTGCTACAGCTAAATGCTATTGCTAACGATATCATTCGAGTCTTAAAACAGTACATGTGATTTTCAATCTATCATTACATCTATTAAGAACTCAGCAAATTTTCCAGATGGATATTCTCATTTCAAAAATCTCAAACAATCACAGATATGTGGTAAACAGGAATTCTCAAGGCAGTGTGGCATTACCTTGAGCATTACCTTCACCTTGGCAACTGCGGTGGAGCGGTTGATATTGCTTCTCTGTAAATCAGAAGAAAACATGAAGGAAAAAATCGCACACAATAATCAGACAGTGCCCTTCCTGAATCCTGATGTGCCTCGAAAATCGAAAATTTTCCAACTTTATAAGAGACAACACTAAACACAGCATTGCCAGAAGAAAAAACAAATAAAGACAAGAAGAAGCAAGCCTCATGCCAGTTGGTGCGGAAACCAAAAAAAAAAGTAGTAGTGCAGAAAAGCGACAAAGAATAAAATCACAAAATAAGGAAGGACTTATGCACTGGACTGGAGCAATCAAATTCGAACCTGACCTGAAATAGGGATAGGGGCAGGAATAGGTTTGGTGTTGGTGGACGCCAAAACATCCTTCTTCTCGTTCTCGGGACTGGCACCCACTTCTTCTTGTTCAAAATCCGAGAACAAGCCATCCTCACCAGCGGCGCTCCGATTACTATCATACAGGTGTGGCTCAGGATAAGCCTCAGGTTCGTCCGCCACCCCTCCTTTGCTGCTCTTGTCCTTGCCCACAGCCACAGGAGGCGATGACAGAGCTAGAGCTAACGCCGGCGCCTGCGACCCTGAATCTAGAATATCATAGACCTCCTTGTCGAAAAAACCAGGCAATTTCCTCTCTCTCCTTAAATCGTTTCTCATGACCCAAAACGATTCCGTCTCCTCCCTTATCTGAGACTCCCATTCTTTGATCTTCTTGTAGTCTCCGGCCAAATTGCTCCACCTCTTACGGCACTGAACCGGACCCCTGTTCACCCCATGCTTTCTGCAGTATGAAGACACCGATGCCCATTTCGGCTCCACCTGACCCGACCCGAATGGCAACCCCGCCGTGCGACCCCTCCGAAACTTGTTTTCTGCGTCTCTCTTTCCCTGTATCAGAACAAGAATCTCCTGTCTTGTCCACCGAGGCAGTCTAGGCGCTTTGCCTCCATCATCACCGCCGTCGGTGGATGCCGGCCGAGCATCGACGCCGTTAGTGGTTCCGTCTGCTTCGCCGTCAACGGGGTTCGGATTCTGACCCAGCGATAATTGCTGCTCTAAAGCCATCAAGTTGAGGTTTTTGAAGGGCACGTGAGTCGAAGGATGTTGTAGTGACGGCGCTTGTGGGATGTCCGTTACGCCGTTTAGGAGAGAGGGTCAGTTCATCTTTTTCCGTAAGCAGCAAGAGAGAGAAGAGGTACAGAAATGGAGGAGAGAGAAAGAGAGAGGGGAGAGAGAGAGGTTTTGCTTTGCGGCTTTTGTGATTGCAAGTGGGGTTACAATTTTTTACTGGCTGTAGTATACACTAAACAGCTTATTGACCATTAACTACAAAAAAAAAAGCTTATTGACCCTTAACCCCTTAATAAGGGTTTATTATTATTATTTATTGGCTCATATCTTGACTTTAATTTAATCCTCAACTGATGGGATTTTCTTTCTATACAAAGGACGGGTTACTTTGCTGGTTTGAAATCAAATTCCAGGAAGAGCACATTGAAATCTTTGACGTTTGATACACAGAATGACAAGTTTACGGAATAGGAACGTAATTATAATGGAATAGAATAAGCTGAAATAAAATGACAATTTCTTAATTCATGTTTTGCTAGCTTTTGGAATGGGATAAATTTTCAAGTTATTTAATTATTTAGTACATAAAAATATTGTAGAATTATTTGTTTTAAGAAAATAATTTTGGATAGGATATAATAATTAAATTTTTTTAAATGATAATTTTAAAATTTAATATAAATTTAATTAAAATTAATTTAAATGACATAAATCACTAGAAAAAAAATTAAAAAATAACTATTTTCATATATGATATTAGAATTTATAATTTTTTTAATTTCTTAATAACTAAATAATTTTGTTAAAATTTATGAAAAGTATCATGTATAATGTTTTGAATAAAATAATGCATACATTTTTTATGATATTTTTTATTATACTTTGAATAAAAATTATGTTCCACAATATTTATTATGTTTTTATAATTTTTCACATATTTATATAATTATTAGTATTTAAAATTTTACTTAAATATTTAAAATTAGTTTAATACATGAAAGGTAGTTTAAAAATAAAATTAGAATTTATAAAAAAAATTAAAGAAAGGTAATAATTATCATTTTAAAAAAATGAGGATATGTTAGAAAAATAAAATTGAATACTATTACTTAAAGCATGGAATCACCAATTGCACGTCTTGGAATGAATGGTGACTCATGATTTAATAGAACAAGGCACATAATGGAATCACCATTTCAAGCTTTTTGCCTTTTTCTAACAAATATGTGAATAACTCATTTTATGAAATAAAATATTGAATAGAATCTCTATACCGTATATTAAGTATGTGTTTGAAAAAATTATGAAAATTTAATTATTTTAATAATTAATTATTATATAATAAATTTTTGTTATAATCGATTCATTCGATTTATTTTTTATGTTTGGATATATTAATGAAAATTAATTTTAAGTTAATTTGATTCATTTAAATTGTATAAAAAATTACTTTTATGTATTAAATTATTAAAATAAGTATAGAATGATTAAAAAAATTATTTGATTGAGAATAAAATATATTTACATATCAAAATATAAGAATAATTTATAAGTTAGAATCATAAGCTTCATAATGTATTTTGTAAAAATTAAATTAGCTTTTTTTAACTTTTTTTTTAGAAAAAAGTTGTTGTAATAGTATTTAATCATTTTTAGAAAAAATCAGTTTAAATTTTTACACAAAATTTAATGTAAAATAAAAACTTTTTAAAACTAATTTTTATAATCTTTGAAAATTAGAGCTTATGATTCTATCTTATAGATTATTTTTTATACTTTGAGATGTAAATATCATTTTGTCCTCCTTCAAATAATTTTTTAATTATTTTATACTTATTTTAATAATTTAATACATAAAAAATATTTTTATATCACTTAAATGAATCAGATTAACTTAAAATTACATTTCAACTAATATATCTAAACATAAAAAAAATAATCGATTATAATCAATTATAATAAAAAGCTTTTATACAATAATCGATTAATAAAATAATCAAATTTTTATAATTTTTTCAAAACACACTTAATTTTTAACATTATCAAAATTAATTTTAAAAAAATTATTTTACATAAAATTTCATGTAAAAATTCAAACTAATTTTACCAAATATAATTACATACTATTACAATAATTTTTTTTAAAACAAAATTTAAAAAATTAATTTAATTTTTACTAAACACACTCCAAATCTAATATGTACTTTTCTTACTCCTATTAGCTGTTAAGAAATTTTCTCCTGTACTTTGATTTTTTTAAGTATTTTTTTATCTGAATGACTAATTTATTCAATGCGAACATCATATAAAATTTTTTAATTACACATAAATATAATATATCATTTTTACACATATTTATAAAATATTAAAAATAATAATAATATTTTATTATAAATAAATTTAGTAAGATTTATTTATTTTTTCTTTAATTTTTATTTTTTATGTATAAAAATCACATATTATATTACGTATATTTCTACACAAAAATATCTAAACATCAGAAGCAAGAATTGGGACCAAAAAATGCAGAGGGTCCTCAATCCAAGTGAACTCTCATGAAAACAAGCTTTAGAAGCCAGGGCAATGCATCAGCAGTCTTATACTCTTATTACAACACCGAGGAACAAAATCACTATCAAACTAATGGAACCAGGATGCAAAAGCAAAAATATCCTGAAGGATGGCTCCATCATAAGAAAGATCCTCAGATACCCCATTAATACTTTGATAAACTCTCTTGGCATCCCCTTCCAAGTGAATTTTCCGAATTCCAAAATCCCAAGCAAAGAGGAGCCCTTCTCTGGCAGCAATAAGCTCCCCCCTGTGCGGATGGACATTTCCACTGCACCGTTGAGCACGGCCAGCAACAAAAGCACCATTTTCATCTCTAATAACCAGGCCAATGCTAAAAACTTGGTCACCATCCTTTGAAGCAAAATCAACATTCAACTTAAACATACCTTTGCTTGGTGTCACCCATCGAACCTGTCTCGTCTCATAGAAGCTCTCCGCAGAACCACTACCTCAAGCTTCCTGGAAAGAGGCAAGATACAAACCTGCTTCAACCGCTACCTGTGATGATGACTTCGGTTGATGACCATTCCACACCTTATTTCTCTGCACCCAAACTGCATGCCTAGTCATGCTGATCTCTTCCCGCTGTTTAGGATCGAGGCTCAGGAAAAAAACCAGCGACACGTTCAAGCAACGAGTCATCCACTGAGTTAACTAGGCTAGGAGAGTAAGCCAGGATTTGGGACGAGTTCAATGTGTCGGGGCACTCTAAAAACAAGTGTTGAGCATTCTCCGTAGCATTACCAGAGATAGCACTGAGAACCTGCATCAACGTTTCGATCCTGAAGTCTCAGTAACGTGGGTAGAATATTTCTACATAATCTCCAAACAACTTTTTGGAGGGACATGCAGCTTCCCTTCCATATAGCTTGCCACAGACTTCCTTTTGCTTGAGAACAGGAAACACATGATAGCCACCAGCGTTGCTTTGGAATCTGTTAACAGTGCAACCATTCCATTGCTCTTTATAAGCACCTTTGACTGAGAATTGGCCTCTACTATCCGGCAGCCAACATGGGGCATCCGATCTCTGCACAAAACTTAAAGGAATGGACAAAATGGCCTCAGACTCCTCGGGGCTAAATGTACTGTTTATAAGGGCAGCATTCCAGCGCTTAGGATTGTCCAAGATCAATTGAGAAACAAATTCGATTCCCAAAGGGTCAGGTGGCTCATTGTGAAGCCTGAGCACCTCCAAATTTGGAATCCACGGGTCAAGCCAAATTCTGGTATTAATTCCATCACCAATCCTCCAAATAAAGCCTTTTTCAAGAGTCTTTCTTCCTTCTAGAATGCTTTTCCAGGTGAAAGAAGGATTAGATCCGAGGATAGCTAATAAAAAAGAACCGGTAGGAAAATACTTCACCTTAAGAACTCTTGCCACCAAGGAGTCAGGATTTGTGAGGATTCTCCAACTTGTTCAGCTAACATCGCCAAATTAAAGGAATGGTGATCCTTGAAATCCAAACCCCCATAGTTTCTAGGCCAACACATTTTATCCCAGGCTAGCCAATGAAAATTTCAAGAATCCACATTCTCTCCCCACCAAAATTTAGCCATCATATGGCCCAATTCCTTACATAATGTGACCGAAATCTTAAAGCAACTCCTAGAGTAAATAGGAATTGCTTGAGCAACACTTTGATAAACACTTCCTTACCTCCAACTGATAGTAGCTTTTCCTTTCAACCAAAAATACGTTTCCACACCTTGTCCTTCAGAGACTGAAAATAATAATTTTTTGATCTATCAACCATAGTTGGAAGTCCTAGATATTTTTTTAAACAGTATCGTTATTTGTCTAATTTTTGTATATTTAATTTTTTTAACTCACTCACAAATTCATTCTATATCTCACAAAAATATGACGGTTACATATAAAATGATTCGACATCTCTCTTATATTAATATACGATATAAATACAATGTGTATATAAAAATTGAATTCAAAACATTTTTCTTTCTTAAAAGAGTCACCTGAGATATATTACTAGCCTCCAAAATAGAATCTTTAATAGCTACAAGGACATAACGACTAAATATAATGGAGGATTTATCAAAATTAATTTTTTGACCAGAGGCTTTATTATAAACATCAAGAATATTAACAGTAGACAAAATATCATCCTCACTTGCTCTAGAAAAAATAAGGCTATCACCGGCAAAAAATAAATGTGTAATCATCAAAGCAGACTTGCAAATCCTTAGCCCAATAAAAATTTGATTGGCCTCTGCGTGTGAGATGAGAGAGGAGAGAGCCTCAGCACACAACACAAACAAGTATGGAGATAAAGGATCTCCTTGAGCCCTCTTTATAGGAAGAAAGCATCACCTGAGAACCCATTCAATAAAACAGAATAAGAAACTGAGGAGATACACTTCACAACTAAAGCTATCCATCTTTCAGGGAACCCCATTCTTCGCATTAGAGCCTCCAGGAAACACCACTCAACTCTGTCATAGGGTTTACTCATGTCCAGTTTCATAGCCAAATAACCCTTCCGACCCGATCTCTTGTTCTTTAGAGCATGAATTGACTGGTATGCTATAAAGACATTATCTGTGATAGAACGATTCCAAACAAAAACACTCTTTAAGTATCAGAAATCAAAGATGGAAAAATGACTTTCAACCTGTTGGTCAGAGTTTTGTTGACAATTTTGTAGATTACATTGCAGAGAGAAATTGGTCTGAAATTAGCCATTGTCTCTAGGTTCTGAATTTTGAGAAGTAGAACAATAAAAGTCTAATTCAGATTCACATCAAACTCACCTCCATTAAGGAAACCAAAACTGTATCCGTGACATCATTCCCACTATATGCCAATACTTTTGGAAGAAAAGAGTCGGCATACAGGACCTGGGAATTTTGTAGCTCCCATCTGAAATAAAGCATCTTTCACTTCTTGCTTAGTGAATGGCAATGATATAAAATCAATCATCTCATCATTTAGAATGCTAAAATTTCAAAAAGAGCCTCTTGAATACAGCTAGGATTTGAGATAGAAAATAAATTCACAAAGTAATTATCAATTACCTGCTGGATAAGCTCGAGATCATGGTGCCAAATCTCTTGATCATCTTTTAACTTAGAGATTTTATTCTTCTTTTTCCTAGTTGTTGCCCTTCCATGAAAAAATTTAGAGTTCATGTCACCCTTCTTTAGCCAATTCACTCTAGATCTTTGACGCCACAAAATTTCCTCCCTTTTAAGCATCTCATTAAGATCATTTTTCAACTCTTTGAGCTTGCTACAATTCTCGGCTGAAAGGGGGCTTGATCATGATCTTCTGGATAGCTCCTTGGATATTCTTAATATTTTTCCCCATATGACCAAAAGTAGTATGGTTCCAAATCAACAGTTCTTTGCTCACCTTACTAATTTTTGAGGCAATACTTGCCTGTTGAGTTTCCCACGGAGCAATCTTCCAACCCAGTTCAATGATTCTTTCATTATCCTCCACTCTTGTCCACATCTTCTCAAAGCGGAGTGGTTTCTAATTTCGCTCCCCTATACCCAGGTATATAATCTAAGTTAACAAGTATAGGACAGTGATCAGAATGGGACGAAAATGAGATGGTGGACCCTTGCATTTTGCCACTTAGAACACCAATTCGAGTTTGTCGCAAAACGATCCAAACGGACTTGCACATTATCATCATCACGTCTTCCGTTATTCCAGGTGAACTTGTAACCATCAAAACCCAAATCCCTCAAACCACAGTGATTCAAGGCCTCCCTAAAATTCCTGATTTGCCACTCTGGTCTAGGGGCTCCAGTTTTCTCATGAGCCTGAAGAATCTCATTAAAGTCACCTCCCATTAGCCACGAAATATTTTCATCGCTGGGCAAGTCCTTCATTTGCTACCAAGACTGGGATCTATTAGCCACTTTTTAAAGTAAATATTATATTATTCTACTAAAAACATAATATATGATCTGCACCCAAAAAAACATAATATATTGTTAGAATAATTAAATTTAAAAGTTAAATATTAAATATTGAGAGTATTATTTTCAAAGTATATAATTCTTTTTTATTTTAATTTTTTTATCTACTCTAAATATTTTATCATTTCACTAAAAATAAACATATGGCATAATATAATTATACATGTTATTACTATCAAATAAAAATTAAAAGACCAAATTTCAAAGAATAATGCTTGTTACACATTTGTGAGTCTTATATCTCCTCATGTCACTATAAAGTGTAGGCTTCACAATAGTTGAGTTTTTGCTCAACCCAACTTTGTCTTGTATTTAGGTTTGACAATTTAAACCCAACCTGCAAGTACCTATCACGCCCTAACCCGCTTGGGGTTGGTTTAAAATCAGTCTTGCAGTGGAGTGGGATTAGTGTAGGTTCGGGGTCAATCCACTCTGTTCATACCTGTACTTTATATATAAATAAATATTATGATTAGTTTGCTTATTAATAAAACTAATTTTATTAATTATTTTATTAAGCTTATCTTAAACATATTTTTAATTTTTATGAGATGATTAATTAATTCTGATATAGTGGTTGATTATTTTATAAACTTAAATTTTAAATATTCATAAGTGTGAGGTGGGGCGGGTTAAGTGTGGGTTTTAATATCTAATGGTGCAAGATGGGATCGGGTAGAACAAATGACCGTTCTATTGTCAAGTCTACTCGTATTCTTCAAGATTAAAACTCAAATTCACTTTGCAAGAAAAAAATATTAAAACTCGCACTCACCTCATCATTATAAATGAGGGAAAAGACTAATTTACATTTTTCAACTCAGAGTCATGTGTATTTTGATCTTCAAACTTTAAAAAGTGGGTAACACAATGTCTAAACTTTTTAACATGTATGTTTTCGTTCTTCCATTTAATTTTCCATCAAATTTTAAAGGTTGAAATTTTTTAAAAATTTCAAGATCAAAGTGCACGTGACGCTAAGTTGAATGAGGTAAATTGAACTTTTCTTATCAGTAAATTTGGTACAAAATATGGTAACGTGATTTTAACGTGACAATTTTTAATAAATGTCAACAGAAAATTAAATGAAAAGACTAAAATACACATGTTAAAAAGTTTAGGGGTCATATTGTACGTTTTTAAAGTTTAAGAACCAAAGTGTACATGACCCTAAGATAGAGAAAATAAATTAAACTTTTTCTTATAAATAATTAAATATTTTAAACTAATTTTATACAATAATTAATCATAATCTTTAAATTAATTTATTATTTTATATAAACTAAAAAAATATGTTCAAAATAAATGTAAAATTATTGATAATTAATTAATACAATTAACTTTATTATTAACTAAAGTAAACAATTAAACAGTATATTTTTTTTTTGATAAATAATGCTTGTTTAGATAAGTGGACACGTGGATTAGCAACAAACTTGCATATGCTCCGCCTTGTAGTTAGGCAGGTTTTAAACATGTCGCATGTAAGTAAAGATAAGTTGGTGTAAAATGAAAGAATTAAAATATAAGTATGTAAAAAATAAAGTTAAATTAATTCTAATTATTTGATAATAATTATGTGATTTTTTTAGAAGTAAAATTATTTATTAAATTATTATTTTTTTAATTATTTACCAAAATAATTTCTTTTGAAATTATGAAAAGACTATCACTTTTAACTTACACATTGTTTTAGAAAGTTTTGCCACGTGAGGTGGTCACATTGACATCTGAAACGCTACTACCTTGCTTTTAAAGTTTAAATTTATATAAATTATTTAAATTATTTAATAAAATTTTATAAACGTTTATTAATGAAATACTAATTAAAATAAAATATATAATATAAAATTAAAAAATGACAAATTTAATATTTTAATATTTAATATTGTTTTAGTTATTATGAAATTTATTAATTACATAACACATATGTTTTTTTTGTTAATTTTAAAAATTTATTGTTTCAATTTATTATTCAATTTAAAAACGATTATATTAAACTTTTAATTTTTTCTTTAAATGATTTTTAATAAATGTAAAAATAAAATAAATGTATATATCTTATTATTGAAGTTATTGAATATATTTAATTAATTTTACACAAATATTTTAAACAACATATCATAAAAATTAAATGGTATATCAATTAAACACTATAGGTTATACTTATTTTTTAATATAATTCTTAAAACAAATGACTTTATTTATTATTATAAATGGAAAAGTAGTATTGATGATTAGCAATTAAATACTTCCTAAAAAAGCTTATATGTCCTAAAAAGTTTTTAAATGAATTTTTTTAGTTAGGATTCAGATGGTGAGTAGGATTAAATAATCCCCCCTCCCAAATTTTTAGTCGCATGAATTAAGTAAAAAAGATTTTTCCTAAATGTTGGTGTAAAATGAAAGTTACCACAATCTTTAATAAAATCTAAAAAATATATATAGTATGTAAAAAATAAAGTTAAATTAATTCTAATTATTTGATAACAATTATGCACATAGGAAGAAATGTTGCATCGCAGTTTAGTGGGTAAAGATTGTGTTAAGGATTGCATACCTATGGATAACTAATGGGGGGTTACGTAGCAGTAAAAAATAAAGACAAATGCCATGCACAACTTCGTGTGTCTGATGCTTCAGTCCGAGTGCTCGCCAATCCTTTTTTAAGGTTCCTTTTTGTTCGGGCGGCCCCGAAAAAGTGTTTTAAATGTCCATTTTGTTAAAGATTTAAAATAATTTTTTTATAAAAAATAAAATATTCGTTACATACAAAAAAATTAATAAAAAATCATATTTTTCATATAAATTTTTTTATTTCAAATTCTTTAACAGTGATGGGACTCCCTAAAAAAACCCAAGTGGAAATTTTTTCTCTTTTTCAAAAAAATTTAACCACATTTCATGGTCCTTTTACATATTTTCTTACCACAAAAAAGAAAAGATAAGTTTTCGAAAAAAAGATTGAATGACATATTTATGGTTTGAGCAAGTTTTTAGATCGTGAAATGTTTAACGCATTTGCTATCAATCAAAGCTGATTAATATGAAATGACATTTTATTATTAAAATAATAATAATTATTATTATTATTATTATTATTATTATTTTGTAAAAAAGCTCAATCGTCACGAATAAATCGTAAGTTTAGATTGTGATGCATACCTATCCTAATAATTAAAAAAAAAAGACAAATGCCATGCACAACTTCGTGTCATAGTTTTTTTTTTTTTTAAGGATTTTGTTAAAAAGTGTTTTAAATGTTTTTGTTAAAGATTTTAAATAATTTTTTATAAAAAATAAAATATTCGTTATATTAAAAATTAATAAAATCATATTTTTCATATAAATTTTTTTATTTCAAATTCTTTAACAGTGATAAAAAAAACCCTTTTTTTTCTGTTTTTCAAAAAAATTAACCACATTTCATGGTCCTTTTACCTTTTTCTTTAAAAAAAAGAAAAGATAAGTTTTCAGATTGAATGTTTATGGTTTGAGCAAGTTTTTAGATCGTGAAATGTTTAACTTTTGCTATCAATCAAAGCTGATTAATATGAAATTCCCTTATTATCATTATTATTATTATTATTATTATTATTATTATTATTTCATCGTCACGAATCGTAATTAGTGATAAACTAATAATTACTCTAAGCCCATAGTTTGTGTACCATGAGTTGATAAGGGCATGCTACCCCGCCACTCAGTAAACCTTTATTTTCTTTCTCAACCTCTCTTATCTAATCGAATTTCTTTTAAACTTTGCTTAATGGCTAATGTGTGTGCTTTTCTATGGCCCCTCCATTGAAACGTCTTTTTGTTGTTTGGACATTCCACAAAACCTTGATTTGGGTACCAGTACTACTAAATGGATAATGATTTGCTCACACCAAATATGAGAAGTGAAATTCATCAATAATCAATATCGTTCCAAAAAAAATTATTTAGAGTCTTTTTATTATTAAGTAATTAACAACAAAAAAAGAATATGAAGAAAGTGTGTCACTATCATTACTATCAAATCATGTTTAATTAAAGAACATCATGCCCCTGAGCCGGAGATTACGTGATGTTCCCCGGCTCCATCAAAGGTCTGTCCCATCCCTTATTCTTTGTCCAAATCCCAACTATAAAGCCAGTTCTCTCTACTATGGAAGAAAAAAAAAAGAAAATGATGTATATTATATATAAAAAAAAATTATCATGTACGTGGATGGGTTATTTACACTTTTAATTATTTATCCACATACTTTAATTATAATTTTTTTAAAATTAATTATCATTGATAAAATATAAATAAGTAATTTAAAGTATTAATAGTATCAGCTCCATATAAAAATTTGATGAATTTGAATCTTTTTCAGTTAAAAAAATCACTGAAGAACATCTCAATTATTAAAACTAAAATTATATATAATAAAATATTAAAAATAAATATAATATAATATTTTTTAAGGATGAAATTATAATTGAATTCTTCTAGAGTTTTCTCACAACAGATAATCTTAATCTAAATGTGAAAATAATGCTTGAAACAAAAGCACCCTTAAGTTACCCTCAATACACAATTTAAGCATTTACATATGTATATATAATATATTTTTTAGTTGAGGGAGTATAAATAGTTAAATACAGACTCAAAATAAAATTAATTAGTAGAGTGTTTGTGCATTTTATCCTAAGTAACTTCTAAAACTTTCATTCTTTAAATGAAATTATAAGAGTTTATATTAATAAATTTTATAAATAATTTAATAATAGTTTTTATAAATAATATATACGATTAATGTGTGGACATCAAGTAAGAGCCGGAGATGGCACAGATAGAGACAGAATACTCAATAGTATAGAATATGTGCATCTATGTTGTCCACTACTTGAAATTGATTTATTGGTGACCAGAAGAAAAATGAAATTAAAGTTATTATTAAAGTCGTATAATTCAATTGAAAATTGAAATCCCCAAAAGACAAAATCAGATCATGGCATTGCGAGGATTGAGTACGGCGGTGGTGGCAGTGGCGATAAGTTCTCCTAGTCCTCGATTCCGAGTAGACAGCGGCACATCGAGGTTATGTTGTGGCGGTCGGATTCCTTCTTCGGGAGCATCAGCCTGCAGAGTCAGAATCGGGTCGGTACGGTGTAAAGCTGTCGGAGAAAACCGGCAAGGTTCCTTGGACGATACCATAGTTTATGAGGGTATTTATGGCCCCTGGACCGTTGACTCCTCCGATGTTCGAGAGGTGTTCACCTTATGCTTATTCAATGCAAAGTAGCTAAGCCTAAGCTTCCATTTCCAAGCACCTATGTTTATTATTTCACTTTCCCTCAAATCAATCTCATTACCAGCTTCTCCGATGTAGGAGTACTGCTTTGGTTTCTTGTGGTAGAAGTCGTATTATATTCATCAATTAGTTAGTAGAATCATATAACTAACAGGAATTGAAATTTTTATTTTATAGGAATAGGAGTTTTGAACGCATAATCAGATCAGATTGTAAGCAAATTTGTTTGCTGCCCTGCAAACTCGCATAAACATAAACTAGTACTAGTGTGTGTATTTCATTTACAGCTTAATTAAAAGCGTTTCGCTTATGCTATGTATGGCTGGCTATGGCAGGTAATTTTATACAGATCAGGATTGGTGACAGCTGCTGCATCATTTGTCGTCGCTGCATCTGCGGCCTTTTTGCCCGATAACTCGTTACCAAGTGCTGGACTCAAGCAAAACCTTGATTTTTTTTATGTCCTTGGGTCTGGTGGGTTGGGTTTAGCATTACTCTTGATTCACATCTATGTATCTGAGATAAAGCGCGTCCTGCAAGCACTATGGGGGCTTGGCGTTCTTGGATCGGTTACAACCTACATCACCCTTGCTCAACCAGCTAATAAGAATCTAATGCAATATGTTGTTGATAACCCATCAGCTGTCTGGCTTGTCGGTCCTCTTTTTGCTGCCTTGACGGGACTTGTCTTCAAGGAAGGTAATGCTAGATATATCTTTTCCCATTAAATATCATTTTAAAGAAGCATTCTTGATTGTTTTCTTTGAATTTATCTTGTATTCTCTAAACAGGACTGTGCTATGGCAAGCTAGAAGCTGGACTTCTTACCATTGTTATTCCTATAGTTCTTCTTGGACATATGGTATTCTTCTTTTGCTCCTCTAAAGTATTCTGTTACACAGATTACCCATTTAATTTAAGAAAGTTATAACGATGGTTTCTTTGAATTGGGCTGCTCATGTCTTTATCAATAACATTGACGACTAAGATTTAAATTCACCAAATTTATTTTCCTATTTCTTTCAAATTTTGTAGTTATGTCTAAAACAAATCATGCTTAAAACAAATTGCGTCGTTTGATTCATGTGGCCGACTCCATAGAAAAAGGCTTGGTTTTTGTTGATGATTTATGTCTAAAACAAATCATGCTTAAATCCCTTTATGTATCTCTTGCAATGCTATTATTTCCTGGAATCCATGCATTTCTCAGTTTCCTCTTGACTCTTTAGATTATTCCACCGCATCTTTCTTGCTTGCACCAGTCAAGCAGATAGTGAGGATTGTTATTGTCATCAATACCATTGTTCCATTTTTGTTAGATCTGTTTCTGTTGCACCTGTATAATTTTACTAGAAATTTTGCAGACTGGTTTGATGGATGATGGAGCTAAACTTACTTTACTTGCTTTATGGATGGCTCTTTTTGTGATATTTGCTGGAAGGAAGTTCACTCAGCCCATCAAGGTAAATTTAGTTTTACTTTTGAGGATTTTGTGTTAATAGAAGTTTATATCTTCAGTCCATGCACAAAATTCCCTGATCTTTGACTCGTGTTTTACATCAAGGATGACATCGGTGACAAGTCCGTTTTCATGTTCAATTCTCTCCGTGATGATGAAAAGAAGGCCTTGATTGAGAAATTAGAACAGCAAAAAACTCAGTATTAAGGGCATCAGCTCCATTACACCTTAAGATGGACTGCTTTAACTGGATGTGGGAAAATTTTGAAAAGATGATGGCACGCTAAGCTCTGAGCATAGCCTGGGAAACTCTTTTTGTAAGGAAATAGTTCCAGCCCTTCCCCTAGAAGGACGATATCGACAACAATAAAGGTGTTTTTTCATTAGGTGTGATTAGTTATATGAATGAAATGTCAAAATTTCATATGGCATTTAGATCAATTTCTTTTTTAATTGTTTCTCTTTTAGAGTTTTTCTTAATCTTCTTTTATCTCTTAAAAAATTGCATGGTGTGTTGGCTAATACATATATTTAAGGCATTGTCCTCAAGAAGTGAAAATGTATGGTTGATTCTTGGGACGTGTCCTTACGGGCATGCAAATGACAATTTAGTGCGGCTTGATAAAGAAGTGTTTTATCTCAGTTCGTATATTAATTAATTAAGTATCAAATTAATTTAATTAATATATGAACTGAAATTGAAAATTTCTTTATCAGTAGTTAACTATATTTGCTCTTTGGTTGAATAATGGTATTATAGAAAAAATTTAGGTAAAATTCTTTAGGTGTTTGTGATATTATTTTTTAATAAAAATATAATATATATATATATTTTTTATAATTTATCAATAAAAATTTAAAAAATGATGATTAAGTAGTTAAAACTTATGATATATTATATTTTTATTAAAAAATAATGTGTCATATTTTTATAGAAAAATAATACTACAAGCATTTAAGAAATTTTACTTAAGTTTTGTCTTTTTATTATTTGGATAAAAATGTTATACGAACTAAAATAAAACACGAACTTTTTGCATTATTTTCCTTTTTCTTAGTTGAAGTTGAGTGGATTTTGTCGATTTTGTTTTTCTTTTTTGGTTTGGTGTGCTTTTAAAATTGGTTGCCATGCAAGTGTAAGGATATTGTTCTTTTTGTATTTTGTGTCAACAGTACAGGGCAACAAAGGCTCACAACTAGAAATGGGCCAAGCCCAAGACCAGCAACTCAGCCGTGAAAGAGAAAGACACAAGGATATTATTATTTTTTAGACACTCCGATTGTTCAGACAAAAAAATAAAAACACCGTAAGTTAATGACAAAAACAAAATAAAAAACAAAAAAAATACTCCCTTAGTGTGTAATTAGGATGAAAATTGTTATTAACATATCACTTCCATACATATTAGCAGCATCAAAGTGTAAAAATAAAGTAAATTTAGTTATAATTAGATGGTAAAAATTATACATATGTAATGTAACGTGAGTGTAAGTGCGTGAGTAATATTGTTTGTTGAATTAGGATGAGTTGTGCTGATATATTAATTATGCATGCAAGCGAGTGTTTTTATTTTGAAAAAAGAGGATATTTTGGCCCATTAATTTTATTTCTTTTTTCAATTTGGTATTGTAACTTTTTTATTTTTGGTCAAGTTGGCCACTTAAATTTAGAATCATCAATCAATATTGTCTTTCATAACAATTCCATCACCCACACTGATGGATGTGATGACATGTTAGTAATAGTGATGACATGATTAGGATGTGGAGATGGTGTGGCTATGAAGTGGCCTTCACCGGTTAGTGATATAACATCACTTCTGTTAATGGGTTGAGAAAATCATTACAGAGGACCACATTAGTTGATAATATTAAATTTAAAGGATCAAATTGACAAAAAGATGTTATGAGACCAATATTTTTAAAATAAAAAAGAAATAAAGTTAAGGGACCAAAATAACATTTTTATCTTTTATGTTTTATATTTACTTGGCTTAGGGCAATGCCTAAATAATTGAGGGTTTATAAAAGTTAGTGTACTATTGAATAAGGCAGAAAAAAAAGTTTTAAGTATTACTTTTATTGTATAATTAGAGAATTAAGGGAAAACTCCCTTAATGTGAAGGCTAAAACCTACGGTCTTAATTCCAAAAAAAAAAATCCACTAACAATTATCAATAAACGTACAAATGTTACAAATGGAATAAAGAGAAGACAAAAATAAATCAAGACAAAAGAAATAAGAGCACTAAAATTCTAGTTCTTCAGGAACAAGCTATACCATCAAATCTTCTTCTTCTCCTTTCTTTATGGGAAAATGATGTCCTTATATAGGACTCCAAACATAAATAGGGAGAGGAAGTTACAGTTCTTCATAATATGTAGGAATTATTACATCATTATTAAGAATAGTAAATGTTATAACTACAAATCAAACTAATGGTCATTTATCACCCTTAATACTTAATTAATATAGTCATCCACCACATGCAAAATATGTATTTTTTACAATATTTCTCCTTAGATGACTATATCCCTATGAATATGTCTCGTTAAAATCTTTCTAAGAAAAACCCAATGGGATAAAACTTAGCGAAGGAAAAAGAATACAATATTCATAGGTAACTTACTTCTCCTAAAAAATACAACCAATTATAAAATGTTTTTAAATCGGCGCATTGTATCTCTTGTGGCTCTTAGGCATCCATCTTCAATATTATTCATAGCACTCCCCTTGGATGTCCATCAATGATATGTCTCATATACTTTATTCTGTCATATTTGATATATCTTCCTTTCAATGCTTTGTAAGTGATATTATCTTCAGTTGAAATTTTATTTTCATAAGACGAACCACAAGATTATTGAATATGATGAATCATAGCTCTCAACTAGAAACATTCATGACTTCCTTCATGAATTGTTGTAATTTCTACATGATATAAAGAAATGGTAACTATAGATTGTTTCGTAGATTACCATAATCTAGCAATACCGCCACATGTAAATAATAGTCTGTTTGGGATCTGACTTTATTTGTATCAAATAAATATCCTGCATTTGCATAATCAATTAGCTTGACATAGATTCATGTGAATAAAATAATCTCATCAGTTATGCCTCAAAGATATAAAAAAATAATATACTCAATTTTGTTTCAATGTCTTCTGATTGGTGATGAACTATATGTTGCTAATAAATTCATGAAAATAATATTATATTAGATTATGTAGTATTTAGCAATATGCCTGTGTGCTTCTATAGTACTAAGGTATGGTACTTCAAGACTAAGATTTTCGTTATCTTCTTTAAATCCAATGATCTAACAAGCATTAGTGTACTCAATATATATATATATATATATATATATATATATATATATATATATATATATATATATATATAATATAATATAAATCACTTAAGAAACTGTTTTCTATAAATTTAATTTTCTAAATTTAATTTGATATATATAATTCATCTCTTCCCCTCATATTTCTATATTTTAATGATATCTCATAATTTACTAGTACTAGAACCACTTCCAGGGTTGCTTCCCTAGAAATATGAGGCTGTTGATCTATATTACTTTTGACCTCTTCAGGAGTGTTGATAACCTTTTCTAGAGCATCATTTTAAAAAAATTTCATTTCCTTTTTTTTTTCTAGGAATATTGTCCTCTGCACCAATAAGTCTACCACGCTTCTGACGTATTTTAAATTCATTGGCCGTCATATCCACAGGATGTCTTGCAGGAACAACTAATTGTGTAGGAGTATTTGCAGCCGACACATATGATTTTCGTGTAGATGACATGTATAAAGTCATAAGATGTAATAACAAGATGTAATAACATCCATTAGAAGTACTTGACTTCTTGTGTGCAAATAAGCTTATCATATATCAAAACGTAATTGCATCCATTTGTATCCACAAAATTTTCACCTTCTGGGGTTTATTTAGGTCCATTAAAACATCTTCTGTAGCTTACTACAAATTCAATAACATCACGTTTTTTCAAGTGAGTTCAATTCTGCCTATAAGACATTTTTTTTTTATTTTTGCCTAATCATTTCTTCGTCAATATTCTTTGACAATTCTAATTTCAAGATTCTCATTATTGTTCATAATATTACGTGCTACATTAAATGCAAATATGTTGTCGACAACTATTTCTTTTCGATTCATTCATTTTGCCCCTAGAGACATAATTAAGATATTATTATTTTCACCATTTTTAGGTATTTTAACTTCTTCTGAAGTTTGAACTACTTCTGAAGTTCAGACTACTTCAAGAGTCCTACTTATGTCTCTAATATCTTTTTCAAGAGTATCTCTTTTAGGATTATTTGCCTTCTTAGCAATATTATTTATTCCTTCTCTTTTCTGGGCTTTATCTTTGGATTCGATTGGTCTATTATGCTTCTGACATGTTTTCTGACTAATTTGATATCAATTCTAAATAGAGCAATTATAGTTAGTATAAGATTTATTTATCCTTTTGTAATAGAAAATGTATTTAGCAATTCATTTGCTCTTATTTGCAAATGTATTATTATTTGAACTTCCAGTTCAAATTACGTTGTTCAAGGATCTAAATGATACAATGATGATACATTTCAACTAATTTTCTTTTCCAGCTGCTTATTATTTTCCTGTAATGTTGGAAACATCATTTCATATCTAACATATATTCCTAACTTTCTTTTAAAGCTCATTTTAGTGCTATGTGGTAAAGCAGAAGTGACTATATCGCACACAAGAAAATTTTTATATGAGAAATATTTGACTTCAGGTTAAAATCCAATTGCATATGGGAGAACTTATAATTATTTGTTAGTCTTATACCAACAAGTACTCTAATATGTAAAAGGCATGCCCCAAGCAAAAACTTGGGATATTGTTCTCACGATATGTTATTTAGCTATCAATTAGAGGCATTTGAACATAAAGGCAACGAGATGTTCAACATTTTACCAATGGTCTATATTAATCACTAAAAGACTGAGAAGTAAATTCACTAGCATTATCGAGACAAATTGTCTTAATCTGAAAATTTGTGCTCTTATTCAGATAATTTGCATAATCTCACAAACACCAGGTTGCGAGTTGATAATAAGTACATGACCAACTAGCTTCTGGTTGTAAAATATCTAAATGATACACATGATTTATGATATAATCCACAATATCATCTTAAAATCCATTCTAGAAATTCAACAAATTTAACTTTTTTTTAGTTAGTAATAGTCTTATAATCAATTTGCATTGAGAACACACAACACATAAAAACTCATTATATTGAAGAATCTTCTGGTCCTTCAATGATATCCGTATGAATTATCAATATTAACCCAGGATAGCCTTACTAGTCATATGTCAAACAACAAAATTATTTGGGTTAGTAAACTTTTGGTTTACAACATGTGTTTCAATTGCACTGATCATATCTATTTGACTTGATAATGAATAAAGCATAAGGTATAAAATTTTATTCATTGAAGTAACAAAATATAGCAGCTATTCTGGAGACTTGAATTACTTTTGTACTATCAGATATCGAAATTTACCATTGATTTATATATATAAAGAATTAGGAACACATTTTTTTCTTCAGTTAATAAGAATTTTAAGAAATCATATTATACATTTTTTATTTAAAATATTACAAACTAACAAAATAAGAGAAAATGTGTACATGATAATTTTAAATCACATTAAAAATGTACATATGAAATGAAAATATACATGATCAAATAAATAATTTTAACATACAATATGTACATGACAAATGCCATTTCATACATCCTATAATAGTGGTATTTATTTTGAAATTCTTACTTTGTTTACTTTTTTTCCTTATCATTGTATTCCCACTTTATATAACATGTATTCTTTGAAGAGTTAGAACCACTATAGTAATAGTTATTTTTCTAATATTTGTCACATCAATGACCATAACCACAACCTCTGTCATACATGAAATTATAATATGGAGAATTCACTTCAGGGAGTGGAGTTCAATCCAGTCGGTGACCTCTGTAGTTTTTCATCAATAACCCATTTTTGTTTTTTTGTTTTTTGGTTTCCCAGAGTATCTCTTCACCCGCACTACAACAAAATTGGCCTATGGCTACATTTTTTTAAGCTATACTTAAAAAGTGTAGTCTAAAGTCTTAATTGGCAACACTTTTATAAGAGTAGCCTATTTTGAGTGATTTTGGCAACAACTTTTTTAGCAACAGTTGAAAAGCGTACCCTTTACACTTTAAGGGTATGCTTTTTAAGCGTTGCCATATTATACATTTGAGCACACTTTTTCTAATAAAATACAACATTAATAAAGCGTAGCTTATTTAACAATCTAAGGCAACGTTTCCTGAACGTGCCTTAATATATTTCTATAACGTGCACAACATTTTGTTTCCCATTTTTTTTTTTTACAAATATTTCAAAACAATTGTTGACTCTAATACATTTCTGCTTGTTTTACTTTCAGAACCCAAAAGCAAATTCATCTCCCTTTCTTTCAGAACCTCAAAGGCTCAAAGTCACTCCGCCCACCATACGTCTCCACCTCGTAAGGCTCAAAGAACAGACCCACTCCCTCTATTCTTCATCGGCCTCTGCTCTTTGTCTCCACATTGTCTCTCTGCCATTCTCTTCTCTCTGTTAGGGTTTATTGCTAAGCGTTTAATTGATGGTTCATCCCCGACAAGGTGCCTTTTTTATTATTATTATTATTATTATTATTATTATTATTATTATTATTATTATTATTATTATTATTATTATTATATTTTTCCCGAATCACTCTAGTCAGAATCTTCATTTCTCTCCATGTATGGTTATATGTCGCTTCTGGAATTTATAAATCAAGACCCCTTTTTGTTTGAGGTATTTGTTTTGCTTCGGTGTGCTTGATTACATCTTCAGATTTGTGATTGTAATTGTAATTATGGGGTTTATTTGTAGTCAAATTAAGTTTATGGATAAGCCTCTGGGGTACCCTTTTTTGTTTATGGTTTCAACCATGTCGAACAGATGAAAAGATTTGGGCTAGCGGTAGAGTTTAAGGGTGGTTATTGTAATATACCAGCTGAAATGAGGCAACTTTACATTTTTTTTACACGGATATGATACTCAAGGATGTTGTTTAATGTGTTTAATGACATATATATGTTAATAATTGGTGCATGATTGATGTTGTAAAATCGGCAAGTGCACCGAATCGTAAAAGTGAATAAAAGTATTGTCCCATGAGGATTAAGTTATTAATTACTAAATTTTCCAAATCGAATACTATTCAAGTTATTGAAAAGAGAGTTGGTAAAAATAATAAAAAGAAAGAATAAACAAAAGTAACAAAAGCCAAATTTAATTAATTGGGTTAAGTTAGACAACAATGATATAGAAATGTTAGGGGTCAGATTTCACTTGAACTCTTTAAATGCAAAATCAAATATTAGTTTAATTAAGTCTTATTCCAATGAATCATGGTCAATTTTAAAAATTAATCAATATTCAATCTCTTGGTATATTAATCCTCTTACACTGTTTAGAATTAACTAATTTCTTAGTCTAATCCCAAATAGAAAGGCATTATCAAGAACGAGAGAATTAAAAAAGAGACCACATAACCCATAACATCTATTCCTAGTGATTGCAGAAATTATGGTGTTTATCACAAGTTGTAGGTTCATGCATATTTTCTCAAATCATACTTAAACCTAAAAATCATTCCTAAATTGGCCAGATTTAGAAAAGCATTAAGAAAAGAGATAAACACATAAATTATGAAATAGAAACATTGATTAAACCCATAAAAGAATTTACAACATCTAAGAATAAGATTCATCATCACCCTAACAAGGAAAAATTAGTTATACATGGATGAAGAATGAAAAAGAGATAAGGATTTGACAAACTCCATAGAAGATAAGTGGAAAGGATGAAGAAAATCCCTAATCTTCAAGCCTAATTGCGCCCACACCACTTTAATGTTTGTGTCGTCGCTTCTCTCTTTGACGGCAGCTGAAGTGTGTCCAAGTGTGTTGTATTTGGCAAAACTTTTCTTATTTATAACAAATCAATGCTGCAATTTATGCGTTCAGTGCTTGAGCGCTCAGTTTTCAATGCTTGAGCGCTTAGTTTCTAGCGCTTGAGCGCTGGCTCACTAATTGGAATTTTTCAAGCGGTGATGACTCAACGCTCAAGCGTTGGGCTTCTGAATGGATTTTCTTCTTTTTTTTTCTACTATTCAAATGCTCAGTCTTTTCCATATGCAATTACCTACAAAAAAATACATAAAACGCGTAATAAAAATACAATTAAAAAAACTAAAAATAACAAGATTTGAGAACAAAACTCAATCAAAAAGATTAAAAGAAGATGAAAACCCAAGATTTTGAATTGTAAGAATACGAATTTTTGCAGGTTTATCACTCCCCCAAACTTAAGCTTTTGATTTTCCTTAAGCAAAAAGAAAGACAAAAACAAAATAAAAAAAAAGACTATACAAATAAAAACTCAAAACAAACAGACTCAAACATGGCAATACCGGGTATTAAAAATCATTCATATCCTCAGAAAATGCTTCACAATCTAATTTCAAAGTGTCACATATGAACAATTTAATTATCACATCGTCTCTCACATGCAACTCTTATGCAAAAATGACTTCCCAAAAATATGAATGAAGGATCCAATCTCCTCATAAAGTACAAGCTCAGATAGGTTTATAAAACTGTAAATGCACATCAAACCCACATCCATAGGGTTATTTTTCATCTCTCTCTCCATTAATATAAACAACACATAACCAATGATCAAAAGGGGCTTTACAAAGCTTGTAATGTAAGGTTAAATGTATGAGTTAAGAAAGAAATGATAGGATAATGAAAACAAAAGTTGAGATACTTAATCATGCAAATTTTAAAATTCATGTCACATAATGTAGAACAAGTGCAAAACGGAGCAAAAGAATCAATACTTTATTCATCCTTTTTTTTTTTAACAACCTCCACCCCTAAACTTATTTCTTTGCAACACATTGGGTGGAAATTTTCTTTATTTATTTATTTATTATTTTTTAATTTGTTTTGAATCTTGTTCAGCTCCATGAATACTCCATGCACAAAAATAACGAAGACTTGAATAATAAAATAATGTAAGATATGCACTCAACAAAGATTATGTAAGAGAGAAATTTTTTTTTATTCTGGGTATGGGAAAATGAAAATGTGGGTAAAGAAAAAAAATAGAGGCCAGACATACATAAGGCTGCAAAAGGGACCTAAGGATATACTGCGTTCACAGGTTGTCTTGAAAGGCTCAAACGGTGCAAAGAAGGCCCTTATCATTTCATTAATCATACACTGCCTAGGATTTCGCCTTAAGAGAGAATCAAACAACTTCTAGATACAATTATCTATACACATACATTCCCATAAACTTTCTCTCAGCATGACATGCATTTAAATTTCAAGGTCTATCAATCATAAAGATGGGAAGAGCATTCATACACAATTGAAACAATAGAGATAAATGTAATTCATAGATTCTCATGTGCTATCCCAAGAAAATAGATCAATCCACAATTTATACAATTATTGAATATTCAATTTAACATACCGACATACACATAATGACTCAAAACACAATAGGGTGATGATGGTAAAATAAAATTAATAAAAACAAATAACTAAATGAAATAAATGCAAGAAAGGAAAAAAAAACTATTTTTGGCAGCCGATAACTATATACATCTCCCTACAAAGGTTTCAAATTCAGGGAGGCACTTAAGTCAACTCAACACTAGCTAACTACAAAACAAAAATAGAAAATGATAGTTAACAAGAAATAACAAAATAAAAGTAAAAACAAATAATTAACTGAAGAAAAATAAACAAATAACAAAATAAAAAGAGAAAAAAAAGAAAAAAAATTAGGTTGCTCCCAAAAAGTACTTGTTTAATATCATTAGCTTGACGTTGCTTTTTCTAAATTAATCAGGGTGGCTTGAAATAAGAGAAACACGATGACACATTTCTTTTGTCAAATCTTTGCCTCCATACTCGGTCTCTGCCTTTGGAATCCTCTCCAAAATATTCAGAACTCCAGTTGGAACTGGTTGTTCTAAGTGTGCCTTGGCATCAAAAACTCCACTAGGCCATGGGATTTGCAATTTAGCAATAGTTAAAGTGTCAGGTTTCATCTTGTTAGAAGAATTCAGATCAGCTTGCACTAACCTCTAAGAACTGGAAGAATCTTTTTCTTTTTCAGCAATCTTGGAGATAAGAGAACCTTTCTCTTTCTCATCAACAATCTTAGAAGTAAAAGAATCAATAATAATGGACAAAGAAGAATTCTTACCATTCAACCCTTTTTGAAATTTACCTTGCATGCAATTAACAGGGGCATGAAGATCTGATGTTGGGGCAAACTTATTAAAAACATTTATAGTCACTTGATGTCCATCCACCCTCAATATAAGCTCTCATCTAGGAACATCAATCAAAGCTCCTGATGTTGCTAGGAATGGTCTCCCTAGAATCAACGGAATATCAGTATCCTCATCTATATCTAGGACCACAAAGTCAACTGGGAAAATAAATTTATCAACCTTAACTAGCAAATCTTCCACAATATTGTACGGACGTTTGATTGATCGATCTGCTAATTGAAGAGAAACCATTGTAAGCTTAACTTTATCAATTCCAAGCACATGCAAGATTGACAATGACATCAAATTAATACTAGCGCCTAGGTCACATAAGGCCTTATCAACATTCAACTTTTCAATGGTGCAATGTGTAATACCCTAAATAGCATGTTAGACATGTTTATGTGTTCAAAAGGTAACATATGGCTTGTTTAGCATGTATGTTTAATTTTGTAACAATCTGAGTTAGTTTATGTACTTAGTTACAACCTGAACTGTGAAAAGTAGCTTAAAATGACTTAGATGATAGCATAAATGGATTAGGAGAGCGAAATAAATATGAATAATTTATTTCTAAGTCACAAATATGAAGAACAAGTTATAGTTCAGGTTTTTAGGGTAAACTAAGCTAGTTTGACATTTTTAGGCATACTGGTTGTCTAATTATAGCTAGTTTGACTAGTAGCAAATATGAAAGTATCAGATAATATTAAAAAAGCCTTTTTATATGAATCCCAGTATTTATTTTAAAGTTGTTGGAAGCTGTAAATCTAGATTTAGCTAAATCTGAGTGTTTTTAGCATATCAGGATTTTATCAGTTTTGGCTTAAGGGTCATATGAGTCTTTTAGACTATCTTTATAAATCTTTGTTCACGATTTTTTTTGCTTCAAAAGAAAGAAACAGAAAACATGAGAGAAGGGAGAAAGGAAGAGGAAAGAAAGACCAACCAAGAGGAAGATAGAAAGAGGAAAGTCAAGGGTAAAGCCAAGGCTTGAGAATCCAATCAAATTTGATTCATCAATATAGCTCTAAAGGTAGGAGTTTTTAAGTTTATTTTCACTTATCACCTTTTTCACCATTGATGCACTTTGGTGCTCAATAGGTCATTTTGTGTTCTTGAGGTGTTTGATGAGTTTTATTTGTATGATTGAATTTCTTTTATCATTTATGACTTGTTCATAGTATAAATTGAAGTTAGCAGCTTTGAATACCTCATTTCGATCTTAGATTCACAAAAGAGGGTTAAGTCACCCAATATGTGATTTTGGTGTTTTAATCCAAATCAAAATGTTTAAGTTTGTGATTGATGATTCCTATGTATTTAAGAGCTGATTAGGGTCTTAGAATCACTTAGAAACTAGTTTGAAATGGCCAAAATCCAAAAAAAGAACCAATGGAACAGTACCACGGTTCTACAGAAGCTCTTGTAGTGTTTCTAGTTGAGAAACACGACCTGTGTCCTAAAACACAAGGGGGGTCGTGTCCCTCTCTGCTAGTTGAAATTGTGAACAATGTTCACAGAGCAAGACAAGGAGGAGGTCGTGTAATCAGACACGGCCCGTGTCCAAAGACATGGGGGAGGCCGTATAATGAGACATGACTCATGTCTAAGGCCAGAATTTTCAGAAATCTTATTTTTGATGTTTTCAAGTTCTTGGCTATATGGAATCATTAGTATATGTTTCCTAAAGTATGTTAAGGTAAAAATAGGGATAGTTTTCAAGAAGAGAATTATACCTAGTATGTATAGGGAAAGATCGGTAGTGTTGATTTTATGAGTATCCTTTGACAGCATTCATGAAGGCCAAGAGAAATTGAAAATGTGTCTGATAGACTCAATGAAGGACGGATATAACCCTGATAAGTTGATAGTGCCAAGGCCAGAAGAGATAAGTAGGCGTCCATAAGGTTATTCGGAACCAGGATTTAGACCGAACTTTTTATATGTCAGGATATATATGTGATGTGAGGAGATACCTCTATTTGCTACAAAATAACACATGAAACAAGTAATTCCTAAGATTTACACTTTTGGTTATAAGTTAAACCAGATGTATGTTTGAGATGTATATTAACTTGGTTTATCTAAATGCAATAGTTAGACCTTGTAGATGATTTAAAAATATTTCATTAGTAGCTTTTGTGATTATGTTTATATATGTTATATATGATTAGTTTTGATTACTTATACTGAGAATATAGTTTCTCACCCCACTGTGTATCATGTAATTCCAGGTAAAACTACTTCCAATGATAAGAAGAAGAAAGAAGCTAAAGATTAGATTAGTTTATTTATTATGTTTCAAATTGTTGTACTTATTAGTATCCCTTTTGAAATGTATAGACTTATGTATTACTTCAAGTCTTTGCTAAGGCTAATGATGTATATGTACTTTGATGAATTATGGTATAAATATTGAATTTTCGTATTTCATATGGCTCTTTATAGTGTTTCCAATGAACATTATGGATGTAAGTATATGATTAGTATGTATGTAGTGACATTGTAATGCTAAGTATTTCTTTGTATGACGTATATACTAAGATATTGGTATTAGGATGTTACACAAAGGATGCTAAAACTTCTTGGATCCCTTAACTTCAGTGGTAGCTTCCTCTGGATGATGGCACTATACTCTTCAGTAAGTGCTACAGTCTCATATTTTTTCAACTTTCTCTTGTTATACAATAAGTCCTTCATGAATCTGGCATAGGAAAGCATATATTCAAGTACCTCAGCAAAAGAAATGTCAATTTGTAACTTCTTAAACACATCCAGGAACTTTAAGAATTGTCTTTCCTATTTCTCCTAAGTATCCTTCTTCAAATGCTAAGGAAATGGAAGTCTGGCATACAATGAAAGGTCAAAAGGTTTACTCAAAATTGAATCCTTCTTCTTTCTCCCTTCACTTTCGGTTATTCCTCTTTAGCTTTTTCCTTCTCTACCTCATATCTATCATTGTCAGCTTGCATTGAGACATTTTGAAGTGAGGCATCTTCAATGAAGATATCATATTTTCCTTTTTCAGCTCCTGAAGAACTAGGTGCTACTTTCACGTTTTCTTTCAACTACTTACCACTTCTCAAAGTAATTGCATAACATTGCTTCTTTGGATTTACCACAGTATCACTTAGAAGACTGCCTTGAGGTTTCTTTGTGAGATATCTAGCTATCTGTCCCACCTAATTTTCTAGACTTATGATGATTGTCTCTTGATTTTTAAAATTAGCCCTCGTCTCCTCCATAAAAGTGTTAGTACTAAGAGCAAGTTTCTCTATAATACTTTCAAGATTATATAACTTATCTTGTGGAGGTTGAGAATATGAAGATGACTAAGGTTGATGTAGTGGAGGTCGTGATGGTCTCAGCACATTCTAATTGCTCCATAAAAATTTTGGATGATTCCTCCACCCCAGATTGTATGTATTTGAATAGGGGTTACCTTGAGACCTTGTAGAATTACCTATGTAATTTACCTGCTCTTGAGGAATGACACCCATGTTGCTTGTATCACACTCACCATTAGCATGGTTGCCTCCATAGAAATCGCAAGTTAAGGCTTGGTGGTTCACTGAATTTACCTGTATGTTACCAAGTTGTTTGGTAAGGTTAGCTAACTGCTAGGAAAGACTTTTATTTTGAGCAAGTAAAGCATCAAGAGTGCCAAGCTCCATAACTCCCAGTTTGATTACTGCTCTTCCACTAGGCAACTGATATTCATTGATGGCCATAGTCTCAAACAATTCCTGAGCTTCATTAAGAGTCTTAGTATTCAAAGATCCATCTACAGATGCATCCACCATAAGTCTTGTGAAATGATTCAAACCATTATAGAAAATCTGCATCTGCTGCCAAACTTCGAAAGCATGATGAGGACACTTTCTAAGCAGTTCCTTAAATCTTTCCCATGCTTCATAGAGAGATTCTCCTTATTTTTGAGTACAGTAAGCAATCTCACTCCTTATCTTCACAAACATTGATAGAGGAAAATACCGAGTGAGGAACTTACTGACCAAATCATCCTAAGTGGAGATGTTTCCTTGAGGCTGGGCTTGTAATCAACTATTGGCTTTGTCTCTCAAAGAAAATGGAAAAATTCTTAATGTGATGGTATCATCACTAGCTCCATTATATTTGATTTTATCATAAAGTTGCAAGAAGTTAGTAATGTGTAAATTTGGATCTTCTGCTTGACCTCCCTAAAACTGATTCTATTGCACCAGCTGTAAAAGAGCTGGTTTAATCTCTATTGTTAGCCTGAATAGCAGAACGCACAATACTGGTAGAAATATTCTCAGTA
The DNA here is from genome assembly GCA_029884595.1 of Ormosia semicastrata. NCBI lineage: Eukaryota > Viridiplantae > Streptophyta > Magnoliopsida > Fabales > Fabaceae > Ormosia > Ormosia semicastrata. The sequence goes on from JAQQTO010000059.1 coordinate 73,065,859, forward strand.
GATGGAGTTACATAGTCAGTCATAGTGCGTCTTCTTTGTGCAGTAGCGTTCTCAGCTATATTTTCTTCTTCAATTCTTTTTCTTTCTCTGATTGGTTTTCTAATTACTTTTTCTGTTTTTGTTATCTCTGGATCAAAGAGTAATTCTTCTGACTCTAAAGAACCTTGCATAAACAAACAAACAAGCAAACCAGAGTGAAGTAAAGAAAAAAATAAAAAATGAAAATAAAAATAGAAATAAAAATGACTAATAAAAATAAATAAAGAAAATAAAGAACAAGAATGAATAAAAAGAAACAAATTTAAAAGAAAATTAAATAACAAAAAAAAATTAAAAATAGAAAAATAAGTGCCCAAATTAGTGTCATTTCAACTACTATTTAATATTAATAACAATAATCAAAGTTGTTGTGAAATCAGCAAGTGCACCGAATCGCAAAAGTAATAAAAAGTGAGTAAGAGTATCATCCAATGAGGATTAAGTTATTAATTACTAAATTCGCTGAATCGATACTATTTAAGCTATCGAAAAGAGAGTTGGTAAAAATAATAAAAAGAAAGAATAAACAAAAATAACAAAAGTCAAATTTAATTAATTGAGTTGAGTTGGAAAACAAATGATATAGAAATGTTAGGGATCAAATTTCACTTGAACTCTTTAAATACAAAATCAAATATTAGTTTAATCAAGTCCTATTCCAATAATTCATGGTCAATTTCTAAAATTAATCAATATTCAATCCCTTGGTATATTAATCCTCTTACACTATTTAGAATTAACTACTCCCTTAGTCTAATCCCAAATAGAAAGATATTATCAAGAATGAGAAATTAAAAAAAAAAGATCACATAACCCACAACGTCTATTCCTAGCGATTGCAGAAATTATGGTGTTTATCACAAGTTCCAGGTTCATGTAAACTTTTCCAAATTATACATAAACCCAAAAATCATTCCCAAATTGGCCAGATTTAGAAAAGCATTAAGAAAAAAGATAAACACATAAATCATGAAATAAAAACATTGATTAAACCCATAAAAGAATTTACATCATCCAAGAACAAGATCTAACATCACTCTAATAATGAAAAATTAGTTACACATGGAAGAAGAATGAAAAAGAGATAAGGATTTGACAAACTCCGTAGAAGATAAGTAGAAAGGATGAAAAAAATTTCTAATTTTCAAGTCTAATTGCGCCCACATCATTTTAGGATTTGTGTCATCGTTTCTCTCTTTGACAGCTGCTGAAGGGTGTCCAAGTGAGTAAGAGTGTGTTGTATTTGTGACGAGCGCCGAACTCAGTCAAAATTATAACCGAAGTTATTACTTAAGCTTGTAGCACAGTGACAACACCAGATCATCTCCACGAGGATTGTAGATGCAATTTAATCAAATCAAGTGAAAGTTAGCAAATGGGGGTTTGACAGTTTAAGAACTTAACAAAATTAAAGGAAGAAATAACAATTAAAGAGCAGTCAATTTAGAAACCTATCCAAGATTAGGTGGATTCAATCATAGACCCTTCATAGAACACTTGAAGCGCAATTGAATTGTCAATTTGGATCTAACTGAGATCTCTGCATCAAATCCAGAATTTATACTAGACGATCGTCTAGAATTCAATTAATAAGTGATAAACACAAATCTGTAATCACACTATTCATGAAGGTCTATGTTAATTTCAAGTACCAAATTCAATTAACTTAGGTACAAATCAGTAACCTAACCTTTTCAATTCTGTGATTAATTTAGATCAATCAGTTCTAAGTTTCATCACAAATCTCAATCTTCATTTATGTGATTAGTTTAGATCAATCAGTTCTAAGTTTCATCACAAATCTCAATCTTAAACTAAGATCAAATCAGATCAACATAAATAGAATCACCATTCATGCATTCAAGATCAAGAAGAAGAAAAAGAAGAAGAAGAAAAGAGGAATTCAATTACAAATTAAATACAATACATAACCAAGGTCTCAAGAATCCAAACCACAATCTCTTCAAGAGTTCTAAATTGACCGAAAGTAGCTTAGCCCTCCATTACCATGAAGGGGAGCATCAAAATATACAAAAGTTATGAGAAACTATGAAGAAACAAGAAGAAACTATGAGAGAAATGAAGGAGAATACAACTTGTTATTCATGATAACCAATGATGCCTTTTATAGAAGTCTAGGGTAACAAAAGGACAAAGGGGAGTGGGTGGATGAGTGGGTTGGTGGAGTAGAGTGGTTGAGTGGGTTGGTGGAGTGGAGTGGTTGAGTGGAGTGGTTGAGTGGAGTGGTTGAGTGGGTTGGTGGAGTGGAGTGGTTGAGGACGAAAATTTCTTGTTTGACTTGGAAGCCAAAAACGACTAACTATACTTCAGATTCATGAAAAGTACTCTTCGTGAAAGTTGTAGATCTTTGTCTTGGCTATAACATGCATATCTGGATCGTCCGATTTGGCTTCCTACAGCCCAAAATATGACCCAAATACCGCAGGTTACTCAAACCCAACTTTAGCACCTCTGTTCTGACTTGCAAGCTCAAACTGACCCATTAGACTTCATTTTTTCAAAAAGTGTTCTTCATAAAAGTTTTTTATTTGGATCTTAACTATCAACTATCCAAATTTCAGCCTATCTCCATTATTACAGCTTGCGATATGATTTTATGAGTGCACACCATTCGGATTCTAGTGACAGAACCCGTATTTTGAATTCCATGTAAACTTAGGTCCCTTAGACATATGTTTAGGACTTCAAGCTCTTCATCAAAGTTGTAGAGCTTCCTCTTAGTTTTCCTACAAGGTAAAATTCATGATCATCAGATATCAGGAACTCAAGTTATGGCCAAAATACAGAAATAGTGTCAAATCTCAATAATGCTGAAAATATTCAATTAGGACCAATTTGAGCTCAAACTCACAAAATCATACCAAACTCAATCAATTAAGAATATGAAGAGTGTAAATGACTAAACATAAGGGTTTTTTAATGAATAAAATATGTGATTATCAATTTGACAAACTTTTTCTTATTTATAACAAATCAACGCTGAAACCTACGCATTCAGCGCTTGAGCGCTCAGTTTCCAGCCCTTGAGCACTAGCTCACTAATTGGAATGCTCAAGCGGTAATGGCTTAGCGCTCAAGCGCTAGGCTTCTGAATGAATTTTCTTCTTCTTTTTACTCTTCAAATGCTCAGTCTTTTCCATATACAATTACCTAAAAAAAATACATAAAATATGTAATAAAAACACAATTAAAAAAATTAAAAATAACAAGACTTGAGAACAAAACTCAATAAAAAAGATTAAAAGAATATGAAAACTCAAGATTTTGAACCGTAAAAATACAAATTTTTGCAAGTTCATGAGCAAGGGGAATGAAGGGATTTCATGACCTCCAGTACCGGAGTTACGGGTATTACCGCTTTAGATGGCTTGCTTACTGATGTAGTTTATAAAAACAATAACATTATATTTCTGAGGTCCTTTTTTTTGTTCTTCTTTCCTCTATTTCCCTAAAATTTTCTTATGCATGCCATTGTTCTTGAGGTAAGCGTTTCTCTTTGTTGTCCATCCTCTACCCTCTTGACACCTGCAAGACTAATTAATTGATGAGGATGCATTGATTTCAGGTACTACTACCGCATTGATTTCACTTCTTTTAGTTACAATCATGTCATTCCCTAATTTTGATTTCATCTTGTCACTTCTCTCAGTTACTGTGTTGATTTCAGGTACCTCTATTTGATTTGATTTCAAGTTCCCCAATGTGTATTATTGCTGCATGGGTTTTGTGTCCATTTGTTGGTTTGTGGTTGCTTTGTTCCTTACTTTTACTCTGTTCTCTCTGTGCTCACTATTTTAGGTTGAGTTTTGATGTTATTGCTCTATGTGGGAGCCCTAATGGTGTTGGTTGTTTGCTGCTATAATGAGTTTTGGGCTTATTATAAAGAGGGTGAAATGGAGTGACATATAAGGAGGGAAACCTCATGTTTAACTTTATAATAATGTATCTGTAAAAACGTCATTAATGACGATAAGTAGTTGTATAGAGTATTAAGAAACCTGATACATATGTACGTGTATACAAATAATTATAGAAAATGGAGAGAACCTTTGTGAGCTAAACATGATAAAACCAATTTAAAACGTTTTATTTTATTTTATTTTTGATCATTTGTTTAGAGTATGAAGCTTTTATTTAATGGTAAAACTAACTCAAACATACAGACTAGGAGAACTTGGATAGATGTTTAGCCTTGATGTTCCCTAATTTTCTGGTTTTTAATATGTAAGAGTTAAGGGCTACTAGATGGAGCACTTCAAATGTTATGTTCTGTTCAAGATTAATTAAAGATTGAAAACTAGAATTCTAAATGATTGTGCCTGGGGCTGAATAAAAAATGGTGGTATAAAAAATGATGTTCCATAATTCTAAATTTGACTCTTGAAGGCAGTGTTGGAATTTAAATTTATAAGTGAAGTAACCAGACATGGGTTGTGACACTTCAAACATATACTTAGGCTGAGATCAGTCTGGAAAACTCTAGAAAATTTTACTCGCATTGCCAACACTCGCTTCTAAAGTGCTGATAATTATGATTTTTAACATATTAATATCCACACAATTACCTTATTAATGATGTCTAAATTGTAATTAAGTGATCTTAGCACTCATTTAGATAATTGGGTTGAATTGGGCTTTAAAACAAAATTTTTGGATTTTAATGCATATTGACATTAGTTCAGTATTTTCATCATAACTTGAGTTGTATATCTCTGATTTTTATGTTCTTTATATGCAAGGAAAGATGAGAAAAAGATTTACAAGTTTTGTGAAATGTCAAATTGGAAGATTCGGGTGTTTAAGTGGTCAAATATAGCCTTGAAGCTGGACTAGCGGTACTGTCACAAATTCTGGACACACCTTCACTATTTTGGGCATATCTCACTCATTTCAAGCCCAAATTAAGCATGTGAGCACTCCTTGGAAAGCTTACTTCAAAGGCTATCTGATGGACTTGATTTAAATTAAAGATTATGATAGAAATCCAAAAGATGCAAACGTGAAAAAAGTGGAAGAATCATTGGAAGGTGGGAGACACACTTTCATAATGAGAAAATAATTCATTGGAAGGTGGGAGACACACTTTGATAATGGAGGAATAATTAAGAAAAGTGGATGAACCACTTTTGACTCTTAGTGGATGATTAAGAGGAGAGCGATCAGATTTGTGATAAAATAATGGAAAGCTTCTACGTAGAAGAAGTGTGATTATTGTAGTTTTAGTTTTTGATTTTGAGACTTCTCTTCTTCTCTTCCTCTCCTCCTCTCTCTTTGTTATTTTCATTTTTTGTATAATTCTTGAAGGTTCTCCGATGGTGATGGCTATGGAGAACTAAACTTCTTTAATCAATCCAAGAGATTGACATTCTTGATGATTAATCTTGAGATCTTGTTTTAATTGCTATACATTCATCTATTAATCAAGTTTCTCTTTCTCTTCTTCTCTTGTTTAAATTCAGATTTAATGCTTAATTTGATTGAGATTTGCATATGTTAATTGCATAATTATCATGTGCTAAGAGATGAATTCAAAGGTTAAACAATGCATCAAAGGTGTTCGATGAAATATTTAGCTTGGTTGGATTTTGGTTTTTAAGTTGATTTGGGTTTGAATGAATGCTTAATTTTTCTAACCTCAATTAATTAAATTCTAGAAGCATTTCTAGTAAAATATCCATGGATCATTGAGAGGCTTCTTGATGTGATCTAAGATCAAGGATTTGGTTGATAGTTGAATGGATCTATAAAGATCAAGGATGGATTAAAATCAAGATTGGTTAATTCTCTTGGATTGGTTATTTTCCTAATTTTGTTTACTCATTTTAATTGCTCTTTGTTGTTTAATCTTGCAAAACTCTTTCCCCCCTGTTTATTAACCTCTTAATCTGACTTCATAATTAGAGTGATCTACGGGCTTAACCCGGTGTTACCTTATGTTGCAAGTAGTTTTGGTAAATCAGTTATAAATTGATTTAAATTTGGTAATCTCGATAGTTATCAAGTGCTAATACTTCACCTGCTGCTTTTTTACTCACTTCTGGTGTCACTTCTTGTATAGTGACTGTGATGGATTCTTGGTTATTAGCATATAGAGCTGATCGTGTTCCCTGCAGAAATTCTAATTTTAGCACTGAGCAAAAATAAAAACCAATAACAATCATTCTTAAGTAGAACATCAGGTTCAATAAGAAAATAAGCTTGATTTGTAGATCATACATGTAGCATACCAAACAAGTAGTCGCCACATGTGACACCAGGTTCGAGTACCCAATTATGACCAGGGGGTCTATCATGTAGCACCTCAATGAATGTCACAAAGAAATTGTGCACACCTTCCCTTAGTTGTTGAATATAGTTGTAAGGGGGAAGAAGTTTACTAGATATTAATCAAATCAATAAACTAAATCAAACTAACTTAAAAACTAGCATGAAAACTCACGTATGCTGATTTGTGCTTCCTTTATTTCCATAGACACTAATTCATTGATTAACCTGTGGAATCCAAAAGTCAGATTCAGATACATTATTAACTCATGAAGGATTAAAGCATTTAAATACTAAACATAGTTAACAAATGTAATAACATGTAGCATGAAAGTTCCACCATCCTAGGAAAACTAGAATCCCCTATCAATAATGTCAAGTCAAGTTGATGTCAGATGTGATACAAGTAGGCTCCATATGACAGTGCGACAATGTATACACAGTACCAAGACATAAACCATCAAGTAGAAACTACAGACTACAGAGTCCACTAGGCTACTTCATGATACATGCACAACTATAAAGTATAAACTGATTAAAACACATATAGAAATTCACCCAAAAAATATAGGAAAAAGTACATATATATTGTTATTTAGATTTGTTGCACATAAGAATAAGGCATACTCGATTACCGTCCAAGTCAAACTCCTTTCCTAGAGATTCCATGACAAGCTACTGCAAGTATGTACTAAATAATAACAAGTTGTCCTTTTATGGAAGGATAACCATATCATACAGAGAACAAAGGAGGAAAAGAAAACAATGAGCAATAGTGAAATAAAACATAAGACAAATGCTAATCATTAATAAATTATATAATTCTTACCTTGTACCCTTCACCATCTGTAGCCCAATACCAACATAAAGCTAGTAGAGCTGCAGAATTATTCCTTAACTACACAAAAGCATATATTAACCAGAGATCCTTTGGTTCATTTGCTTTGTGATAGGGGAGGGAAGTGATGCGTGAAATTCGCAAGTGTACGATTTCGTCATCAAGCAATAAAAAGATCGAATCCACAAGGACTGTGTCCATGAATACCAATTAATTAATTAATTCAATTAAATTAAACAAAAGGGAATATAATTATTGATTAAGAAAAACGTAATAACAAAACAATTAAATAATTAAAAATCAAAGTGTAAAATTTAGAATAAAAACAGCAAGTTATCAAGAAGGGGTTTTTCAGATTCAAGAAAGCTTCCAAGATTGGGATACCACAATGATACAAGATAAATCCTAATTGACAACCTTTTTATTAAATTTGAAATTCAATTGAAGGTGAATTACCCTAAATTAGTTAATGTTCTTTCTTAAGATACAAGATCCGTGCCCAATTAAACCAATTCCTACTCTCGTGGTAATTGAATTTAAATTGAACCCATTACGCTTTGTGGTAATTCATTGAATCCTCGAAAGGCTAAAACTACTATCATGATTTAGACCTTAAGTTCAATTCTTATGGTTCCAACACCTAGGTTCACCTCTTAGTATATCCCTAAATGCCTATGAGATGCAAATAAGTGGCCAGCAAATTCACATGAATAAAAGCAATAAGAATTGAATCAAAGAACATTCAAGATCAATAAAAGGGAAAACAACGTCAATTAATCATTATCAATGTATCAAAGGGCATTGCCCAATCCTAAAAAGAAAAGAAACTACTCAGACATAGAGAAGAAGGAATCAGAAAACATGTTCTTAAACATCCAAACCCATAATCCAAGAGAGAAGAGGGAAGAAAGATCAAGAACCCAAGCCTCCAATGTGCCTCCTTGAAAACCAAATTAGAACCCCTCAATTGTATTCAGAACATCTATTTATAACCTAGGGTTTTAATTGGCTAAAAAGCCCCCAAAAGAAAAAAAAATAAAAACTTAAAAATCGCACATGACCGCCATCCACGGCCGTGGATCATTCCACGGCCAGGTCGTGGATCATTCTGCCAAAAAGCTCATCCTGTGTCATTTGAGTTCCACGACCGTGGATGGTTCCATGCCAGGCCGTGGAACTCTCTGGAATTCTCTTTTCCTTCTTTAAGTTGCTGCTCGATCCATGGCCGTGGTTTGATCCACGGGCAGGCCGTGGATTCCTCTGGAATGGTCTTTTTGCACTTTTTTGATATCCATTAATCTCCAACTTCAATCATGCAAGCATTCCATTCAATCTAAGGCCAATTCAACATTATTCCTGCACAAGAACACTAAAAACACTGCAGTTATCTAAACTAAGGGAAAAACAAACCAAAAGAGAAACTAAAATGCCTAAAATGCTCAAGAATGCATACAAAACAAGAACAAAACATGATGTTGTTTCACACACATCAAATCCCCCCAAGCTTAAGACTTTGTTTATCCTTAAGCAAAAAAAATTAATGCCAAACCAAGAAGTGGGACCAAAAGACAATAAAGAATAAGGAACCCGAGAAAACAATATCCAAGCAATAGGCTAAAGCAAACAAAGAATCTGAGAGGTAATCAAAATCAAGTCCAATTACAGGCTAAGTTCTCAGAAATCATGCATCCTCACTGATTGAATTAAGTTCACTCCACTAACCACACTCAAAGTGTTTAAGGGTGAAAATCGTACGCTCAAAATCCTTCAAAGAAAATGCACTTCCATATGCTTGATAAGAAACCAAATTTCCACTAATAATCAGCATGCATGCAGGAATCAAAAGGTTTTATAAGGGTTGTAATGGGACCATGGGAATGATGTTAGGTAAGGTAGAGAAAGGAAAGTTTGCACAAATGACTCATCAAGATTTTCAATAAACATAAGAAATCTAATAGAATATAAATGGAGCAAAGGCAATTTTTCAATCTAAAACATAACTCCACATTTCAAAGAATTTTCTTCCTTACGTTTCCTTCTCCTCTTTCTCCTAGTTTTCAAGCTTTCATCTCATAATGTTTCTTTTATTTCCTTTTTCTTTTTTTTTTGAGAAAGAGGAAGCTCAAATACATATAATTCCCAAAACAACTTTCAAACAACTTTCAAGCCCAATTCGCTCCATTTAATATTCTAAATGATTACCAACAATGTTTCAGCATAGGTATCAAGAAAAACAATTATGCAATAAGCTCAAAATGGGAAACTAGAGGATGAAAGTGTAACAATTTCAGAAGGCCAGAAAAATACCTAAGATGCCTTAATCACATTCAAACATGGAACTAAAAATTTCGCCTCAAAATGGTTTCAAATCAAGTTTTAGAGTACAAGATCAATGAGGAATATCACTCAACACAAAGAATGGGAACAAAAATCATACAGTGCATAAGTCCCATATAAGCTCAAAACTCACATTTAGAGGTTTAAAAATTCAATAAGAAGCACAAATTCAGAGAACATATGCTAATTATCAACTATCAAAAGATCACCTCTACTATCAATTAAAACAATGCCTGTAGCCTATCACAAGAATCAACAATTGGGTTCCAAATCAATACCATCTCAAAATCCTAAAAAATGAGGGGAACAAGTTTAACCAAAAAGTTGAGAGATATGATGGTGTGAAAATGCAACATGAAAATACAATGCATAACAAGACATGAAAATGCATGAAACTAATGAAAATAAAAATATGTAAATACAAAAATACCCCCCAAGCTTAGAACTTACATTGTCCCCAATATAAAAATCTAAAACAAGAGAAGGGATAAAAGAAATGAACTCACTATGGTGGTGAGAAATCTTCTGGTGTTCAATCCATGGCCATGAAATTTTCCATGGGCTGGGTGTGAAACTTTCTGACTTCACTCTCCTTCTAATTTGAGCTTAAAAAATGGTTAAACCTAAACAAGATCCATGAGATAAAGATCAAACCAACAATCAAACACACAAAGTCAAAAGAAAAAAAATAAAAAGGAAAATAAAAAACAAAGAAGCTTGGGTTGCCTCCCAAGAAGCGCTTGTTTAAAGTCATTAGCTTGACTTTGGTCTGATTTCTGTGTTCAGGTGATGTCAATGGAGTAGTGCTCAGTCCCCACTCCTTCAAAGTGTTTCACTCTCTGGCCATTTATCATGAAAGGCTTATGGCCTTCTTTCTTCACCTCAAGCACACCGTAGGATAAAACTCGAACAATCTCATATGGTCCTAACCATTTCGACCATAACTTATTAGGACAGAAACGTAGAAGCGAGTTGTTAACAAGAACTTTATCCCCAAGTTTAAATTCATGCTTCTCGACACACTTGTCATTCTGCTTCTTAGGTCCTTTCTTGCAGGGCTTGGACTCCTCAAATTTTGTGGTTCCCTTGGGCAAAGTCTTTTCTAGCATAGCATCAGCCACTGATTCCTGTACACCTGAAAGCACAATACTATCCACAACATTAGTAGCATCTATGCGATTACATGAATTTAAGGAATTATAATTTTTTTCAGAATTAAAAACATCAAAAACTACTTCCTCATCATTCAATCACAAAGTCAATTTCCCTTCGTGGACATCAATGATCGCCCTTCCAGTAGCAAGGAATGGACGCCCAAGTATGATCGGTATTTTAGCATCAGCTTCCATGTCAAGCACAATAAAATCCACCGGCATGTAAAACTTACCAACCTTAATGGGAACATCCTCCAAGATGCCTATGAGGTACTTGACAAACCGATTCGCCAATTGAAGGGAGATAGTTGTGGGTTTTAGCTCACCTACCTCCAACTTCTTACATACAGAAAGGGGCATAAGACTAACACTAGCCCCCAAATCACACAGAGCTTTGTCAAAGTTAGTGTTGCCAATCAAACAGGGAATAGAGAAGCTACCTGGATCCTTTAACTTAGAAGGCAATTTATTTTGAATTAAGGCACTACACTCCTCAGTTAAAGCTACTATCTCATAGTCTTCTAGCTTCATCTTATTAGACAATATGTCATTAAGAAACTTAGCATACATAGGCATTTGTTTTAACGCCTCAGTGAAGGGTACATTAATGTACAATTTCTTAAGAACCTCTAAGAACTTCCCAAACTGCCTGTCTAACTTCGCCTTAGCCAATCTTTAAGGGAAGGGAACCAGGGGTTGGTATGGCTCAGGGAGTACATACTTAGCCACTTTCTCATTAGTTTCCTTCTCTTCTAAGGGTTGTGCCTTAGTCTCTTTTTCCTCATTCCCCTCAGCTTTGTCACTCTCCCCATTACCCTTAGGATCCTCTAACTTCTTTCCACTCCTCAAACTCACAGCTTTACAATGTTCATTGCCTGGGTTGACTTCAGGTTGACCAGGAAACTTACCTTGCTGCCTAAGAGAAGCGCTTGCTTATTGGGCAATCTGGGTTTCCAACATCTTATTATGAATAGCTAAATTATCAACCTTAACTGATAACTCTTTAATTGCCTCAGTTACAACTTACCCATAGTGCCTAAACTCCTCATTCTGCTTAGACTGACTCTCAACAAAATTCTCAAAAAGAGACTCAAGTCTAGATTTCTGTACCTGTGGGACTCCAAAAGAGGGTTTAGCATTACCTTGCCCAGCTTGGTACTGACTATTCTGGTAAGAGAAGTTAGGATGTGACCTCCAACCAGGGTTGTAAGTTTAAGAATATGGATCATTCCTCCCCTTTTGGTTAAAGTCATGAAAATTATGGCATGATTCTACTTGCTCCACCAGTGCACCATGTGAGGAACCCATTCCAACTTGGCATTCAGCACCTATAAGTCCCTGTGCGCCACAAATCTCACAAAAATTTGTTAGAGGCACCTATGGCATTAATATGAGCTTTCTCAAGCATGTCAAAACGTTTATTCAAAGAATCAAACTTTGACATAATTAAATCAACACCATCTACCTCAAACTTACCTCCCGAGAGCTTTCTCGGGTTGTGCCCTCTTTCATTAGCCCATTGGTGATGATTTAAAGCTACACTCTCAATTATCCCATAAGCTTCTGTGAGCCTTCTATTCATCAAAGCTCCACTAGCTGCAGAGTCAAGAGACACATTCAAAGAATATTCTAAACCATTGTAGAAGGTGTGGACAATCAACCATTTCTCTAACGCATAGTGTGGGCAGGCTTCCAGCAAAGCCTTATATCTATCCCAAGCTTCTGACAATGACTCGCCATCTTTCTGAACAAAGCTTATGATTTGGGTCCCTAGATGAGCAGTCTTGGAAGGTGGAAAGAATTTGTCCAAGAAGGCTTAATCCAATTGGTCCCAAGTAGTTATCGTCTCAGCCGGAACAGACTTCAACCAAGCTCTAGCTCGATCTCTCAAAGATAATGGAAACAGGCAGAGATGAATAGCATCAACAGAGGCACCTTCGATCTTGAGGGTCTCACAGAACTCCAAGAACATATCCACATGATCATTAGGATCCTCTGATGGCAATCCTCCAAACTGGTTCTGCCTTATCATAGACAGTAAGGCAGGAGGTATGGTGAACTGCCTAGCTTCAATGTCTGGCCGAGCAATTCCAGATCGCAAACCTCGAGCATTAGGGGCTGCATACTCTTTTAACGGTTTATTATCCTCAGCTGCTACCATGACAATTATTGGTTCAGATATTTCTCTTACTCTTTGCCTTTGTTGTCTTCTCCTTCTACGTAAAGTTCTTTCAATTTCAGGATCTGCTTCAATAAGAGTCCCAGAACATCTAGTACTTTGCATAAACAAGAGAAATTACCTGCAGAGAGTCAAAGAGAAATCAAGAACGTAAGAACCAAATAAAAGAAAAAGGTTTAAAATAATTAAAATAAAAATTAAACTGATATTCAACAAAAACACAGTCCCCGGCAACGGCGCCAAAAACTTGATGCGTGAAATCCGCAAGTGTACGGTTTCGTCGTCAAGTAATAAAAAGATCGAATCCACATGGACTGTATCTATGAATACCAATTAATTAATTAATTCAATTAAATTAAACAAAAGGGAATATAATTGTTGATTAAGAAGAACGTAATAACAAAGTAATTAAATAATTAAAAATCAAAGTGTAAAATTTAGAATAAAAATAGCAAGTTATCAAGAAGGGGTTTTTCAAATTCAAGAAAGCTTCCAAGATTGGGATACCACAATGATACAAGATAAATCCTAATTGACAACCCTTTTATTAAATCTGAAATTCAATTGATGGTGAATTAACCTAAATTAGTTAATGTTCTTTCTTAAGATACAAGATCCGTGCCCAATTAAACCAATTCCTACTCTCGTGGTAATTGAGTTTAAATTGAACCCATTACGCTTTGTGGTAATTCATTGAATCCTCGAAAGGATAAAACTACTCTCGTGATTTAGACCTTAAGTTCAATTCTTATGGTTCCAACACCTAGGTTCACCTCTCAGTATGTCCCTAAATGCCTATGAGATGCAAATAAGTGGCCAGTAAATTCACATGAATAAGAGCAATAAGAATTGAATCAAAGAACATTCAAGATCAATAAAAGGGAAAACAACGTCAATTAATCATTATCAATGTATCAAAGGGCATTGCCCAATCCTAGAAAGAAAAGAAACTACTCAGACATAGAGAAGAAGGAATCAGAAAACATGTTCTTAAACATCCAAACCCGTAATCTAAGAGAGAAGAGGGAAGAAAGATCAAGAACCTAAGCCTCCAATGTGCCTCCTTGAAAACCAAATTAGAACCCCTCAATTGTATTCAGAACATCTATTTATAACCTAGGGTTTTAATTGGCTAAAAAGCCCCCAAAAGAAAAAAAAATAAAAACTTAAAAACTGCTACGCACTGCGATCCACGGCCGTGGATCATTCCACGGCCAGGCCGTGGATCATTCTGCCAAAAAGCTCATCCTGTGTCATTTGAGTTCTATGACCGTGGATAGTTCTATGGCCAGGCCGTGGAACTCTCTGGAATTCTCTTTTCCTTCTTTAAGTTGCTGCTCGATCCATGACTGTGGTTTGATCCACGGGCAGGCCGTGGATCCCTCTGGAATGGTCTTTTCGCATCTTTTTGCTATCCATTAATCTCCAACTTCAATCATGCAAGCATTCTATTCAATCTAAGGCCAATTCAACATTATTCCTGCACAAGAACACCAAAAACACCGCAGTTATCCGAACTAAGGGAAAAACAAACCAAAAGAAAAACTAAAATGCCTAAAATGCTCAAGAATGCATACAAAACAAGAACAAAACATGATGTTGTTTCACACACATCAAGAAGCAAGGTTAAGTAGATAAAATGGTAAAGTAGAATAAAAAAATAAAAATGAAATGGTACTATACAATTGATTGCCATTTTACAATCAATCATGTTATGTCGGTTCTTAAGAAGGCAAGTGCTTTCTAAACAAATTGATCTTTTGCTTATAAAACAAGCCTTTTGTAGATGGATAAATAGAAATAGAAATGATGAGTCTCTAAGTATTAGAGTTTAGTTAGACTTCAGAAATAGAAATGCCTTTTGTTTTTACAAATTATTATTGAACTCACCATGTACATGTTAGGCCAAACAAACCAGGTTACCCATATGCTACGTGATTATTTCTTTCTTCTAGCTAGATAAATAGGTATATTGCAGAAATGTCGCTTGGAAGTGGGAATTATTTGTTTAAAAAAATGTAAATGTTAGGCTAAACAAACTAGGTTACCCATCTTGAGTTTTTCTGGCCTGCATAAGATTAAGAATGAATATGAGTTATATATGTAAAGTGATGATGAGTAACTGACTCTGAGAGCCAATTTGCTTCTTGAAAATGCCTTTCTTCATTACTTTCCATTCTTCCTAGTAGCTTTTTTTTTCTTTTTTATTCAAACCAGTTGTACTTGGTTCCTGCCTCACTCCCCTCTCCTTCTCTTTCTCCAAATGTGATGATGTCCCCTCATTTGGTTGTAATGATGTTATTGGGGGTATGGATCCAATACTTGTTAGCTGAAATAATATGGTCGTTAATAATGAAAAAAATGATTTTTTGTTATTGAAAATAATGTGGTCATTATATGAAAATATTGCATGCTCAACGTTCAACTATTATAACTTTTTTTATGTTTTGGCTATTACATGGAACTAGGTACAATGGAAAAGAAAAAAAACCTGAGGAAATAATACTTTATTTAAATAGCTTTTGCTTAGTGATGGATTTTTGAATTTAATAGCTTTTGCTTAGTTGATGGTCTCCTTTGGCATTAACAAATAATACTTTATTTATGCAAGGTCTTTATTTATGTATTTATTTATTTTTTCATGGCCTATCAATCTCTGTACATCCTTGCTTGTTGTGATTGGAAGGGGAAATTTGTGAAGTGAAGCTGCAAATTGACCCTTGGATATAAACATATATGCATGGAGACAGTCTCTGTGATTCTGTTTATTTATTTTTTGTGAAGTGAAGCTGCAAATTGACCTTTGCAAATTTATTTATTTTTCCATGGGCTATCAATCTCTGTGATTAAGATATTTGCAAATAGCATCATATCACTATAAAAAGACCTTGCATGCTAATGTTACTAGTGTTGATATTTAGCCATCTACGATTTATTCTTGTTGCTTTTTCTAGTGAGGGATTACTTGATGTGAGATTGTTTACTGTTGGGGGAGAGGGGAATTGGTGGTACTTGATGTTGATTTTGTGCTTACTGATTGGTGTGGGGTCCCTTCATGTGGTGCTTGGTGGGGGTGCATGTTGATTTTGTTAATGGTTGCTTGGTTTGATGCGTGTCTGTTAGTAATGCCTATGCATAGGTTTTAGAGTGTTCCTTACTTTGTTGATGGGCTGCATTATGCATTCTTGGTACCATTTACTTTAAGGCCATATTTTTAGCATGCATAAATTAATTTTATTTTTTTTGAGGGGGGAGGGGTGATATTTCCATTGTTCAGTGGCCTGCTCATGTTGCATTCCTATTTTAAGGGCTTTGCACATTGTTATTTGTACTCTCTAGTTTCGCATTTGACCCTTGTCCATGCTTGGGGTGTTTGGTTTTGGTTGCTCCTCCTTAGTATTATATCCTTTGTATGCTACTTTGTACTTTGTATTTAGAGTGGAAAATCTTTATCAAGGTGTGAGTATGAGTGTTTCTCAGTTGATTTGGTTGCGATGGTTTAGAAAACAAAAATTTTCTGCATAAGTTGAGATAAATTATAGTGTTGGGCTTTTACAAAGCCTGATCCTTTCAATTTCTTGAAATAATGTTGTGTTGTGCTTTTTTGATGTCTAACTGATAAGCCATGTGTTTGAATGATTTTATTTTTTTGATATATCTGAGTTGTTGAGATTTTTTGTCTTTTTAAAATTGAATCTATACATTACTAATCCTTAAGTTTAATTTAAATTTGTAGGACAATGCTGGTACTACATTTGGGGATGACAATAGAGATACTTAGTATATTTGATGTTCATGAAAAGAGCCTGATGAAGATAATTTTCTCGTATATTGTGAATTGTATATATCTTTATTTTGATTATATACATTGGATTATGGTGATAGTGACAATTCTAGTACTTTGGATTAATTGATTAATATTTTGATCAATGTGTTAAATATTAAAATTAGTTTATATTATTTCTTGAAATTTTATACTATATAAATGTATATATTCTAAAATTAAAATTTTATAAAAATAATATATAAAATAAATTGCATTAAAAATATTTAAAAATGAAGTTTTTTTTAATGTTTTACTAAATTTAATTAGAAAGCGTGTAATTAGATTAACAAATGGTATTTTTACAAAATAAAAAGACTAGTAGTCATTGTTGTTACCAAGTGGCTTCCAGACTCAAGAGGGGGTGAATTGAGTATAAAAACTTTTTCGCAAAACCTCTTTTAATTAAAACGAATATCAAAAGCTTAATAAATAAATGCACAGAAGGAATGAGAAGAAGAAAAGAAACAATAAAGAACAGCGTAAAATAAATGTGCAATAAAATAAATTGCATAAAAAAAAGAGATTAGGGAAAAGAGAAGCAAGCACAGTATTTATCCTGGTTCGACCACTAACCCACTTGTGGTCTACGTCCAAATCCTCGAAAGTCGAGATTTTTCACTAAGTATACAAGCTTCAATAGGTGCTTGCTACTAAGTTACAAAAATAGAGCACTTTTCACACACGGGGACACTATACCCTTGTGCTAAAGTCTCATCTGCAGGATACCTCACCCTTATACAAACCTTGAGGATACCTCACCTCGATACAAAATATCAGAAAATAGATGAAGAAAAACTCTCACTCGAGTAAGTAATACAAATTGAAGCACTATAGAGCTCTCTAACAATATCTCGAATTTTACCAAAAGAGCACAAAGAGAAAAAAGAGAAAATATGAAAAAGCAGATATTTTAGCAAGTCAAAAAATAAATTCAAGGATTGGTGTATTTGCAAGCGTGAGGGAGGTCTCTATTTATAGAGCCTCCGATCAGAGAAATTTTATTTGGGAAATTGATTACATAATTAATGCAAAAAACGTTGCGTATCAATTTCAAAATGAAGTTTCGAAAAACGTGGGATATTCGAATACATTACCGTGGTATTCGAATACCACGATATATATATATATATATATATAAAAGGTTTAAGCTTGGAGTATTCAAATGCCGTTATGAGGTATTCGAATACCTCTTATATCAGTATATAAAAAATAGAAGAAACCCACGTTATTCGAATACCAAACCAAAGTATTCAAATGCCTTTAGCTGAAAACACGTTTGTAAAAGCCTTTTAAAAGGGTGTATTCGAATGCCTCATATGGTATTCGAATACTTCTATAAAAATCACGTTGTATTCGAATGCCTCAAATGAGTATTCGAATACCTTATTAAAAACCATGTTTGGGGAGGCTTTTTCAGAAGATTGTATTCGAATGATTCTTAGGTTATTCGAATGCTTTTATCTGAAAACATGATAAACACCTTTAGAAAACAGTTAGGTGATTTCTAATTTTCACAAACTCTTTGATTAATTTAAGAACCTTAATTTGGTTTGTGAGAAAACATATTTTTAGATCTTTTGACTAAAACACACCGAGATATCCTATGAGAGCTCTACGTACAAAAAAGATCCTAAGTCCTAAAGCTAAGCTTGAACAACTTGGACTTGATCTTCTCATCATCTCATCATCTCCATATTTGTTATCATCAAAACTCATCATCAATGTTGCATAGTAATCACATTCTCCCCCTTTTTGATGATGACAAACTATCAGTGAGAAAAGTATTAGTTTAACAAGCATAATCATCTCCCCCTTGCTTTTGGAATCCAAGAGCCAGTGTTAATCCTGTCTTTTCTCAAAATTTTCTCCCCCTTTTGACATGATCAAAAAGGATATATTCAACTAATAAAGCATAGTGATATATATGAGATAATCAAAAAGCAATTGACAAGGAAAAAAAATACTCATTGCATTAAATGAAAGTGGCAAGCACACATACAAAAGTAATTAAAGGGCAACAATATAATAAATAGCTAAAAATGGAACATAAGCGACTGGTCCTAAGACTAAGCAAGCCCTAGAAGTAGGCATCAGGTGGTGGAGGAGGAGAGGCAGGGTCATTGCCAGACAGCAGGGCTCGAAGGGCAGCCTGTTCACACTCAACACCAGCGATTCTGTCAAACAGAATAGTGAAGGTGTTCTCCATGTAGTTTCTGTTATCCAACAGGGTAGCCAGAAGTTGCTCATTCGTGACAGGAGCGGGAGCATCAGCAGCAGGAGCAGTAGGGGCAGCAGGGTCGTTATCTTCAACATCAACTTCCACTGGGAACACCCATCCTTCATCAGTCTTGATCATCTTCATTTTGTTAAGAGTAAAGGAACCAAAGACGTGATGATAGGTTAGCGGGGTTGCACGCTCGGTTTCCAGAACGTGTGGATACTTGCCTAAGAAGGCAGTGATGATAACGCCGTAGGGAAGTTCACATCGCTCTTTACTTCTTGCCCTCATCATGTGCCTCATAATGAAGACGGGCCAGTTGATCTGATGGCCTTGCTTTAGAACCCATAGCATGAACACGTCGCCTTCACTCATGTAGGCGTAGTTCCCACCTCTAGGAGCGAGGATGTGGGCATAGGCATAGTGGAGGAGCCTGTCCTGGCTCTTCATCATGCCCCCTTTGACTCCTTTTTGAGTCGAAGGTAAAGCCAACCCAGGGCGAAGAACATCCTCAATAGCTTGGTTCTTGTCGAAGAGTTGGAGGAGAGAATCTTCGTCAGCAAAGTTGCCAGTGGACAGTAAGCCAAACATCTGAACCCATTCACCGGGTGTGACTACGATGTTTTGATCGCAGATACTGGAGTGCAATTCCTGACCTTCGATCTTCAGATTGCAGTAGAACATTTTGACGAGGTCGGGATACAACGGAGCAGAAGCGAAGTACGCCTTGGTGGCGTAGCCGGTTGAGAAAGTCGAAACCGCTCTCTCGTTCGAAGAACCCCAAGTCGAGATACTTAGGATGCACCAAGTTGCGCTCTCGAAAGTGTGTAACGAAGCACCCAAGCTGTTGCTCAATAGAGGAAAGCCTGCGAAGGTCCAACGGGTTGTTGCACGGAGCCGTCTTCGTACGAGGACGCTTAGAGCGAGAGGAGGATGAGGCCATGGAGGAGAGGAGAGGAGGAAGGGTAGAGACTGTGAGAGAGGGAGGTTATTGGAGGAGGGAAAACCAAAAGTTTTGAAAGTGGGGATAGAAGGGAGAAGAGTATTCGGATACGTGGGAAAAGGGGTATATAAAGGAGAGAGAGGGTATTCGAATAGGAGAGCTCAACAGGCGCAGCCTCCCAGACGAGGGGTATTCGAATACCACACCAGGTATTCGAATAAAACACCAGAAAAAGCTTGGCTGCCACACGAAGGTATTCGAATACTCCAGAGACTAACTGAAGGTATTCGAATATTCCAGAGACAGAGGAGCAGGCTAAGGGAGCAGGTATTCGAATGCTCATAATGGTATTCGAATACTTCTAAGAGAAACAGAGACAGGAGACGTCTGGGTATTCGAATAACCCTACATGTATACAAAATATTAAGTATTCGAATGCTCCAGAGAGTTTCGTGGGTGAGACATAAAAGTCTCTGGGTATTCGAATAACCCTTTAAGGTATTCGAATGCCATAAACATAAAAGCGTTGGTGTTCTCAAATAATGAAGGGTATTCGAATACTTCTATATGGTATTCGAATAACTAAGCAAGAAAAACACTTATAAAAGTCCAGAGAATGCAATTTTGACAGATAGACGCATACCTGTTGATGAAGTACCTGCAAAAAAAGATTTTGGAAAAACTCTGACGCTCAAGTCAGTAATTATTTAAGAAGGATTTAAACATAAATTTAAGCAAATAATAAGCATTTAAATGTTTGATTGATCAATTATGCCCAATTCTCCTCTTATATAATAAAATGCTTCTTTTGCTAGGGGTTTAGTGAAGATATCTGCAAGTTGCTTAGATGTTTCAACAAATTCAAGAATGCAATCCCCTTTTTGTACGTGGTCTTTGATAAAGTGGTGTCTTATCTCTATATGCTTTGTTCTAGAATGCAGTATAGGATTCTTAGAGATATTTATTGTACTAGTGTTATCACATCTTATTGGGACGTGATCAAGCTGAAGACCGTAGTCTAAGAGTTGTTGGTTCATCCAAAGGATTTGAGCGCAGTAACTCCCGGCTGCAATATATTCAGCCTCAGTGGTAGACAAAGCCACACTGTTTTGTTTCTTACTATGCCAAGAAACTAAAGAACTACCAAGCAAGTGGCATGTCCCACTAGTACTTTTCCTGTCCAATTTGCACCCGACAAAGTCGAGTCGAGAATAGCCTATCAGGCTACAAGAGGCACCCTTAGGATACCATAAGCCCATTTGTGAAGTGCCTACTAGGTATTTCATTATATGTTTGACAGCACTTAAGTGAGATTCCTTAGGGTTTGCTTGATATCTAGCACACATGTATACACTAAACATTATATCTGGCCTACTAGCAGTAAGATAAAGGAGAGAACCAATCATACCTCTATATTTCGTTATTTCTACTGATTTACCTCCTTCATCTTTGTCCAAGTAGCAAGACGTGCTCATCGGAGTGGCCATGTGTTTAGCGTTTTCCATTTCAAATCTTTTCAAACAATTCCTTGCGAGTATTTTGTTTGACTTATGAAAGTCCCTTCGTTTTTTTGTTTGATTTGAAGTCCAAGGAAGAAATTTAATTCTCCCATCATTGACATTTCAAATTCATTCTGAATTGACTTAGCAAATTCTTTGCAAAGGGATTCATTAGTAGCACTGAACATAATATCATCCACATATACTTGCATAAGAAGAATGTCATGCTTTTTATTTTTAAAAAAAAGAGTAGTATCAACTTTTCCTCTTGAAAAACCATTTTCTAAAAGAAACTTACTCAACCTTTCATACTAAGCTCTGGGAGCTTGCTTTAAACCATATAAAGCCTTTTTAAGTTTAAAAACATGGTTAGGCAGTTCATGATTTTCAAAATATAGAGGTTGTTCAACGTATACCTCCTCTTGAATAAAACCATTCAGAAAAGCACTCTTGACATCCATTTGATATAATTTGAAATCCATGATGCAAGCATAAGCAAGTAACATTCTAATAGCTTCTAATCTAGCTACAGGTGCATAGGTTTCTTCATAATCTATTCCTTCTTCTTGATTATGCCCTTTAGCAACCAATCTAGCTTTGTTTCTAGTTATTAACCCATTTTCATCAAGTTTGTTTCTAAAAACCCATTTAGTTCCAATTATAGGGTGATTATTAGGTCTAATAACTAATTCCCAAACTTGATTTCTTTCAAACTGATTTAATTCCTCATGCATAGCTAGGATCCAATGTTCATCATCAAAAGCTTCAATTAAATCCTTAGGTTCAATTTGAGAAACAAAAGTTAAGTGATTACAAGTATTTCTAAGGGAGTTACGAGTACTTGCACCTTTAGAAACATCACCGATAATTTGATCAAGGGAGTGATATTTTGAAGTTCGCCATTCTTTGGGAAGTTCCAAAGCTTGCGAATCCTCTTGTCTTAGTTCATCCTCTTTTTCCTTGATTTCCTTTTCTTTACTGTCCAAATGTGTTTCCGCCAAGATTTCTGCAACATCATCAACAACAAGATCCTTTCTCGATCCACTTAGATCAGTTTCATCAAATGCAACATGTATAGATTCTTCAATAGTCATAGTTCTTTTATTGTAAATGCGAAAAGCTTTACTATGATTTGAATAGCCAAGAAATATACCTTCATCAGACTTAGCATCAAACTTGCCTAAATTATCTTTTCCATTGTTTAAAACAAAACATTTGCAACTAAAAACATGCAGGTGTGAGACATTTGGCTTTCTTCCCTTATACAACTCATATGGGGTTTTCTTTAAAATAGGCCTTATAAGAGCCCGGTTCATTACATAACAAGCTGTACTTACAACGTCCGCCCAAAAGTATTTAGGAAGAGCAGTCTCATTAAGCATAGTTCTCGCCATTTCTTCTAAAGAACGATTTTTCCTTTCTACAACTCTGTTTTGTTGCGGAGTTCTAGGGGCAGAGAAATTATGATTAATGCCATGTTCATCACAGTAATTTTCAAAAATGTTGTTTTCAAATTCGCCACCGTGGTCACTTCTTATAGAAGAGATTTTAAAACCTTTTTCATTTTGAATAACTTTGGCAAGTCTTTTAAAAGCTAGAAATGCATCATTTTTATTTGCAAGAAATAAAGTCCATGTAAACCTAGAAAAATCATCCACAATCACTAAAGCATAGTAATTTCCACCAAAGCTCATAGTTCTAGAAGGTCTAAAAAGATCCATGTGCAAAAGTTGTAAAGGTCTAGAAGTTGAAACTATATTTTTTGCTTTAAAGGAGACCTTTATTTGTTTACCCTTTTGACATGCATCACACAACTTATCTTTTATAAAATTAAGCTTGGGTAGTCCAATTACTAGCTCTTTAGAGACCAACTTCTTTAAGTGATCCATGTGAATGTGTGCGATTCTCCTATGCCATAGCCATGAATCATTATTCTTACTTAAAAGGCATTTCGCATCATTTGAAGATATATCATCAAGACTAATCATATAGATGTTTATTCTATGACCAATGAATTTAACATGTTTGTCATTTTTATCTTCAATTATGCAACAGTTTGAATCAAATATAACTTTATTTATTTTATCACATAATTGGCTAATACTAAGTAAATTGTGTTTTAAACCCTCAACAAGCAGCACATTTTTAATAGAGGAGTTTGGGTTCTTACCGACTTTGCCGATTCCAAGAATTTTACCCTTGTTGTTATCGCCATAAGTGACGTGTCCATGATTCTTGGGAATAAGCATGGTGAATTTTGAGTCGTCCCCGGTCATGTGCTTGGAGCAGCCGCTATCAAGATACCAATTTGAACTCCTAGCTTTCAAGCACACCTACAACACAAGTTTAGTTTTTAACTTTTGGTACCCAAACTTTCTTGGGTCCTTGTGTGTCAGTTTTGGGTAAGGTACCCTTGGGAACCCAAATCATTTTTGTTCCAACTTTTGTACTTATATTTTTCCTTGCATTACATGTTGAAGCACTATGTCCTTTTCTTCCACAATAAAAACATTTTATAAAAGGACTACTTGAAACACTAGAATGCACAAAGAAATTTTTATAGAGTTTTTGTTGATTTTTCGGATTATAACCTATCCCGGTTTTTTGAAAAACCACTCTTTGTCTTCCTAATAAAATATTTAAATTATCTCTTCCAAAGGTAAATTTAGAAAAAGTGTTCTTTAGGTCTTCGTTTTCTTTTTCAAGTATATGACATGAAGAACAAGATGAGGAAGTAGAAGCAAGTGAAGAATTATTTGTGCATGCATCAATGATTCCTAAAGTCTCGTTTTCAATTTTTAATTCCTCTATTTCTTTGTTTAAAACAAGAATTTGATTTTCTAAAGAGGAAATTATTTTCTTAGATGAAGAGATAATTTTTGTGAGTTTTAAAGATTCCTCATGTAGTTCCTCAAAAGCATCTTGTAACTCATCGTAAGAGGGCAATAGAGTAGTATTAGAACTTACCTCATTTTTGCTTTCTTCTTCATCTCCTTTTGCCATGAGACACAGTTGAGCTTCTTCGCTATCTGAGCTATCAGTTGAGTCCATGTCGTTTTCATCCCACGCTATGTAGGCTTTTCTTCCTTTTCTTTCCTTGAAGGGCTTCTTTTTAAATTTCTCATTCTTCTTTTGATAAACGGGGCACTCCATTTTCATGTGACCAGGTTTGCCACATTCATAGCAAGTTGGAGTTGATGAGGCTCCTTCGCCTTTGAAGTGTGTCTTTTTAGGAGGGAAGGGAGGTCTTCTTTGCGTTCCTTTTTTCCTGAGAAATTTACTAAACTTTTTAACTAGTAAACTTAAATTTTCTTCACTTACCTCGATATTCTCTGAACTTTCTTCATCATCATTGTCGAATGTTGATGAAGTGGCTTTGAGCGCTATTCCCTTTTTCTTTTTATCGTTCTCTTCGCTTTGGCTTAGTCTGCTTAATTCCAATTCGTGCTCATGAAGTTTTCCAAAGAGGGTAGCTAAGGTCATTGTGGACAAATCCCTTGATTCGGATATTGCTGTTACTTGGGGTTGCCAAATCCTGCTAAGACACCTCAAAACTTTGTTAATCAAATCTTCGTTAGAAAAACTTTTGCCTAAAGATGTAAGATGATTAACTATGTGGGTGAACCTCTTTTGCATTTCCTGAATGCTTTCTCCTTGGTTCATTCTAAATAATTCATATTCACGAGTTAGAGAATTTATTCTCGACCTCTTAACTTCACTAGTACCCTCATGGGTAACTTGCAAAGTATCCCACATTTCTTTACTTGAGCTTTTACAATTTAAAATTCTAAAAAATTCATCATATCCCAAAGCATTAGTAATAATATTTTTGGCTTTTAAATTAAATTGAACTTTTCTTTTGTCTTCATCGGACCATTTATTTCATGGTGTTTCGGTCCTTACACCATCGATCTCATGTGTGGGTATATAAAAGCTACTTTTCGACAAAGACATCCCATACATCTAGATCAATAGCTTCGATGAAGATTTTCATTCTTTCCTTCCAATATGCATAACCATCCCCATTGAAAAAGGGTGGTTGGTTTATGGAAGATCCTTCTGAAAAACCATTTGAAGAAGCCATGTTCTCTTGTTTTGCTAAGCTCTTTATACAAAGTCTAGCTCTGATACCACTTGTTACCAAGTGGCTTCCAATACTCAAGAGGGGGTGAATTGAGTATAAAAACTTTTTTTCGCAAAACCTCTTTTAATTAAAATGAATATCAAAAGCTTAATAAATAAATGCATGAAGGAATGAGAAGAAGAAAAGAAACAATAAAAAACAAAGATAAAACAAATGTGCAATAAAATAAATTGCATAAAAAAAAGAGATTAGGGAAAAGAGAAGCAAGCACAGTATTTATCCTGGTTCGACCACTAACTCACTTGTGGTCTATGTCCAGTCCTTGAAAGCCGAGATTTTTCACTAAGTATACAAGCTTCAATAGGTGCTTGCTACCGTTACAAAAATAGAGCACTTTTCACACACAGAGACACTATACCCTTGTGCTAAAGTCTCAGTCTGCAGGGATACCTCACCCTTATACAAACCTTGAGGGATACCTCACCCTCGATACAAAATATCAGAAAATAGATGAAGAAAAACTCTCACTCAGAGTAAGTAATACAAATTGAAGCACTATAGAGCTCTCTAACAATATCTCAGAATTTTACCAAAAGAGCACGAGAGAGAGAAAAGAGAGAAAATATGCAAACAAGTATTTTAGCACATCAAAAAATAAATTCAAGGATTGGTGTATTTGCGGTAGTGAGGGAGGTCTCTATTTATAGAGCCTCGATCGAAATTTTCATTTGGGAAATTGATTACATAATTAATGCAAAAACGTTGCGTATCAATTTCAAAACAGTTTGAAAAACGTGGGATATTAGAATACATTCTTGTGGTATTTGAATACCATTTGATATGTATATATGATGTTCTTCTTTAAAAAAAAAATAAAAATATATATATATATATATAAAAAGGTTTAAGCTTGGAGTATTCGAATGCCAAGTTATGAGGTATTTGAATACCTCTTATATCAAGATATATAAAAACAGAAGAAACCCACGTTATTGAATACCAAACCAAAGTATTCGAATACCTTTATTTGAAAACACGTTTGTAAAAGCCTTTTAAAGGGTGTATTCGAATGCCTCATATGGTATTCGAATACCTCTATAAAAATCACGTTGTATTCGAATGCCTCAAATGAGTATTCGAATACCTTATTAAAAACCATGTTTGGGGAGACTTTTTCAGAAGATTGTATTCGAATGATTCTTAGGTTATTCGAATGCTTTTATCGAAAACATGATAAACACCTTTAGAAAACAGATTAGGTGATTTCTAATTTTCACAAACTCTTTGATTAATTTCAGAACCTTAATTTGGTTTGTGAGAAAACATGTTTTTAGATCTTTTGACTAAAACACTGAGATATCCTATGAGAGCTCTGTACAAAAAAGATCCTAAGTCCTAAAGCTAAGCTTGAACAACTTGGACTTGATCTTCTCATCATCTCATCATCTCCATATTTGTTATCATCAAAACTCATCATCAATGTTGCATGGTAATCACAATTGTAGGAGGTTAAAAAAACAAAAATAACAACATAAGGAACGCTTGTAAAAGTGATGCCTTAGGTGAAACATATAAAAATGACATAACGGGACATAATATAAGGGAAAGCTTAGCAAGCGTACCCATAAGGTTTGACATAAGGGGACGCTTGCATAGGGTTTGACATAAGGAGACGTTTTGCAAGTGTACCCATTAGGTTTGATATAAGGGAATGCTTTGCAAGCATACCCATAGAGTGAAGAAGAAAAACGTTGCCTTTTACTCTGAAAAAGGCGTAGCCTTAGATAATAGGCCACGCCTGAATAGGCCACCCTTCTAAAAGCGTTGCCTTAGAGCCAAAAAGTGTAGCCTTCATCAAAGGCTACACTTTAGTGTATTTTAGGGTAAACTTTTGAAGGGTTACCATAGGCCAATTTTGTTATAGTGGGCTGATAAGAGAGAAACTAATTTCTTGGGGTATGGTCAGACACCTAAACGGGGACTCCTCCCAACGATGTTATTTCCATACACATGAATCTAGGGATCGAACCCAAGACCACATGCTTAAGGGACCCAAGTCCATTCCACTCAGACCAACACACATTGGTTTTTTTTGTTTTCAATCATAAGAATACATAAACTTGATTCAAAATATCTTTTGAATAATTCTCATTTTTGCTACTACATGAGCATATTCAAGAGACATAAAAAGATTGATGATGTTCTCTATCATATTTCTTTGTTTCAAATTATACTAAGATTAAATGAATCTTTTTAGATTCAATCACGATTTAAAAGTGTAGTTATTCAGGAATTATACCATAAATTTTCATATAAAATATGACCATGAAAATCATTAGTTTTGTGCAATCATTCAGGGATGCTTGAATATTAATCTCTTTCATAATTTATCAAGAGTAACAAATTCAATATAAAACAAAATATGATAATTGTGTTAGTCAAACAAGATTGATAATAAAATTTATATAGATGAAATATAAAAATATTTCATACTAAGACTAACATAAATGAAACTATAAGAAAAAGAACACAATGAATTAGATTAATCCAAAGAAAATGATAAAAAAGACAAACTCTTTCAACAAAACCTTTAAGTTGTTCAAGTCATCACTCATATGATAGAGTCTCATGCTGATAATGTGTTGTAAATGGAATAAAGAAAAAACAAAGATAAATCAAGACAAAGGAAATATGAGCACTAAAAGTCTACTTCTTCAGGAATTAGTTATACCACAAAGTCTTATTCTTCTTATTCTTTCTTTATGGGAAAAACATGTCCTTATATAGGACTCCAAACATAAATAGGAAGAGGAGGCTACAATTATTCATAATATGTAGGGGTTATTACACCATTATTAAGAATAATAAAAGTTATAACTACAAATCATACTAATGACCCTTTATGATCTTTAATAACTAATGAATATAGTCATCCACAACATGCAAAATATGCATGTTTGATAGTAACAAAGAGTTATTCTAAACCTTGCTACAGTCGTTACTCATTATTAACAAAGTTTTTTTCTTTTTCTTTTTGTAATGGGGGAAATGAAAAACAAAAAAAGCAAGCTAACACCTAATAAAAGAAACATCTAGGAAGTCCCCTCGCAGAGAAGAACTCAACTCCGGAGGAGCAGCATACCAAATCTTGAGAAACTCAGCATTCTTGGCTCCACTTTTAGCTAAAATCAACACAGTTATTCCCTTCTTCGAGGGTGTGAACAAGATGAACATCTCAGCCCAAGGCAAGTGATGTGTGAAATCCGCAAGTGTACGGTTTCGTCGTCAAGTAATAAAAGATCGAATCCATAGGGATTGTGTCTATGAATACTAATTAATTAATTAATTAAATTAAATTAAACAAATGGGATAAAATTATTGATTGATAAGAATGCAGTAACCAAGCAATTAAATAAATAATTATTAAGGTGCAAAATTAAGAACAAAAATAATAATTTATCAAGAAATGTATTCAAATTCAAGAAAGCTTCCAAGACTGGGATAAGCACAATGATACAAGACAAATCCTAATTGACAACCCTTTTATTAAATCTAAAATTCAATTGAAGGTGAATTACCCTAAATTAGTTAATGTTCTTTCTCAAGATACAAGATCTGTGCCCAATTAAACCAATTCCTACTCTCTTGGTAATTAAATTTAAATTGAACCCATTACGCTTTGTGGTAATTCATTGAATCCTCGAAAGGCTAAAACTACTCTCGTGATTTAGACCTTAAGTTCAATTCTTATGATTCCAACACCTAGGTTCACCTCTCAGTACGTCCCTAAATGCCTATGAGATACAAATAAGTGGCCAGCAAATTCACATGAATAAGAGTAATAAGGATTGAATCAAAGAATATTCAAGATTAATAAAAGGGAAAACAAAGTCAATTAATCATTATCAAAGTATCAAAGGGCATTGCCCAATCCTAGAAACAAGAGAACTACTCAGACATGGAGAAAAAGAAACAAGAAATCGAATTTAAGAACACCCCAAACCCGTAACAATGGAAAAAGAAAGAAGAAAGAAGAAAGATGAAGATCAAGAGCCTCCAATGTGCCTCCTTCAAACCAAGTTAGAACCCCCAAATTGTATTCAGAATATTTATTTATAACCTAGGGTTTTGATTGGCTAAATAGCCCCCAAAAGAAATAAAAAATAAGACTTAAAAACTGCTGCGCACTGCGATCCACGGCCAGGCCGTGGATCATTCTGCCAACAAGCCCATCCTGAGTCATTTGAGTTCCACGACCGTGGATGGTTCAACGGCCAGGCCGTGGAACTCTCTGGAATCTCTCTTTTCCTCTTTCAAGTTGTTGCTCGATGCATGGCCGTGGTTTGATCCACAGGCAGGCCGTGGATCCCTCTAGAATGGTCTTTTTGCACCCTTTTGCTATCCATTAAGCTCCAACTTCAATCATGCAAGCATTCCATTCAATCCAAGGCCAATTCAACATTAATCCTGCACAAGAACACCAAAAACACCGCAGTTATCCGAACTAAGGAAAAAATAAACCAAAAGGGAAACTAAAATGTCTAAAATGCTCAAGAATGCATGCAAAACAAGAACAAAACATGATGTTGTTTCACACACATCAAATCCCCCCAAGCTTAAGACTTTGCTTGTCCTCAAGCAATAATTAAGGCCAAACCAAAAAGTGGGATCAAAAGACAATAATGAATGAGGAACCCGAGAAAATAATTATCCAAGCAATAGGCTAAGGCAATCCAAGAATCTGAGAGGTAATCAAAATCAAATCCAATTAGAGGCTAAGTTCTCAAAAATCATGCATCCTCATTGATTGAATTAAGTTCACTCCACTAACTGCACTCAAAGTGTTTAAGGGTGAAAACTATACGCTCAAAATCCTTCAAAGAAAATGCACTTCCATATGCTTGATAAGAAGCCAGATTTCCACTAATAATCAGCATGCATGCAAGAATTAAAAGGTCTTTCAAGGGTTGTAATGGGGCAATGGGAATGATGCTAAGTAAGGTAGAGAAAGGAAGGTATGCACAAAGGGTTAACAAAATTTTTAATAAGCACAAGAAATCCAATAGAATATCAATGGAGCGAAGACATTTTTCAAACAGGATCATAACTCCATATTTCCAAGTATTTTATTCCTTTTTTTTTTTTCTTTCCTCTCTTTCTCTTCTCTTTTTCAAGCTTTCATCTTATGATTTTCTTTTATTTGATCTTTTTTTTTTGAGAAAGAGAAGGATAAAAAATATATGATTCCCAACACATCTTTACACAACTTTCAAACCCAAATTTCTTCCATTTAATATTCCAAATGATTACTGACAATGTATCATCATAGGCATCAAGAAAAATAATTATACAATAAGTTCAAAATAGGCAACTAGTGGATGACAGTGTAATAGTTTCAGAAGGCCAGAAAAATACCTAAGATGCCTTAATCACATTCAAGTATGCAACCAAAATTTTTGCCTCAAAATGGTTTCAAATCAAGTTCTAGAGCACAAGATCAATGAGGAATATCACTCAACACAAAGAATGAGAGCATAATTCATATAGTGCATATATCTCATACAGGCTCAAAACTCACATTTAGAGGTTCGAAAATCAATGAGAAGCACAAATTCAGAGAACATATGCTAATTATCAACTATCAAAAGATTACTTCTACTATCAATTAAAACAATGCTTGTTGCCTACCACAAGAATCAACAAATTGGGTTCCAAATTAATACCATCTCAAAAATTCCAACAAGAGAGGGGTACAAGTTCAATCAAAAAGTCGAGAGATATGATGGTGTGAAAATGTAATATGAAAATGCAATGCAAAATAAGACATGAGAATGCATGAGACTCTAAATGAAAATACCAATTATCTAAAATGAAAATAAAAATATGAAAATACCCCCAAGCTTAGAACTTACATTATCCCCAATGTAAAAATCTAAAACAAGAGAAGGGATAAAAGAAAAGAACTCACTGCGGTGGTGGAAAATGATGTTGACTCAAATGCCAACTATGAATAGCCCGGACCATGCTCTTCATACTCTAAATCGTCCTCTCCAAGGCTTGCAGGTGGCCATCAGTAGCCTGACCTTGTTGACGAAGCTCCTCTAGTATGTGGCACTGCTGCGCCTGCTCAGCATGAAGTTCTTCCAGAGAAGCATAAATCCATGTGAGACCATCCTCCGAAGGACCTGTAAAAGAAGAAGAAGAAGGACGAGAGGTGTCTGCCCTTAGTGGAGGGCGAAGAGGGCATTGAACATCAATTGGTTCATCTGCTACACTCCCAGGGTTGCACCAATTTGCACGGTTGTGCACAGTGATAGTAGGAGGGTTAGGAAAGGGTAGGGGTTGAGCTCTATCGTTCAGGTGGAGGCAGTAAATTCCATCCTCTTTGACAATCATCTTAATTGCTAAACAAGACCCTAGATCAATCCTAGAGTTACCTCTAACTGCCTCCAGACCATCTAAATCATATTCAAAGAAATTGGCTATCGCTGTGGTAAGCCCACCAATAACAATAGTCCCCGATTGGGCCCTACCTACCCTAAGCAGATGCCTAGCAAGAAAAGATCCAGTGTCCATTTTGACATCATTAAGAATGGCCCATATAAAAGCAAGTTCATCAGCACAGACATTGCCATCACTATCCCCACGCCCAAATAAAGTATGAGCCATGATTCGGTGGAGATAACGAAGGTAAGGATTTGGCAGAAAAGATGCCTTACAATTGGAGGAATCATATGTACCTGTCCCACAAGAGACATCAGTCCAAAAAGAAATTACGAAAAAACCACTTGGGTGCCTCATTTCCCCCCAATAGGCAATCCAAAAATCTCATTAAATTCTTCCAAGTTTAAACAGTGCTCATTATTAAACAGCCGAAAAGTGATATGGCTGTCAGTGCAACCTTCCCCCTGAAGGATATGAGCCTCAACAGAACTAAGAAACTCCAATGTAAGCTCAGTGTAAGTGGGATAATTTAAATTCAAAAAATAAGTTCATCCTGCCCTATCAAGCATCCAATCAAAGTCATCTCGTAAGCCTAAGGTATCAAGAACAACATCATCCATATACCTAGTGCTAACTATCCTTCTATTCACCAGCACATTGTAACGATCTCTCTGCTCATTATTCCTAAAATTAAAACCATGAGGATTAGGGGGATTACCTCTTGGAGTAGCAGTGCTTCTTCCCCGTGTCCTTGAGCTTGAACCAGCTTCTCCCTGCTGACGCTTGTTCATCATCTTACTAATCCACACCAACACAACAAGCATAAAGCAAAAAGATGGAAGATGAACCAAATACTATTCACGTATTCACATTCAGCACTATTCACGTATTGGGGTAAATGCGCCAAAATTTGGGGTTTTCCAAATTGGAAGGATTGAGTGGTTGGGTAGAGGTGAGGAAGGTGAGAAATGGTAGAAAAATGGAAGAAAAGGGTGGTTTGTGGAGTAAAGGAGTAGTTTTGAAGGTTTGGGTATGGTAGGTTATGGTGGAGAAGGAAGAAGGAGAAGGAGGGAGAATGGAGGTGAAGGGTTGGCGTTGAGAGGGAGGAAGAAAATGGTTAATGCTTGGTTGTGAGGGAAATAAGGATTAATAGGGGTTTGGGAGGATGGGTATGGAGGTTGAGGGAGAGAAGAAGGAGAAGAAGCAAAGAGGAAATGAGGAAATGAAGAAAGGAAGGAGAGGTCGTGGTTTTTGAATCTGGGCAGCAGCGATCCACAGCCGTGGATAGTTCCACGACTAGGCCGTGGAAGCTGCTAACTTGCCCTTTTTTTTTTGACACGGCCATGGATTATCACGGCCAGCCATGGATCTCTGACTTTTACCTTCTCCTCTGGTTTGCATTCCATGGCCATGGAATTTTCCATGGGCTGGGTGTGGAACCTTCTGACTTCTCTCTTCTTCTAAATTTATCTTCAAAATGGTCAAACCTAGGCAAAATTCATAAGACAAACATCAAACCAATAATTTAACACACAAAATTAAAAGAAAAAGATGAAATAAAACAAAAAAATAAGAAAACTTGGGTTGCCTCCCAAGAAGCGCTTGTTTAAAGTCGTAAGCTCGACTCCTGTACTTTCATCCTTCTACAATTGGGTCACGGAGGGTGATGTTCATCCTCTTCTCAAGTTACTCCTTTGCTAGATAGTGCTTCAACCTCTGACCGTTAACCTTGAAAGTCCCTCACTCTTCATTCTAAACCTCCACAGCACCATAGGGAAACACTTTCTTCACCAAAAATGGCCTTGACCATCTTGACTTAAGCTTTCCAGGAAATAGTTTCAATCGAGAATTTAAAAGAAGCACCAGTTCTCCTTCACGAAACTCTCTATGAAGAATATGCTTGTCATGCCACCTCTTGGTTCATTCTTTGTATGACTTGGCAGTCTCATAAGCATCCAATCTCAGCTCATCAAGCTCATAAAGTTGAAGCTTTCTCTTTTCTCCAGCCACTTTTAAGTCAAAATTCAGAAGCTTAATAGCCCAAAAAGTTTTATGTTCAAGCTCAACGGGTAGATGGCAGGGCTTCCCATAAATCAGTTGAAACGGTATCATCCCAATAGGAGTCTTGTAAGCAGTGCGGTAAGCCCAAAGAGCATCATCAAGCTTCAAAGACTAATCCTTTCTTGAGCTAGACACAATTTTTTTTAGAATACTCTTTATCTCTCGATTAGATACCTCCACTTGGCTAGAAGTCTGAGGATAGTAAGGTGTAACAACCTTGTGAGTGACTCCATATTTCTTTAAGAGGTTCTTAAATTGTTTCTCTATGAAATATGAATCTCCATCACTTATCACAGCCCTAGGAACTCCAAACCTTGGAAATATGATCTTCTTGAATAGTTTGATCATGGTCTTTGCATCACTTGTTGGTGATGGAATGGCCTCCACCTACTTAGATATGTAATCAACAGCTACAAGAATGAATTTATTGTTGCAAGAGGATGGAAAAGGGCCCATGTAATCAACTCCCCAAACATCAAAGGTCTCAACCTCAAGAATAATATTCATTAGCATCTCATGCCTCTTGGAGATACTTCCAGTTCTCTGATATGGATCACATGATAACACAAAATTCTGAGCATCTCTAAAAATATGAGGCCAAAAGAAACCAGACTGAAGAACTTTGACTACCATCTTGGAGGCATTAGCATGTCCTCCATAGGATGCGGAATGACAACAGCTCAATATACTCGGAGCCTCTTCCTCGGAAACACACCTCCTAAAAATACCATCAGCACACCTCCGGTATATGTATGGGTCATCCCATACAAAATTTTTCAAATCTGAGAAGAATTTCTTCTTCTGCTGATAGTTAAGCTCAGGAGGTAGAACCTTGCTAACCAAGTAGTTTGCATAGTCAGCATACCAAGGAGCACTCTCTGCAAAAACTGCAAACAATTGCTCATCAGGGAAAGAATCATCAATAGGCAATTTGTTTTTCCCAATCACTGGTTGCTAAAGCCTGGATAAATGATCTGCCACTTGATTCTCCGTCCCTTTTCTATCAAGAATCTCCAAATCAAACTCTTGTAGGAGAAGAATCCAACTGATAAGTCGAGGCTTTGCTTCCTTGTTGCTCATAAGATACCTAAGTGCTGAATGGTCAGTGTACACAGTCACCTTTAAACCCACTAGATAAGACCTGAACTTCTCAAAAGCAAAGACTACCGCTAGCAACTCCTTCTCTGTGGTGGCATAGTTTGCTTGAGCTCCATCAAGCGTCTTGCTAGCATAGTAAATTGCATGCACTTTCTTGTCCTTTCTTTGCCTCAACATAGCTCCTACGACATAGTCACTGGCATCACATATGACCTCGAATGATAGATTCCAATCTGGTGTTTATAAATTGGGAGCAGTGATCAAAGCTTCTTTCAACCTGCAAAAGGCATTCAAACAATCACTATCAAAATTAAATGAAACATCTTTTACCAAGAGATTAGACAAAGGTTTAGCAATTTTAGAAACATCTCTGATGAATCTCCGGTAAAAACCGGCATGTCCCAAGAAACTTCGCACTCCCTTCACATTCACCGATGGAGGCAATTTCTCAATCACTTCAATTTTTGCCTTATCCACCTCAATTCCTTTTCCAGAAACCAAATGTCCAAGCACTATCCCCTCTTGTACCATAAAATGGCACTTCTCCCAATTCAAGACAATATTAACCTCCTCACATTTCTGTAAAATCTTAGACAAATTAAACAAATAATCATCAAAGTTAGTACCAAATACTGAAAAATCATCCATAAAAACTTCCATGATGCTTTCAATAAATTCAGAAAATATTGCAGTCAGGTATCTTTGGAAAGTAGCAGGGGCATTACATAAACCAAATGGCATTCTCCTATAAGCAAAAGTGCCATAAGGGCAAGTAAATGTAGTCTTTTCCTAGTCACTAGGATGGATAGGGATTTAGTGGAATCTCGAATATCCATCTAAGTAACAAAAGTATGTATGCCTAGCTAGCCTTTCAAGCATCTGATCAATGAAGGGAAGAGGGAAGTGATCTTTCCTAGTTGCACTATTCAACTTTCTATAATCAATGCACATCCTCCAACTTGTGACTATCCTAGTGGGAATCAATTGATTTTTCTCATTTTCAATTACAGTCATCCCCCCTTTATTAGGAACTATATGCACAAGACTAACCCATTCACTATCAGAAATTGGGTAAATTACCCTAGCATCAAGCAGCTTAATAACCTCTTTTTTAAGAACCTCTTTCATATTAGGATTCAACCTACGTTGATGCTTAACAGAGGGTTTATGGTCAGGTTCCATTAAAATTCTATGCATGCAAAAGGAAAGATTTATGCCTTTAATATCATCAAGAGTATATCCTATGACCTTTCTATGCATCCTAAGAGCCCTAAGCAATTTCTCAGTCTCTAACTCATTCAAGCTAGCACTAACAATGATAGGATAAGAAGAGTTGGGACTAAGAAACTCATACCTCAGAGTGGAAGGAAAAGTTTTAAGTTCTACCTTAGGAGCATTTTCCTTTTCCCAATCTTCAGACTTAGGTTTTGGCTCAAGCTTTTCCACTTTGGCTTTGTAAGGAGTAATTTTTGAGGTTGCCTCCAACAAGCGGGCATACTCTGCTACCTCTCCTCCAGAATCAATAAAGCCGCCACCAACCAAGCATCTCTCCAATGGATCTTCCAAATGAATATTGGTGGACTCTTCTTCCACCACCTGGTGCAATAAATCAATCCTGTAACAAGAGTCCTCAAAAGAAGGTTGTTTAATAGATTTAGAAATATCAAACTCAACCTTATTATCACCAACAGTTAAAGACAATTTTCTATTTTTAACATCAATTATAGCACCAGCTGTAGCTAAGAAAGGCCTACCAAGAATAATGGGGATTTGGGAATCCTCCTCCATTTCAAGCACAATGAAATCAGCAGGTATGAAAAACTTACCAACACAGATAGGAACATCCTCTAAGATGCCTACGGGATATTTGATAGACCGATCCGCCAATTGAAGTGAGATTGTTGTGGGTTTTAGCTCACCCACATCCAACTTCTTATACACAGAAAGGGGCATAAGACTAACACTAGCCCCCAAATCACAGAGAGCTTTATCAAAATTCGTGTTGCCAATCAAACAGGGAATAGAGAAGCTACCTGGATCTTTTAACTTAGGAGGCAATTTATTTTGAATTAAAGCACTATACTCCTTAGTTAAAGCTACTGTCTCATATTCTTCTAGCTTCCTTTTATTAGACAAGATGTCCTTAAGAAACTTAGCATAAGTAGGCATTTGTTTCAATGCCTCAGTGAATGGTACATTAATGTGCAATTTTGTAAGAACCTCTAAGAACTTCCCAAACTGCCTATCTAACTTCGCCTTAGCCAATCTTTGAGGGAAGGGAACTGGGTGTTGGTATGGTTCAGGGGGTACATACTTAGACACATTCTCAGTAGTTTCCTCTTCTTCTAAGGGTTGTGTCTTAGTCTCTTTATCCTCAATTCCCTTATCTTTTTCACTCTTCTTCTTACCCAAGGAATCCTCTAGTTTCTTTCCACTCCTCAAACTCACAGCTTTACAATGTTCATTGCCTGGGTTGACTTCAGGTTGACTAAGAAACTTATCTTGCTGCCTATGAGAAGTGCTTGCTTATTGGGTAATATGAGTTTCCAACATCTTATTATGAATAGCAAAATTGTCAACCTTAGCTGACAACTCTTTAATTGCCTCAGTCACAACTTACCCATGGTGCCTAAACTCCTCATTTTGCTTAGACTGACTATCAACAAAATTCTCAAGAAAAGACTCAAGTCTAGATTTTTGTACCTGTGGGATTCCAGAAGAGGGTTTAGCATTACCTTGCCCAGCTTGGTACTGACTATTCCGATAAGAGAAGTTATGATGTGACCTCCAACCGGGTTATAAGTTTGGGAATACGGATCATTCCTCCCCTTTTGGTTGAAGTCATGGAAATTATAGTATGATTCCACTTGCTCCACTGGTGCACCTTGTGAGGATCCAATTCCAACTTGGCATTTGACACCGATGTGTCCCTGTGCTCCACAAATCTCACAAAAATTGTTAGAAGCACTTATGGCATTTACATGAGCTTTTTCAAGCATGTCAAAATGTTTATTCAAAGAATCAAATTTTGATATGATTAAATCAACACCATATACCTCAAACTTACCTCCCGAGAGTTTTCTCGAGTTATGGCCTCTTTCATTAGTCCATTGGTGATGATTTGAAGCTACACTCTCAATTATCTCATAAGCTTCTGTGAGCCTTCTATTCATCAAAGCTCCACCAGCTGCGGAGTCAAGAGACACCTTCGACGAATATTCTAAACCATTGTAAGGTGTAGACGATCAACCATTTTTCTAACCCATGGTGTGGGCAGGCTTCCAGCAAAGCCTTATATCTATCCCAAGCTTCTGACAATGACTCTCCATCTTTCTGAACAAAGCTTGTGATTTGGGTCCTTAGATGAGCAGTCTTGGAAGGTGGAAAGAATTTATCCAAGAAGGCTTACTCCAATTGGTCCCAAGTAGTTATCGTCTCAGCAGGAACAAACTTCAACCAAGCTCTTGCTCGATCTCTCAAAGATAATGGAAACAGGCGGAGACGAATAGCATCAACAGAGGCACCTTCGATCTTGAGGGTCTCACAGAACTCTAAGAACATATCCACATGATCATTAGGATCCTCTGACGGTAATCCTCTAAACTGGTTTTGCCTTATCATAGAAAGAAAAGCATGAGGTATGGTGAAGTGCCTAGCTTCGATGTCTGGCCGAGGAATTCTAGATCGCAAACCTCGAGCATTAGGGGCTGTATACTCTTTTTGTGGTCTATTATCCTCAGCTTCAGCCATGACAAGTGTTAGTTCAGGTATTTCTCTTACCCTTTGCCTTTGTTGTCTTCTCCTTCTACTTAAAGTTCTTTCAATTTCAGGATCTGCTTCAATAAGAGTCCCAGAACATCTAGTACTTTGCATAAACAAGAGAAATTACCTGCAGAGAGTCAAAGAGAA
Organism: Ormosia semicastrata; assembly: GCA_029884595.1. NCBI lineage: Eukaryota > Viridiplantae > Streptophyta > Magnoliopsida > Fabales > Fabaceae > Ormosia > Ormosia semicastrata. Next base: position 73,104,773 of record JAQQTO010000059.1, read on the forward strand.
ATCAAGAATGTAAGAACCAGATAAAAAGAAAAAGGTTTAAAATAATTAAATTAAAAATCAAACTGATATTCAAGAAAAACACAATCCCCGGCAACGGCGCCAAAAACTTGAGGTGTGAAATCCGTAAGTGTACGATTTCATCGTCAAGTAATAAAAGATCGAATCCACAGGGACTGTGTCTATGAATACCAATTAATTAATTAATTTAATTAAATTAAACAAAGGGGATAAAATTATTGATTGATAAGAATGCAGTAACCAAGCAATTAAATAAATAATTATTAAGGTGCAAAATTAAGAACAAAAATAATAATTTATCAAGAAAGATATTCAAATTCAAGAAAGCTTCTAAGATTGGGATAACCATAATGGTACAAGATAAATCCTAATTGACAACCCTTTCATTAAATCTGAGATTCAATTGAAGTTGAATTACCCTAAGTTCTTTCTCAAGATACAAGATCTGTGCCCAATTAAACTAATTCCTACTCTCGTGGTAATTGAATTTAAATTGAATCAATTACGCTTTGTGGTAATTCATTGAATCTTCAAAAGACTAAAACTACTCTCATGATTTAGACCTTAAGTTCAATTCTTATGGTTCCAACACCTAGGTTCACCTCTCAATACGTCCCTAAATGCCTATGAGATGCAAATAAGTGGCTAGCAAATTCACATGAATAAGAGCAATAAGGATTGAATCAAAGAACATTCAAGATTAATAAAAGGGAAAACAAAGTCAATTAATCATTATCAAAGTATCAAAGGGCATTACCTAATCCTAGAAACAAGAGAACTACTCAGACATGGAGAAGAAGAAACAAGAAATCAAATTTAAGAACATCCCAAACCCGTAACAATGGAAGAAGAAAGAAGAAAGATGAAGATCAAGAGCCTCCAATGTGCCACCTTCAAACCAAGTTAGAACCCCCAAATTGTATTTAGAACATCTATTTATAACCTAGGGTTTTAATTAGCTAAAAGGCCCCTAAAAGAAATAAAAAATAAGACTTAAAAACTGCTGCGCACTACGATCCACGGCCGAGGATCATTCCACGACTAGGCCGTGGATCATTCTGCCAACAAGTCCATCCTAAGTCATTTGAGTTCCATGGCCGTGGATGGTTTCACGGCCAGGCCGTGGAACTCACTAGAATCTCTCTTTTCCTCCTTCAAGTTGTTGCTCGATCCATGGCTGTGGTTTGATCCACGGGCAGGCCGTGGATCCCTCTAGAATGGTCTTTTTGCACCTTTTTGCTATCCATTAAGCTCCAACTTCAATCATGCAAGTATTCCATTCAATCCAAGGCTATTTCAACATTAATCCTGCATAAGAACACAAAAAACACCGCAGTTATCCGAACTAAGGGAAAAACAAACCAAAAGAAAAATTAAAATGCCTAAAATGCTCAAGAATGCATACAAAACAAGAACAAAACATGATATTGTTTCACACACATCAGCAAGTAATTGATGAATCTTCTCTATGATGGCTAGAAATGGGCGATAAGGACAAGAAGTTCCGGAGATAAGCCTCAAAGCATTTAAGGAATCATACTCACAAATGAGATCCCTGAACCCTCATTCCCAAGCTACTTGTAGACCAACCTTAATGGCTTGGAGCTCTGCAATAGTGTTATTTTCATCACCTAGATAGTCAGAAAACCCAAAAAGCCAACTCCCATTAACATCATGCAAGAGCTCGCCAAAACCCACTATGCCAAGGTTGCCCAACGAACTCCCATCAACATTCAGCTTGACATACCTGCTAGGGAAAGGACTTCAATACACCAAACGAGGGCCGTGAGTAATAGCCTGGTTCTCATACACAAAGATTATAGTTTGATGCATGGAAGTAATGAAGGAATTTTATTTCAAACTAATTAACGACATGTCAAAATTCCTAAATCCATTTAACCCCAAATTATGACATGTATAAAATATAATATACAAGAGATCGGGTTATAGAATCACCTGAAAAAGATAAATATAAGTGCGACCATGCCCGATCTTTAAAGGAAAATCACGAACGGTGCGTGTGTGTAGAGGAGAGAAACTATCCTCATTCCCTATATGCCCAAAAAACCCTTGTGGCCTTAATGGAGCAACCACAATACATATAGGATGAGAATAGAAGCCTCTACTCGTGTTTATAATATGGGTTAACCTACCCATCATAAAAAACCCATACATAAGGCCCACAAACCCAAAACAATATTATCCATATGTGTTTAAGTGCTTATAAGAGCCCAATAACAAAATTGATCACAAATGAGCTAAACCAATAGATGTTCAACAACATTTAACATTCAATTAATCTGAGTTTTAGAAAACTGGTGACTATACTAGTCTACACATATTAAAAAATCTATTAATCTCCTACTTGGATATCATAGACACTTATTTTTAAACAAATAACTCTCCAGATTAACATGGCCACAAGAATGTCAACTATGAGCAAGCACTTCCAACTATCGGTCCAAAATGAAATTACAAGCATCTCAACAATGCAGAAAATCATACTCGATAGGAGTACTGATATCATACATGCAAGATACTTATAACCGAGTGACTTAACAAAATGTGGTATATGAGTCAAAGGGAAAATGCAACAAAATTATATGTCAAAAGTGTGATCAATATGAATTCCCTACAAAATGGCCCCAACATCTACTAAGGATGCTTACTGAGATTTAACAAAATATCTTAAAGAAAATATCTCAATATAACAAAATGAGACCGAGTACTAAAGTCTCCAACAATATGCTATATCATCACAAAAGCGTGCACAACAACAATATATGACAACAACAGTTTCAATGAGTCTCAAGACAATACAATAATTATAATTATAATGTCTATTCTCCCACTAATCCAATATATCAAAACAAAACAACAATAACAACTTCACTAGAGTCCAAAAACTTCCAAAATACTCTAATGGTAACATCATTATTAGTGAGACTATCAACTTTGTGGTAAAGTACTCAATGTGAGTTTGAAACTCACCATCTCTCTTCAACGACAAAAATGCCAAAATAGAGAGAAACACAATATTGCAGAGTTATCCAAAATGTGGTCATAACAATAGAAACAATATTAAGCTAATCTATATAAAATTTATCAACCACAGAGTCTCATAAAATTACTTCATTATTAATTATAAACTCTACATTCATAATTGAAGAGATTACAAGTGTCCATATGACACTTTACAACAAATCAACTCCTCTTTGTCATTGCAAACACAAAACCACAAGAATTTTCACAAATAAGGTGATCTATACTTCACAAAATCATAATGACCACTTAAAAGACTTGACAATATACGAGTGAGTTTAAAATCTCAAATGTCTTCCACATATTATGAGATCACTTGCAAGCTTTTAACAACTCACTCAAAACTCAAGTGTCACAATGACAAAAAAATAATAAACACATACACACTTGAGCACAACATTAGATTACCGCAGCGGAAGCACATGAGACTTATACTTAACCACTATTGAGGACATAACTAGAAGACAGTCTTCAACTCACACTATAGTAAACATTAATGTGTAATAAGAACACAAACATATTTCAAAATTTATAACAATATGTGCCTTGTGAGACAATCTATCAATATATTATGATTTAAAAGGTCTTTATGCCTTAGACACAAAATGACATCACTAAGATTTTTCACATGATAAAAAAAATTCAATATAGAATATTGTCTCCCATTTAACAATAATAACAATATTGGCCATCAATATATAACTAGCACAAAGCACATTAATAACAAATTTGCTCTCACTTACTTATGGCAACACTCATTGTTGTAAACAACATCAAAATCAATATTAAACAATAATATCTGATAGCTCATATTAAGTCAATTTAACTTGCACCTAGGCATTTAATTGCCTTTAATATTAGGCTTCATATATAGCAGACTTCATAAAATTTACAACAAGTATTTCGAAAGAACAACAGTTACAAAATCATTTTCTTCTTATAAGTAACGAAGAGCTTCAATTCATATTGATTGTCAGGTAATTTACAAAATCAAAATATAAATACATAAGAATTAAATATACACATTCTTTTACTTTAGTCTAAAAGAAAAAGAAATCTCCCAAAGTGAATGTTACAAATACAATAGGTTTAACTCAATGTATTCATAATAAATTTTGTATCATCGACAAAAGATGTTTATTATTATTATTTTAAAGTTGAACTAATCAACACAATAATTTAGGCTAAAAATAAATAAATAAATAAATCCTCACGGAATGATTAAACCATAATTGGAAGAACGTTTTGTTCACAACAATACTTGAATAATTTTAATCTCAAGATTTTTCTTGAGAAAATCAGCAAAACTAAAAAATTCCTTTGAGGATTTTGATATTTGAATAATCTAAAAGGAAATCTTCAAAGTTATCATTTTAAGATGCTAAGCGAAAATAATTATCACTATCATATCAACAAAATAATATTTCCCAAATTGCTACGACAATACTAATAACAAAATAAGTTCAACAGACTAGTGATTTAATAAAGCACAAACAATGGTACAAAATAGAAAAAATGTTTTTAGACCTTTACAAGTTAATTATGTTTTTAACATGTCTTATTAAGACTAAAGCATATAAACACAATATGACAATTATAGGGAGTTCACTATATTAGAAACATACTTTAGGAGACTTAACAATGTCCTCAATAGGTCCCAACAAGCAACAACAAAGCGATGACAAATACAAAAATTAGAGAAAATCATGCATTAAAATATTTATTATACTTAAGCAACCATAATTATATTGGTTTTTCCTTATTCAATTAGTTAGGCAATTAATTAAACTAGAGCCATTGCATCATTGTAATCCCGCCTAAGGGTCCTGGATTACAATATACAAGTCTCTCCTACTTGATAGAGTAAAATAGTTGAACTGATATTTTCATAATTTATGCACAAGCAATATATCAACACAAATGATTATGCCAAATAATGTCACACCGAAAGGTATGTCCATTACTTACACAACTCAACATTAATTGTAATCTATTTAACATTATTAATTTTTTTATTTGACAAAATTACATGTCTAAATAACAAAATTAGATTGCTACAGAATGCCCAATTATCTTATTCATCAAGTTTCATAAAACAATACAAATATTCAAGGTTGCTTAATTCAGCTCGATAAAACACTTAATAATGAGTAACATTATATATATGCCACAACAATTTGAGCTGCTATGTCATTATAATCTCGTCTAAGGGTCTCAGATTACAACGAACAAGCAAACTCCCACAAAACCATTAAATATCATGTCCCTAAAGCTAGTATTGAGAGGATCCTGAAAACTCTAAGGGCACAATCATTTAATGCATTCAACAAAACATCAAAAATCATATTAATGAAGACAAACCCATATTATTAACAATATAACACTTTGTCACAACTATATAAAATGTTCAAAACAATTATAAATATTCTAGATAGAACTCTTGGAGATAAGATCTCACAAGATTTACAGAGCATAATATTGGTTTTATAATATGTGAGCATGACCATAAAAAATTACAATAATCAATGACAAAATTGTTCATAGAGTTCCAAATTTTTCATGCCACATCGATCAAATAATTTCCACACTATCATACATAATTACATATTCAAAAATAGGCATGAAAAAGGAGAAGAAGACCTTAAGAACAAATTTTCCCACTTATGCAATTATACAATATGTCAATAACCATATAAGTTTTATAACTAACCTCAGATAGTGTGTTGTCCATCCTTGTGTGTAGAGTTAACAAAACTAGATGCTAATTTAATAGGATTCAAATTACCAGAACTTTATATAACTTTCACAAATGGCTCACAAAATAAACTTATGAGATATATAAAACTTAACTACAATAATGACTTAATATAAACTTGTCATTGCCTTAAATATTTCTCAATAATCAAAATTATTTTAAATAATAATCTCATAATGGCCACATTGAAAGTAATTTATTTAAAATTACAATGGCACAATATACAGTAAAATTAATCACATACAATTATACTTTAATTCTTGATAATATATATCAAAGCATTTTAATATTGTCAATGCACAATCGTCCAATACTAAAACAATTATATGCAGCACATGGTACATTATCATGGTCTTATAACGAAAAAATTATTTCAAGAATAACTCCCAATATTAGATTGCATAATTTACGGAGTTCAACTAATAAAATTAGTTTCAACAATTAAAGAGGAGCAAAATATGTATAAATAAATAAATTTTAATATGCCCAAGCTTATTTAAATAAGTCTTCCATAAAAAAAAATTTCTCAATAGCAATAAAAGGGCATACAATTAATATGAATTTCTTGGCATCAAAATAATATATTTATCGATATCAATGCTCCTTATCATACAAAATAAAATATCCAAAATTATCATTTTAATTATAATTCTCACTTGTCTATTATAAGTAGTGGAAATAATATCAATAATTACCAAGCATTATAGAAGATAATATTCAATAATAAAGTATTCATAGCTATATGAGAATTAATTACAAAATTTTATTCTATGATTTTATGAGACATCTCACCTTATCACGCGCTTAGGACATGAGGAGCTACTCATTTATTTATTTAGTTATTTTTTCATGATTTAAATAGTAAGTAAGAGCAAAATTATTCAAAACAACTCTAAATATACCAAATGAACTTTCAGATTTTAGTTTGCACAATAGTTTATAAAAGCGCAGCAATTTCAACATATATACAACATTGTACACTTAAAACGATCCCAAAAAAAAATTTGGTAATTATTTAAACAAACTCTCACTAATTTAAATTGTACAACAATCTAAAGAGTACAATAATTTAATATAGCATAAAACAACCCAAAAAAAAATTATTTGAGCACTCAAAAAATATCACATGTGAGAGTAACATGCTCAATTTTACACAAAACATTTTCAAAAGGCAAGTTCCGATACTATTTAATTTTATATGTATAATTCGGGTCTAAGAAAAAATAGTTGTGACCCATTTTTCTAACACTACGCAGCAATCATTCTCATGGAACTTTGAAGCCATTTAAGATTCACTAAAATTATCAAAATTAATTATTACGCACATGGAGCACATTCCAAAATCAGAATTGGGAATAATAATAATAATAATAATAATGGGAATAATAATAATAATAATAATAATGCCTAAAGAAAACCAAAATCATAAATGATATTCTTGTATGGTTGAAAAATTACACAAAAAATACACGTAAATTACACATTGAAAAATTGTCAAAACTTCAAACAACGGGAATCGAAATCAATTTTGGATTTTGATTAATTTTTCAAAAAATAAATGATGTTCTTGAATTGACTGAAATTCCTATTCTCAACAAGAAGTGATTTACAACCATAATTAGGATTAAATTGGCTCTTATACCAATTGAAGGAATTTTGTTCCAAACTAATTAACGACATGCCAAAATTTTTAAATTCATTTAATCCTAAATTATGACATGTATAAAATATAATATACAAAAGATCGGATTATAGAATCACCTGAAAATGACAAATATGAGCTCAGTCAAGCTCGATTTTTAAAGGAAAATCGCGAATGGTATGTGTGTGTAGATGAGAGAAATTATCTTCATTCCTTATATGCGTAAAAAACTCTTGTGACATTAATAGGATAACCACAATACATATAGGATGAGAATAGGAGTCTCTCCTTGTGTTTATAATATGAGTTAACTTATCCATTATAGAAAATTCATACACGAAGTTCGCAAACCCAAATAATATTATACACATGAGTTTAAGTACTTATAAGAGCCTAATAACAAAATTGATCACAAATGAATTAAATTAATAGATACTCAATAACATTTGACATTTAATTAATCTAAATTTTAGAAAGTTGGTAACTATGCTAATGAACACATTAAAAAAATCTATCAAGTAATACAGCGAATAACTTGATCAGGGGTAATAGTAGCCGACAGAGTTTCCGTATTCCTCGCACACTATACCTCCCATAAGGTTATCAGAAATGAGAGATTCTTACATAAATATCGATTTCGGCACTGCGTCAATCAAAATTTTATATTTTTATAGAGTTTTACAAAATACCAAAGATCCCGATACAGATCTAAGCACTCCAGTTTATGTTTCAGAATCTCTCTATCAGAAAGAGAGCACCATGAGTTGCAATAAAGGAAGTAACCCACCTCTTAGTATCAGAGCTGAAGAACCCGTGAGTGCCATGAAAACCTAATCTCCACCACACCCCCTAACTTTGTAACAGTCACGAAGGCAGTGGAGCAACGATTCAGTATGGGCATGACACCTCATGCAAACATCACTGGAGGCCATGTTACGAAGCATGCGGGTTTGGTTTGTGGGTAGATCATCATGCAATATGGAATAAACTAGGAACTTTATTTTCTCAGGGAATTTTAACTACCAAGCCTAGCTCCATGACCCAGACATCATGATGTTCTTGTGTTATGAAAGCAACCACTTATACACAAAAGCTGAGGAATAAGATCCATTATGTTGCGAGGTCCAAATATAGCAATCTTGTAGCGTTGATTGAGGATTCACCGGAATAGCATGGATACGGTCTTTAATTTGAGAAGGAATGTGAGTGTACAACCTGGACAGGTTCCACCCATTCTCATCCCAAAGATCTCGAACCTTAAGATTGATATCAGACACATGAACAAAGCTAACTTGATCACAGAGAAGGTCATCTTCCAATCAAGGGTCATATCACACCGAGACATTTCAGAACCAAGACGCAAACTCAAGCCAACCCGAATAAACTGAGTAGCACGAGTAGCACTTCACCAGAGGGAGGAGTAATTATGGGTAGGCCGAATTGAGAGGATATTGTCATGTTTGAGCTACTTATGGGAGAGAATCTGGACCCAAAGTTTATGTCTATCATGAATCAAGCTCCATGTTAACTTGCCCAAGAGAGAGACATTTGCCAAACGAGTATCCCTGACACCTAATCCATCATGATGCCTAGAGGATGTAACCGTATTCCAATTAACTAAATGCCAACCACGTTGACCAGTAGAACCATGCTAAAGAAAATCCCTGACAGTGGCATCTATGGAGTTGCAAACAGCCTAGGGAAGCCAGAATAATTACATGGTATAAGTGGGAATAGAAGTTAACACCGATTTAGCCAAGGCCAACCTCCATGCTCTTTTGAGTAAGTTAGACTTCCATGACGCTAGGCGGCTTTTAATTCTCTCCAGCAGGTGGTTAAAGTCTTCACGCTTAAGCCTCCCCTCCACCAAAGGGAACCCTAAGTATTTAGCAAGGTTGGAAGCAAACCTTAATCCCGAAATTCCAGTGATTTTATCTTTTTTTCCGTCTAGATACATTGCTAGAAGATATAGACTTGGACTTAGTAGTATTGACTGTTAGATCTGAAGCCAAACAAAACGTCTGGAAGATCTCAACAATCACTTTCACTTGAGAAATACGAGCTTTCGAAAAGAGTAGGACATCATCTGCGAACAACAAGTTCGATATAGCAGGACCCCATCTAGAGACCTGAACAGGTTGGCACATGCCTTCCTCAACTGCTTTTGAAGCTAAAATTGAAAACTTCTCCATACACAACACAAACAAGTATGGAGACATAGGATTGCCCTAGCGTAAGCCACGAGTGGGGCAAAAGGTAGGGAGCTTGCTGCCATTCCAAATCATAGAGAAGGAAAAGGAAGTAACACCGGACATGATCAAATTTATTATACGATCAGGGAAGCCAAACTCAGATAAAGTCCTCCTCAAGTAGACCCAATCCACTCTATCATAGGCATTCTCAAGGTTAATTTTAAAAGCCATAGAGCCCACTTTATTCTTAGACTTGTGCATGTGATGAAGAATCTCCTGAGCAATTAATGAATTATCTGTAGTCCCTCTACTAGGAATAAAGTTGTTTTGAAGCGGACTTATTAACTCATCAAGATAGGGTCAAAGTCTGTTTACAAACACTTTTCAAATGAGTTTATAAACCACGTTACACAGGTTTATAGGGCGAAAATCCTTAAAGCAAGTAGGATGATCAATCTTGGGAGCAAGAACAATGAGAGTGTAAAAAATGGAGGCATCAAAGAACCCAAACTGAAAAGTGTCGGATACAAGCTTCCACAAATCCTTTCCAACAATGTCCCAATAAGTCTTTAAGAAGAACGATTGTGTTTTGAAGTGGATTCACCTGAAGTAGGCAAGTGAATGGTATTTTCTTCCATGAGTAACAACAATCGAGTGTATTGAAGCAGGGGAGTGGGTACCTACAAAGGAACTCCGATGCTCAAGTTAGGTTGTGTACAAGTAAGGTAGTGTATATTGAGTAATTTACTAATACCTGATTAAGGCCACTTAACCTTGTATTTATAGAGCGTGTATAAAATTCTCATACAATTTACATTGAATGCAGGTATTTAAGATTAGTATCCTGTTAAGGATCACTTTCCTAATATCATTGGGATAATCCCTATAAGTTATGAACTCTTAACTTGAGAGCTACTTATCAATCTGAGTCAATTACGAGTCCTATAATATCGTAAATAGATGATTGACAGTTATGGATATTTAGTGATATACCCTTTGCACATATCTGATAATTTCGATATTATGGCCTAATCGTCGCTCAGTTTGCATGGCTCCGAGGTTCGAACTACTTTCAAGGCCTTAACTACGTTGTCCATGACGAAATCCGGTTATAAGTGTGCCGAGTTGATCCAACTAAACGAGATCCCGGATTACGGTTCAGAACAAATTGAAACACATCAGGACTTGGAGCTTTAAAGGAGTCCATGGAGTTAAGAGCAGCGGACACCTCCTCCATGGAAGCTGGTTTAAGGAGATTAGCCACCCCCTGATCACTAATTGTAGGAAAGCTAGCTTGGCCCATAGAGTCGTCCTGAGTCACCTCATTAGAACAGAACAGACTTTGGAAGAACATGAGAGCTTCTTGTTGAAATACTGTCTCCTCTATGCACCATATAGCATTGGGAAGAGAAAGACCCTCAATCTAGTTTCTCTTCCTGCGGATAATAGTTTGTGCATGAAAAAAAGAGGTATTCTTGTCACCAAATTTCACCCACTTCTCAGGAGATTTTTGGAACCAAAGATATTCATCCCGCTTTAACATATCATCATAGTCCCGCTTCAAATCCAACTTTAGATTAGCAAGGCGTGAGGAATCCACAGAGGTTAAGGTACGTTGTATGCCCCAAACTCTAGCTTCCAAATGTCTTTTACGATGCAGGATATCACCAAAGGTGTCAGAGTTAAATTTAATAGACCCCTCTCGAACCTTAGAGAGCCCTTCAGGGACATTATTATCACAACTCCGCCAAGCATCGAACAAAACTTTGTGGTAATCCGCATGAGTCGCCCAAGCTACCTGGAATTTGAAAGGATGAGGACCAACTCTTAGAGGAGGGTGACCACACTTCATAAGGACTGGATGATGATCTGAATGAAGCCTACACAGATTTTCGACAGAAGCTTCCGGGAACTGTTGGCTCCAGGAAGCAAATGCTAGAGCTCTATCAAGCCTTTAGAGACAATCCTGTTACCTTGAAGAGTTCTCCGCCAAGTAAAATTACAGTCGAAGTATCCTAAATCCAAAAGACCGCAATCATCAAGCATACTAGCAAAAGTAGAAGCACGAGAAAAGGAGAAGTTACCACCACGGGTCTCTGAAGGATGAAGAGCTTCGTTGAAGTCTCCTATGAGAAGCCAAGGAATAGAAACTTGTCTCTTAATGTTAACAAGGTGAGACCACAGCAGAGGACGCATACTGGGATTAGGACTAGCATATATTGCAGCGACACACCAATCCTGCCAACCTTTAGACACCTTAACAGTTGCCGCTTGCTAGAAAATGTCAATAGTATCATAAGAGAAGTTATCACCATTCACCAAGATCCATATCCCCCCTGAATAACCTTGTGCCTCTGAAATAACTATTGTTGGCTTGAAGCCCAAACGATCACAGAAATCTAATCAGAATTGAATTGGACATGAGTTTCTAACACAATAAAAATAGTGGGATTATGTTTCCTGACTAATTCCCGAACGTGTCTTTTCCCCACAGCGTAAGAGGCTCCCCTGATATTCTAGAAGAGAATAGAAAAAAGACTGTAGTTACTCATCATAACAACTTGGAAGAGGAGAAATAGAACCACTGGCACGTTAGGAGGAGGAGCCCATGGTCCCATTATCCACATTCATGTGCAAAGAAGCATCATTGACTATGACGCCAACTACACCATGTTCATTACTAACTAGGTCCACACCCATTTGATATTCCTTGAAAGCCTTGCTAAGATTAAATTCATAATTTTTTTTGTAATATATATATATATATTACATAAATAAATAAATATATTTTAATAATTATATATTATATTAATTTTTATATTTATTTAAAATTAAAAATATTAAAATAATTTATTTCATCTTCTTTTTTTTCTTTTTTTTTAATTTTTTCTTATAGCGAAGATGTAGAATGGATGGTCATGTGGATAATTGGCCTCATCCATAATTTGGAAGTGAGTGGATGAAACGGGCCTAATAGGCATGGCAGACTGGAAAGTGAAGGGAGGCCCATTTGAGAGCCCAGTGATAATGGAGTTATCCAAATAAACAGAGGAGGGTAGAGGCTGCTTAATGCCTATCCTTCCTTGCGGGTCCCTCTGCTTTACGAGATTTATTGGAGGTGGTCCCATTCCTATCAATGTTATGGGACAAATTGATGCTATTATTGATGGATGGGATATTTAAAACTTAAAGATAAATTTTTTAAAGATTAATTATAATCTTTGAAAATGAAATTTATGATTTAACATTTTGAATGTAAAAATCAAATAATATATTTTATTTTAGTAATTTTAATTATTTAATTAATTATATTTCAATTATAATCGAATAACAAAAAACTTTTATATAATAACTCTTAAAATTTTTATTAATAAAATATAAAAAATTATATAAATATTATATTTAATTTTATTAAAAATTAATAAATAACTACAAACATTTAAGGAACTTTAGGTGAGTTTTCTCGTTATTGATTAGCGTTGACAGTAATGGAAATGGAGAGTGGTATCTTTACGGGATCTCTTTTTCCAAACCTTGGGGTTGACCCCACCTTGTCCTACAACTTGATTTCCTCACCTGCTGGAGGTTGGGCACTATTTTTAGAGCTATTGCAATTCTTTGATTGGCTCCCATGATTCTCCGTATCTGTACTTAGCTGTTGAAAAGAGTTGCCATGTAACACGTTAAATGTAGATTTAGCCTTGAAAGACATTATCGTTATTTATTTAATTAAAATATATCTAATTTTATTTAATTTATTTATAAAATTATTTTATATATAAGTAACAAAATAATTTATATTTTTTTATTAATATATAATATAAATACAATATATATATATATAAACATTTCATAGCCAGAATTAGAGGTATCAAAACAGACCGGTCCGACTCATTTGGGTTGATCTATTCAAGGTTAGGCCATTTTTAAATCGACTTATTCGTGTCACGTAAGTTTTGGACGATAAGTTTTGAGTTGGTATTTTGTTAATTTAACCTAACTCATTTAGTCTTATGTAGTGTTAAAAAAGTGAACTGATCCGATTCATTCGGATTCAGCCCATTCGAGCCGTATAAGTTTCGAGTTGATATTTTGTTAACTCAATTCATCTATTTTATCAGATTATTTGAGTCGACCCATCAAACTTGACACATTTTGACACCCCTAACCACAATCCTTCCTTTTCTATTTCCTTTTTTTCGGCTAACAACCAATCAATCTCCATGCAACTGAATTGCCCCAGAATCTTGAATATTTGAATTCGAATTTAAGACGGTGGCCGGTAGGGGTGCACAACCCAACCCGCCAACCTGACCAACTCGACTCGACTCGACCCGACCACATATATTTGGGTTGGTTTGGGTAATCGGGTCGGTTCGGGTAAAATTTGACAAAACCTTTAAATATCGGTTCGGGTAACAAGTTGAGTGACCCAACCTGATGACCCGATGACCCAATAAAACGACGTCGTTTTGCTTATATTCAAATTTCTTTAAAATTTTTCTTACAACTCAATCCGGTGGCCCGACTAACCCGACTAACCCGAACAACCGGATTAACCAACCCGAACCAACCCGATTCTAATCGGGTTGGTTCAGTTCGGGTTGCTCAAATTTTTTTCCCTCTACCCGACCTGACCCAACCCGAACTCACATGATTGGTTTGGATTTTTTTCTCCCCAAACCCGACCCGACCCGACCTGTGATCACCCCTAGTGGCCGGAGGACTGCTAGGCACACTGTTCGCTGATAGAGATTTAAGGAAAAGAAACAAAAAATTATTTTATTTACTCAAATCGAGAATATAAATTACATGCTAAACTAAAACTAAATTAAATAATAAATCTAAATAAAATAATTCAAATTAGAATGCAAGAACAATTAAAGAATAATTTTAAGATATCGAATTCATCATTAATTATGCAAAGATAAATTTAATTTAAATGAAAATTAATCTTATTCTATAAAGTATCTAGGTTACAAGTTTTGATCACTACTAAAGATTATTAAAATTTAATTAATGACATAATTAATCTAAAATAACATGACCTAATTAAATTATGACATAAATTATTTAATATAATATGAACTATTTAATACTTAAATCACAAAACTAATGAATATTATTACACAACTCATACATAAGATTACAAGGATAGATATGTGATTAAAATATATTAATTTAAATTTATTAATTAACTACAAGATAATCAATAAAAATTAATTTGAATAATAATTAAAAATTAATAATTATTAACATTATCTAATTATAAAACAAATAAAAATGTCTCAAATAAATTTAAATCACCTAAAACAAAAGATTAAAATTTTATCTTAATTCTAAAAGATAGAATTAATTACTCATAATAAAAATATTAAACACAAAAAAAAATCCATAAAACCTACTCTATACTGCAATGTGTTGTGCATTCTTCTTTTTTTTTTTTCTCTGTTCTCTCGAGCCGCGTGCTCTTCAATGCGTAGTTGCTGTCTTTCTTTTTTTATTTGGAGTCCTTCAACGACGTGCATCAATTCTCTCAATTTCTTTCACGCTGTGTTGCTACAATTCTTTTCAATTTTGAAGTCTTCCTCTGTGACTGCCCTGGACGTCTCTTCCTTTCTCCTTTTATAACATTCTGTAGCCCTTTTTTCTAATTTCCAATTCAGGGACCATTTCAACTTTTGATTTTTATATATTTTTTTACAGCATGGGCCCCTTAGAATAGCGATTCAATAGATGTCATCAAATTTTTAATATAAAATAATTAAAATAGCTTCAAAGCATTTTAAATTAAAATATATTGTGACCATTATGTAATTTTCTTAGTTTAATTATTCTTTAAGTATATTTTTCCTTGATTAGTATCATAAAATAAACAAATTTAATAATTAATCTATTTAAAGAAATTAATTAACAAGTCACAAACTCACTAAAATTACTTCATTAAAATATAATAAAACTTAATTTTAATATTAAAAATACATATTGTTAAACTATTATCAATGGCCTGCCGGAACGTCGAAACCCCCTTCTACGCTTTCGGAGGTTCCCTTGAGGTCGTCACCTTAGTTTCTGATTCTGGTTTTTGTTGACAACTCCTAGCAATATGACCATAGCACCCACAACCAGAACATATCAAGTGCAATCCTTCATATTCTACTTGATGCCAATGCTCATTAAGCCAAACTTGATCGACCACAGGCTTGGTTAAATCCAGCTCCACGTACACTCTAGTGAAACGTCCATGATTAACCTTTAAAGTCTTAAGATCCACCCTTATGGGTTAGCCCACTGTAGAAGCCAAAGCCAGCAAAAAACTCTTATCATAATATGCCAAGTTGAGACTAGGGAACCTTACCCAAGCTAGAGTTCTATCAATGGTGGCAGTGGTCGCAACAAAATCCAAGGACCACATTTGAACGGAGAAGTAATGGTCAAAAATCATCCAAGGATTGCCACTTATCATTTTCCACCTGTCTTCCTCTAAATCAAATTTGGCCATAAAAAAGTTGTTCCCTACATCCATAATCTCAAAGCCCCTAGTGGGTTTCCACACAGCCTTTAGCTTCTCATTCATCAGTTTGTAACCAACATGCTTGCCTAGAAGCTTGATAATCAGTGCATCCTTCCAGGGAGCACAAAGTTCCTGAGCTACTTGATCAGAAACAGAGACCTTGGGGAGAAGTCTATTGACATCTTCATATTCCACCCTAACCAAATTTAAGGCTAGTAAATCAGCTTTCTCTCTCGTAGGAGGGGCTTCTTGTTCCCTGTAACTTTGTCCTTGAAGGAGACTTTCAACTTGTTCACGTCCTCCTGCCCTCCACTAGGGGTGGGCTTAAAATCCAAAAGAACCAAACCGTATTATAAACTGAACCAAACCCAAGCATTTAAAATCCATTTTAAGAAGAACCGGTTCTTAAACTGAACTAGTTTTAATATTCTAATAATTTGGTTAACTTTTCTTAAATCCAGTTCAATGAATTGGGAAAAACCAAACCACGTCCAAATTAAAATATTTGTTCCACAAAAACATTTCTCAATCTCAAATTCCCAATTTTACGTCTACGAGAACCGTAGACCTCTTTCTGCCATCTACGAAGAACCCTAGAACCGCACAATCCACTTCGGACCACAATCTGCTCCAGATCTAGATTACGCTCTTGTCATCCTTCATTGCTTATTCGCACTCGCATTTCTCTGCTCTGTTCATCTTGCACTTCGATTCGCACTTCGCTGTATCTTGCAGTGCACGAAAATTTTGCTACTTACAATGTCTCCATTGCAGTGTCTCGCCATTTCCATAGCAGCGCAAAGGTATCTAAATAAATTTATTTATTTATTTGTTTGATTTGGAAGGGTTCAGTGTTCAGTTGGGGATTTGGGGTTTGTTCAATCTGGGGTGCTATTTGCTAGCATGAGTATTTTTTATTGAATGATATTTGTGGATTTTTAGTTGCTGTTTGTGAGTGATTCTGAGAGGATGAGTTAAGTTTTCTGGTTAAAAATACTTAAATGACAGATGCATGTCTTAAAAACACTCATATAATTTTTGTTGTTCACACTTTTAAAGATTTTTAGTATAAACATTTGAAATTTTAAGCCCGTAAAAAATCGTGTAGACTTCTTTGCATGTTTAATGGTCAACATTAGATAATCAACCATTAATGGTCCAAGATTTAATTAAAGAGGTTACATATGACTAATTTTGGAACTAAAATTAAACAAGGTCTGCTAAGATATTACAAGGATGCAGTTGATATTACAAGAGATTACAAATTGAATTTATTTGTAAGTTTTACAATATGTTGTAGCTTATACTTTGACTTATGCTTATCTTGGACCCTGCTAGACATCAATATAGCTGCTCCACCCATTCTGAATAGGCAATTAGTTAGCAGGATGAATGAGACTTTACCTGTGTACAAATTTAGATTTAGGGTCTCTGTGCTTACTATTAGAGCCAGTGAATTCCTGTGAACTCTCAATAAGTCTTTAGCCAGACTCACTGATATAAGTCCAGCACTACATCCCATACCTGATAGTTGGAAGCTCATGATGGTGCTCCTCATTCTAAACTTGTTAACCACCATGGTACTAAGAGATGGTGTAGGATAGAACACCCCAATGTTAGTGATGAGTATGTGAATGGCTTTTGGTTTGATGTTGTTTTTCTGAAACAAGTCTATAATAGCTGAATACATGATTGTTTCAGCCTCCTCAAGGGCAAAGGGGAGAGCTTTTATTTTGGGTATGTGAGCATGAGATGGAGAAAAGGATGTTTCCTCACTGAATCCAAATTTTGCTATGATCTTGCATTGGAAAGCAACAACCTCTGGATCCATATTGTCTAAAACAATACTCTCTTTGAACATGGCTATAGGTACAAATTAGAACTGGGTGGACAGTAGCAGGTAAAGTCTATCAAATAAATGGGCAGTTTTATAGTAGCAGGTTGACCTTTTATATAGACTGAGATATAGGAGATCATTATGATAGGCAATTTTACATGAATAGAGAAAGAGAGTCTAGTGGGAAAAGAAGAGGGAGAAATGTGGATGGAGCCGACCATTCTATTAGTGCTTGCCTAAATAATGCCATTGTGCCCGGTAGCATCCTATTTTATTTTGTATGATGAAACATTATATTTGCTAGCTTGCCATATACATCCTATCACGCAAAGAGTTGTCCTTTTTTCCCCCCTCTAATTTTCCATCCATGTTAAAAATGACTTGGTACTCAATTTGTTTTTTGTTTTTCCCAAGCATAGGGTAGTTATTTTTCTTTGTGGTATTATCCCCCTTCTTCACCATTACTTTGAATCCATAGAAGCTGAGGTCATATATATATATGTGTGTGTGTGTGTGTGTGTGTGTGTGTGTGTGTGTGTAGACTATATTATTCTCATTGAAGTAATGTGCATTTACCCAACTACTTTAATATGGTGTTTTTGTCTTTTTTTTATCTTTTTATCTTTAAGGGTAAAACTATCACATATGGTTGAAGTTTTATTTTCTCATTCGAGTTAAAACTTGAGCAAAGCCTTAGTTTCCCATTTGAGATTCAAATTAATGAGCACGCGTACCTTTTCAAGGTACTGCTCATTATATTGAATCTTGAATTGTCCAAGTGGGATAGTTTGGTAAGAAACTTTTTCTTCACTTGGTTAATAGTTATTCTATTAATTTTATATCTTATACTTATTGAAATTTCGGTCTACTACATTTCCTTTTGTTCTCTGGGTGCATATTTAATCGCGGTAGATCTTACCGCGTTCAAGTCATGCACTTGGAGACTAATAGGAAATGCTGCCGAAATTTCATCAAGTATAAAATATGATATTTAAGGAATAACTATTAATCAAGTATTGAAAAAGTTTCTTATCGAATATGATAGAGTCATACCATGTTAAGAAAAGATCGAGATTTCAGAAATAATTGATGTTGAGGTTAATAATTGATATCTTAGTTTACATACAAATGTCATCAATAGGTGATCATAATGACTTTTCGGTCTCAGAGACAGCAAAGCATCTGCTTTCTACTGCACTAGCGGTCTCTGACATTCCTAGTGTGTTACTACCTCGCATTGATGGGCGTACAAACTAGTCTGAGGCTTGGAAACATTTTTCTGCAGAATCCGGTTCAGATAAGAGAGATAGATGCAACTATTGTATACCTTGATCAAGTATGATAACGGAACAAGTGCTATGCGTTCTCATTTGAAGAGATGCAAGGATAATATAGATAAAGACAGAAATAAAAGGCAGAAATTAGTTCCATCCTCAACGGGGACTTCAACAGGGACTGTAGAAAGGCATGTTGTTTCTTCTCCTTCATATGCCAAATTTGACCAAGAGACATGTCGGAATGAACTTGTGAAGATGTTTGTGGCAACTGAGCTCCCTTTTTGATTTGTGGAGAATGAGGCTTTTCAGAAGTACTCAAATGTGTTGCAACCAATATTCAGTGTCCTCTCACGCACTACATTAACGTGTGACATTTTCACGCTATGGGATACAGAAAGAACGAATTTGAAGAAGTTTCTTTCGAAACATTATCGAAAAGTCTGCCTCATTACTGACTCATGGACTTTATGTCAAAATATGAGTTATATGTGTTTGGCTGCCCATTTCATTGATAACAATTATGGGCTTCATAAGAAGATTCTGAATTTTTGCCAAGTCACAAATCGTTCAGGAAATGTTATGGCCAAGACTATTGAGATGCACTTGAGTTATTGGGAGTTGAATCACATTTTTAGTTTGACAGTTGATAATGCTTTGTCAAATGATGTCAGGATTCAACACCTAACAAAGAGGCTAGCATCTTGGAATAACTTAGTTCTGAAGTGATATTACATTCATATGCGTTGTTGTGCGCATATTTTGAATTTGATTGTGAAAGTGGGGTTGAAAGAGATTGATAATTCTGTTTTGAGAATCCGTGATGCAGTGAAGTACATAAGATCTTCTCCTTCTAGTTTAAATAAATTAAAGGCATGTGTTGAGCAGCAGAAGATTGAATATAAGGGTCTAGTTTGCTTAGATGTTGAAACTAGGTTAAATTCGACCTATCTTATATTGAAGGCAGCTTTGAAGCATCGAAATACATTTGAGGAGCTTGAAATGCTAGACAATAAATATGTTGATGAGTTAGAAAAAGGGGAAAAGGTGTGCCTACATATGAAGATTGGAATTATGCTTGCTTAATTTAAAGAGTTATACCCCCCCTTTTTAATTTGATAATTTGTTTACATTTTTTGTTTCAGAGGAACTTTGTTGAGAGTATGGCTGGATATTTATAGTTAGGAACATTGTTTACGTTTTCACTAAACTTTGTTTCAGGTGAAAAGTTTGAGTACCAAGCCGAGGTGGGTCTTTTTTGCACTTCATTTGGAATGAAAGACTTACTTGATAAAGGGTCTCTGAAAAATCAAGTCTAGATACATTTATTATTTGAAGCAAACCATTTTCTTTTTTGGGGTAATCTCTTGTTGAGTTATAGTGAAGGAAGTGAATTCCATTTTTGCAGGTGAGTCGGTTGTTGGATTTGATTGTTCACAGTTTGTATAGCCACAAGGAAGTTTTCCTTTGAGAACTTGTTAGGTAATTGCAATTTACAAGTTCATTCTATGCTCTAACTGAGTTTTTGTGATTTGAAAAATGTTACATACAGGTTAGTTGCTCTTGATAGAATGATTTACTATTACTACTCTAACTTTGCGGTTTAGAACTTGATATGAGTGGCTTATATTGGGAAAAAAGTTGCACTAGTTTGAAGTTAACAATAATGCATTTCTGGATAGATTTACCTCAATAAATTGAAGATATCTTTATTAGTTTGATGCATCACCGTAAATTTGATAGTGCTCTCATAATTGAATTTCTGTGATATTTTGACCCTTTGGAGCTACTCCTTTTCTGTAAAAGTGTAATTATTCTAAGATGACATATTTTACACTTTGACCTTTCGTGATTTTCTATTGAAATGAAAATTGTTGGAATATGCATTTAAATCACTTACTTTCACCATGAGATGACGTTGAATCTTGAACATCCAAAGATCAATGCAGAAACAAATGTTCACAATGCAATCACTGAAGTAGTTGCAATTGTAACACCCTTACGGGGATGTCACATTTTTAATGTAATAAAATAAAATCTTACCCAAGTTGTAAAACATTTGGTACATAAATAATGAGTTATAAAATTTGTCCTTTTTATACTTGATAACGTTAAATAAAATAACACGAAACACAAAATAAGATAAAACATAATCACACACCATAATATACATATGATTTTTGTCTTAAGTATACAAATAATTTACAACTACAAATATTTAACAAAAATAGTAAAGAGACAACATAATACTAAAACATAACATGCTCAAGTGCACCTCAAAGATTCCTAACCCTCCGATGGATCACTCTCAGAGAGATCATCGAATGACAGAAATCCTGGAGGTCTCACAGCTCTACAGACATGAGTCCATGCTGTCGACTCACTACTAAGCTCACTAGGCGCATGGAAAATCTCTTCCCAATAACGTCTAAGAGTCAAAGGCAACTCAAGATGTAAATACAAAGTAATAGTAAATATAATCTCCCCATCAAACTCTCTACTCAATGACACAGTCAGACGTCCCACATAAACTACTGATCCTTTATCCTCACGCATTCGCCAGGCTTCCGAGCCTCCATGAAAATCTAGTCTCACAAAATCGAAGAATCCTGACAACGCCATGATCACAGGGTTAATCTAGATGGTAGTGGTGATCTAACGGCTCACCGCCCTCGCACTGCTCACTCGGCTGGCGCTCGTCCGGATACTGAATATCAAGAGGCTGTTCCTCTTCCTCTTCCTCAAACTCTTTATGGAAATATAATAATAATATAGAGAAATACATATAGAGAGGTGAGATAATCTACATCATTACCAGCATGGCAATAAAGAAAACGACAATACAAACAAATATCACAATAATTACAATCCATCATATCATGTACAGTACCTCAAATTAACACATCATACATGTTATCATAGATTATAGTAAAACATTAAAATGCAGATCATGGATGCTAATAAATACTGACTCGTTCCTACTCCATGGAGCTAAACACAGATATTAGAGAGAATGATCCGAAAAGAACTATCAGTACCCCATGCTGCCCAACCAAACTATTACACTATCCAACGTCATGTCTATAGTCCATAGTCCAAAACATCGTGTACTAGTACACAGTCCAAAACATCGTGCACTACAGATATTGTACTAAATAGTCTCCTCAAGATCTTGATTAAGAATAGCGTTTGTCGAGATCATTAGTGTGTTGCCCGTTACCACGGCCCAGAGGAGCTACCAACTATTCGCATGTGGAATTCTCCGCACACTAACGCCTCCAAGTTCAATTAATGAACCACACTACGCCCATCACACCCACAACACGGTGTAATTCATCTCGTCAATCAATCGTCAATTTTTAACCAAATTGACACAACTCTCGATGCATGATTAAAAACTATAATTACAAAAATACTCATAGTCTCAATATATTATCATATTTACGAAAATACCCTCAATCTCAATGTTTCAAAATATAATATGTCTCCACTTGACAGTACTATCTCTCAACACGTCTGGGTCCACCACTTTGGCCCGACAGTAAAACTCACTATTCCATTTAGTCACGTAGAAATTTTATCGCGTTTTCACAATCGCATCCCTTTTACAAATATTTTTAAATCGCGTAAACATATTTTGACATTTTTGAATATCGCGTAATGTTTTTAAATCATTTTCTCAATCGCGTAAGATTTTTAAATCATTTTCTTGACCATATAGCTTAAAAATCATTATTTCAAATATGTGTAAGCTATTTCTAGTACTTTTAAACTACGTAGAATATTTTCTGATGATCACATATTTGATACATTAATAACCTTTCATTTTTAGTCATTTACACTCTTCATGTACTTAATTGATTGAGTTTGATTATGTTTTGTAAGTTTGGACTCAAATTGGACTTAATTGAATTTTTTAGCATAATTTATGTATTACATTATTTCTGTATTTGGGTTATATCTTGGGATGTAGGTGGCCAAATGAGGTGAATCTAGTGGCATTTTAAAGATAAGAGAGAGCTCTATAACTTTCATGAAGACTTCAAAGGCCCAATCACACGAGTAGATAACTTAAATTGGGTTTGAAGCACGAACTAGAGTGCTGTTCTTGACAGCTTGATCTATGTGTACTGTTCATGTCATATTTCGAGTTAGAAGTTGTCAAATTGGCTGAAATTTTGATACTGAATAGTTAAGACTGATATCTACAACTTTTATATTGAACACTTTTCCAAAATCTGAGGTCTAATGGGTGATATTAGGCTTGCAAGTCATAACAGAGGAGCTGTGACTGGGCTTGAGTAGTGTGTAGTAATTTGAACGTATCTGGAGTTATAGAAATGATATTAGACTTAAACCAAATTCATTTGAAAGTTAAGATCCAGACCTACAAGTTTGATGAAGATCATATTTTCTCATTTTGAAGCATTCAATGACTTCAGAGCTAAATGATGTTAGAGATAAGGAATTTCCATAATTTTTCACTCACCAAAAGTCATTTGGCATTTTTCACTCATTTTCTACTCATCCACTCACTAATGACTCAGCCCCCTTGTCATTTTGTATCTCTAATCCTCTATAAAAGGGGGTCTTGGCAGATCATTGAAGGTGTTAGGTTTTAGGTACTAAAATGATGTTAGTTTGTTACTAGGTTTTCTTGTAGCAATTTTCTTTTATTCTAAATTGAAGTCATGTTCTTCTTCTTCTTTTTCTCTCTTCCTTTCTTCTTGTCTATGAGTAAGTAAGTTTTATTTTGCTTGGGTGAAAGAGTGAAGCTCTTGGTAATAAAATAAGGTTAGATTAATTTCTCTGTTGTGTTTAAATGATATATTTTCAAGTGGTCATTATACGTATTATATTTTTTTCCAATTAATTTAAAAACCCTCCTTGTAAAGTGGAGTTCTTGATTTGTTGTAGACAAGAGATTGGCACAATGAATGCTTGAACCCATTTACAAGTGGTGGTGCTAGAAAGTCTCCATATAAAGTGAAGATCTTGATTTATTGTAGACAAGATTTTGGCACAATGAATGCTTGATCCCATTTATGAGTGGTGGTGTTAATAGATGATTAAAGGAATCATAATATAATTACGTATATAATTTTTAATGAACTTTAAATGTTGTATTTTTTGATTGGAACCTCCGTTATATGTGGATTCTAATTGAGTTATAAAAGAATTAATCTTGTCCTTAATTTATTTACCAAGGGTGGATCTCCTAACCCAAACAATTCCTTTTTATTTGTGACCAAGTTTTATCACTTTTATTGTTGTAACAAAATATTTACTTTATCTTAATTAATTTTTCTTCATCAAGTCTTTGTGGTTCGACCTCGAATTCACCGAGAATTTATTACTTGAGATAACCTGCACTTGGGTTTGCAACTTAACTTTTAATCACGCATCATTTTCCTTACGTTATAAACATATTATGGAACCTTCTCTTTTATTTGTCCGATTTTAGTAAATTTTGGCAGCATTTTGTCTAGAAAATTGATTAAATGGTATTTCCTACGTCTTTCTCTAAATACTGTTCATTTTAACCTTAACCATTGCTTACACCTTGAAACTTGCTAACACGCTTCAAAAACTCAGAGAGTGAGCTCTACGTTAGTATTTCTCAAGTGTTCTCTTTAATTCTTACTTAAAATAAATCCTTCTAGTTAAGAATTTTGATTAGCTACTTAACCTACCTTAGAAAATAAATTTGGAATTCAAATATACATTAAATGGCATGTTGGCCAAAATCAATCTAAATTATTCTCAAATTCATTATTTTACCTAGATTCATTAAATCATTGTTTTAGAAATTGGTTGAGAACATTTTGGTTCTCTTTTTCTTGGAGAAGCCGTGAGCTCCTTTGTGTTCTTTGAAACACTCATGCAATCCTTACATGTTATTCACATCCTACATTAATAATCATATATCTATAAACACATGCAATATATTTTAAAACTATAGACATGCTTGCAAATAAAATCAATCACAAAATAGGAAAGTATTAAACAACCACATAAATGAATCCTTATGGATTCTTCATACACAAACAATTCATTTTCTCATCACCACACAAGGTTGATGAGATTAAATCTCCCTCTTACCTCTTGAAGACAAGGATGTCTTGGATTCCTCCTCTCCTTTGATTTTCATGCAGCTCTCAAAATAAATCCCTAAAATTCTTAAACAATAAGTAAAATCATAAACAAAGCTTAATAATGATAAACCATGGAACAAACATGGTTCATAAAATCACAAACTAAATTTAAACCCAAAGAATCAAAAGTTTACCTTTAGGAAAATAAACCAAAGTTGGATTTTGAAGTATTTAGGATAAGATTTTCACAAAACTTCCTAAATGAAAAGTGTTTAGGAGGTGGTTTAGGTTTAGGAAATGATAAGAACAAAAATTATAGAAGATGGATAGTGAATTTAGGGTGAAGGGCCGAAACTTAGAAAGAAAATAGGAAAGGAAAAATGGTTGGTATTCTTGGGAAATTTGAGAGAAAATGATGCTTGCTTTTTGGAGAGAGAGAAAATGAATATTGATAGTGATATTGAAGTAGTGCAGCCGTGTGAGGTGAGTGTAGGAGTGATTAAAGGATTTACTTGAAGTAAAATATCCCATTTTGTGTTCACACTTAAAGCACATGGCATATGTCACACTTGGTTACTTAGATGAACCTAGAAGCTTGTGGAACTTGGTGAAATTGCCCTCCTTGGCCGTGGGGTGTCTAGGGGAATTAGGGCTTAATTTGATTTCAATTAAAGCTTAATTGCATACTAATAAATATCTAATTAATTAGGTTAAGTTTCTTAATTACACTTAATTAACATTCTAATTACATAACCAATTAATTAAATATATAATTACATATATCATAGCTTCTAAATAAAATTAGGATATCTAATTAGTAATTAGATTATAACTAATCAATAACTATGTTAGCTTACTTAGTTCCTTAATTAGGTAATTAGATTAACCAAATTAGGTTTAATTAGCTACTAAGTAAAAGTCAAGCCACTATATTTGACTCAATCCTAGCCATTGAATTTAACTTTGTTTCCTATCCATTAATCTAATCTAAGGTGGATATCACTTAGTGATTTTATTA
The DNA here is from genome assembly GCA_029884595.1 of Ormosia semicastrata. Lineage (NCBI taxonomy): Eukaryota > Viridiplantae > Streptophyta > Magnoliopsida > Fabales > Fabaceae > Ormosia > Ormosia semicastrata. Next base: position 73,131,160 of record JAQQTO010000059.1, read on the forward strand.
GGATTGTTCTCACACCATTGATTTGATCAACGGTTATGATAAAAAATATCTTCATCAAACTTTTCATCCAATGGCCCTTAATAAAGTCCATGCCTCTTTATTTGACCAATTCTTATTGGTTTAGAATTTTCAAGCCACTTTCGTTGACTTGTTCTTATTGGTTCAGAATTTATTCTAGTCAGAATCGTTGACTGCTTTTCTAAATGCGGGTTCCATAGACTTTTCAGGGTCCATGGTCATTTTGGAGCATATTTTTACTATTTTTGAGACAGTAGGTATTGTCAAATAAATATAAAATTATTTTATTACACAGTTAAATTCTAAAAATTAAAAAATTAATATATATATCACTCTGAATTGGGTTTAGTAAGATCCCCTAGCTCCGAATAATTAAAATAAGATTTTTCTGGCTAAAAAATTATTATTTCTCTGACTCGGAGCAAATCACACACAACATTCAAATACACTCACGAAATAGTCAAATTATTTTTATATTGCACAAAAAACACAAAACACTGTAATTCTGCCATTACAGTAACATAGTCTAAAATTTGGGGTGTTACAGCAATGATGGTTATCTAGTTTTCTGAACTGGTTATGAACCAGTTTTCTAAAACCCAAACCGATTCAGTTTTTTGAATTGGTTATTGAACCAGTTGAGAATTGGTTTTTAAAAACCAATTTTCTAAAACCCAAACTGGTTCAAAATCGGTTCTGAACCGGTTCTAAATCCAAACAGAACCGATTTTAAACCTAAACCAATTCTAAATTGGTTCTAAACTCAAACTGGTTCTAACCCAGTTCTAAACTTAAATAGGTTTTGAACCGGTTCAGCCAAACCAGTTCACCGAACCAAAACCTGTTCGGCCCAAAAGAAAATCAGTTTGGTTTTTGAACCAAACCGCTTTACTGATTCTGTCTGGTTCGGTTCAATTTTTCATGTCGAACTGAACCATGCCCACTCCTTCGCTCGACCACCATCATCCAATGGCTTGTCGGAAGAGGGAGCATTCTTAGAGTGCTCAGAGGAAATTTTGAGTTCAACTTCCATCTTTTCTTTAATTTATTATCAACAAAGTTAGAGCAGCACAATATCAACTCATGAAACAAAAATTATGGGTAGTAGTAACACAGCCCAGCAAATAGAGAAGACAAAATTTAAACCAAGTACCAAAATGTAGTTCGTAAGGCAACATATTAGTGGACCAAAAAAAAAACAACATATTAAAATTTTATCAATTTAAAGGAATAATTTTACCTATCTTCGCTTGGTTGAAGGAGCAAAGTTTTTCTCTTCCCTCACGATGCTTTACTGTAAAAGATGAAAATATTTTTTTTTCAACTCTTATATTCTTACCACAAACAATGCATACATCCATTTTCACACATCATCTAATATCATTTATTATACTTATTTTTTCTTATCACTTTCTCTCTCTCAATCACACACTCTTAAAAAGAGTGTATATAGTACCTACACCTCTAAAAGAGGTGTAAGATAATTATTTTTCTATTTTTTTCTTGCTGGGTCCACATTCACCACACAAAATCAAGTAATTATTGGTCATTGTTGAAAAAAAGCTAGATACACGTCCCTTCCCTTAATGTGTATTTCACATATGATTACGTGACACAATCATAATGAAAGTGTAAAAATGATGCAAAATCAAATGTAATCAAACTGTGCAGATGTAAAATAATGTGAATAAAAATGTGTTCACTAAAATTACTCATCACTTTTTACTCACTTGGTCAAGTGTGCCCAAGTTTTGCTGCGTAATACTTTTTTTTTTAAGCACACCTTTCCTTTTCTTTACTTGATGGTCAGAAGACCCTCACTAAGGGAGATATCCACCTAGCAAATCTTCCCACCAAACGTAACTGTGAGATTTGCCAAACCGGCAATCAAACAGGATGCTTCAAACTTTTCACTTGATAGAAACTTTGTTAATATATATCTTAATCATTATTATCTGCACGAATCTTTTCAAATTCAAGCAACTTAAAAATTTAAAATATTTCATACCATCAATGTGTTTAGATCTACTATGGAAGCTATGACTCTTGCCAAAATAAAAAAGTACTAGAACATGCATATGTTGATTAAATCCAAGTTCATGCACAAACTTCATCCGAAGTAACTCTTTACTTGCCCTGGTAGCTATAACAAACTCAGAACATGTATGAATTTGTTTAACCACAAAAACATGTTTAACTAACAAATTCTCTCTACTTTGATTGGAGAGAAATTGAATGATACCTATTGCATGAACTATATTTGGTATGGTGCAAATCATAACATACATCAAATTTCAAATTCTAAAGCACAAGGAACTCTTCAGATTTGTTCCTTCTTTTCTACACTAAGAGAAGCCTATTTAGCCTGAAGTGTGTAACGAAGAGGTATGTTTCCTATTTTAGCTTTATCCATGTGAAAACCTTATAAGTACTTTCTCAATATAATTTTATTGAGATAGCTACAAATCTTTGACCTTTCATTCACGGGTGATCACCCATGCTATGGAAGTAACCTCTTTCTTATCAACTTAATCTTTAAAGAATTATAACTAATAACAACTGTGTCATAAACATTGAGCAATGAAATGATAAATTCGCCATCAGAGAATTTATGCATAAAGACATACTATCTCATCTTGAAAACTTTGATACAAACCACACAACATATACATATCGGACAAAAGCTGCATATATCATAATATAGACAAAGCTGCTCTATATCGAAAGGTCATGCAATCAAGAAAAGAAGTTGCTTCTGTATATCCATGGACATCACGTCATGCACGTCCTTGAACAAAAGACTAGCTCCAAAGCGGTTACCTCTGTTAATCTACTACACGAACTTATTTGCCACCCTTCAAGTTCCAATTCCAATTAACTTGAGCTATGACAGATGGAAATTGCAATCAGATTACATTATCAGTATGTGAACAATGTAGACTTGCACGTAACTTCCTAAACTTTAAATGCCATAATAGAAAATTATGATCACCAGATTCAGAATTACTGTTAAAAGTACGCTTTATGTAAAAAATTACAAAGAGATTGGGGAGGGATGTAGATATTACGATGTTATTCTGGGATTTGCCTAAATAAAATCCTTGGAGGATAATAGGCAAAATGTTGCAAGCCGCAAGGATATAAATCATTAGTGCATGCATACCCATCCATTCCATAACGATAGTCATGCAACTATATCCACAAACATCAACCTGCAAGAAAAAAATTGAGTGCAACAAAAGATGACTCAAGAATGATGTTGTGTTGAGCAAAATTTACAAGAGTTGAATGACCATGAAAAATGAGAAAACTAAAGAGAATAGTTAGAAAGGTCTGTTTGAAACAAGAAATTAAATATCAAACCATCAAGTATATCCCAGCAAGGAGGATGCCAGCAGCACCAGCAGTCACACACATATAACTGAATGTGTAGAGAACTTTATTTATATGCATTCCTACAAGAAGAATTAAGTTAATAACACTTGAATTTAGAGGAAGTAAAAATTATTTACTGAATGTGCTTAAGTGTTGAACACTTAGCATGCATCTTATTTATAGGTATCAGGAGATTAAATACATCTACTATTTACAAGACAGAAATAATGAGCGTGGCTATTTCCTATGGCACTGTACATGAACTTGACTATACATGAATCTTCATTAACTCATATTACTAATTTCCAATATTCCAACACTCTCCCTCAAGCTGGTGTATATATGTCATACGCCCCAAGCTTGTTACATATATAGTTAACTCAAGGACCTCGGAGAGATTTGGTGAGGACATCAGCCAACTGCTCATTGGTGTTGACGAAAGCAGTAGCAATTTCCCCGAATTGAACTTTCTTCCTCATAAAGTGACAATCAATCTCAATGTGTTTTGTTCTTTTATGAAATACTGGGTTTGAGGCTATATGCAAAGCTGCTTGGTTATCACACACAAGTTTCATTGATTGCTCTTTAAAGACTCCTAATTCCTTCAGTAACTGTTTTAACCATATAAGTTCACATGTTGCCACTGTCATTGCTCGATATCCGGCTTCAGCACTTGATCTGGCAACAACAATTTGCTTCTTACTTTTCTATGATATAAGATTACCTCCAAAAAGAACGCAGTATCCAGAGGTAGAATGCCTGTCTGAGGGAGAACCTGCCCAATTAGCATCCGCATAACCACATATCTCCATATGACCCTTATCCTCATAGAGCAATCCTTTTTTGGGAGCTCCTTTGATATATCTAAGTACCTAAACAGCAGCATCCCAATATGAGTCACATGGAGAGTCAAGGAATTGACACAACACAGCTACTGCAAAAGAAATATCTGGCCTAGTTATTGTGAGGTAGTTCAAATTTCCAATCATTCTCCGGTATCGTCCAGGATCAGATAAGGGTTCTCCCTGTCCTGGAAGAAGTTTGACATTGGGATCCATGGGAGTATCAATAGGCTTACACCCTATCATACCAGCCTCTTTAAGAATATCCAGGGCATATTTCCTCTGGGAAATAGAAATACCATGTCTAGACTGTGCAACTTCTATACTCAAAATATCGGAGTTTACCACGATCCTTAGTCTGAAAATGCTTGAATAGATATTGTTTCAACTGTTCAATACCAACACAATCATTACCAGTAATAACAATATCATCCACATAGACAACAAGATATATGCATTTATCAAGAGACTGACATCGGTAGAAAATAGAGTGGTCAGCTTCGCTTCTGATCAGGCTAAAAGTTTGTACAACAGTACTAAAACGGCCAAACCAAGCGCGGGGTGATTGCTTTAGTCCATATAGAGATTTGCAGAGCTCACAGACTAGCCCAGACTCTCCCTGAGCAACAAACCTAGGTGGTTGCTCCATATAGACCTCCTCTTGCAAATCACCATGAAGAAAAGCATTCTTTATATCAAGCTGATAAAGAGGCCAATGACAAATGGCAGCCAAGGCAAGAAGTACACGAATAGAAGCAATTTTGGCAACTGGAGAAAAGGTGTCATTGTAGTCAAGGCCATAGATCTGGGTGTAGCCTTTAGCTACCAAACGAGCTTTCAACTGATCGATAGAGCCATCAGAACCAACCTTCGCTGTAAACACCCACCTACAGCCAACAACTGACTTACCAGGAGGCCGAGAAACCAATTCCCATGACGCATTAGAATGTAGGGCTGACATCTCATCAATCATAGCTTGCCGCCAACTGGGATGAGATAGTGTTTCTCCTGTGGTTTTGGGAATGGAAATAGAGGACAAATTCGAAACAAAAGTATAATATGAAGTAGGAAGACGATCATAACTTAGGAAAGCATAAAGAGGATGAGGATTACGGGTAGACCGTGTACCTTTTCGAAGAGCAATGGGAGGACTCTCTGATGTAGGATCCAAAGTGGGAGAAGTAATTGGTGAAGGTGGTGAGCTGTCAGGCACATCTTCCACAGTAGGCATGGTACTAGTCAATGGACAAGGGCGATGACGATAGACAATAGGGGATCGTGGAGGACCATGAGAGGGACTAGGACTTGATGAACTCTCTGTGCTAGGTGATAGGATAACAGAAGAAGGGTCAAAAACAGGGATAGGAAGTACTCAGAAAGTTCTGTAGATGAAGTAAAAAATGGTTGTTGTTCAAAAAAGGTGACATTAGTAGACACTAGATAACGTTCTAGATCGGGAGAATAACAACGGTACCCTTTCTGAAGACGAGAATAACCAAGAAATAGACACTTGAAAGCTTTAGCAGTGAGTTTGTCTTTTCCAGGAGTAAGATTGTGAGCAAAACAGGTACAACCAAAGATTTATGGAGGAATATTATAGACTGGAGTATTAGGAAACAATAAAGAGTGAGGAATTTTGTTATCCAAAACAGCGAAGGGCATGCGATTAATTAAATAACAAGCTGTAAGAACAGCATCCCCCCAAAACCTTAAAGGAACATTCATATGAATGAGTAAAGTCCTGGATGTTTCAATCAAATGACGATTTTTACGTTCTGCCACTCCATTTTGTTGTGGAGTATGAGGACAGGTTGTTTGATGTAAAATACCTTGTTTTGCCATGAAATCTTGAAATTGATCAGACAAATACTCACGTGCATTGTCACTGCGTAAAACTTGAATGGTTTGACCAAATTGATTTTTAATTTCAGCACAAAATTTTTGAAAAATGGAAAACAACTCAGAACGATTCTTCATTAAAATAAACTCAAGTACAACGCGAGAAATCATCAATAAACGTAACAAAATACTAGAATCCAAGACAAGAACTGACACGACTTGGTCCCCAAACATCTGAATAGATAAGAGAAAAAGGATGCTCACATCTTTTATTGAGACTACTAGAAAAAGAGGTACGAATATGTTTTCCTTTTTGACAAGATTCACACTCTAAAGACTTTAAACTAGAAATATGTGGCATCATCTTCTGAAGTTTGGAAAGACTAGGATGTCTAAGACGATTATGAACGACAGCTAAAGATTCTATTATGGTGCATACTACTGGGGAATTTGACATGTCAAGATGATACAGCCCTTTAAACTCACGACCTACTCCAATCGTCTTCCCCCGTATTCGGATCCTACACAAGAACAGAATTTTTAGTGAAGGTAATTGAACACTCAAGTGATTGAATTAATTTGCTGACAGATATCAAATTAAAAGGGCAATCAGGGGCATAAAGAACAGAAGTTAAGGGTAAGAGAGGACATGGTTGGGCTTGACCAATGCCAAGGACAGGAGTTTTGGACCCATTTGCAAGTGTGACTAAAGGTAAGGAATTGTAAAAGGATAGAGAAGTACGAAGTTCTTTATTACCACAGAGATGATCAGAAGCACCGGAATCGATTACCCAGGGTCCAAATGATAGGATTACCAATTTGTTCAACCACTGTGGCAGATGTTGAAGGCTGTGAGCTGGCCTTAAAGCGAAGGAAGGCCTCATAGTTTGCTGGAGTGAAAGTCACAGCTGGATGCGTTGAAACTGATTCAATTTGAGCGAAGTGGGCAGCAGCAGGTTTACCATGTTTTGTCCAACAGCGTTCTTCCAAGTGTCCTAGCTTATTGCAAAAAGTACATCTAGGCCTGTTACCACCATGTCTCCTTCCACGACCGCGACCACGACCACCAGAATTATTAGTATGAGAAACAAGAGCTGAGGATTCTGATGGAATAGTTGGGGAGGAAGAAACAGGAGGAGATGTCATATCAGAAATATTCAGTAATCTGGGAAAGGTCTGGGATAATGTAGGAGTATCAGCACTTGTCAGAATTTGTTGTCGGGCATTCTCCAGATCAGATGGAAGAGATGATAAAGTCAGAACCATAAAGAATGTTTCTTGTGCTCGGTCTGATTTTTAGCATAGGGCATCATTGCAGAGAATTCCTGCATCAAAGAACGAGCTTTGCCAAGAAAGGTTTCCATTTTGGTAAACTGTTGTCGCAGTGTTATCACGTTAGAAACAATATAATAAAGACACTGGATATCATTTGCATAACAATTAGAAGCTTCATGCCATACTTCATAACAAGTTTCAAAGGGCTGCAAGAGGTCCACTATTGATGAATCAAATGGAAAGAAGAACACTGAGCAATTGTGAGTCAATTTATTTCCATTTGGCTGACTTCTCTGTAAGAACATCCTCTGGTGTAGTTGAAAGGTGTTCTGACTTGCCCTGTCCAACAAACCAAATTTTCACAGAAGATGACCATGACTTATAGGTGGCAGAACCTATCAATTTTTTACTTGTGATGGATGGAATAGACAGGTTGAAAAGAGTAAATTGCTCCTTTTGATCAGAGGAGGAGGAACTCATCTCTGGGCAGCAATAGAGAGGACCTGAATCACCGTAAGAAGGGACCTGCGGTATGAAGTTGCTCTAATGAGAAAATGAGGACAGGGGTGGAGCGGAAATGACAAGACGAGCCAGACGAGGTGAATGGCGGCTGGAAAAGTCGCTGGACGTGCCCTCACGTGCCGGCGGTGGTGAACAGTGTTGACAGAAGGTGGCGACGCATGGCGGCGCGTGGCAGCTCCGATGATAGTGTGACTTCGACGGTCGGATAGATCAGTGGATGTTGATCCTAAATATGGTGGCTGTGTCTCCAACGGAGGTGATTGAACCTGCGCTGGAAGTATGGCAGCCACTGAAAAAGATGCCGGTAGGATGCGCGGCGGAGGCTAGAGGCTGGTTTGGCCGGTAGGACGCGCAGCCGAGGTTGGGATAGCAGCCCAGAGTAGGGTCGAAACCCACTCTGATACCAACTTGAATTTAGAGGAAGTAAAGATTATTTACTGAATGTGTTTTAAGTGTTGAACACTTAGCATGCATCTTATTTATAAGTATCAGGAGATTAAATACATCTACTATTTAAAAGACAGAAATAATGAGCGTGGCTATTTCCTATGGCACTATACATGAACCTGACTATACATGAATCTTCATTCTCCTATTGCTAATTTCCAATATTCCAACAATAACTACAAAAAATAGAAGTGTAAGTGGTACAATGGTTACATGCAAGAAACATGTAGAGAGTATGCTTACCAAATGTATCCAATGCACGGCCAAAGACTACAAGACAAAAAGTTGGGATCATCCAATGAAGGATTCTAACTCTGTGGTCCTGTATGTAGCAATGTGGAAAGAACATAGACTTAAAAACTTCCCTTCAGGAACACATAAATATAAAAAAGATAATAAAACGGAAAATGTGAGTGTTACCTTAAAATGGACAATAATATGTCCATAATGCAAGCCAATAAAGCAGGTAACAATAGCCATCGTAGAACTATAATTCCATAATACAGCAGTCATAAGGAAGACACAAAATTAGGGATCAAAAGGAAAAACAGTATAGTCCTGTAAATTTCATAAAAGCTAGCAGTTAGGAATTAAAAAAAACTATTTATGGGCCTGCACTTAATAGGTTTACTAATGATATTTATCCTTAATGTAGTATCAGAGTATGCATGACCAATTGGCTATATAAGTTTAATCCTTATCACCTCCGTTCTTCATATAATATTTCACGATTTTGTGAATCCTTGCACAAGAAAATTACACTATCATGTTTTTAAAGGAAAAGAGATACAACAACAACAATCAAATCTTTTTCCACTAGGTGGGGTCGGCTACATGGATTAAACGATGTCATTGTACCCTATCATAAACCAAGTCTTCAAAAATGTCATTCAAATCTAAATTTTTTTTAATCGTTTCACCTATAGTCTTTCTTGGTGTCCCTCTACCTCTAGTTATTGGGCTATCTTCCACTTGATCTACTCTTCTTACAGGGGCTTCTAAGAGTCTTCTCCTTACATGTCCCAACCACCTAAGGCAAGATTCTCTCATCTTTTCCACAATAGATGCTACCCCTATGCATTCATTCATAATCCTATCTTGTCTTATCTGGCCATACATTCAGCGTAACATCTTCATCTCAGCGACACCGATCTAATGCTCTTGCTGGCTTTTTACCACCCAATATTCGATATCATACAACATCTCAGACCTTATAGTTGTGCCGTAAAATTTACCTTTAAACTTGAGAGACACTTTTCTATCATGAATAACTCCTGAAGCACTTCTCAATTTCATCCATCCAACTTGAATCCTATTATTTACATCTCCCTCTATCTCTCCGTCATTTTGTATGATAGATCCAAGATACCTAAACCGTGTGACTTGTGGTATGGTATGGTATGGTCTCCAATTTTCACCGCTAAGCTAGTATTAGCACGTTTCATACTAAATTTACATTCCATATACTTTGTCTTACTCTGCTTAGACGGAAGCCATGTTCTTCAAAAGCTCGTCTCCATAGCTCTAGCTTTCCCTTTGTTTCCTCTCTTAACTCTCCAACTAAGACTATATCATCTGCAAAAAGCATGTATTGTGGCACCGACTCTTGGATATGCGCAGTAAGCACATCCAAGACCAAGGTAAAGAAATATGGACTCAAAGTTGACCCTTCGTGCAATCCTATAGTTATAGGGAAATCTTCTGTGACCTCACCCTGTGTTCTCACACTAGTTTTAGCTCCATCATACATATCTTGGATTACTCAAATATAGGCGATACAAACTCTTTTCTTCTCCAGAGCCTTCCACTAGACCTCTCTCGATACCCTATCATAGGCTTTTTCCATATTAATGAAAACCATGTGTAGGTCTTTTTGCTTCCTCTGATATCTCTCCATCAATCTTCGTAGAAGATAGATTACTTCCACGGTTGACCTCTCAAACATAAAATCAAATTGATTATTTGAAATATAAGTCTCTTGTCTTAATCTCCGTTCAATTACTCTTTCTCATAACTTCATGGTATGACTTATGAGTTTAATCCCTCTGTAATTTGCACAATTTTGTATATCTCCCTTGTTCTTATAAATAAGGATTAAAGTGCTTCTCCTCTATTCATTTGACATTTTCTTAGACCTCACTATCTCGTTAAACAGCTTTGTGAGCCAGCTTATACTTTTCTCTCCTAGGCACTTTCATACCTCAATAGATATATTATCAGGTCTGGCTGCTTTTCCATTATCCATTCTCTTCAATGCTTCTTCTACCTCAAACTCTCGAATTTTACGATAAAAGATTTTATTTTGGTCCTCCTCTCTAGTGTTTAGAATGTCTGAGTCTCCTAAAGTCTCATGTCCCTCATTAAATAACTTGTGAAAATAGCCCTTCCATCAATTCTTGATGTCTTGTTCCGTAACTAAGACTTTACCCTCTTCATCCTTAATGCATTTCACTTGATCCAAGTCTCTTGTCTTCCTTTTCCTACTTTTAGCAAGCCTGTAAATATTCCTTTCTCCGTCTTTGGTGCCCAAAGATTGATATAACTCGTTGAACGCTTTAACTTTCGCCTCGCTCACCACCTTCTTAGTATCTTTTTTAACTACCTTATATTTTTTCTAATTTTCATCATTTTTACATACGTGTCAAGTTTTATAACATTCTCTTTTAACCTTAACCTTATCTTGTACACTTGCATCCCACTACCAAAATTTTTTATCCTTGGGTCCAAAGCATCTTGATTCACGGAGTGCCTCTTTTGCTACCTTCCTAATCCCTTTAGCCATTTCATCCCACATCTCATTAGCACTCCCTTGTACCTCCCAAATCTCTTCCTCCATAATCCTCCTCTGAAAGAGCATTTGTTTTCCTCCCTTTAGTTGCCACCATTTGATCCTTGGGATTCTGTCTCGACAATTTCTCCTTACTATCATCTTAACCCGTACATCCATAACCAAAACTCTGTGTTGGGTAGTCAAGCTCTCTGTAGGGATGACTTTGCAATCTATGCAAAACTTTCTATCAAATTTTCTTATTAGAAAAAAATCAATTTGAGAGCAAGAACCCCCGCTTCTGTATGTGATAAGATACTCTTCCCGCTTCCTAAAACAAGTGTTAGCTATTGTAAAATCAAAAGTTACAGAAAAATCTAGAATCAATTTGCCCTCTGCATTAGCTACTCCTAGACCAAACCCCCCATGCAAACCCTCATACCCCCTAGAAAAAATGAGATACTAAAAACAAATGAGAAATTCAATTACGTATATTGATTTTTTCTAATGTGTTCTGTGCAAATAGTTGAGTTTTAAGTGCATTCAAGGACCTTTCTTAATAATTTTAGGTGTTTTGACACATTTCTAACCTATTTTGGTGTTATCCAAAATGTTTCAGCCAAAGAAAAAAAGTAAAAACCAGGAGGGATATTTTGAGCATTGTACAGTACAACTACAGAGATGCATACCGGATATGGATATGGCTAGATAAAGCAAGTATCAATTCCTCTTAGTTGGAAGCTATTGGTTATAGTCTGAGAATAGATGGCAAGAAGGCCTGAGCATGTTCCAAAATGGACGAGCTTCACTTAACATCTTGATGTATCTTATTCAATGTTCTATTAACTTTTAAACCAAACAACAGAATATGTGGGAAAAAGTTTTCTGAGCTTATTTTCCACCCAAAAAACAAAAGTTTTTTATTATGCTACAAATCAGATGTTATCTTTGTGTTGAGATACCGCACTTAGAAACTTTTCCAACATAAATGAAAGAAATAAGTTAATATTAACAACAAAACGTCACAAGCAAATATCATTCACTTTTTTCCTTGGAATTTATTAAGATTGACATTTTAAAAAGGCAGAATGACATAGTGAACTCACCTCAGGAGTCCTTCAGGATCAAAAGGGGCCTGACACCAAGCAGGAGCATCAGGAGGCAATGATCCATAGTCAGGGGAATTAATACTGCACTCCTATTGAAAGGAAAAAAAAGGAACAAAAAAGGAACATAATTTATAAAAAGAAGAACAAGAAGAACCAACAAAATGAGTCAAAACATTTTAGTAGAGAGGATCATACATGTGTCCGTGCATATATTGGTCTCCTGTATAGATGTTGTATACCCAATATCTCACGATCAATCATTCCAACAGCATTACAGGCTGGTCCAGTGTCAGCCCTTACACCACACTTAACCTAGCAAATGTGTAAATAAAGACATAAATCCTGTTCCTAACCGATATCAGAAGTCTGGACGTTTAATTCTTTCCTAGAAACCTTAAAACCTCCAAACAACTAATTAGAATAAACAAAAGACAACAACACTCACTGAATATATCTTTGGCGCTGAAGAAGGCTCTATTGGAATTTGATACTCCCAATCAGGAACATACAACCCATATAGCAAGCAAAGATAAAGGCCAATAAGAAACAAAGCCACAACCCTGTTAAAGTCAAAAAGATTAACAATGCATGGCCGTGGTGCAAAAATCATTTTATCCCATCCAGAAAAAACCATGATTTGAGATATAGGTTAAAAGGAAAGGCAACATTGCAGCACTTCTCATGAACACCACAATTAATTGCCAACAGCATATTGGTGAGTCAAACAGGTTAGCAAGGCATGTATACAGTGCACAGAATTCTCTGAGTGCAAAAAAACCATGATTTGAGAAACAGGTTAAAGGAGGAAGGAACATCACAACAAGTACCATGAATGCCATAATTTTTAGTTCAAAATAAAAAATCACAATTTGAGATACAAGGTTAGGGGGAAGCAACATCACAACACAGCAAATCATGTCATAACTAACTTCTCAAAGCTCTAAGATTGGATGGGATGATAACCATGATTTTAGTCCGTGATCCTTTATTACATAGTTTTAGTAATAGCTATTGAGGAAAAGATGATAGAATCTCGCTTGAAATGGTTTGGCCATGTGAGGAGAATATCAATAGAGGCTCCAGTAAGAGTTGATCATATGAAGGATAATTCGATAAAGAGAGGTAAAGAAAGAGTACTAAAACTATAAGAGAAACCATTAAAAAAGACCTTGATTTAAATGGCCTTTCCGAAAGCTTAGCTTTTGACAAGCATTATTTAATCCATGTAGTTGACCTCACCTAATGGGAAAAGGTTTTTATTGTTGTTACCTTTATTACGCAGTTTTGTTCACCTGTCAACCATGTTGCAAACCTATCCTGTGGAGAAACAACTAAACTAAGTTGCTCATTGAACCAAAACTTTGGCATATTTTCCTTTTCTGATGGCGGTACAAGTGATACCAAGTCTCTTAGGAACCTCCTTGATTTTGGAGTCGAGTTCTATTCCCCTTCTGCTAGTTTTTTATTAGAGTCAAGAACCAAAACTTTTCAATATCCCTCTTTGAGTGAGAAGACAAACTCCTCAATTTGCATTCACTTTCAATTATGGCTTACAAAGCTATTATTCTACTATTTATATAATGACTATGTAACTAATTGGAAACTACCTAACTCACGGCTTTTTTACTAAACTGCCACTGTTAGTAAAACTATTTATCAAAATGTCATTTTTTTTAACTATTTACCAAATTACCATTTTTTAACTATTTACCAAATTGCCCTTTTTTTAACTATTTACCAAAATGCCACTGTTTTGAAACTATATACCAAACTGCCACCCTTTTGGTTGACGTGGCATTTTTAATGTTTTCTCGTCCAACCAGGATGTTGCCTAAAAGTAGGATGGCGCATCCACGTAGGGTTGCGCCAACACGCTGGCGCAACCTACGTGGATGCGCCATCCTATCAATCTGGTTGGCCCTGAACCAAAAAACGCCACCCTTGATGGCGTAACCAGTACAAAACGCCAACAAGGGTGGCGTAACCTAGTATATATTCCCCGTGCGTGACATTCTCACATTTTCCTAAATTCTCACTATCTCTCTACAAATTTCTTCTCTCTAAACAGAAGTCTCTCAATTCTTACGAGAAGTGGTGTCGGGATCATTATTTGTACTTTAAATTATATTCTTTCACACTAAAATGTAAATTTCTTTCAATAGTTAAATAGTTTACTTATTATTTATTGATTACTTTTTACTAAGTTAGTGTTAATTATAATGTATTATTATTATAGTTTAATATTTGTATTGACTAATGAATAATGAAGTTGTATGATATGTAATTTAAATTATATAGATAATTAATTTATAGGTAATCTAGTAAGATATATATCTTTGACATGATTTACATTAGTAAATGTAGCTTAATTCAAGATATTGAATTTAGAAATTTTTTTTTACATAAATAATCGTATTGAATATTGTAATTGATGTTTAATCTCTACAAATGTGTTGAATTGTTATTGTTGAGTAATTGGAGTTAACATGACAAAATCGCTAAATGTGCATATTTACTTCAATGGGACAATGTATGATGGTGAAGAGGGTGTCATGTATCGAGGAGGGAGCTATTGTGATCACAAGACATGACTTTGGATGGGTTGAAAACTAAGATCCATTCAAAGTTGAGGCTTCAAGCAAACCAACATGTGTCAAAAGTTGTCTATCGGTGTCCGCAATGCTTCAATCCGTGGAGATGGGAGGCTTCCAATAGAAGACGATGATGATCTAAAGTACATAATAGATTCTTTCTGTCAAAGGAACATGGCATCTATGGAGTTGTATTGGGAGGTAGAAACAAGTGGGCAAGAAGAGCATCTTTGAAGCTCCTGGTGAAACCGAATCTCAAGTTGGTCGTCTAATCAAGTTGAGTCATGCAATATGATCGTTATTGGTGGTGCAATGGTTGAACACGATAACCCACTTGTCAGAGATGCGATGGGAGTCAAGTGAAGACGAAGAACAAGTAGGCGAGGCGCGATCGAGACAAGACATGAGGCGTAAAACTTTGATGGAACAAAATTTACAGTTCCTTTGGCGATTGCTCCTCGATCCATATTTATGCCTCGGGTACCGAATCGTGTTTGTGCCACCATGAGTTTTCTCAAATTAAGCGGGATGCATTGGATAATCCCGATAACTTGCACGAGTTAGACACTTTCGTGGGACTTGGAGCATGGGTGATGAATTCTATGTTGGCTTGCAATTTCCATCAAAAGATTATGTGAAGTTAGCTCTCAAACAATATTCCATTCACTGAGCATCAAGAGTACAAGATTTCGATTCACGAAGATTCACCGCAAATGCCCTAACTTTGACGAAGGTTGTAGTTGGAGACTTAGAGCCATACAAAGCAGGAGGTCGAATACGTGGCGGATTACAAAATATAATGGACCAGTAAGCCCATCTATGTCATTAGATCATAGGAAGTTGGACTCTCGTTTGATCTGCTCTTGCATTTTGGAGTTAGTCGAACAAAACCCGATGCACCCGTATCATTAATTATTGAAGATTCGAAGTCAATTTGGTTACCAAGTTTCATATCGAAAGGCTTGGAAGGCAAAACAAATGGCTATTGTGAATGTGTTTGGGGATTGGGACAAATCTTATGAGGTGTTGCCCGGATGGCTAACCATGCAGAGAGACATGGAAGAGTGGTGGAGTTGCAAGACGAGGAATGTTTTGTGAAAAACTCGATCGTTCAAAAAGAGTCTTTGTCGGTTATTCGGACATTTAGACCAAGTGTGGTTGGGTTCCGATATTGTAAGCCCATCATTCAGATTGATGCCACTCATTTGTATGGCAAGTATCGTCATAAGTTGTTGATTGCAACAACTCAAGATGGAGACAGAAAACCTCTGCCTATTGCATTTGCCATTGTGGAGGGGGAGACAAAGGATGCTTGGAGTTGGTTCTTAGCCCACTTGAGATTGCATGTAACCCAACAAGAGGGCTTGTGTTTGATCTCTGATCGACATCGAGGCATCTTACAATTAGTGGCAAATGAAAATCTTGGATGGCAACCTCAGAATGCATATCATGTCTTACTGCACTGGCATATTGGTTCCAATTTTAAGGAACAAGGAGTTGAAAAGATTTTTGATTAAAAGGACTTTACATTTTCTCTTTGTGTTGTAATTTTTGTCGCTAATAATAGTTAGGTTGTAATACTAAAATTATTCGATGTATCAGGGTATGAACCAATCGCGATAAAGTTTGATGCTAGGCTGAGAAGCTTAAAGTTACAACGGAGATGGCAAATTGGATTAAGAATTAGAGTCATATGACTACCAATTTGTCGAGTGCATTCAGTGTTGAAGGGTTGGAAATCTACCTATAAGCGCATTGGTTCAATTGACATATACGAAGTTAGTAGAATACTTCGTCAACCGAAAGGACGAGGCAAATTCAAATGACGACATTGAACCAGGTTTGATATTGTTTTACAATATTAAGTACAACCACAAACACATTGTTGTTCACACGTGCATCTATTTATGGTTTGATATTGTTATTCCCATTAATTTAACGGATCTGGAGTGATGACTTATTGAAGCATGGAGAGTAAACCTGGCAAAGGCAGTTCACACCAAGTTCGTCGGTACAATAGAGAGAACACAAGGTTCATGGTTGAAGAGGCTTTTAATCTCTGTAACACAACAAGGTGGACTTTCTTATACTTTGAACCTGGAAGCAAGGATGTCAGATGTGGGGTGTTTCAAGCATTGCATTATCCTTGCTAATGAGCGGGCGCTTGACCCATTCGAACTTGTTCATAGGGTTTACAGGATGGAAAGCATTTATAGGGCCTATGAGTTTGACTTTGAACCACTCCGCTGCCGAACCAAGCTCCCGACGCCACTTTGGTGCCACCACGTGCATTGCTTAGATCCAAAGGTCGACCAAAATCAACGACTTAGGAATGAGATGGATTGGCTCACGAAGGGCGGAGACACGTGTACAAGATGCCATCAACGTGGACATAATTCTCGTACTTGTCGTGTCGGCGGATCGAGTTCCTTGGGGGATGATGGAGGCTGGGCCATCAAGCTGCGCCCATCTAGTTGATCTCGGACCTATTTTCATTTTTCGAGAATCTTGTATTAGTAATGATGTGTAACATCACAATCTATGCGGTTGTATTCGAATACTATTCTCCTATATATGTTAGTTGATTGTCGGTGTTATCTTTAATTATTCCATATTATATTCTTGTATAGTTATCATATGGTTATATCATATTTTATTATAAAAATAATAGGATCATACTAATTGTTGTTAAGCATACGGTTGAGATGGCATTCGTGTAAACCCGGCCACAACGGCCGATTTTGGAGTTGCGGGAGTACCATGTTTCCCAAAGTATGTATGGCGGGGACATGAGGACCGACACACTGCGTGTTAGACGTGCTCGAAGACGAAACATATGGACCCCCCGCTCCGATTATTCCTTATCTTCACAGGCCGGTTTCTTGGGAGTTGCCCACATGGGTTATTGCGGTATTGATCACTCCCATCTCTGCGTTGGTTGAGAAACCATACATTTCACAGACCGGGGGAGTGCACCATTACGTTGGAGGATATCGGAATGATATCGGTCTTCCCATTGATGGCGAAAGGCAACATGGCGTTAGCACATAGGGACGATTGGCATAGGGATTGATGAGACCTCGCTCGTGGTCGGGGCACGCAAGTGTTACTACAGTCCTTGAGGACGATGATGATGAGTACGTGTGACTTCGCTTCAATGCCAGATCATTCTAGTAAGCTCGTGCACTGTATCTGGGACGTATAGTTGGTTCTGCAGCTTTTGGCGTACACAGAGAGCTTTGTAAAGCTACTGACTATGACGCACGCGAAGTGCATGCATCTTATTGCAAACAATTCCCCGCTTGAGCCGACCATGATGAAACGATGTCTTTGGTCGTGGTCAAAACGGAGGAAGGAAAGTTTCTATTTCATTTCATATTTTTACATTACTTTCATGACATGCTTTGTTAATAAAAATACTTACGTTTGCAATACTTTCATTTACCAAAATGGTATGCAAGCAAAAGTACAATCTGTGATTGCGTCCTTTCATATTACGGTTCTTCGAGGTTGAAGAACGATGAGGATGTCTTCGTTTACATTCCTTTGATATATTTTCTTATGCATATGTCGTCTTAATGTTTTGTGCATCTCATTTTTTCGTTTATATGGCAACCATACACGGATGAGCAGGTAATTGCCACCTTTTTGTGTGTTCTAGGGACAAGCGGCGCGGTGGTCCCTCTCATATGTTTCCATATTGTCGAGTGGCATTGGACGCGTGGGATTTGTCTTGACGGCCCATTCCACGGAGACCGCTGATTTTTAGTGGCGTGCGGGCATGATGAGGATTGGTCACTGTTTTATAGCCACGGGACAGTCGTAGGGAGAAGCTTTTAGGGGAGTATTGGTCGCAGTTCGTGTTATGCGTTGGTAGAATTAAAGATTGCTCCCACAAGCGCATATTGGGAATGCGGTAAGCTTTTACGCGTTGACTATATGTATTTTGTGGTATAATGACATAAATTGTATATGAGGCGGAAGTTCAACTACCGAAGGTGCTACACAAATCCTACACTCATTGCGGGAGCATGACCGCATTACGATGGAGCATTGCGTCCGGCTACAGACGACATTTGGGGCCGCCCGAGGAGTCGAGCCAAAGAGAACGGTAAGAGCGGAGGAGAGATTAGCGAGCAATCGGACACGACTTCGACATCCCGAGGAACTACTTAAGACGAACAAGACAACCATTACATACCCCCAAAAGACCCACTACCCGATTTAATGGCCACCATACCCACCATACCCCTTACTCACCGTATCCATAAAGCTTACCAGTTTCATGACAAGGTTACTCCACCATATCCTTACCCACCACAGTTGACCTACCCACCATGGGAAAAGGTTCCTTAGAACCATCTCACAGTAGCCACCGATTCGATGCGGCCCATCTCATTGACATTTAGAGAATATATTTATTGATTTTGTGTAAAATACTATTGAGAATATATTCTTCGTGAGTTTGTACCCTAATTAGATTACATTATATATGCTTTTCGCACTATTTTAGATTTTATTAAATATTGTGGTTCGGTTGCATTCACCTGATCATTGGCTTTTGGGAGATCCAACATTTGAAACTCATTTAAATTTTTACTAATTCGAATTACTAAAAATTTGAGATGTAGATTATTCTGAAAATCAACTATCAAATCCTACTCAACAAAAATTCATTTAAGTGATACGTCTCTTGAATATACCATTTAATTTTTATTATATGTTGTTTAAATTATTTGTGTCAAAATAAATAAATATATTCAATCTTCAACAATAAGCGTACGTACATTTTATTAGATTGTTTTTAAATTTATTAAAAATCTTACATAAAGACAATTAAAAGTAAATAATTAATACCTTAATCGTTTTTTAAATTGATCAATAAATTGAAACAAAATTTTTTTAAAAAATAACAAAAAATAAACATATGTGTTATGTAATTAATAAATCTTCATAATAACTAAAATAATATTCAACATTATTAACATACTCAATTTGTCACTTTTTTTATTTTATATTATATATTTTATTTCGTAATCAGTATAATTCATTAATAAACGTTTATAAATATTTATTAAGTATTTCAATTAATTTTTAATTAATTATTTAATTTTAATACTACCTCTTTGAGGTGAGAAGACAAACTCCTCAATTTTGCATTCACTTGATCAATTATGGCATCCTACACATCCATCTGGTTAATGAAAACATTAAAAATGCCACGTCACCAAAAGTATATTATATACTTCAAAATAGTGACATTTTGGTAAATAGTTAAAAAAAAGGGCAATTTGGTAAATAGTTAAAAAAAATGGCAATTTAGTAAATAGTTAAAAAAAAATGGCATTTTGTGACAGTTTAGTAAAAAAGCCCCTAACTCACTCCCAATTCGTATCAATACCTCCCCCTTTGAAAACAACCTTGTCCTCAAGGTTGATGTAAGACTATGGTGGGTAATTACAATAGATGCTAAAAAGTTTGGCAGCCAGGAATAGATCACCACAAAAATACCAACCACTATTTTCTTTACTCTTTGACTCCCTTGCACACCTTCCACATTGTTGTACCCAGTCACTTGCCAATTTGCACTCTTGAACTCGTAAAGGAACTATTCCCACAAAAGAATGTGATTTGTACAAGGACATGAATGATGCACGATGGCCCACCATGTGTACCACTGTGAACAAGTTGTTCCATTTGAATGACCTTGCAATTGCCTGATAAGTTCACAAATAAACCCAACTTCACATTTGTTGCAAAGATAAAGTCAAAACAAGGTGCACAATTACCCACGAATGCACCACCAAATCCTTGGCCAAAAATATTAATATTTCTCCCATAGACCATAAGAGGAATCAGGCCACGACTAGATATTGCAACAACGGGATCAAAACATACTTGAGAAATTGCAGCAGCAAGCACCATAAAGTGATATCTTTCTCAAGCAATTCGACAAACATCACATATGCACAGAAAATGAAAACTTCCTCTAGCATTTTGTCAAACACCATATATACACAACTACAACATCTCAGTGTAGAGAAGAAAAATGAAAACCCATAATCCGAAAATTCTCTATGTATACCAAATTCAGAGCTCCATTTAATCAAATTCCCATTATTAATTTTCACAGAACCTACCAACACCTTATACGCCCATTTGTTTAATTCAATTGTAGCCAAAACATATCGTGGTATGTGATTCAGAATTTTAAAAACAAAACTAAAATTAGCCAACCTGATAATTGTTGAAGACCCACAATAGAGCTTGAAGACCCAGTAAACTTGGGAATGTTGGTCTGTTCGACCCCAAGCTTTGTTCTTGACCACAACACACAGTTTCCTGTTTGGCAACTTGGTTGGGGGCAGCGATGAGGGTGAGAAAGCAGCACCATTAGGGTCAAAAACCAGAACTCTCATCTCACATCTTGATCTTGCAAGATTCCCATGACTCGTTGCTGCAATGACCAAATGAGGTGGTTCCAGTGGTGGTGGCAGCATGGTCCAATGTGGAGGCCGCTCTGCACGCGCGAGTCCAATGTGGAAGCTGCTGACATGCAGCATGGATAAGCAATCCTTGGATTACGTTGAATCTTGGGACTGCGCTTTTGGGATCAGCACATCAGTTTGTTCCTGGTGCAAAGACACAACAGTGGGAAGGGGTGTGTGAATTTTCATCTTTATCGACCATCTGGTTCAAGTATTGTGTTGCAGTTTCGGATTCTTGAGGTTCTTTTACAAATTCTTCAATTTCTGGGTTGAGATTGTTCTCGTAAGAAACCTCTCTGGGTTGTGAAATGTGCTCCTCTGGTATAAAATTATCTAGCACACGACTCATAGAAACTTTTCCAATTTCTTGAGCAGCCCCATCAAGAACAGATTCCGCAAAATCATCTTGGTTGAATTTGATGATAAAAGAATTTTGGTTGCATATTCCCCAAACGTCAACTTTCGCATCCTTATTTCCAAATTCTTCATTGATTTCTCAATTTTAGACCGTCTGTCATGCAGATGTGATCTCTTCAAATAAGCTATGGCTTCCATGTTCTCACTGCAAGACGAGATCCTTCCTCTCAACGAAAGCACCATTATTAGTTCTTTATTTGAGTAAAGCACTAAAACTCCTCAATATTTCTCTTCCAGCGATAGACAAAATCCTCAATTTACATCCGCACGAAAAAAAAAAAAACAGGCATCTTTAATTGAGGTTTTACTTGCTCCAGCCGTTAGATTTAACAAACCATCATGGCCATTTATATTACTCGTAAGTCATAAGGAAATACTGGTAATATCGAAATTCTGACCAACTTAGCATTTTTAACCTTCAGTGTTCCTATGTGTTTTATTTTTATTCCGTTGACAAAAAAATGTAATTTATTTCTTTTACAATTTGTGACGTATTTGTAAAATAAGTATTTATTCATTCATATAAAATCCATATTATAATTTTTCGAAACGGAATTTTCTTTTTTCATTCTTCCAGATTAAAAACTTTGTAGCTTCTTAAGACAATTTAAAAAAAAAAAAAAACCTAACAGTGGTGTTCTCCTGTGTCCATATCTTTTCCGATTTGTTTCCCTTACATTTATGAGGTATATGTAAAACAAGTATTAATTCTTTCCAACAAAAAAAAATTATTAATTCTGTCATATAAAATCCAGTACTATCATTATTTCTGGAACTGCCAATTTTTTTCATTCTTCCAGATTAAAATTTTTGTAAATTCATCAAATCTGAATTTAAAAAATTAAAAGTTTAGAGGAAAATGAAGGCTTACCCCTGGTATCGGTACTTCCATAATAGGGATGAACGTGAATTAACAGTATCATCACTCTTGAGCCAAATTTCACACAATGCCGTAACCAAATATGCTACTGCAATTCTCTGACAGGAAAGAACATAGACAACAGAAAGTTAACAGTAAATTTTCTTTTTTAGCACATGTTCAAACTTTTTGTGAACTGTGAGTACACAAGTTACAGTTGTCACTTAGCACATGGTGTTTTTCTTTTTCAACGTGTCATAAGGATTAGTTGAAGGTAGAGAAACCCTGTTGGAAAAGGATACCTGTAGTATTCCCATCCATCTTATATGTTTAATATCCACTCCATATGTCAGATCATTGAGGCCATGGAAAAAGCCTCCTGCAGAGGGAAGATTGTAGATATTCAACAGAGAAACATATGAACAACAATGCAGTGCTGAACATACACCATACACCATACACGTTATTATTATTAATTATCAATTTACCATTTACCAAAACAACTATATCTTCAACCAATATTTTCAACTTGATAATGATTCATAGCAAATGGTAACAAAAAATTTGCAATAGAATTTGCCACAAAAAAAAAAAAAAAACCCAAAGAATCAGTTAACCACCTTGAAGAAAAAGGCCTAAGGCCAGAAGCTTAAGAGCCCGTAAAATTGCTTTTCTAGTTGCAACAACTCTGCAAGACACTTTTCTGTTGAAGAAGAAGATTTGTCAAGTTAAATAGACCAGATTATATGCAGTGATATCCATTTCTAGTCAAATGATACAAACACAATCTACCTTGCAAATTGAAAGGAATTGCAGTAGTAATACACTGTCATCACATCTTTTTTACAGTATCTCTTCGAAAAATACAACAGTAGAGTATACCTTGTATGTGAGTGCAAGCGAAACACCAACAATAAAAAGGAAAAATGGCATGACAAAATCTGCCAGTGTTAAACCATTCCATGGGGAATGATTGATCTCCGGAATGATTCCACCAGCATTATCCACCAGTATCATCAGCTGCATCATGATTGAGAAATTGAGCAAAAAATTGTTACTGGAAAAAAATATGTCCAAGACAATTATTTTATCTGAGATATAATAAAGAACTTTCAAAGTCATCAGAAGTCTAATACATACATTTCATAGATATTTACGCATCATCCTCTTCAAATTTTGAAGTTGTCACTTTGGAGAGAGTTTTACCTAATTATTATCTGAAGAGATTATGTGAACAACTGTGCAAGACAAAAAAATATATATACTATTTGTGCAAAAAATGAAATATCAATAGGTTTTGTGACTTTTGTCGGTGTCCCATTTGCTTGATAGTGGGAGATTAGTGAACCACTAATCTAAGTTCAATCTTTTGATCACTGCAACTTCCATTTCATCTTCTTCATAAATTACACTAGTCGAGTGTTTGAAAATAAGTAACCTTTTTTGTCTCTCTCCTTCAAACCATATAACGCGAATTTTTTAAGCAACCATTTTGTTGTGTTGTTCTAAATGGAACAAGGTCACTGGACCTTACCAAAACACTTGGGCTCAACCTAGTTCCAACACCACCACCTTACATTAGGGTCATGGTGACCTAAATCCCTAGATGTAACCCGGCCCAACCCATAAGTATACCTGACCCAACAAGACTCATTGGTTACTATCCGCTTATCCAAATCTGACCCTCTAGTGATAACTCGAGCCACTACCCTACCCGAGACTGACACTCAAACTTAGATAACAAAATATTTACAAAAATATCTCACAATAGCTAGACATGCATCACTGTGCCTATGGAGAGTTTTTCCTCCTATCACAACACTATATACTATAGGGTGCACAGTACACATTATACCTTCATCACTATATATAGTCATTGTTCACACATTACATGAGGTTCTTTCTTTTTCTTATTCTCTCTCTTTACCTTCTTTATCTTTGTCCTATTTTCTTATACACACTAGTTGACTTGAAGGTCGAAGTGCTTGCAGATACTTCCACCTTGACAAGTCTAACTTATTTGGAAGCTTTCCGACGAGTTCAACCACCATCTCAACCACCTCACAAGAAAAAGAACAAAACAGTCTCCTTCTTCGCTTTATGTCACAATTTTAATTATTAAAACTACTTAGTAAGTTGCCTGTATGATAGATAGTTCTTGAATACTTAACACCACTAAATAAAATTATGACTAAAAACTAGACATAAAATGATAATGATGTAAAAAAATCTAGTCTTTTTGTGTCCAAAATTCAAATGCATGCCTTCTCACTTTTCCACATATTCTAACAAGGTGACCCTAAAGCCAAGATAGAATAAGATATTATAAAGTAATAAGGCAAAGAAAAATAACATAAAAATTGATGTTGATAGTCTTAATTCTAAAATCGGTAACTTTTCTTCTCCTAAACTTTTTTTTCTATCATGAAGTTTCCTTACAGGTTCGGCCATTTTGAGTCACCAATAAGACTAATCCCTTTTCGAACGTTGGAACATGAGGGTTATGCTATCTCCCTACAATAGTTGCTTCCCTAGAATTTGAACTTGCGTCTTCGATCCAGATAGTTAAGATTGCTTACCACCTCGACCCATCCTTTGTGGGTTCTCCTAAACTTTTATGTAAAATACAAAAATGACTTAGACAAAAATGCCCTTCTCCAATTGAACCCAATGTGATGGTGGTAGGAATGGTGCAATTGGTTGAGTAAAAGTGGTGATGGTAGAGTTGAGGATATATGGTGATGGTGGTGGATAAGTTAATATTATCCAATTTATGCAACAAACATTTGCAGAAGTTTAGATAAAATATCTTAGAAAGGAAATCTTATATGGTCCAATCTTAGATAGCTATGCACCATTTGCCCAGCAACCCTTAGCATTAGATTGAGAAGGGCACATGGTGGAAGTCATACTATGAGAGAAGTTTCCCTGGTTGCCATTGTTTTAGAACCAAGAGCTGTTATTTGTAATTTCAAGGCTGATTGCAAAGAATTCGAATGCATATCGAAGTGGAAGGCTAGATCAGCATTACAGGTGTTGCTCTACAATTAAAGATAAGGAGGACAAAAATATCAAGGAGGGAAGGGATAAGGCTAGAGCAGCACTTGGCTACCCAGATAGCTCTACTCAAGGGAAAAAGAAAGGAAAACAACCCGACGAACTGAGGGAGCAACATAAGGGTGGTGGCTGCTATAAGAGAAACACTAACCCTAGCTGAAAATTAAATTTAATCAAATGTGTATAACATGATAATATTTTTGTATTAATATATATTGTAAAAATTTGTTAGTTTTAGTTTTATATTTCTAAAACTTTATTTCTTAACTATGAATAACATCTAAATTTGTATATTTTATTTAAGTATTGGATCAATTCAGTCCCAGCCCGATCATTAGTTGAGTTATGATAATGTTAGGTATGGGTTCAAAGAAAGTGTAACACCCTAATTTTTTATTTTTCTTGATATAAATAAGTTTTATAATATTTGTGAGCTTTTGTGAATTTTTAATTATTTTGATTATTTTAATATTATTTTAATTATTTTAATATTATCTTGAAACGTATGCCCGAACTTCATTTTTTCTGAATATATATGAGTTTTATAATTTTTATCATTTTTGTGAATTTTCTGTAGATTTTTTTGAGTTTTTGATTATTTTAATATTATTTCGAGCTGTATGTGTGTTTGAGGCGGGTCCGGAAAAATAAACATTTTTTTTGGACCAAAAAGTTTTGGACTGTTAAGGCGGGATCGGGAGATCTTACTAAACCTGAAACCGGGAACAATTGACAGAAATTTTTTTTATCTGAGTTTTCTATTATCTATTTGGTAATAATAGCACTAGCTATTATCCATTGGGTAATATCTTCTGAAAAAATATCTTGATGGTTATAACTCAAAGTGATGAACCAATGGCAAGCAGGAAAAAAGCAAATTGGATACTCAAGTTGAAGAGATGAAATTCGAATTGACTACTCAAGTTAGAAGATAAATTCAAATTGACTACTTACTCTTTTAAGCTTATCTTGTCATTCTTTTTCTAGAAGTTTGTAGAAATGATAACTCACCTAGTAAAATATCTCAGAAAAATATCTACGTAAAATATTTAGGTGAAAATATCTTTTAAAAAATATTTAAGCTAAATATCTTAAGTGTAATTATGAACCATCATTACATAGCTTTATGACCAACTAATTAGAATCAAACTTGTTTGTCAAAAAGTCAACAATAGTGGCATAGACTTTGTCTTGAACCGTTGGATGGTAAGACTTGATGAAGAAGCCTTGGATGATCACCATTGATCTAATCAATGGTGTGAAAACAAACTTGATAAGAAAGCTTAGCATATCTACCCTAGATTAAATCAATGGTTAGGAGAAGAAGTCAACATTAAAGGTTAGACTAGTTAATCAAGGAACTAGATAATCTAACTTAGTTACTCTAAAAAGCCTAAGTAGTAACTAAATGGAACAAACTAAGATTACTAATACTTAGAGTCTATGGTTACAAGAAAGTATCTAGAGACATCTAGAAGGCATGATCAATGCATGACAAATGCATGACATAATCTAGTAACTAGATAGTTAATTATGTAACTAAATGATCTAACTAAGTTAGCTTAAGTGAACTAACTACCTAAACTAAGTGTAACTAGAAACTAATTAAAAACAAAACTTAGTTACATTCATCCATGTGCTATACGTCTACTAGGCTATTCTAGGAGATTCTTGAACAATCTTAATGATCAAAGGATGACTACCTAATGACCTAAGTCATGTGAAGCCATGTGAAGTAATTACTAGCTTATTGAACAAGCTTTGATCTTTCTCTCCAAGCACCTACACGGCCATGCATGTGAAACTAGGACATTTCATTTCATTTTCTAACACTTTGTGACTTAGGTTTTTTCTCCATTCTCTCTCTTCCAAGAACTCCAAGAACAAACACCAAAAAACTCCATTCTTTCTTCTTCCTTAAAGGTTTCGGCCTCTCTACCCAAAACCAACCTCTACTCATCTATAATTTCATCCAATACCATTTTTTAAACCTAGACACAATTCTAAACACTTTTCATCTTGTGAGTTTTACCTAATTCATCTTCTAAGTGCTTCAAAATCAAGCTTAGATTATCTACTTCTAAAGGTAACTTCTTGATTTCTTGTTCCTAAGTTGAATTCATGAATTTCTAAACCATGATTGATTCATGGTTTCTTATTTTCAAGCTTTGTTTGTGACTCTAGTTTGGTTTAAGCTTGTTAGGGTTTCTTGAGGGTGCTTCACGAAATCCATAGGAGAAGGAACTTAAAGGGTTTTTATCTTCTTTGAGGTAAGAGGGAGATTAACCTCATCGGCTATATGTGGTGGTGAGCGAATGGATTTATTTGTGTTTGTGAGTGAAAAATTCATGTGATGATTTATTCATTCGATTGTGTGGTTATTAGTTTATGCTTGCTTGATTATGCATTTTTATATGACGTGATATTATGCATGGAATTGTTATGGTTGATTTTTGGATATATGTGATGATATGTGATTTTGATAGTATGCATGAAATGTTTATGGTATAGTTTTAATGATTGACATATGTTGCATACTATAAATCATATGAGAAAGGAAAGAATTTTGGTTCCAATGACCAATTGATGGCTCACGGCCATGATATCCATTTTGGGGTATCCTAAGTCAAAATGTTTTAACAACTATAAATTTGGGTGATTTGGTAACAAGGAATTGAATCAAGGGTTTACAAAATAGAAAAAAAAAAGAATAAATTTTTAGAAATCAAGATAAAGGGATTTTCGTCCATGAGGATTTTGGAGTAAACCACTTAAATTATTTTACTAAGTATGGATTTTAGATGATCAGGTAACAAGTAATTGAATTAAAGATTTTTACAAAGAAAAATGAGATAGAAAATGAATAAATATTGGGTGATGGAATTTAAAATAAATTTCGGCTAACATTCCAAGTATTGATATTTTATAAGAAATAAATTTATAAGTTAAAAGTTTACTGACGTATAGCTCGCTCCTTGGGTTTTGAGCGCGTTAGAAAACTTTGAACTATAATATTTGATTAAATCTTGGAAGTGTAAAATTTTGTACAGAAAATATTAGAAAGCATTATTAAGAGGAGTTTTAGTAAGAAAATAATCTTTAAGGATGGTTTGGAACTTACAGTATTTTATTTAAAGTTTTATTGAGAGTAATGAACAAATATTTTTAAGATATCTTGAATTAATTTAAATAGTATAAGTTTTTGTGAAAAACGTTTGAAAATATTAATTTAATGGAGGTTTAGTTAGAAAATGTTAGAAATATTATTTAAAGATGTTTTATTAAGGAAACATTAGAGTTAAAGTTTAATTTTGATATTAAATGAGAAAAGTTTTAATTTAAGCTTAGAACATGATTAAAATATTTTACGCGATTTAAAAATAGTGATTTTTACCTATGCGATTGAGAAAACATTTTAAAATCTTTACGCGATTGAGAAAACATTGAAAAATCTTTACGCAATTTGAAACAGTAACAGAAGTCTTCCGCGATTGTGAAAATGCGATAATATCGCTACCCGATTAAAGGAAACAGTGAGTTTTGTTGTAAGGCTGAAGTACTGAATCTAAGTAGTTTGTGAATTAGCATTGAGTTTTTGAGCCGAAGTACTGGACCTGAGTGGATCTTTGGTATTATGTAGTTTTATAGACAATTATTGATACTAATGGTATTAGACAATTATTTGGGCAGTTACTTTAATATCATTGGGAACGGTATAATGGTGGTTTGCTTTTATAACCAGAAACATCAAACGGACGAAAGAGTCAGGTGTGGTTTGATTTCATTGAATATGCATTTGAGCATTATACAGTTGATGACTGTTGTGGCGTTTGATGCCTAAAGAGTGAACGAGAACTTACAGGATAGTGGAATCTTGACAGATTTTGGAGATGTCAGGGCGCGATGATTCACATAGTGATGATGCTATCACTGGTGATTATGCTATCACCTTTTATATATATATATATATATACCCCTAGCCGTGATAAACCGATTGTAACGCACTGACAGCCCGACAAATACTATTTCTTTTCATTATCCGGCATAGACTGTCTTTTAGGGGGGACAGATCTTTTAGAACGTTCATCTCTAAATTTGAGTCAGCTTCATGGAGTAGGAACTGGTTGCATCGTGCATATGCATAGTCAGCATTTATACTGTTGTGATATAGTGTTATTGTGATATAATATTATTGTGATATTACCATTATGTCTGATATTGTGATGCAAGTTTATTGGATTATTTGTCTATTAAATATCATGAATATATCTGCTAATTATATGATAGTTTATGGATTGTATGTTGAACTGTGTTGGCATGTTTATCATTTTCTTACTGCCATATTGGTATGTGATGTAGGGGATCTCACCTCTTCGATGTATTGTTTGTCTGTTATGTTTTATGGTTATGTTTGGTAAAGACTATAAGAGGGACGAGGTTGGAGTGCCTAGGGTTGAGCTGGTTTGACTTTGTTTGATTAGACTGCGATGGTGACAAGAAGAGATCAGCTAGGTTTCTTTAAACTACAGTTTGTTGAAGGCACTGAGGCTTGGCGTGTTCATTGGGACTCAGAGTATATAGAGTATTGTGGTGTCATTACTTTATCAGTAAGTAAGACTCGCCATGGGGCCATTACTTCATCTTTTACGATTGCTTATGTAGAGTTTGTTTTACCTATTAGGGAGTTGTGTAATGATTTTTACTATACTCCTAGAGAGGACTTCGATATATCTTTAGCTTGAATTTCTATCCGTCAAGACATTTCCTGCTAGGGAATTTGTCTTCTGAGGAGAACTTTTATTCCTAGATGTTGTGAACTTGGGCTAGTCTAGGTTGGTTACGTTTTGGGGTATGTAAGTATTATGGACATGTAGTTGTAGTAAATTTTGTTTATATGTAAAGTATGTTATTCAATGCTTGTATCTTGTGTACTTTGTTATAATAAGTTTATATTATCCGCGAAAAAGAAATTTTGAAAATCAATATTGCAATCATTTTCATATTTAAATACTTTACAACTTGGGTAAAGAATTATTAAGAAGTTGGTTTGAAATGTGATACCCTAAGGAGTGTGTTGCAGAAAGGATGCAATCAACATATTGGGTTGGGTTCATGTTAATCTAAACCCCTCCTGTGGACACCCTTATTTCTTGTTCTCCTCAATTGTCACCCACCCTTGAAGTAACATCTCCTCACCGACCTTTGAAACAATAGCGAAAAGAAGGCTAAGCATTCGGTG
The DNA here is from genome assembly GCA_029884595.1 of Ormosia semicastrata. Lineage (NCBI taxonomy): Eukaryota > Viridiplantae > Streptophyta > Magnoliopsida > Fabales > Fabaceae > Ormosia > Ormosia semicastrata. The sequence goes on from JAQQTO010000059.1 coordinate 73,162,005, forward strand.
CTAAGTTCTTTCAATTCATCTCCTTTGTTGTTCGAAAAAAAGCCCAGCTCCTTCTCGGCGTTAGAAAAGCTCAACAATAGAGTGTGCTTCATTGCCTTTGAGGAGAAAAAGGCAAGAAAGGCCACCCATTATCAGTTTTAGCCAAAGGTGGGTATACGAGTCAACTCGGTCCGCGAAAGATTGACTTTAAACAGGATGGACCAAGTTGGCTCACATTTTAAATGGACCAGCTAAAAAGTAGTTTGCATTCGCACCACCTAAATTCGCAAGTTTGCAGGATGATCCTCAGACTAGATTCATATATTTTATTTTACTTTTTTTTCTTTCAAAACTAAGATAAAGCCTTCAGACCCAAAAAAAAATTGAAACAATCTGCACAATAGCAACCACCAGTAGAAGACAACCACCAATCATGGAGGCAATGCACTAGATCCTTAATGCAAACGAACCAGGGTACAATAAAGACGAGTCAAGCGACACCATAATCAACTAACGACAAAAGAGTAGTAAGTCACCAATGCGACGAACCACGGTAATGGTGTGATAAGGTTGGAGCGATTCAATGGTGCATGCGTGACTAGCTGACTGAGGGGTGGTAGGGCTGGTAGATTGTGATTGATGGCGTGGGTGAGAGGCTACGTGCTTGAGAGTTGAGACTGAGAATCAAAGAGATGAGGGAGAGGTGAGATAGTGAGACTATGGGAGACATGAGGGTGGAGGTGGAGCCAAAAATTTAATGTGAGGGGCCAGGCCAAACATATATAACATGAAGAAAAATTTCAAATCTTTTTCTTTTCTTTTTACTTTCTTTTATTTTTTTTATTTTGTATAGATAAATCTTGTTTGATAGCAAATATTATATCATTTATGCAAAAGTTTCAAATACCTAAAAATGCTATGTGTAAATTTATTTCATTTTATGAGGACCATCAACTAATTATATGAAAGAGTATATGAAGACAATAACAAGGTTAATGGAGACCATGACATACCCATGTCCCCCTTCCTTCCACCTCTACACGAGGGAGACGAAGGGATGATCAGACTATGTAGGGTTTCCACTTTTCATTCTTTTTTTCCTTTAATCTTTTGGTCTAACCTTTTTTCTTTTGGTGTTGGACCATAATCCATAATAAGACATTTTGGCCTTTGGTTATTTGGGTTAGCAAAAGATTGGAAATAAACAAATTAAGGTTGTATTTTGTTAAATGAACGTTAGGCATAGAGCTAAAAAAAAAGTTAGGCTAGTCAGGGACTGGTCTACGAACTCATGGGTTACAGCCCGATTAACTCTTGAATTTGTAGGCTAGCATTTTAATGATACTACATTTTATCTGCTCCTAATCTATGCAGGTCACGAGTTACATGAGCCGACCCGTGACCCATGACCCATATACCCACCTCGTCTTCTGCAACATAGACACCATGCTGTCGAGGACAACGATGACGAAGATCAAGACCTCAATTTGAAGTCATACGAAGCATGCATTTACCATTGATCTGACAAGGGTGTGACGTAGAACACATTATGCTTAGTGGACTCAAGTACAAAGGTTAGCTATAGGAGAAACCACCATGCTTGAGAAAATCCCAAATTCAAAACCTCATCACCCACTTCTCAACCCAATCTTTCATTTCCTTTTCCTTTTCAATCCCCTGCATATTAATGTTCCCCTTCCTCCACCTTCTTTCTGTGTCTTTGCATTTCCCCCAGTTCTCTGAATCTTTCACACACTAGAAAAATAAGAAAATGGCGGCATATAGAGAGCCCATGACCCAAAAAGCCCGTCTCGCCGCAACATCCGGGGTTACATACCTGTTCTGTGGGTTAGCGCCTTAGCAGCCATGTTGGGTCTCATTGTTTCTGCTCTCTTGATTCTTGCATGTTCCTATTGGAAGCTTTCTCGAAGGCAACGTCGCAAAGAGCATACGAATCTTGGTGATTATGGCTGGACAAGAGAAGCCAACATTCTTAGCCACACTCATGTCGTCAAGCGCTAAGCAGGTCCTCTTCCTTCGGCAACAACAGTAGCAGCACTTTTACCTGAGACCAGAGGGAAAAGTCGGAGGAAATGGCTGAGAGCATGAAACATGGAAGCGGCAGCCATGAATCAGATGCAGAGCGGGAACAGGGAAACCCCAGACACCTCGTCCTCGTCAAATAAGAGCCTTTAAGCATATGCTCGCTGGGATGGTTCATGAAAAAGAAAAGCTCGTGACACAGGTTTTTGGACCTTTGTTTTAGGTGTCTGTGTGTATATACGAGCTTGCTTGCTTGCATGTTCTAGGATTGGTGATGCGGGGACTAGGAGAAAAAGAGAAGACTGAACAAAGAGAAAGTAAGGCCACTAAAAATAAAATAAAATAACAACATGATCCTAATCACCACATCTTGCAGTAAATACCAAGGCAAGGAAGCATGAATCAAAGTGTAAAGGCCACGGGAATATATCATGCTAACATAACAGCTAACCAAACACCCATTTGCTTTGCTTTGTCAATAAAAACCAATCAAATAAGGGAAAGAATACTGAGAAATCATAAAGGGAAAATGTTACTTACTGCGACGGTGAGACCTCGAAAAACGTCGAGTGAAACAAGACGTCTTTCCCCATTGGTGAAGACAGTGGCATATCTTGGTTCAGAGATCTGGAGAGCCATCTCTACATCATTGTCCCCAGTTGCCTTATTCATTCTGTGGGGATGCGCTCTCCCTTCCTCGTTGTTGTCCTCAATACAGTTCTTGATAGGCTCGTAGTATAAACGCCCCATGGCTCTCAAGTTAATGATAATGCCTCCAATCAAATAATCATTTACATCACAAACTTTATTGCTTTCCTCTTTTCGTAAACAGGAAAGGAAAATAAAAACATATGAAAAATGACGCAAGGTATCAATCAAAGTAGACAGCCACAGATAATTCCTATTTCCTTCCCCTTCCCTGCATTAGAAAATCGCTTTCATTGCCGCATGAGCCCTGGCTTAAGAGTTTGGAAAAACGAATAAAGGAGGACTCCTATTACCTGAAATTGAAATAATGGTTAGCATTCCCCGGAAGTATCTCCTCTTTCTTGCTCTTGCGTTATTTAACCCTCGCCCTCTCTTCTCCCCGCATTTGTAGGCCATAGGAGAAGGCTGAGGCACAGAAATTTGATTTTCATGTGTTTATCCTACAAAAGCTGCATTGCATGGGATAATATTGTAGAATTATTTTAAAAAAAAAATAAAAAAAAATAAAAGCCAACGATTATGAAAATTAGTAAATTACACCTATCTTGCATTTTTTTCCATGAAATATAATTATTAAAAAACTATATATAGTTGATGTTTATGATTGGTGACCGTGGCGTTCTAGTAAATATATATATATATACAGGGGTTATATCTAGTAAGAGGAGTTTTTATTGTGAGATAGTGAGATGAGTAAATCTTGACCATACAATCATACTTGAACGATCAAGATTAAAAGTTACTTAAAGATCATGTGACCATGATATATATATATAAGGAGCGTATATGATGACATGAATGTTTATTATAAGAGATGAGAGGAGTGAATTTTGACCATTTGATCTTACATGAATGGTCAAGATTAGAATATAAATGCATATGACTTTTTTAAGTGGTCACATGATCTTTAAATAACTTTTAATTTTGATCATCTATATATAGTTATATGATCAAAATTCACTCATCTCATAATAAAAATTTATTTCACTAAAATATGTCTTATATATATATATATATATATATATCACAGTTTTTAATAATAAAAAAAATTGCATATTTTGTCATAAAAAAAGTGATTAGTGATAGACGAATCTTATATGCGAGGAATTTGAATATTAAAGTTGTCACTTCAATTTTTTTATTTAATTACTACTTTTGATTTAAAGGTTAATCTTGCAATAATGTCTTATAGAGATCTCTGGGTCAAAGACAAAAAAATAAATGTGATAATAAATTTAATTTTAGTTGTGTAAAATTTATTAGATATGGATATTTAAAGGGATGCACTTTATAAGGTAAAATAAAAAATTTATAATCACTAATGAGAAAATCAATAGCTTGAAACTTGATGAAGAAAAATGTTAAGATAGTTAGAATTTTTTAGTTAAAATTTTTAACTGAATGAATTGGCATGTTTCTATTTTTTTTTCTTTTTACCCTTAGATAAATGAGTGTTTGCTATCTTTTTTATTTCATCTAACAATAATCCTTTAATTAACTTCTATCAAAATTTTAATCATTCTTTTTTAGCTTTATAGCATCACTCTTTTATAGAAATATTAATTTTCTCATTGGTAGTTTACACTCTAAAGTGCATCACTTACTTAACTTTAGATTGCCCAAATCTAAATTTATTTACACATTATCATCTAATCATGTGTTGGTAAATCATCAAAAGTTTAATTATTACAATAACTTCTTAAAAAGTTAAACTCTTTTAATGATGTGCCAAAACATCACTTGATGATAGTATAAATTTTTTTATACATGTATCAAATTTAAACTCTAACAATAATAACATCATAACCATAATCATAAATATTATTATAATTATAGTAATTAACTGCTTTCCTTTTTTAAGGAGTGTCTATTGTTGTAACACTCCCTTTAGGGCATCACATTTATGGATTCTCACTTACCAAATTTTACCAAGTTATAAAAATTATTTATTAATATTATTTATATGTTTTTCAAATATTTTTCTTTGCGGATAATTAAAGCGACAAATTAAATTAATTGTAAAATATACCAAATTAAATTAATTTACATTACATACATACTAATATCTAAAACTTTAAAACATCCAATTTTATTCTCAAAATAACTATACAGGTACTACAACCCAAATATAAACTAACTTAGTACCCACATTTAGTCAGAAGGGTACTCATCTGGATCCTTCTCCGAATCTTCCTCCAACTCCTTAGAAAACAATAACCCCTGATGAGTTGCAGGGCTACGGATAGGAGTCCGCGCAAAAGAAACAATTGAATCCTCCGTAGGAGTAGCACGACGAGTACTCCACAAAAACTCCATAGGCATAGTAAAACATAAATGCACAAAAGTATCAAAAGAAAATATAGAGACCCCATGAAAAGTCCTATTAAGGGTCACAGATATTGCTCCGATATATAGTACACGATCCTTGTCAACATCATAGCGCCAGGCGTTCGTACCACCCTTAACATATCCCAGAAAACCCCTCGACGCCATGACAACAACAGACAAACTAACCCAGACAGAAATGAGGTGATCCTTCTTCCTCTTCTTCACACTCTAAATCAATCATACAAATAAACAGAATAACATAGCAAAGAGGTGAGATCCCCTACATCAATACCAACATGGCAGTAAAAGACTGTAAAACAACATGCTATTCATACACGACATTTAACAAATACATTCGTAGCATCATATGATCATTGTATCAAATAGTAAATAGTTAACATAATACATACATACATACATACATACATACATACATATATATATATATATATATATATATATATATATATATATATATATATATATATATATCACAATGAGAATAATGATGACTATGCACATGTATGATGAACCAATTTTCTACTCCATAGAGCTAAACTCAATTTCAAAGAGAATGATCCAGAAGATATGTCGGTATATCGGCCGCCTCAGACCTAGTGCTATAATTTTTCAAAGTGCACATTAAGCATGATGCACGACATTCTACGCCAAATCATGAATAGAATAATGTTTAGTCAAGATCATCGGAGCATTGCTCAGTTACCACGGCCCAGTGGAGCTACTTACTATCCATTAGTGGAATATCTGTGCTCTTATGCCTCCTAGTTCAATAAGTGAACAACACTACGTAATTCACACCCGCACTTAGGTGTAATTCAACTCCTAGGCAACAATAGCCTTAACAGACACCGTCTGTTTGACAAATGCATGTCCAATGACTTAATACACAATATAGGCCACTATTGGCCATAAACACATAGTGATATATCCAGATCCATTATATTAGTTCGACAGCAAAACTTGCTATTCCTTTCAATCGCATAACAATTTTTCAACGTTTTCTCAATCACGTAGCGATTTTAAAATATTTTCTCAATCGCGTAGTTAAAAATTATCATTTTCAAATGGCGTAGAAGTTATTTTACGCATTTTCAATCGCGTAAAACATTTTCTCAATATTCTAAGCTCAAATCAAAACTTTTCTTATTTAATATCAAAATTTGACTTTATTTCCATTATTTCCCTATTAAATCCCCTTTAAACAATATTTCTACCATTTTTCTAAAAATCCATATTATTTTAATTTTAAAAAAAAAATCCTTTTCCATTTAATTTATTTATATCATCATAAATAAATTATTTTAAAGTCTTCAAATTACATTTTAGTCCTAAATTTACTATATGGCCGAAAATCAATTTCTTAATTAGTAATAAAAATATATTCATTTTCATTTTTATTTTATAAATTCTTAATTAGGTTTATTATGACTAATCCTCTAGATTATCATTTAATAAAATATTTTTGAAATGGATACACCTTTGAAGGGCTTAGAGGCCGTGAGCCTCACTTGGCCATTGGAGCTAAAATTTCTTTCCTTTCAAGCCTAAATCATAGCATACAACATGTTTAAACATAAAAAATCCTACTTTAACAAGTTCATGCATAATATCAAAGCAATAAATCACATAAGATAAATAATTACAATCACACAAGCACATCAAATTTCGTGTCCCTCACCACCACAAATGGTTGATGAAGTTAATCTCCCCCTTACCTTGTATGTAGCTTCCTAAGCTCTTTGTTTGATTCTTTTTATCAACTTTCTTCACCAAGAGATTCTTGAAACCAAAGCAAACACAAAAAAAAAAAAACATCCAAGGTTAGAGCAAGACAACCATAGATCAAGTATGGTCTTGGAATTTCAAGAATCAATTAAGAAACCAAGTTTCAAGAATTTTACCTTGAAACCCTAGAATTTAAATCCAAAAATCAAGCTTGAAGATGATGGAATCAAGGCTTGATCACAACTTCAAAGTTGCTTGGAATGATGTTTAGGACTAAGTGGTATGGTTTGTTTGAATTAAAAGTAATTGGAAGTGTATTTGTGTGGTGAGGCCATGAGCCCGTGAGCTTGAGCAGAGAAAATGAGAGAAAATGTGTTAAGTGTTTGAGAGAAAAGATGGTAGCTTTTTGGAAATGTGATATTTTGTCCTCTAAGTCCCTATGGCTGTGAGACTGGATAAAGAGAGAAAGAGATATTTTAATTTTGCTACAAGTTATCACAACTATTGATTCAATCAATGGTGGACATCCAAGACTTCAACACTAAGCTTGTTCCCATAACCATTGATTAGATCAAGGGTGGATATGCAAAGCTTCTCCTCCAAGCTTGCTTCTAATTGGTTGATCATAAAGGTGTCATAGCCACCTTCTTTGACCAAGCTAGATATTTCCAGATGTTTTCAGAAACTATTACCCAATGGATAATAACTTCTGCTAGTTATTGTCCAATGGATAATAACATTACACAATGGATAATAGCTTTATCCAATGCACTACAAGAAAATTCGTGATTTACGAAGGATAATTCCGCCGCAAATCACATAAAATCCGCCGCAAATTATCTTTTTGCGGCGGATTCGTGCCCATCGCAAAAACTATCATTGTAAATTTATTTGTGGCGGATTTTAGTTTCCGCCGCAAATTTGAGACGGATTATGCCGCCTCAAATCCGCCGCAAAATTTCTCCGGCAGGGGGCTGGAAACGGTACTAGAAGCCGGTAATTTGCGGCGGATTTTTAGCCGCCGCAAATTTGTGGCGGATTTTAGCCGTCGCAAATTTGTGGCGGATTTTAGCCGCCACAAATTTGAGGCGGATTTTAGCCGCCGTAATTTGTGGTGGATTTTGCGGCGGATTTTGAATCAGAATTGCATTCGTCATGCGTCATTTGCGGTGGATTTTGCGGTGGATTTTTCCGCCGCAAATTTTTGAACATTTTAATATTAAAAAGGAATTGTTCAAAATCCATAATTATATTATTAATACATACAGCACTCAGATTTTAATTTCAACCTGCCAATGCATTCAAAACAACACTGAAACATCAATTTTAACTTGTTAAAGTATTTAAGCAATCCATAAAACAAACATAATTCATACAAAGTTTCGTCAAATACAAAGTTTAGCAAGAACTATCATAATCCTAAAACATCAATTTCAATCCATATGATCATTATCATTGTCATCTTCATGATCATCTTCAGTATCTTCATTGTGTTCTTCTATTGGTGGTTGTTGCTGGCTTGGCTGAGTGCCAGCGGTTTGCAAATATGATTTCATCATATTACCAAACATTTGTTGTTGTTGAAGTTGGTATTGTTCAAATCGCATTCTCCACTCCGCCTCACGTTGTTGGTCACGTTGTTGGCTTCGTTGCTCCATTTGTTGTTGAATCTCCTGAACCCGATCCAACATCTCTCTGCAGAATCGCTCCTTCACCGATTAACATATATAAATACAAATTCATTAATCATTCCACAAATAAATTATTTAACCTAAAATACGAAAAATGAAATGATTGAGTACATCCATCAATATTCTAAAAACCAATTAATAAAAAAATATTACAACTATTACTTAACTTGATTAATAACGTGTTTAGGAACTTGACTCGATCTAGGCCTTGAAGATGATGATTCTTCATGGTCATAGATAGACGCTTGAGAACCAAGACCATAAACACGCCCTTTTTTACCCCCGCCAACAAATTGAATCCAAAGGTCACGTCGGTGGGTTGTGTACGGATGCCCCTTCTTCATTGGAGCATCGAGAAGATTGTTTGATTCCTTTGCTTTGAATTCCTCCTTAAGATGAAATAAAAAAACGTTATAACTATTATTATAAGATGAGTTAATATTAAAATAAAAAATTCTAAGTTAAGAAATACTAACATATATATCATGAGCTTTTGTAGAAACCCATGCAGTACGGTCTTCTTTTCTCAAATGTACGTGACGAAATGTCTCATCAACTATAGGCTCTCTACCCCAAGCCTTAGCCTGTAATAATGAGAAAATAAGTTAATAACAAAATAATAAAAAATATTACTAAATAACTAACGATAATAGTTACCAATTTTTGTGCATGGGTGTCGGTAGAAATGCAACCACCTGTGTGCAAGCAAGCATCCACCAGTGTCAGAAGCACGATTCATCTTTGCTTGCTGACATTTCTCCTTATACACGCTACTAGCCCAGTGCCTACATAAGTCTTCCCATATGCCTTCTCCAATCCAAAAAGGCCTTTCATTTAAGTTGCGTGCACCTACTAGTAAAACGATAGTCTCTTGAACTACGACTATTATATGCCTTTCGCATATGGTTTGATGATCTTTGAGGCATCCACCAAACATAACCCTTCAAAAATATGTCGTAAAGATCAGGACAGTTAAAAAATTTTACACTATTATAAGACAAACAAACATAATTAAATAGATAAAAAATGATACATACTTGAAACTCTCGAAACCACATTTCTCTAGTATCCTTGGGTATTTCTCCCCAAGATGTCCAAGGTTGATTATACCTAGATCGTATAATCTTTGTTATGGCATCAGCAACAGGTTTAGATGGTAGAAACTTACGATACAATTTAAAAAAGAAAATGTAAATATTCTCAATAAAAAAAATTTAAATGCGCATAACTATAAATAAATAACAAGTACTTGTACACATACCCAAAATCACCATCGAGCTCAACAAATGTCTTGTTGCTTTGATTTGTTGCAGAAATGGGAATATTAGAATCACGGGTATGGCGATGATGTGTGCAGGTGACTCACGGGTACCGGTGACGGACCAATAGTAGGTGACCCAGAATCATAAGATGTACCATATAGTGAATGTGAAGTATGTGACGGTGTGCGTGATCCGGTGTGGGTATCATAATGTACTCAGAAGATGGTGGCTGAAGCAAACCTGTAGTGGGCAATATTGGATCTGGGGGTGGAGATGATCCTGATGTTTGCCCCCTAGGTGGCCTCCCTATATTGATCCTAAGACGTCGAGGTTGCTCCTTCTCCTTCTCCTTCCCTTTTCCCTTATCACCTCGTGATGATGACATCTACACAAATAAAAAAAATATAATGTAAATAAATTTCAAACACAACACAATAATTAATGTATAACTAGTAACTACAACATATTAATATAAGTCTATACTCACAATTATGAGGAAACATTGTCCTCATCACTATTTGTTTCATATTCATGATTGGAAGATGTTTCATCATCGTCGTCACTAAAACTTTGCTCATCTTCATCATTTTCTTCCTATCTATTAGAACCAACATCTTGAACTATATCAAAAACCATATTAGTGTCTTGCAAATGGTCAATGAGATCCACATCAACAATTGGATCCACAGGAGTCATAGTATCATCTTGAAATGCAATTTCGTGAGCACTTTCAATTTCAACTCGACCTCTTGCCTTAGTCTTTATTACCACCCACCATTAGACCTTATCCTTTTTCTTTCCAGGGAAAGGAACGTAATACACTTGTCTCGCAGAGGAAGCAAGGATAAAAGGATCAAACCTCTCGTATCGTCTAGTGTGTCGAACCTCGACAATCTTATAATCTTTGTGAACTCTTGTACCTCTATTAATCATAGGATCAAACCATTCACATTTAAAAAGAACAACTTTTTTTTTTTTTGGTTCCCAGGATATTCTAACTCAACCACATCTTTTAGTATTCCATAATAATCATTTTCATTTTCACCATTAGTTGAGCCTTTAACACACACGCCACTATTGATTGTTTTCTTCCCATCGACCAAGCATCGTGTGAAATTTATATCCATTGACAAAATATATTGGCCAAGATGTCACACATCTACTAGGCCCATGCCAAATCATGCAAGTAAGAATTATTCACCATATTTTGTGGATTGTGAACCTAGAAAAAATATAGTTAATGTTAATGATCTAAATCATATATAATGATCGGGATCAACAATTTAGTAATGTTTAAATACTTACATAACTTTTGAACCACTCTATAAAATTTGCATTTATTCTTTCATTTGAATGTTCCTCAGGAATGTTGAAATGTTGTAAAAAAACACTGAAAAATTAAAAGTTTATGATTTGATTGTTAGTTAGCAATACATTTGAAATTTAAACTTAACTTAGTAGTACCACTTACTTGAGGTATGGTTCAACTTCTTCACAATTTAGCAAGATGTGCAATGTCGCAGATTTCATCTCAGCATCATTTAGCCATTGTATTTTTGATGTTCCATAACCTCGGCCAGGTTGATTAAAAATTGACAAAGTCGATTCCATTGACATATTTTCATCTGTATCATCATTTCGTCCAACTCTAGTTCTCATTGACTTAACATGAGGCTCAAAGTAAAATGAACAGAAATGAGATATCTCTTGAATCAAATAAGCTTCACAAATAGAACCTTCAACCCGAGCTTTGTTCTTAACTATTTTCTTTATCTTGTTTAAGTACCTCTCGAATGGATACATTCATCTGTATTGAACTGGGCCACCTACTCTTGGTTCATAAGGTAAATGGACTGGTAAATGTTCCATGGAATTAAAGAAACCCAGTGGAAATATCCTTTCCAATTTACACAAAATCATCGGAATGTTCTGTTCCATTTGAAGCATGTCTTTTTTCGTCAAAGTCGTTGAGCACAAGTCTCTAAAAAATTGACTCAATTTAGTCAAGGGCTTCCAAATTTGATCTGGCAACAAAGAAAAGGCAATTGGAAGCAAACTCTCCATAAATACGTGACAATCATGACTCTTCATCCCAGACAATCGTAATTGATTCATGTCCACACATCTGGCTAAGTTTGAAGCATAACCATCTGGCATTTTTAAATGTTGCACCCATTCACAAACAATTTTCTTTTGCTCTTTTGTAAAAGTATAATTAGCCTTTGGTTTCATGATCTTACCATTTGGAAAATCAATAAGCTCCAATTCTGATCGTTGACAATATTCTTTTAAGTCCATTCTTGCCTTGATATTATCCTTTGTTTTGCCCTTAACATCCATAACAGTGTTGAATATGTTATCAAAGACATTTTTCTCAATATGCATGACATCTAAATTATGCCTAATTAAATTATCCTTCCAATATGGTAACTCCCAAAATATGCTTTGCTTAGTCCAATTATGATAAACACCATACCCATGGTGTTTGCACGACACATTTCAGTTTTTTTACTAAAGACACTAACAATCTCACTTAATTCATGTCCGAGATAATCTTTGCGGAGGCAAATCAGTCACCACAGTTTTCTTCTTAAATGCATTTTTGTTTCTTCTAAACATGTGATCAACATGCAAGAATTGACGATGACAGTCAAACCATGAATTTTTTCCCCCATGTTTCAAAGTGAATGCCTTTGTTTGATCCATGCAATATGGACATGCTAATTTACCAGCAGTCATCCATCCAGACAACATTCCATATGCTGGAAAGTCATTTATTGTCCACATCAATGCCGCCCTCATCATAAAATTTTGTTTGCTTGACACGTCATAAGTTAAAACACCCGCCCATAAAATTTTCAGTTCATCGATTAATGGTTGTAAATAAACATCAATCTTGCTCTTGGGATTGTTAGGGCCGGGAATAATGCATGTTAGGAACATGTATGGGGCAGTCATACACATTTCTGGAGGCAGATTATATGGATTGACTATCACAGGCCAATAAGAATAAGGAGAAGCAGATTGATTGTATGGAGTGAAACCATCAGCACACAAACCAAGCCTAACATTTCTAGGATCAATTGCAAATTCAGGATATGTCCTATTAAAATGCTTCCATGCTTCACCATCGGATGGGTGAGACATCTCCCCAACTTCCTATTATTTTCAGCATGCCATCCTATGTGTGCAGATGAGCTCATAGAGGAATACAATCTCTTGAGCCTAGGAATAAGAGGTAAATAATGCATTCTTTTCACCGGAATGTCATTGTTATTTCCATTACTGGTTTTACGAAGTTCATATCTTTCAGCACCACAAAACCTACATTGTCTGGCATTGTCATAGTATAACATACAACCATTTACACAACAATCTATTTTTCTTGAAGCAAGCCCGAGTTTAGAAACCAATTTTTTTATTCTATAGTAATTCAGAGGAATTCGTGATCTGGAGGAGCAACCTCTCTTAATATCTCCATAATTGAATCAAAACACGCATGTGTTACATTATAATCAGATTTGAGGCTTAACATTCGAAGTGCCAAGGATAACTCGAGAATGAGTTTCGCGTGACAGGCCATAATGGTTGACTTGAAGCATTTAATAGATCATAAAACTCTTGACCTACTGGATGTGGAGGCTCCTCAACACTACTGTTGAAAACAACTCCTAAAATTCCCAAATTGTTTCTAGCCGCATCACAAACCATATTTTGATATCTATCAACCACGTCTTCCTCCTCTAATATAGGACTACTAGCAGTGTTTACATCAAAGTTTATATCTACACTAATTGGATCTGGCTCTTCCTCTCCATGATCTGTCAATACCAATACCTAGGTTTGAATCCTTTTTATACAAATGAACTTTCATAATCTCGAGGTTTCAACAATTTCCCACTAAAACACATCAAACATGGACACCGAATTGTTCCTTCACTTAAGTAATGAGAAGATCGACATGCATAATTCACAAACTCTTCAACTCCACATACAAAATCTTGTGTAAGTCCTCTACGACCGAGAATGAGTCCTATTATACATCTATCTACGATTTTATGGAACTACCATTTTTACGCAATTATAATTTTACACTTAAATCAAAATACAAAAATGTAAAATGCATAACACATGTTGCATAATTAATACATTTTAAGATTATATTTGTATAAATATTTCAATTCAAACAACTATTATCTCTAAAATCTTAAAATCTCTTGACATGGTATGACCCTATCCCATTCAAGAAGAAACCTTTACAGCACTTGATTGATAGTACTCTTAAAAATTATACATCATATACTTGACGAAATTTGGACAGCATTTCCCATTGGTCTCCAAGTACACGACTAGAAAGTGGTGACATCTACCACGATCAAGTGTGCACCCAGAGAACAAAAGGAAATGTTGCACAATAAAATTTCATCAAGTATATGGTATGAAATTTAATGAGTAACTATAATCAAGTGAAGTAAAAGTTTATTCCTAAACTGTCCAAATTGGACAATTCAAGATTCAATACAATGAACACTTCCTTCAAAGAGTACGTGTGCTCACTAATATTGAATCTCAAACGGGAAACTAAGGCTTCGCACAGTATTACGATTTATCACATGCATCAAATATATTACAAAGATAATAATATCAGGCAGAGTTACAGTACATTGCAATAATGAAATTCAAATTGATTATAGAGATATATTTTTGAAATCCAGTCCTGACCATGTGATCAAATTCTAAATCTTCAAGTCATAATCTACAAATCATTCATATTTTCAGCAAACAAATCATTGGTTCAAACACTAAACCAATGAACAGAGCAAGCAATCAACAGTGGGGTACCTACTTGGTAGGTGGGCAGACTGGTGGAGGTGTGGAGCAGTGGTGGCCGGCCGGGTCGCAGGTGCAGCGGGGTCGGGGGGTCGCAGACGCCGGTGCCGGGCTCGCGATCGCGGTCGCCGGAGCAGCGGGTCTGGGTTGGGGTCGCGGGTTGCGGTCGCGACGGGGTCGGGGTCGGCGGCACGGTGCGGTCGTGGGGGCGGGTCGCGGCGGGGTGCGGTCGGCGCTGCGGGAGTGCGGTCGCCGCGGTGCGGTCGGCGGACGCGACGCGGTGCGGTCTATGAAGGGCGGCGCACGGGGTGCGGATGCGGGGGCGGATCGCGGCACGAGTAGGGGTCGGCGGTCGCGGCGCCGTGTGGTTTGGTGGCGGTGAGGCGCGGTTCACGGCGAGCAACGAAGATCACCGGACGGTTGAGGGAGAGGAAGAGATGAAGGAAGAAGAAATAGATTCGGAGAAATGAAAATGGAAGAGGAGCAGAGGAAGTAGATCCGTTTTTTGCGGTGGACGTTTTGCGATGGATTTATCCGCCGCAAATTATTTTTGACATTTTTTTTATTAATTGTCTATTTTGCGGCGTGAAACATCCACCACAAAATTTATTTCAAATTCTGATTTATTTTTTTTGCGTTTTTTACTTTGTAAATATTTTTTATAAATTTTTTTATTAATTTTTTTACGTAATATTTTTGCAGCAAATTTTTCTGCCGCAAAATTTGTTGAACGCAGCTTTTTTGCGGTGGATTATTCCACTGCAAACAAATTTTGAAAATTTTACGATTTTTTTATTAGTATACAATTTTGCGGCAGAATTTATCCGTCGTAATTTATTATATTATAATTTGTGGCGGATATTTGCGGTGGATTTATCCGCCACAATATTTTAAATTTTTTTTATAAAATTTTATTCATTTTGCGGCGGATATTTCCGCCACAAAACTAATTTTACCAGAAATTTTACGCCAGAAAATTTTTGCAGCGGCCAATCCATCACAAAAATCAGTGGCAAATTTATCCGTCACAAAATCCGCCTCTAATTGAGACGGATCAAAATTCGCCGCAACGCATTTCGCAGTTGCAAAGGATGCGAATCCGTCGCAAAAAATTCACCGCAAATTTATTATTTTCTTGTAGTGATGGATAATAAAAACTCAGATAAAGAAAAATTTTGTCAACTGTTCTCGATTTCGGGTTTAGTAAGTTCCCCCAACCCTGCATCAACAGTCTGAAACTTTCGGATCTGAAAAAAAAAATTATTTTTTCGGACCCGCCTCAAACACGCATATAGCTCAAAATAATATTAAAATGATCAAAACAATTTAAAAATTCTCAAAAATTCACAAATATTATAAAACTCATTTATATCAAGAAAAATAAAAAATCGAGGTGTTACAATTGTCACTCTTATTTCATTAATTTTTTAAGGAAAAATAACATTTAACTACCCTAAACTTTAACCCAGTTGCAAACAGCCACCCTAAACTTTTAAATCTTCCAATCTAATTATTAAACTACTTTAATTGTTGCAATTAGTCCTTCATCCAATTTCAGTTAATTGATTAACGAAGCATCGCATTACGTATAAGCATGTGAGTCATTAATAGATATGGAAA
This sequence comes from Ormosia semicastrata, assembly GCA_029884595.1. Lineage (NCBI taxonomy): Eukaryota > Viridiplantae > Streptophyta > Magnoliopsida > Fabales > Fabaceae > Ormosia > Ormosia semicastrata. The sequence goes on from JAQQTO010000059.1 coordinate 73,178,212, forward strand.
ATAGATCATTAATGGCTCATGTGCTAACACGTGATATACGATAAGTTCTTACTACACTACTCCACTCAAATTGTAAGATGTGATACTTCTACCGTACATATCGTTAGATCACAAAATAAAATATTATTACATCAAATTTGAATTGTTACAATCTTGCCCAGAATATATACTCTATGAGTATTTTAGAATTTCTTGTGACGTAGTGCTCCGTTAATAAGCTAACTTAAATTGGACGAGCTATAAAGGACTAATTAGGAATTAGTATAGTTTAAGAATTAAATTAAAATATTTAAAAGTTTATGCTATCTATTTGCAGCTGAGTGAAAGTTTAGGATGACTGTATATTTTTTTTTCTAATTTTTTATTAAATGAACTAATTTGAACTATTGGATCAAACCAAATCAAATGTTATTTTATGGAAAAGTGCGAAGCAGTCTGTCATTGCTGAATCCACTATGGAAGCTGAATTTGTGGTATGCTTTGAGGCCATGGTTCAGGCTAAATGACTACAGAATTTTATTTCAGGGCTTGGAGTAGTCGACAGTATTGACAGGCCATTGAAAATTTACTGTGACAATTCCGCAGGTGTCTTCTTTTCTAAAAACGACAAGTATTCCAAAGGTGCTAAACATGTGGAATTGAAATACTTTGTCGTTAAAGAAGAAGTTCAGAAATATAGAGTGTCAATAGAGCATATTAGCACTGATCTTATGATTGCTGATCCTTTAATAAAAAGATTAACGCCCAAAATATTTAATGGTCATGTTAAAAGTATGGGCATTATGTTTACTGATGAAAGTTGAACATTATTATTTTGTTCTGATGTATATTTGATACTCTGAGCTCATTAATGTATAAGTTTCTGAATTTTCCTGTTTTCAAACTTATGTGTACATGTATGAATGATAATATTGAAAACTGGATTGGTCTTTGATAAAGACATTATTGTTGGACATATTATGTACTTCCCATTAAAGTGTAATGTTAGGAAGAAGGCTAATATAGTAGTACATGAAAGGAACTATGTCGATTTGATAATCTACAACCGTCATGACTCTTATTAGTTCTTATTCTTAACTATGACTTATGATGCAACCAATGTATGAAACTTTTAGCCTTGTTAATGCGTATTATGATTGATATTTTATTAAATTATGAAAAGATACTTTGTCACATGAGCTAAGTGGGAGAATGTAAGAAATGTCTCATGTGTGTATGTGGCAAATTATGTGATTTAATAAATAAATAAGCAGCTAAATGGTCATTGGTTGATAAAGTTGGGAAGAAGTTTCTTAACTTTTTTAAATGCTTGATGTGAGCATTTTTGTTAAGGTATGGAAAGCAAATAGAAACCTGTCCTCTCTCCTTCCCGTATAGTTTACGTTTTATGTTTACCATTAAGAAAGAAAGAATGTAGAGAAGAGAAGGAGAAGAGAGAGAAAGAAGTTTCTACCTTCATCAAGATCTGCATATTGAAGCATCAATTCTCATCATGGATAAATTCTAGTACATCTTAACATAATGATATGAATATGTGAAAATTATGAATTTCCAATATCCTTGTTATGTAGAAACTTTTAACAAGTTAAACACAAAAATATTTATTAATAGGATTCAATTATGATTTATAAATTTTTTTTTATAACTTTTGTATTTTTTTTTTACTTGATCAGATGAAAAAATACAAATCCAACACTAACCACCCATGAAACACATTTACTGTTGGACTCAACCTACTAGACTTTTTAACTGTACAAGTGATTTTTCTTATTAATCCAGGGTTTTTTTTTATCCAAGGGTTTTCCATCTAGGGTTTTTACTGAATACAATTTTTATTAGTAGATACAATTTTTTTCTTATTAAAAAGTTTCACTAGACTTTTTTATGAGACCACAAGGTATTTTCACATATTCGACTCATTTGAATCGTCTGTGAGACTAATTCTTGTTTGACAGCAAAAGTACGAGAATTATGTGATATCCCCACAAGACTTGCTTTCATGAGATTTAAACTCAAGTCTTACTATAATTTATTAATCCAGTTATTTTTCTTAAGAAAGTTTCAAAAGTACAAAATATTAAATGAAAAATCAAGTTTTTTAATATATTAAATATTTTTTTATTTTTGAACATTTTGCCATTAAAATACTCATTAGCAAAACCCTTAATCCATAAATGTAATTGTATATGCCAACGCGAACACTTACAAGTCGAACATCCATAATGACACGTAAATGAAATCTTCAACTAAGAGCTTGTTTGAATGTGTATTTTTAGATAATAAAAAATTTAAAAAAAGCATTTTTGTTCATTTTTAACATGTTGAGATGAACATTTAAAAAAAAATAAAAAGTACTAGAAAAAAGCATAAATTATGTTTTTTTTAGAAGTTAGATTTTGGTGCTTATAAAAAAAGAACTTTTTTATAACATAAAAAAGTTGTTCAAATATTTTAAAAAGTATTTTTCTAATATTACATCCAAACATAAAATAATATTTACGTTTTTAAAAGAATTTTTTTTAAAAATAAACCACGTAAAAAAGGTCTTATTTTAAAAACCAATTCAAACGAGCCTTAAGTGAAGATTTTATTTTAATCATTTTTTTCGTTAGACTGAAGGGGAATGCATATTTAAATTGACTCATGATCATGCATAAACAAAGGGAGTAAACTGTAAATTCGTGAACTAAATTTTTTATTTGTTTTTGAGTAATTATTCCCTTGCTTTAAGATTTTCTTGCATTAAAAAGAAATGACAGAGAGTTTTTAAGATAATCAATCAATTAATCAATCTTCAATCAATCAATATAATATAAAAAAGAAATATACATGACTTAAAAATTTACTATGTATCTTCTCAGTCATCAACCCAATATTTTAATTTCGTGATATGTGACATCTATAGTAACTAATTTTTTTTCACATGTCATCTGATGTAACAATTTTTTTTTCACAAATAATTTGATATGGCAATTGCCACATGTACAAAAAACAAATAATAAAATTAAAAAAATCATTAGAGAACAACATAAAAAACAAAAATGGGAAGAGAATAACTCAAACAACAAAATCAATATAATCAATATAATATAGAAAAAGAATATACATTACCTAAAAATCTATCGTGTGTCTTCCCAATCATCAACCCAATGCTTTAATTTCTTAATATGTGACCTCTATAGTAACTAATTTTCTACCACATGACATGATGTAGCAATTTTTTTCCACGAGTGATCTGATGTGGTGACTGTCACATGTACAAAAAAATAAATAATAAAATTATAAAATCATTAGAGAACAACTTAAAAAAAGAAAATGAAAAAAAATTCAAACAGCTAAATAAGTTTTAAAAAATAAATCAAAATAGTTTGTTAATAAAAACTACTTCTATTCCCATTAATATCTTTTTGGGTTTCTTTATCCACTCTTCTTTATTCTTGGTAGAAATTTTATATGCTTCTCACATTTCACAATTCCCATTGATGGAAACACTCATTTTGTAACCCATGGAAATGCCCATTCAACAACCCATCTTAAAGGACACCTCATTGGGTTACTGGACGCCATAGCAGCCGTCCAAGACAAGATGTTTGTGGTGGGTCATGATTGGGGAGCCCTCGCTATTTGGTCCCTTTGCCTTTATCGCCCAGAACGAGTGAAGGCTCAGGTTGGGAGGTTTTTGTTAAGAGGGTTCTCAGCAACCCAATCCTTCGTCTTCGATCTCAAGTTACAAAGTCGCGACCCCAATGAGGAAAAAGACAACAAGGCCTTCTTCTGGCATGAAACGAGTTCGTGGCAAAAAAAAAACTATATGTGGCCTTCTCTCTAGGGTTTTCATTATAAGTCATCAAAGTCAAAACCTATGCTTGCAAGTATGATTTTAAAAAAAAAAATTGAATTGGATTTTATCTATTTTAAATATGGAAAAGTTATAATAATTAATACATTTTAAGATTTGTGGTATAAATCCTTCCAATCCAAAATCGATTGTTGTTGGAATGATTAAAAAAAATTTGAATTGTTTTCCATCTATTTCAAATATAGAAAGTTATTATATGATTTCCAACTCTATAACATATCTCATTATGTGAATTATTTCATTTCTAATTTTGTCAATTCAATATGTGTTCCATATATTTTCAGAAACAGTTGACTATATGCTAATACTTATCACAATATTAATTAACATGATCCCTTAAATTTCATACACATTCATACCATGAAGGATGAAGCTATATATGTACTACCATCTTGCACTTGGACACATATGCTGTGCACACTTTATACCACATGTTAGTACGTTTTCCTTGCTGTTTCTTCGAAACATGGCATCCTTTTCGCTCTACTATTGTGGTCTTAAACATACACTATCAATCTCAATAATTTTTTCCATTTCATCCCTAAATAGCTGTCCCTTTTCTCTATATAATTCTACTGGGATTTGATACTCCTCTCCATTCATGAGGTGTGGTGGTTAGGTTGATGCAACAGGTTTGTCATTTTTTTTTGCGAGGTGGTCTGGTTTTTATCTATATAAAATATTATCATCTATTGTTCTAATTTCAAGTTCTATGTATGTTTTTTTTTCCCACAGCCTAGAGTCATAAGCCTAATCTTCATCCAATGTCAACACAATTGCATGAAGAGTTTGAGGTATCTGATGTAGCGATTGAAAACTCTAAATCTGTTTGAAGTGACATGCTTGCTGCTGTAAATTTGCTTTTGAAAGTAACGATTTTACAGTACTCTGCATTCTACTTCTCTTAAATCCTTCTGATTTAAAGTCAATCTTCATGCTGTCTCATTCTAATTTGGCTAGCATCTTTTAAAAAATTTTATCTTCAAGTTTCATTAGAGTGTTCTTTACTGGTATCTCTTTTAGTTAGAGAATAATATATTCATAGATGAAGAGAATGCATAGTGAGAGGATTTTAATATGTGATTGTTCATGAGTTAAAAGCTGTGCTTCCTTTTAACAAACTTATGGTTAATGGTCACGAAAACAAACTTGATTGAATGAGCAGAAACCTTTCTAAACAAGTTGCTGAAAATATACTCTGAAATGCATCCAATAGGCAATATTGTAAGAAGACTGATGACTAAATTGATCAATGGGGAGTACATGAGTAAAAGATAAGAAATTTTTTGACCTCTTTCTCCTTTTATTTGCCCAGCTCAGTTTTAATCTTTCATTTGCTCTTTTTCGACTACTATGGTCAATTTGAGAATATTTTAACCTTCACATATAATTGGTTCATTAATGAGTTTGTGTTTTTATTGCTTTATTTAATCTCAGCCTTAATATTTTTAATACTTAAAAATCATAGTTTAGAAAAGTTTTAGAATTTTCTATTTATTTAACTCAGCTGATGTAAAGAAACTGTGGGAGAAGTTTCAATCTCTTTACACATACCCTACCACTTCAAACCATAAAGAAAATGTTTCTTTCTTTGTTTTAATGGGCTTTTTGGGCTATTGATCTTCACACCATCAAGGTGTTGTTCAGCTAAATATATAATATTTTTTATCTCCTTCATTCTTCAATGTATATTCACATCAAATCTCCACTGAGAAGTATACAAGATACCTACAAAAATGAATTGTGTGGAGAGTCATACTATCGTTACTCATATTCTCACAGTAAAATTATATCTATCTAATATGAGCTACAATTAAAATATTTTGCATTTTAAATGAAAAATCAATTGGTTCAGTACATCATTCTTTTTTATCTCATTCTATCCTGCGCTTAATTTTTATTTCATTTAATCCCTTGAGAATAAAAAATTCTGTATCGGATAGGGCTTTAACCTCGCTGTGAAAACCAAAAAAAAAGTAGGATAGTTTTGTGTACTTGCCTATCATCATGAGTAATTTGCTATTCAAGTTTCTTCATGTAACCTCTGGTAATTGCTACTAGAGACATGGATATATATTAATTATAACTGTCATTTTTGCAGGTTCTTTCAAAGGCATTAACAGTAGCTTATAGCTAACTTATCTCAGAGATCAATTTACTCACTTGGGGCCAAAAAAAATGGGTTAATCTATGTAGAACTTAAAGACAATTTGCATATGCCCAAAGTTATTGTTTCATTCTCAAATTACTTTCAAGCATTAACATTTATATTGGCATACTAAATGCTAATATGATCATTTGGCCTCTTTTTTTTTTTGTAGTTTCATTCATTTAGGATTTAGCAATAAAAATATGAAAGTCTTTTTCCTTCCGATTATTGCCTTAGTTTAGTGTTGATTGCATCAATATATATTATCTTGATCTAATTTTTGTCTTGAATTAAAATTTCCGGTTGATCATTTTGTTGGTAACAAGTATAATTGTGAGCTGTGACTTGTGAGATACTCATTCCTTGAGATATCCAACTCAACAGGTCTTTGACAAGTGTAATTTTATACTCAGCATTGCCAGCTGCACAGTTTAACTCTGTAAGAGCCATTTCATTTTTCCTCAATTTTCCTACGATTTGTTTGATTGGAATCGTCACTCTTAATTGTCTTTGTCAGAGCTTTTTTATTTATGTTCATTTAGTAACTTCTACCGCTTCATATATGCTTCGTACCTGCAATTTCTGATGGATGTTTGTATTTTCCATTTGACCCTTTTACTACTTCATTTCCTAATGCATGTTTGTATCTTCCATTTGGACCTTTGTTGCAGCTTCTGCATCTACTACTACAGTGCCGTATCTAGACAAGACTGATTTTTAAATGCTTCAAAATGACAGGTCTGGATCACTCCACTAAGAGCATGCTAATAGGTTTATATTGCTAAGAACTCTTCTCCTTTAGTGTTGTGTGCTTTGTTTACTTCTTGACCATGTCATTACTTCTTTATCATATCAAATACATCACATAAGAAGATATCAATTACATTTCATAACTTCTTTACTTCTAGGAATATATCTAAACCTCTAGAAATATTTGCATTCATGGATTGTATCCGTTATCCAGATGATAGTTTGTATATTTTGAAGTTTGTTGTTAGAGGTTCTTGGAAATTAGTTGATCCACATGCTATAGTTGTAGAACTTCTATGCTGGGGATTAGCATGCTTGAGTACTTCTTTTGAAATTGTCTTTATAATACTTGATTTTACGATTCTACTGCTTTCTTTTTCTTACAAAATAAAAATCAAGACAAAACCAACAACTCAAGCTCCTTAATCTGATACAAGTTCCTGCAACTGGATATTTACAATTTGTCCACTTCGTTTTATAATTGAATAACTCTAATAAACTATGACTTATGCTATTACGATATGGTTTCCTGCAGTTTGGTTTTCACATGGTTGATGTAAGAAAAATCTTCGATTTTTCACTTGTGTCTAAAGAAAAATGCTACTTGCATGCACATACTCATAGCCTTTTCATTTGCAATTTAACTGCATCACTGATGATTAGTTCTGTTTTTAAAGTAAATAAATGAGTGAGCATGTTACAGCTGCAACAAGTTGATTTCATAAAGCGCCATGGCTTTTTGGCACTTGGTACTCTCCTACCTAGAAAGACAAGTAACAATTCACATATTGTTTTAGCTAGACAGTTTTTGTGTAACACCAACCAATAAATTGCTAAAACTTTACTACTGATCTATTCTATGATCCACTTCTAACCCAAAACAACATCTATGCTCTTGCACAAACTCACAAATCATGGAAAACTTTAAAAACTACCAGTTGATTGGTTGTCAAATGTTCATCAGCTTATAAGATGTTTTATTTTTAATTCTAAAACTCAGCTATTAAGTGTAATAGAAAATTAGGATCTTTGTCTCATATGTTTATGAAGAACAAGAAAAAAGAAATGATTTGTCCAAGCAGACTACGGTCATGAAAGTTTCTTCTCCTTATCATTTTGAGGCATAAGCCTTTCTACATCCCATAAAAATCAATGTTGGATTCTGCAAATTCCTTACTCAATGATTTTATATTTGTTTTCCCAGACCTGCATATATGTGGTTAGATCAACCACAGGATGGAGGACTGAAGGGTTCTACTGCATTCTCAAAAATCCCAAGACATGCATATGAACATTAGTTTTGGCACCAGAACCATCAAGAAATGTTTGTTTTAAATTTTTTCCTTAGAAGTTTGAAGTGAAAGATCACAAATTGGGGGGGGGGGTCAGAGATAAGGGATGTAAACGAGATAAGCCAAGCCGAATACTTAAAGTTCAGGTTTGACTTGTGAAAAAAATAGACTGTTCAAATTTGACTCATTTATTTAAACAAGTCAATTTTAAAGTTTGAGCTCAACTTGTTTAAAAATATGAAAGTTGAGGTTAGGCTCGTTTTGCTTGTTTATGACTTAATTATTTCCTTTCTTTTTATCAAATCTCTTCTTAAAGTTTTTTTTTTTTAAAAAAAAATTATTAAGTTAATAATTGGTAAACATTTTATAGTAGAAGATGATTTAAAAAGAAATAATGACATTTTTTTTTCATAATTCATTACATAAAATGATAAAAATTCATAATCTTTCACCATTACAAAATGAAATTTCAACATAAGTTTTAACACTTAAAAATATTCAATATAGTTTCTCAATAGTATTGTCTTCTTCCTTTGTGCACAGAGATAGAACTTGTTGACAATTGTATATACTTATTGTTAATCTTTTATAAATACTTATTAAGATAAATAATTTTAACAATCACATAATTTTTATTTTTTTATTAATTATGGTAATTTTTGCCAATATTATATAATACAATTGAGTTATTCGCAAGTTTTTAATATTGGACCCATAAAACATGTACTTGACTCATTTATATAATCGAACTTAAATTAAAGTTTAGACTTATTTGTTTAATTAAATAAACGAACTTGATCAAGTATTTAATGAGTCGAGTTTAAATAATTTAAGAATAACTTAGCTAATTTACATTCTTAATCAGAGATTATATCGTTGTTTATATCGTTGTTATAGTTAGATTGATAATGTTTGTTGCTTAGCTTGAAAGCTGGAAATTTGAAGTTTCTAATTGTTTTGTTTAATTTGGTATTAGAAGACTTCAAGCCTGACTAGATTGTCATCTTGCTATCAGACATGGTATTCATTTTCAAGCCAATAAGTTGAATGAAAGAGCTATTCTTTTTTTTTTTTGACAAAATTTATCTCATTATTTCTGGCTTGACGGTGTCAAGTGTGAATCTATGGTAATTTCTCTAATGTACATCATTTTCAATTTCAATGCAGTTGACATTAATCAAGTTGGTGTGATAGTTCTCTATTGTGAAGTAAATTTTGCTTACGGGAGGAGATAATATGTTGTGTATTTATTATCTTCACTATTAATATTTATGATAGTTAAATGGAGGATCTCTTTTGCAGTTTGGTCTAATGATAGAAATGGATAGTAACAATTAGAAAAATATTTGTTCCCCAATTGAAACATGTACTTATTGCAACTGGAGAATCCAAAGGAATGATTCTCCTTGCTTGGTAGTAATGCTGTGAGTCCTTCATCGATTGGATTATTCTTTGGCTAACATCCTTTATTACTTGTATGATTTTAAAATCTTAATATTTAGATTGCACAAGGTGAGTGTAATTTATTATTGACAAACAATGTTTTTATTCCTATGAATTATTAGAGAAAAGGTCATAATTCTAGGTTGTGATTTTAGACACGCCGCTTATTTTAATAGGATGTGTACATGAGATGGATTAAATGAGAATGTGTTTGGAAGTTAGTGTTTTGGAGGGAAAAGAAAAAGAGAATTTATTTTTTATTTTGAGTAAATAATTTTTATATTTGAGATTTTTATAAAATAAAGAATAAAATAAAATATGATTATATAACCTTTTAAGTATAAATTTTTTATTTTTATAAATATTTTTTAATTTTTTTAATTTAAAAATAAAAAAATAAACTTTTCCATTCTCTCCAAAACTCTTAATAAAAATATTTTTGTTTGATAAAAGTCTCAATAAGAATATGAAATTAAAGATATCTTAATCATATTTTCATTCTGTTTAGTTTAATTTGTATTTGTAATTAGAATTTGACATTATGAAGTTTTAATTTATTAAATTTGGATATTATTTATATTAATATTCGAATAAAATAAATAGTCCGTCCATCAGAGGGGTGCAAATCTAGTTAGACTTGTTTGGGAAAGTTAAAAATTATAGATTATCTTTGATAATTGATTATTGTTATAATCGATTATAATCGATTCATTTTTATGTTTAGATGTATTAATTATAAAGTGATTTTAAACTGATATGATTTATTTAGATGATATAAAAAAAATTATTTTTATGCATTAAATTATTAAAATAAGTATAAGATGATTAAAAAATTATTTGATTGAGAATAAAATAGTATTTACATATCAAAGTATAAAAATAATCTATAAGTTAAAATTATCAGTTTCAATCTTTAACTTATGATTATTAGTTGAAAAAAGCTTTTTTTTTGCATTGAATTTCGTATAAAAACTTTTTTAAAAAATAATTTTTTTACCCAAACATAATAATTATTTCACATAACAGCTTAATCCTCCAAAAACAACTGTTAGGGAAAGAATCCATCTTTCCTAAACATGCTCTAAGGGCTTGTTTGGGAAATCTGAAAATTATAGATTATGCTGATAATCGATTATTGTTATAATCGATTATAATCGATTCATTTTTAAGTTTGGATCACAATTGTAAAATAATTTTAAGTTTATATGATTTATTTGGATGATATAAAAAAATCACTTTTATCATTAAATTATTAAAATAAGTATAGAATAATTAAAAAAATTATTTGATTGCGACAAAATAATATTTACATATCAAAATATAAGAAATAATTTATAAAGTTAAAATCATAAGCTTCCAATCTTTAGTTTATGATTATTATTTAAAAAAAACTTTTATTTTACATTGAATTTAAAGTAAAAAATTTTTTAAAATAATTTTTTTATTCAAACATAATAATTATTTCACATAACAATTTAATTTAAAAATAACTATTTAAAAAAAAATTAATCTTTTCCAAAGATTCTCTTAAATTAAAAATTGTTTGAGCGCGATAACGATGGGTTTTGGTCAGGTTTGATATAATAGTGCAGCAACGCTTGAACTTGGCTGCAATTGAGGATCTGGGAGGTTGGTGAGGTCGGGCAATGGCTTTTGTGGTTAGGCCTAATACGAATCTCTTCGTCAGTAAGATAATTTCTCTCCCTTCCTGTAACCAAACCAGAAAAGAAGGTTCTGAAGTAGGGTTTGTGAGAAGTATGAATTTTGGGGTAACAGGTCGTCTTGGTACACTGTCCCTCGTGTGTGCTCTGGAACGCAGCAGCAACAGCAGTGATGGGAAGAAAGAAGGCGTGTCGAACTCGAATTACGTGGTGCCGCTGGACAAGTCGTTTCCTTTCTCAAACTCATCATGCATAACGCGTCCTTTAGCCGAGATACTCCGAGACCTCAATAAAAGAATCCCCGATACTATCGTCAAAGCCCATGTCCCTGGCGATCCCTCAACTTCCACCTTAATCCCCTGGTACTTTGGTGCATAGTAATCTGATATAGTTCCTTCTTCTTCTTCTTATTGCTTTCCAAAGAACACTTTGTGATATAATCCAAAAACCACTTTGTTCACAAACAGATTATGCGAATATATATTAGAAAAACCTCCTATTACTTACTGAATGACATATCAAGTTCAAGACTTGGCTCTCTTTTACAGTATCTTATACACACACACACATCACCATGAAAATATGTCAGACTGGGGCCTTCGGCATGTGATTTTCCCTTATCACTGACAGATCCCCTTTCCCCATCCCCCTTCCTAGATCTGAGATCTCCTATCATAATTATGTCTCTGGATTCCAGGCATTATCAGTGATTATTGGGCCAAAGGCCCCTGTCTGACATATTTTCACTGTGACTTTCACTTAACAACATAAGTGCCAAGTGGAAAAAAGATAAAGAAAAACACAGAGCAAAGTTCATTTCCTGAATTTATGATGATCTAATTAAATTATGCTATCTATTGCTGTTGTTTGATAGGTATCATGCCAACAGGATGTTGAGCTTCTACGCCCCAGGTACATGGAATTATCCCTTTCTTGTAATTCATATTATTTTCTAATTAATTGTTGTGTCTACTGTCTAATGTAGCGTGTGTGGGTATCTAGGACCAAAGGTGCTACCTATCCTTAATCATTGTAAATGTATACAGGACCCTAACTTTACGTCCACAAAACTTTCAAATTTCAAAACTCTTTTGCAGGATGGTGTGGAGAGATACGTGATGTCATATTTTCTGACAATGGGAGTGTGACTGTGGTATACCGTCTTACTGTACGAGGATCTGATGGAGAGGTGGGCCCCTACCCTCTAGTCTTTGTAGTGTATTAATATTTGTGAATCTTCATTTTCTTATATTACAAGCCACTCTCTTTTACTTTGTCCCATTTGAATTTTGAACATTCTTGCTCATCTTTCAATTACTTGCAAATTAGCAATCAATCCTCTAAGCTTCTATATTGTTTCAATCACGGTTACTGGAATGAGGATCCTCCTAGGAAGGGAATGGGATTTGCCGGATTGATTCATAGGATTGGGTTGGATTGAGGATCATTATATCCTATTATTTCCTAAAAATGAAATGATGGATACCCTAGCTGTATGTCGAAGAATAATGTGAGTTCAGCAAAATGTGTGATATCTTCTAACTTCGTTATCGTTAGCATCCTACTTTTATAGTCTCTAAAGGTCAAACTATGACATGATGTCAGAATTTGATGTGAATATGCCACGAAAGAATGCATAATACAACGATACCTTAAGCAGAGAATTATAATGGCAATACAAGTATCTTAATAGGATATCAGTACTCTTTAAAGCTAAAGGGATGGAAATCGTTTGCTGGCATGGAGGATTTTGCACAAACATGAGATATAATTATAGTAATTTAATTTTATATAAGTGTAGGGTTTATGGATTTTTGAATTTGTAGTTTACCTATAAAAGGATTACTTGTTGATTGGCATGGTAGTTTTATTCATATTGAACAATATTTATATGTTATGGTACTCTTTTTCAATTTTTCTCCTCTCCAAAGTTCCTCTGTCTTCCTCACTCCTGTCTTTATTCCTCTCTTCCTTCACAAATTTTCATATTCAGTGATAAAAGTATAATTTTGATCATCATCTCTAGTGGTTAAACTCTCAAGTCTATTATGTTTTATGCTTTGACAATTAACAAAATTAAAGAATATAGTTGAAGATGCGAAGGAAGAAGTAAAAGAAACCTTGGCATCACACCTAAAGTCCCTTAGGCATTTGATAGGACCCAAGAAATAGGATAGAACAGAAACGGATAGAACAGAAACGGATAGAATTCTGATAATACAGTAACACAGAGGATAATTTCTGTTTTTAATATAGAAACTGCAGACAATTAAAGACCGAAAACAGTGATGAAATGGAGCTGAGCTCCTTACAACATGAACATGAAGAAACAGAAACAAAAATAAACCCTAAAACCCTTTCCTGAGGAAGAAGAGAAACCAACTCCTTCACCCAGCCTATCCAATATTTCCCTTAGCAATTTTCCTCCCTCCCCTTCGGTTCCCTACTACCCCTTATATAATGATTATGATTCTCCTTCCACCCATTCTGTTATTCACCTTTCTCTCTCCTTCAACCAATCCCTCATGTACCTCCCCTCCCACTAATTCTTTAACTGTGCTACATCTTGCATAGACTTGCAGGCCTTTATCTGTAGGCCCAATCTCTTCCCCTTGCTCTCTTTTGCCTCTTTTGCATAATGGGCCTATCAATACTTCCCCCCTCCAGTTTCACCTTGTCCTCAAGGTGAAGGCCATGAAGACAGCCAATAAAAGAGCTTCCTCCAGGATCCCACTGTTTGTAATATAATGACCGTGCTGCAAATAAGAGAATTCCTTCTTTAGGGCCTTCAATTTCTCCTTGTTCCTTTTGGATGGGTAATGGGTTGGTGGCCCAATACATGAAAATGTAGCCCAATCATTAGTGATGACCAAATTTGCCTTGGAGAGAGACAGCAACCTCATTTCAACTTTCTGATAGGCCAAATTCTTATTTTTATAAAATTGGGCTTGGCCCATTAGGTCAAATGATTGACCCAATTTCTGAAATTTCAATCCTACCTTCCCTTCATCCTTTTCCTTCCTACGTGTTTCTCTTTCGTTTTTGAAATAGATACAACGGAAAAGTCTCACACCTCGACCGGTGTCCAGCAGCTTCCGCCGTTGAGGTTCTGCCACCCAACTCCTCTTTAGTTGCTGGTCGAAACTCCTCCCCAACCCCATTTTCTTCGCGGGAGTAACGTCGATTTCCGCCAATGACATCGACAGCTTCGTCGTCACCGGCGTTTCATTCCCTTTCATGGCCGAGCTTGAATCCGGAGGTTCCGGTGGTGGCGGTGGGACGTTGAGCCCCTTCACGATCCACCCCTTCTCGGTTGTTGTCGATTTCGTCGTTACCTCTGTGTCGACGCCCTCTCCCATCTCAGCTTCACCCTTCCCTCTCTTTTCCACCATCGCTGGTTTTTTCTCCCCGACCTTATCTTTTGCCTCAATCTTCTCCTCCCTCTTGGCTGTTCCTTACAGAAACGGATAGAATTCTGATAATACAGTAACACAGAGGATAATTTCTGTTTTTAATATAGAAACTGCAGACAATTAAAGACCGAAAACAGTGATGAAATGGAGCTGAGCTCCTTACAACATGAACATGAAGAAACAGAAACAAAAATAAACCCTAAAACCCTTTCCTGAGGAAGAAGAGAAACCAACTCCTTCACCCAGCCTATCCAATATTTCCCTTAGCAATTTTCCTCCCTCCCCTTCGGTTCCCTACTACCCCTTATATAATGATTATGATTCTCCTTCCACCCATTCTGTTATTCACCTTTCTCTCTCCTTCAACCAATCCCTCATGTACCTCCCCTCCCACTAATTCTTTAACTGTGCTACATCTTGCATAGACTTGCAGGCCTTTATCTGTAGGCCCAATCTCTTCCCCTTGCTCTCTTTTGCCTCTTTTGCATAATGGGCCTATCAATACTTCCCCCCTCCAGTTTCACCTTGTCCTCAAGGTGAAGGCCATGAAGACAGCCAATAAAAGAGCTTCCTCCAGGATCCCACTGTTTGTAATATAATGACCGTGCTGCAAATAAGAGAATTCCTTCTTTAGGGCCTTCAATTTCTCCTTGTTCCTTTTGGATGGGTAATGGGTTGGTGGCCCAATACATGAAAATGTAGCCCAATCATTAGTGATGACCAAATTTGCCTTGGAGAGAGACAGCAACCTCATTTCAACTTTCTGATAGGCCAAATTCTTATTTTTATAAAATTGGGCTTGGCCCATTAGGTCAAATGATTGACCCAATTTCTGAAATTTCAATCCTACCTTCCCTTCATCCTTTTCCTTCCTACGTGTTTCTCTTTGGTTTTTGAAATAGATACAACGGAAAAGTCTCACACCTCGACCGGTGTCCAGCAGCTTCCGCCGTTGAGGTTCTGCCACCCAACTCCTCTTTAGTTGCTGGTCGAAACTCCTCCCCAACCCCATTTTCTTCGCGGGAGTAACGTCGATTTCCGCCAATGACATCGACAGCTTCGTCGTCACCGGCGTTTCATTCCCTTTCATGGCCGAGCTTGAATCCGGAGGTTCCGGTGGTGGCGGTGGGACGTTGAGCCCCTTCACGATCCACCCCTTCTCGGTTGTTGTCGATTTCGTCGTTACCTCTGTGTCGACGCCCTCTCCCATCTCAGCTTCACCCTTCCCTCTCTTTTCCACCATCGCTGGTTTTTTCTCCCCGACCTTATCTTTTGCCTCAATCTTCTCCTCCCTCTTGGCTGTTCCTTACAGAAACGGATAGAATTCTGATAATACAGTAACACAGAGGATAATTTCTGTTTTTAATATAAAAACTGCAGACAATTAAAGACCGAAAACAGTGATGAAATGGAGCTGAGCTCCTTACAACATGAACATGAAGAAACAGAAACAAAAATAAACCCTAAAACCCTTTCCTGAGGAAGAAGAGAAACCAACTCCTTCACCCAGCCTATCCAATATTTCCCTTAGCAATTTTCCTCCCTCCCCTTCGGTTCCCTACTACCCCTTATATAATGATTATGATTCTCCTTCCACCCATTCTGTTATTCACCTTTCTCTCTCCTTCAACCAATCCCTCATGTACCTCCCCTCCCACTAATTATTTAACTGTGCTACATCTTGCATAGACTTGCAGGCCTTTATCTGTAGGCCCAATCTCTTCCCCTTGCTCTCTTTTGCCTGTTTTGCATAATGGGCCTATCAGCATCACATATAGGTTTTGTTTGCATCACAAAACCAGTTGAAGAGCTTATTGCTGCCATAATTCATGAAGCTGATTATCAAAAGAGAGCATCACAAGCGTTTAAACAAACATCTTGGGAAATGGGAATAAAATCCAAGATTCTTGATACTTTATAATATTTCCTAACCTGAAAGGAAATTTGATCTTCGAAAATTTACACACAAATATTAAATACCTTAAACCCAACCCCAAATTCAACCTAAGACCAGGAAATACAAAAATTACTAAAATACCATCATAACTGAAAATATAAAATGAACTAAAGAATAGCTTCCTAATTCTAAATGTCCAAAATTATGGTAACCAAATATGATCTTTGAAATATTATAATCACCCCCATAATCATAAGAAGAAAGGAATATTGAGGCAATTTATTGGTAAACTTAGGCTTCTTTGATGCCTAATGTGTCTTACGTCTGGCAGGCAGTCTTGTTCCCTTTAGGTAAAAGTGAGAGTTTCCCTATTCCATCAGCTGCACGTTTGGTAACATATGAAGTGTCTAAGCACTGTTAATTTTCCTCTCTTGATAACAGGCATATCGTGAGTCAACTGGAACAATATCACCTAGTGATGGCTCCATTGGTGATCCAGTTGCAGCAGCTCAGGAAATTGCTTTCTGCAAAGCTTGTGCCCGGTTTGGTCTTGGCTTGTATTTGTATCATGAAGATGAAATGGTCAGTATTTAAGCTTCCAAATATTTGTTTTGGTTTGATATATGTAGTATTGGTTTTTCTCATTGATGTGAATAGAAGTAGACAATAGGTGGATGATAGGTACTCATCAAGAACCGTCAAGTATTGAGGAAAACTAGAAGCCACATTTTTTATTTTGTAAAGGGACAATTTTGTTTGTTTTTGTTTTTGTTTTTTTGTCTCAATGGAATATCATTTTTTTTTACAAGATTACGAGGTGTCTCCACACTATACTGTTGATGAGAAAAATTAAGGGTTCAGGGTTTTATAAAATTCAAATACCTTTATAATAGATTAAAGATATGTGATAATTCACTCCGTTGATTATTTCATGAACTCCACAATTTAGAGCATACAAATCAGAGAAAAAGAAGGGATGGTTTGGTTTGTTGGAACTTAGAATATTTATCATGGACTAAAGGGTGATTCAAAGTTTAATGGTTCAACTGTAGTTAAGTCGATATATATATATATATATATGATTTTTTTATATCGATATTATTAATTATATATATTTAAATTGTGAGAGTTTATTATTTTAAGTTATTTTAGTGTCTAAGATTAGAACATTATTTTATTTAATATGAAGTGTATATGTAAAAGTATTAAAATTAAAAAAAATATATTAAAATACTAATTACTGATAGATTGTTCAATAATACATAAACACTATATAATAATTTTTATGTCAAGTCCAACAATAGCACAAAATCCATATAACATAATAAAATATTCAAAAAAATAAAGGCAAATGTAATAGCCAGCTGGTTTAGTGCACATTTCTACATGCACCGAACTTGAGTTTAAGTGTCACCTTGGAACATTTGGTGATTAACCGGTTGGCACAGTTTAATAGCAGTTGACCGATTCAAAGACTGGTTCTGGAGGTGTGCCCAGACTGGCCAGTTCTCATAACCTTGTTTTGTCTTTCTTTTTTTAATAAAAAATTGTGGCAGATATTGCACTCGTAATTCCGGAGAATAGAGCATTAAAAATTATTAACTCCACCCGTCCAACAACTTGTTGGTTATTGTTTTGTCCTTTTTAACATGTTTTTCGTTGCTTTTGTTATTTTTATCTACATAAATTTCCGCCCTAACATTTCTTGGATCTTCCATTTCCTTCCAGATTTGAATGGTAGAGGGAAGCATCAAATTTGGGATCCTTTTGTTGTACTAGGTTCGGTTCATTTGTCTTCTAAAAGAAATTGGGGGATTTCGACTCCGATCTTATCTCTTGAATATTGTTCGCAGTTCTAATACCATAAAATTATAAATGTAGTAAATAAGAACTGGATCAAAGTTACGGATGTAAAATATTTTAACAGTCCTGAACGATGATTAATTTTCACTACAAGAGCCTATTTGGAAATTCAAAGCTCATTTTTCATTTAATTCATTTAGACATTAATACTTAATAAGATAAATAACATTTATATGTAGCAACTTCGTAGACCTAAGCTTTTGTCATATGATGTGAGTGAGCTAAACAACTCAAAATCAATTACTATGACTTGTCATTTTGTTAGAATACATATATCTCTACTTTCTTTTAGATATTATTTTTTATTAAAAAATTAACAAATCTTGGATATCACTTCATATGAAAGGAACTTCAAAATGGTAAAAAAAGAATGGAAAAATAATAAAATTATGAAAAGTGCTAATTAGCACGAAATTGTTTTCACCAAACATAATACGAATGACTTGGCTTCCTTTGAACTGTTATATAAACCAATTATTATTCCACAATTTAAGGTGTGCTACAATTGATTTTTGATTTAGAATTTCCAAATAATAATTTAATCATATACCAAGTGAACGGCAATTCCCAATCATAATAAAGTTAGGAGCATATAATGGCTATAGTTTTAAGCTTCGTTTCTTCCAATAGGAAAAATTGTGGTGCCCATTTGCTTATGCAGTTTAGCATAAATCATTCACTTTTGTGCAAGGTTTTAGACTATTTTGCAATTTTGTTTTTAAATGTTAGCCCCAGTTTGAATGACTTACCCGTATCAAATAGTTCAAATTAATCTAAATGCAATACAAACATACAAAACATGGCTAATTCATCTTAACATACGTAGGATTAGATACATACGAACTAAAATGTCACTCCGCTGAGGAATAATTTTCATTTGAATAGATCCCGTTGGTAATTGGTGATGGTGGCCGTGCAGCTCATTCAAGGGCTTAGGCCCTTAGAAGTGGGCTTAACAATAACACTGAATACTAGACCACGTGCAAAGGGTACTTTATTTTAATTTATTTAAATAAAATGTTTTAGCTCACATCGTTATATTTGGCTATATGCTGGACTGTTTAAAAGGTAAAAAGTCTGCAAATTAACGGCTAGGGGCGAAAATGCCCTAATGATTCATTCAGTTGTAAATAGATCTAAACGCTCATACAGCGATACACCATTAGGGGAATTGAGACCTCCAGTTCTCAACCCGTTAAGAGACAGGAAAAAAGTGTAAATACTGCCCATTGGTCACTACAGAAGACAATAACTTTGGTACATGTGCGGAGCTACATCAAGGACACTTCATGGAAAATTACCAAGATTCTGACTCTAGAACCCAACATTAAAGGAGTGCACAATGCAAGGACAATTCCAAAATCTTCACTCTACTCCTGCAAAAAATGTAATGAAAATTGAAGCATCGCATACAATATTACTAGTATGGGAAAAAAGATAAAAAGATAATGGTGGGAAATATTAACAGATCTACGAGAGGATAAGACAAGAACACAAACAATTACACTATTTTTTTATGAACATACAACAATTCATAGGAAACTGCAAGAGTAATACTTAATACATACATTCATTCTTCTCCTTACAGTTCAAATATTTTTATATTTCAATGGACATCTCATGCTATGTTGATTATTTTCCTTCTTCCTGAAATTTGACATGTTATTATACCTCCCTGAAATTTGACATGTTATTATACCCGTCATATTGCATGCCATGCTTCATTAAGTTGTATATAAAAGAGCTGTGCTAATTGCAAACCACCAAATGCACACTTCTAAACCTCTTCTCTCATGCATTATTTTATAACTAAATGCCACTTACATAACTCATTATTCTACATTCTATCAATGGTAAAATCGTGTAAAAAGAGGCGTGTATATGATGGTATGCAAATATCGTTTCAGTATGTTACATTATAGAAGTGTTGTCCAGCCAAGGTAGTCAAAATAGTATGTTGAATCGTAGGATTATACATGCAAAAACGTGAAAAGAAAGGGAGGCTACGAGATAGAAACTCAATTTTCTTCTTCTGATCTTCAACACCACTAAAACTTTCTACAAAATTTCAAAGGCTTGATAATGGATCAAGGTATGTCATTCTATCCCGTACAATTATTATGTCTACAATCATCAAGAACTAGAATTGCGACTTATCCTACGATTTTTTCCTGACCTAGTGATCCTGATCATACGCTGGAAATTGTTTTTGTGGGATTGCTCAGGATCACCATGCAAGATCATGGGATCGGTGAGATCAGACGACCCCACCGTGCTGGCCAAAATCTGAAAATTAAAGCCCAAATCTCACCCAAACTTGAGCTTCGATCTCGTTGATGGTGGTTTGTTATGTTTCCAGTTGAGTCATCGACGGTGTGACCTGTGGGTGACGACAGTGACCTTGCTTGTTTGCTCCTTCGATCTGTGGGCGATGAGAGTGACCTGTGGCTTGCTTGGTTGCTCCTTCAGTTTGTGGGTGACGGTGGCCTGTGGGTGATGATGATGCTCTGAGCTTCTGACAATGGTGGCTTGCTCCTTCTATCTGTCCTTTGCTGTGGCCTGCAGGTGACAATTTGGTTCTCTGTTCTGTCTTTTGTGCTTGTAA
Organism: Ormosia semicastrata; assembly: GCA_029884595.1. NCBI lineage: Eukaryota > Viridiplantae > Streptophyta > Magnoliopsida > Fabales > Fabaceae > Ormosia > Ormosia semicastrata. Next base: position 73,199,144 of record JAQQTO010000059.1, read on the forward strand.
GTTGTGATTGTAGGTGACGATGTGGTGGTCCTTCGATCTGTTTGTGCTCTGTTGAGAGGCTTTGTGAGTTGTGATTCTTTCAGTGCTCTGTTTGTGTGTTTTGTGACTGCGAAAATGTCTTCTGGAACTGGTGCTAGTGCTGCTGGTGGGTCAGGGAGTGGGACTGCTGCTGTGAGTGGGGATGAAAGTGGTAATGCTGCTGGAAATGGGAGTGATGTAAGGTGGGTTCATGGGTTTCCAGTTGTGGGAGATCCCAGAAAAATAAAATGCAAATACTGTGAAAAGGTGGTAACCGGAGGGGTTTACCGCTTGAAGCATCACTTGGCAGGCACCCAAAAGGATGTGGGAAATTGTAGGGCTGTGAGTGAAGAAGTGCAAAAGGAAATGTGGCCAATTGAAGCAAATTTGCAAGATAAGTTGATCAAGAAATCACAACAGCTTGAGGGAGGAGGAAGCACTGAAAATAATGAGGATGCAGAAGTTGGTGAAAAAAGGAAAGGGAAGGAAGTGGAGAGCCCCGGAAATATTTTCAAGAAGAGAGGGATAAGCACTCAAGCCACCAGAAACATTTTTTAAGAAGAATTTGAGAGAGGAAGCATGTCAACAAATTGCTTCTTTTTTCTACAACAATGCCATACTTTTCAATGTGGCAAGGAGTGATGATTTTAATAAGATGCTTGAATTGGTTGCTCGACATGGCATAGGATTTAAGCCTCCATCCTACCATGAAATTAGAGTCAAATATTTGAAGCATAAAGTGGACTTGACCATGGCGGCATTAGAGGAACATAGAGCTCATTGGAAGAACACAGGATGCACCATAATGACAGATGGTTGGATTGACAAGAGGAGGACCATATTAAACTTCTTAGTGAACAGCCCTAAGGGAACCATTATTTTTAAGTCTATTGATGCATCTCATATATCCAAAACTGCTGACAAAATCTTTAAGATGATTGATGACATTGTTGACAAGGTTGGTGAAGAAAATGTTGTCCAGCTTGTCAAGGACAATGCAGCAAACTTCAAAGCTGCTGGAGAGATGTTGATTGAGAAAAGGAAGAGGCTTTATTGGACACCTTGTGCAGCTCATTGCATTGACTTGATGTTGGAGCATTTTTAGAAAAAGGTTTCCAGTTCATAAAGACACAATTGCAAAGGGCAAAAGAATGACAACTTATATTTATATTTATGCAAGAACTTCTCTCATTTCTCTATTGCAACACTTCAGCAAAGGAAGAGATCTAATTAGACAGGGGACGACTCGCTTTGCCACATCTTACCTAACCTTGGGTTGCCTCAATGAGAACAAGGGAGCATTGATAAAAATGTTCCCATCCAATCAGTGGAAATCAAGCCCGTGGGCAAAGACAAAGGATGGGAGGCTTGTTGAAACTTGAAAATGTGGTTTGCTTGAGGGGCGCTTATCCTCTAATCAAAGTGCTTCGGTTGGTGGATTCAGATGAGAACCAGCCATGGGGTACATTTATGAGGAAATAGACGGCGCTAAAGAAAAGGCACAAAATGTCTTCAATGGTGTCAAAAAAAGGTAAATTATTATTTTCCACTAATACACAAACAAGTTTAGTTTAAAATTTAAATTGAAAATTTTGTCCTTGTTTGGAAACTGTTGGAATATCGTAAAAATATCTCAAAATATCTTTTTTGTATCTTGAAATATTTTAGAGTATCAAAAATGATCTCTGAGGATTTATTTCTTATTTATTATATTTCATTATTTGTTTCCTTATTTAATTAGGACAGATTTATTCTTGTATTAGGACAAATTTATTTCCTATAATTTAGCTCTATTCTAAGCAAGTAGTTATTGACACAAGTCTATATAATGCAAATCATACATGTACAATTTATAAGATATAAGATACAAGCAATAACAATTTCCTCATAAGTCTTTTTCTATTCTCTCTTTTAACATGGTATCAGAGAGGTACCATCCACCTGAAAAGTTTGCCTTTTCTTCTGATTTGAGTTCTATGGAACTCTTTTGTATATTCTCTTATGTTTGTTTCTCTCCAACTTTTTGCTCTTTTTTTTGTTGATCAGTATTAAACTATTATGAAGAATAAATAATATTCAGAAATATTATATCTCTTTCAAGTTGGTATCAGAGCTTCCGATCTGGGAGTCTCTATTGTTGTCGTTGCAATCAGCTATCATTGTTGATCGAACCAGCCTTCATTGCTGGGTTTAGAGTCAGGATTCTAACAGCCTTCATTGCTACCTTCACTTCAGAACCGGATCAGATAGGCGATTTGGGAGCCTATGTTGTTTCCGCTGCAATTAGCCTTCATTGTTAATTGGACCAGCCTTCATTGCTGGGTTTAGAGCCAACCTTCATTGCTGGGATTCTGGCATCCTTCATTGCTGCCTTCAATCAGAGCCGAATCTGACTTTGAACACTAATAAAGGACCCTATTTGTGTTGTTGAGTGGTATAATACTCGACTCAGTGTTTTGGAGACCAGTTTGGAGGTCGAGGGGCCACTAAGGAGAAAGGTCAAAGACTCCAAAATAGGTCTCATTTGTTTGGGACGTGTGCCAAGGAGAAGCAAGGAGTTGTCTGCCAAGGACGTTGCCAAGGTTTTGTTATTCAGGGGGAGTACTAGTTTCCTATGTTCTTTGTTTTTTAGTTTATGCCTTTATGGGTTTTCTACTTGTAACAAACTTAAGTTTAGCTGGCTCTCATTGAGGAGGAGAATGAGGATAAATCTATATCTACAATGCTGGTATTTGTCATGCCGTTCTTTTTCCACTAATGGATCATGCCAATGGCTTCTCTTCTCACCGACGATCATTTTGGTGGTGACTTCCCTCCCATGGATGAATCATATTAGTGGTGACTTCTTTCCCACAGATGAATCATGCTAGTGGTGATTTTTTCTTCCCATCGACGATCGTTTCGGTGGTGACTTCTCTCCCACAGATGAATCATACTCGTGGTGATTTTTCTTCCCATCAATGATCATTTCGATGGTGACTTTTATTGGTTTTGACTCACACCAGCCTCGACTTTGTTCCAGATGCACTAACATTGTCTCTATCTTCGTCCCAAAAGTAGTTGCCAATCATCGTCTCCGTTCGTCCTGGTCACTATCACACTATCAAATTATTTAATTGTTGCAAGCTCAAGCTTAGGAAACTTCAACTTGAGGGGGAGTGTTAGAATATCGTAAAAATATCTCAAAATATCTTTTTTGTATCTTGAAATATTTTAGAGTATCAAAAATGATCTCTTAGGATTTATTTCTTATTTATTATATTTCATTATTTGTTTCCTTATTTAATTAGGACAGATTTATTCTTGTATTAGGACAAATTTATTTCCTATAATTTAGCTCTATTCTAGGCAAGTAGTTATTGACATAAGTCTATATAATGTAAATCATACATGTATAATTTATAAGATATAAGATACAAGCAATAACAATTTCCTCATAAGTCTTTTTCTATTCTCTCTTTTAACATGGTATCAGAGAGGTACCATCCACCCTGAAAGGTTTGCCTTTTCTTCTGACTTGAGTTCTATGGAACTCTTTTGTATATTCTCTCATGTTTGTTTCTCTCCAACTTTTTGCTCTTTTTTTTGTTGATCAGTATTAAACTATTATGAAGAATAAATAATATTCAGAAATATTATATCTCTTTCAAGTCTAATCCAATTTTTTCCCATTCTTTAGTTATATATGCCTGTATGGGATATTATAGATGAAAGATGGGACAATCAGCTCCATAGGCCGTTGCATGCTGCAGCCTGCTACCTTAACCCCCAATTACATTATAGTCCTGGATTTAAAATTGATATTGAAGGTAAACGCAGACTAAATGATTGTTTAGAGAGGATTGTGGGAAATCTGAAGAGGTGATCAAGATTTATGCTTAGCTTGAAGATTTCAAGAGTCCAGCAAAGTTTTTTTGGTAAGGAAGTAGCCAAGGTTGCAATCAATACCAAAACTCCAGCACAATGGTGGGAGTCTTATGGGATGAACATCCAGAGCTCCAAAAGTTTGCTATCCATATATTAAGCTTGACATGCAGTTCCTCTGGGTGTGAGCTTAACTGGAGTGCCTTTGAGATGGTAAAATTTTAAAACCATGAAATATGATTTGTATTTCATTTTTAAAATTACCTACTTGCCATGTGTTGATTGCTTTTGTATTAGTTAGGTCCACAGAAGAAACTGTTTGAAACAAAAGACAATGAATGATGTTGTCTTTGTGATGGCTAATTCAAAATTGGCACAGAATAAGCAAGCTAGATGATCTTTCTTCGGATGATGATTGGATTGTTGATAATGATGGAGATGAAGAAGGTTTAGACCTAACTTGGACATTCCAAATGAAGATGACTTGGTTCAAGTTGGAGAGGATGCTCATGCTACTGGTGTTGGTGGCCCCCTCTCTCTAGATGATTTGAGGATTCCAAATTTTGATGATGATGTACTTGATGGCCTTGACAGAGATGGAGGAAATGATGCCATGGAATTGGAAGAAGATGATATTGATGATCATCATCTTAATGATTTGCTAATATAGACATCTAGTAGTTGGGCGCTTGGGCTGTTTTTTCCTACTGTTTTAGTTTTATGTGTTGTCATGAACTTATGTCTTTTATATTATGACTTGGTGAGTTGTAGCTTTAAGTCTTTAACTTGAAGTGTTGTCAAAAACTTATGTCATTCTCTAACTTTAATTAAGTGCTAGTTGTGATTTTGAGGTAATTTTTTCTTAGTTGCTATTTAATATGCATAAATATATATATACGTGTGTATGTGTGTGTGTTTAAATATAATGTAGAATTGCATAAGGAAACACTAGGCTGACAAAAATAAGCCATGGTAACATACATAAATAAGCAACCAAATAATATTGTCATTTTTGTTTAATTGGTTATTAAGATACATATTTTATTATACCAGAAACCACCTATCAGCCTTAAATCGCAAATATTTGGGTTTTAAGTACACAAAATGTTGCAGCATAAACAAGGTGTTGAAATTTTAGGGTTTAGGTAGGGAAGGAGGAAAAGAAAGAACAGGAGACTTTCAATAATTCTAAGATTGATATGGTTAATAATGATGTGATACAAAACACAAAGCATTAATCCCTATTTATACAAGGGATTAGGTTAAGTACTAGACTCCTAACCCTAGTCAAATAAGGGATCAAACAGCTTACAAAAGATTAGATAACATCCCTAAGAATAAGATAAAATTCCTAAAAAGATAGGATCCCTAAATAAAATAAAACATCCTAATCTATTATGCATCATTCTCTCCCTCTAAGATATTTTGTAAATATTCTAAAACATGTGTTTCCTGCTCATGTAATTCCATTCCACACAATTGAGCTGGCACAATTTTAGTACTAGAAAACCTTGTCCCTATTCTATCACAATCACTGCATTCGCATTCTAGCTCATCTGCTTAGCTCTTTCAGCTCCCCACTCTTTTGACCCATACCTCAAATTCCTCCCCAATACAACTGCCACACTCATTGGTTAGCAAATAGGATGACACCACATGTTGGCTAGGTTTTTGAATCCTGCAGCTTCCTCTATAGCCAGAGACACCCCCCCTCGTGCCCAGCATAAGCAGACTGTTGACAGAACAGATCTAGAAAAAAGGTAGCCACAATAACATTGGCAACTACTTTACAATTGGGAGGGTTCTTTAAAGTCTACGAGAGCTGGGCCTTAACATAAGACTCATTCTCTTTGCAAATTTTATTTTTTTCAGTTTTCTTATTTTGTTTATGATCAACAATCTATCAAGTCAGATTTTTTTTTTTTAAATTATTTATAGATCATAGCCAAGTCACACAGTTTAGGTATCTTGAATCTATCATACAAAATAATAGAGAGATAGAGAGATGTAAACTATAGGATTCAAGCTAGATGGATGAAATGAAGGAGTGCTTTAGGAGTTATTTGTGATAGAAAAGTGCTTCTCAAGCTTAAGGGTAAATTTTACTGCACAACTATAAGACCTGCGATGTTGTATGGTACTGAATGTTGGTACTGAATGTTGGGCAGTAAAAAACCAACATGAGCATAAGATCAGTGTTGCGGAGATGAGAATGTTGCACTGGATGTATAGCCATACAAGACAAGATAAGAATAGGAATGAATGCATTAGAGAAAAAGTTGGGGTAGTACCTATTGTGGAAAAGATGGGAGAATCTCGCCTTAGGTGGTTTGGACATGTAAGGAGAAGATCCTTAGAATCCCCTGTAAGAAAAATAGATCAAGTGGAGAATAGCCCAATAGTTAGAAGTAGAGGAAGACCAAGAAAGAATATAGGTGAAACGATTAAAAAAGATTTAGATTTGAATAACATTTCTGAAGACTTGGTTTATGATAGGACACAATGGTGTCGTTTGATCCATGTAGCCGACCCCACCTAGTGGGAAAAGACTTGGTTGTTGTTGTATTTATAGATCATAGCCACAAAGTTGTCTCCTTACATTTTGAGATGTGCTTTCAGCCACTTGTTTTTAAATGACTTGGCAGCTTTAGAACAAGGTCTTTGCTATTTCTAGAGAGTTTTGAGTTTGCCACTATTTTGGAAAGTTTGGGCAAAATTTCAGATGGTTGGGTGGGGTGGGGACACAGGAAGAGGTCATAGGTTCAAGTCATGGTGACAAATCAATGTATTTGAAAAAAAAAAGGCTTTCATAAGGAAGAAGGGAAAAGAGAGAAAGATGGCTAACAATAGTATACTGAATATGTGATTGATAGATGTGATACAATACCCTAACCTAATACTTGTATTTATAATTTTATATTAATAAATATTAGGGCTGGCAAAATAATCCATCTGGCCCTACCAAACACAAATCCAATCCAATCCATCCCTTAGTATATTGTTTGTTAATGGGCTGGATTTTATCCAATTCATGCATTGGATGAGTAATGGATCACCCATGATCCATCAAGATCCAACACTCTAAAGCAGCAAAAGCACTGTGCTGAGCTCCAGCAAAAAGGCGTTGAGATCTTTGTCAAAGAGCTCCCTCGGCACCAGCCCTTCTAACTCGTTGAATCGCAGATCCAGAAACTTCAGCTTTGGCAAATGCAGCACCATCGCAGGGAACTTTCCGCCGAACTTCTTGTTGCTGCTGAGATCCAATTCAAACAGCAGCTAAAGGTTCTCAAAACTTCGGGGCGCTATGCTGTAGAACCTGTTGTTGTTGATGTGGAAGAGAGCAAGATCCACAAGTGTGAGATTTGGGAGGTAGCTGGCACTGTTGTTGGCGACTGTTAGGACCCGAAACAACTCATTGGGCCCAGATGGGCAGATAATCCAGCATTTATCACATGGGCCTAAAGTCTGTAGAGTCTACACTAGAAGAAATAGAGAGAAAACTGGAGGGAAGGTGAGCTGGCAGTGAGAGAAAGGGAAGATGGTTGAGGCAGTTATCAAATAGGCTGAGTGAGTGAGAGTGGGGGCATCTTTTGAGGAAATTAGTTATGTTTGTAATGGATGGAGAGTCATAGCTCTCTATAGAAGCCAAGCTCTGTGGCAGTAGGATTATCATTTTGCTGTAATTTCCTTTTACCAGAAATAATACGTTTCTTTCCTGTCAATTGTTGAGCTCTTGTTATTATATTTTGCTATGTGGATATTGGTTTGTATCAAATTGGTCCGACCTGCCAGATACGTGTCGGGATCAGCGCCTTAGGGAGAACGGAGACGAATGCCATCGAAGAAAATGGAAGCTAACATTGCAGCTCTAGAAAATGAGGTGACTAACATCAAAACTACTTTGACCAATATGCAGCTCAAGGCGGATGAGAACCAAGAGAAACTAATGGCGATGATTGCGAGTTTGGGACGGGAACGATCTGCAAATGACGAAGGAGTCCCAGAGAATGACAGACTACGAACAACCACTCTAGAGAAGGAGAATGAAGAATCAGGGAAACGTTCTTGTTCTGCATCGGAAACTCGTGCAAGCTCAGGACTAAAGAAATTACAAGGAGAGATGTTGGAAGAATTCCAACAATCGATAAAGAATGTGGAGCTACCTATGTTCAATGGCAGCGACCCGGCGACGTGGATTGCTCGAGCAGAGATTTATCTCCAAGTGCAAGAGACGAGCCCGGAGGTGCAAGTGAATTTAGCTCAGCTGTGCATGGAAGGACCTACAATCCATTTTTTCAAAATCCCTATTGGATGACGATAAAGAGTTTACGTGGGAGCAGCTCAAGAGGGAGTTATTGGAGCGTTATGGAGGAATTGGTGAAGGAGACATCTATGAACAGCTTACAGCTCTCCGTTAATGGGGCAATGTCGACGAATACATCCAAGATTTTGAGAGGCTGACCACGCAGGTACAAAGGCTACCCAATGAGCAGTATTTCGAATATTTCCTCCATGGATTGAAGGACGAAATCTAGGGACGGGTTCGTAGTATGAGGACCCTTGGCCCTTTGTCTCATTCTTGCTTGATGAATCTAACCAAAGCAGTGGAAAAAGAATTACAGGGGAAGGAAAGAAGTTCGAACATGTCGAGAGCTATGGGGAGGCAATGGTGCGGGTCAGGTTCGAATATCCTCTATAACCCGAGTCATTTGGTGCGTAACCCAGAATCTGAGTAGGCCAGCCAACGTGGGGGAAGGGAAAAAGGCCTAGGTGAGGGGAGAACTGTGACCCAAGGCAGCCAATATGGGCTGAATGTGAAACCAGAGGCAAAGGCAGAACAGAAGAAAAAAGGCCCAAAAGATAAAGGGTTGAAACACCTATCATATCAAGAGCTATTAGAGAGGAAGCAGAGGGGTCTTTGTTACAAATGTGGTGGGCCGTACCACCCACTCCACCAGTGCCCAGACAAGCAGTTAAGGATAATGGTGTTGGATGATTTTGAGGAAGGGGAAGCCGTAAGTACTGTCCAGATTAATGAAACGGATGATGAAGTGGAAATAGATGGTGGGTGCAATGTGATGAGTTCGTTGGACTTGTTGACAGGGGAGGGATTGAAGCCTCGAACTATGAAGTTAAAGGGAAAAATCAGTGGGGTACCCATCCTTATTCTGATAGACAGTGAGGCTACCCACAATTTCATCTCCAGGAAACTTGTGGCAGCTATAGGGTGGCAAGTGGAAGGTATCAAACCCATGAGAATTAAGCTCGGAGATGGCCACAAAGCAATAGCTCAAGGGAGATGTAAGGGAGTTGAGATGGAGCTGAATGAGGTAAAGGTTATAGTTGATGCTGTTCTTTTCGATTTGGAGGACATAGATGTGATCCTTGGGATTTCGTGGTTGGCTACTCTTGGGAAGATGCTGGTAGATTGGGCCAAACAAACAATGGAATTCCAATTAAATGGAGAATGGGTAGAACTCAAGGGAGGAGACAGCAACGAGGTTCCCCAAATGGCTTTACAGAGTTTTTTTAGAAAGCCAAAGAGGATGGTTGAAGGCTTATTACTGTCAGCGGAGGTGCATCTATCTAGCAACTTCGAGAAGGAGGCTAAATGTGCTGAGATCAACTCAAGACAGCAAGAGGAATTAGAGAGCTTGTTGAGACAATATGAAGCTGTTTTAAGAGAGCCAAAAGGATTACCTTCGAAAAGAGACAAGGAGCATGTAATTAATCTTCTTGAGGGGCTCAGACCCATTAATGTAAGGCCTTATCATTACCCGCATCATCATAAAAATGAAATTGAAAAGCAAGTTAAGGAGATGCTGAGTTCGGGAATCATCAGACATAGTCAAAGCACTTTTTTCAGCCTAGTCATTTTAGTGAAGAAGAAAGATGAAACCTGGCGAATGTGTGTGGACTACAGGGCTCTAAACAAGGTAACCATACCGGATAAATTTCCTATTCCAATGATAGATGAACTATTAGATGAATTGCACGGCGCTCAGTTTTTTTCTAAACTGGATCTCAAATCTGGGTATCACCAAGTGAGGGTCAGGCGTGAAGATGTTCACAAGACAGCATTTAGAACTCATGAAGGGCATTATGAATATCTTGTGATGCCTTTTGGGTTAATGAATGCCCCCTCCACGTTTCAGGCTTTGATGAATGAGGTATTCAGATCTATGTTGCGAAGGTTTGTGTTAGTTTTTTTTTACGATATACTGGTGTATAGCTCAAGTTGGGAGACACATTTGGGGCACTTGGCAATGGTGTTAGAGTTATTACAAAGGCATTAGCTGGTGGCAAATCAGAAAAAATGTCACTTTGCTCAAACTTCAGTGGAATACTTGGGACATGTAATATCCAAGGAAGGTGTGGCTATGGATCCACATAAAGTGAAGAGTGTAATTCAGTGGCCTACCCCAAAGAATGTTCAGGGGATTTTTGGGCTTAACGGGGTACTATAGAAAGTTTATTCAGAATTATGGCAAAGTAGCAAGACCATTAACTTATCTCACCAAGAAGGAGGGGTTCAAGTGGAACCCAAATGCACAGAAGGCCTTTGAGCTATTAAAAGAAAAGATGACGTCAGCTCCTGTACTTGCTCTACCCGATTTCACCCAAAGATTCGTCATTGGATGTGACACTTCAGGCCAAGGAATTGGCGCTATTCTCATGCAAAATGGCAGACCCATCGCTTTCTTTTGCAAGGCCTTGAGTGAGAGGAACATTTCTAAATCTGCGTATGAAAAGGAATTAATGGTTGTGGCTTTAGCCATTCAACATTGGAGGCCTTACCTACTGGGAAGGTAGTTCAAAGTATGCATAGACCAAAAAAGTCTCAAATAGCTGTTGCACCAAAGGATTTCAACTATGGATCAACAGAATTGGGCAGCTAAGTTACTAGGATATCAGTTTGATATTTTGTATAAACCAGGTTTAGAAAATAGGGGAGCTGACGCTCTTTCTCGGATGCATGAAGATGGAGAGTTGTGTGCCCTGATATCCTATCCTACCTGGGTGGACAGTACCCAAATCGTGACTGAAGTTCATAATGATGTGGCTTAGCAAAAAATTATTGAGGATCTACAAAAGAATGGGGAGTCTAGACCTGGGTTTTCCTATAAGAATGGTGTGCTGTTTTACAAAAACAGAGTTGTCATCTCCGCACAGTCCTCATGGATCCCTCAGCTGCTGCGAGAATTTCATGCCACGCCTCAAGGAGGGCACTCAGGATTTTATAGAACGTACAAGCGGATTGCTGCTAATCTATATTGGGTGGGAATGAAACGAGTGATTCAAGATTTTGTAAGAGAATGTGACGTCTGTCAGAGGCAGAAATACATGGCAGCATCTCCAGGGGGCCTTCTACAGCCTCTGAACATACCAGAAATAATTTGGGAAGAGGTGTCAATGGACTTCATCACGAGGTTACAAAGTATAAAGGTTTTGAAGCTATTTTTGTGGTAGTGGACCGACTTTCAAAGTATAGCCATTTCATTCTCCTGAAGCACCCTTATACAGCGAGGTTGGTTGCTGAAGTTTTCGCGAAGAAGGTGGTGAGGTTGCATGGGATACCTAAAGCTCTTGTTAGTGACCGTGATCCAATTTTCGTGAGCAATTTCTGGCTAGAGCTGTTCAGACTGAAAGGAACTCAACTCAAAATAAGCTCTGCATATCATCCTGAAACAGATGGACAGACAGAGGTAATCAATAGGTGCTTGGATACTTTTTTGAGATGCTTTATAGCTGACCAACCCAGAACTTGGGTTCAGTGGCTGCATTGGGCGGAGTACTGGTACAATACAACATTCCATGAAACTACTGGTCTAACCTTTTGAAGTGGTTTATGGAAGAAAGGCCCCGGTGATTAAAAGTTCCTTATGGGAGAAACAAGGGTGGAAGCAGTGCAAAGGGATTTAATTGACCGCGATGAGGCCCTTCGACAGTTGAAGTATCACTTACAAAAGGCACAAGGGAGGATGAAGAACCAAGCTGATAGTAAAAGGAAAGAGCGGAGTTTTGAAGTTGGTGAGTGGGTTTTTCTAAAAATTACGTCCTCATAGACAACAGTCTGTGGTTTCACGTATTAATGCTAACTATCAGCAAGGTATTATGGACCTTTCCAAGTTTTGGAACGTTTGGGGGCAGTTGCTTATAAACTCAGACTTCCTGCTGCATCCAAAATACACCCGGTATTTCATGTGTCCTTGCTAAAGAAGGTTGTTGGGAACTACAAAGTTGAGGAGGAATTACCTAAGGGTATGGAAGGAGAGTATTCGGAGATGTTAGAACCTATAGCTGTGTTAGCTACCAAATCTGTGAGCAAGGGTGGAGAAATGGTTAACCAATTGCTGATACAATGGAAAGGGAAATCTGCTGATGAAGCCACTTGGGAAGAAGAATTCTCCATTTGTAGCTAGTTTCCACAATTCAGCCTTGAGGACAAGGCTGATGGTGAAGAGGAGAGCAGTGTTAGGACCCGAAACAACTCATTGGGCCCGGATGGACAGATAATCCAGCATTTATCACATGGGCCTAAAGTCTGGAGAGTCTACACTAGGAGAAACAGAGAGAAAATTGGAGGGAATGGTGAGCTGGCAGTGAGAGAAAGGAAAGATGGATGAGGCAGTTATCAAATAGGCTGAGTGAGTGAGTGAGAGTGGGGGCATCCTTGCTTCTCATATTTTTTTGTCTATTTCCCATTCTGTTTTTCTGCATTTTCAGTTTCTATTCTCTATAATTGGAGCTTGCTCCTTGTCATTTTCCACTATTTTTCATTATTAATACCATAATCTATCAGTTTGGTATTAGAGCTCCCGATCCCAAGGAGCCTTTGGATGGTATAGACACGAATGGAGAACGCTGAGCAGCAGTTAGATGGATTACAGGCTTCCATTCAAGAAACCATTGATCAGCATATGGAGGAGATCATGAGGATGATGACTGAGAGGATTGAAGCAGCGGTGCAGAATGGACAAGACAGTCCCAAAGGCGGAGGCAGCAATCACAGTGGGGGAAACCATGGAAAGGGACCCAATGGAGGGCAGGAGTCTCGCCAGGAGGATCATGTGAAAATACTTAAGGTGCCATATTTCATGGGTGAAGATTCTCATGGGTGGCTGTATCGAGTAAAGCAGTTCTTTGAGATAAGTTGGATCTTGGAGGTGGAAAAGGTAGATACCGCAGTGGTATGCTTGGAGGGGAAGGCCTTGAATTGGTAGCAGTGGTGGGAGCTGTGGATGGTAGTGATCAACTGCCGTTTTTCTGTCAAGCATTGTTGGGGAGGTTCCAAGCTGCTTCATCAGAGAACCCATATGAAGCGTTGATGGGATTGAAACAAAGGGAATCTGTCATAGAGCTCTCAGCCCCATTACGATATGCAAATGAGGATTTCATGCCTAAAGGAAGAGTTTGGGGTGGAGGTGCGAAAGCTGAGCTCTGGGGATCTTCACACATTGATGGCAGTAGCACAGAAGGTGGAAGAGAGGAACCGAGTGTTCTCCAACTCGCGGATTTGGGCCCAATATCTAGAGACCAACTGTGATTAGTAAAGGGGCGGAGGCTCAAGACTTTACAATAGTACAATAATGGGCTGTTGGGCCCAATGGAGGTAAAACTGAGACCCCCAATTCTAGGAGGAATCGGGCCAACCCAACAGAGGGCAGTGCTGCAAGCAATAATAGAAGGGATTCTATGTTCAAGAAACTCACTGAAGAGGAGGAGAATGACAAGAGGAGGAGGGGACTTTGCTTCCGATGTGATGAGAGGTACCATCCGGGCCATGTTTGCCACAATAAGCAGCTACATGTGATCTTGTTGGGTGAGGAAGACGAGGAGGAGGAGGAACGGTCGAAGAGGAGCTGAACCTACAGTTAAATGTCAATAAATATTGCAGGCTTGACTTCAAAGAACTCAATGAAGTTATGGGGCATGATCAAACGGAAGAAGGTAATTGTTGGTCGATTCTGCAGCCTCTCACAATTTCTTGTCCCATACCCTTGTTGAGGAGCTTGAAATACCCACAGAGGCTACTCATGGTTACTTTGTGGAGCTCAGGAGTGGAGATTGGGAAGTCAAGGTGTGTGTCGCAAGGTGGAATTGCAGCTGCCAAACTTGAAGATTGTCTAGGACTTCTTCCTATTTGCCTTGGTAGGTGTGGACGTCATATTGGGATATGAGTGGCTGAAAAGTTTAGGGAAGTTTAGTGTTGACTTGAGAAAACATTTGCTTGAAATACAGGAAAATGGGAAGATAATTGAGGTAAAAGGGACCCTGCACTCTCTAGAACATTGGCTTCCTTGAAAGCCGGTATGAAAGAGATGCGCAATGAGGCCGAGGTGTATTATGTGGAGTTGGGAATGATGAATGTAGTGTGCCCACCACTACTCCAGACAGTATAACGGAGCTTTTAGAGGAGTATAATCAGTTGTTTAAGGAGACTACAGTGCTGCCACTGAAGAAGAAACGTGATCATGCTATTGTGTTAAAAGAGGGAGCTCAAATTCTTAACATACAACCCTATAGACACCCCTATTGCCACAAAGAAGAGATTGAGAAGTTTGTGCATGACATGTTAGCTGTAGGGTTGAAAAGGCCGAGTACTAGCCCATAGTCGAGCCCACTGATTTGGCTAAGAAGAAGGACGGAAGCAAGAGGTTTTATGTGGATTATAAGGCCCTCAATAATGTAACTTATTAGAATATGAAGAATATGAATATTGTATATTCAATCTCAAAAACTGAATGTTTATATAGACAGAAATATATATAGGAGCTTCTATACATTAAATCTAGTCCTAGGAAATAAGCAACTAATTAATAAGCTACTAAAAATAATGTCTACACAAACAACCGTGGAATAAGACCAAGAGACCACCGTCCATAGTGGCCACCGTCCAACACTCCCCCTCAAGCTGGTGAATATACATTCTCCATTCCCAGCTTGGATACAATAATTTGAAATGTTGGACTATTCAACCCTTTTGTAAGTACATCAGCAAGCTGATCATATGTAGAAACATAGGATGTACAAATTAAACCACTCTCTAATTTTTCTTTGATAAAATGTCTGTCAACCTCAATATGCTTCGTTTGATCATGTTGCACCGGATTATGAGCAATGCTGATTGCAGACTTGTTATCACAATAAAATCTCACCGGACCATCCCCCTTGATCTTCAGATCTTCAAGAATGATTTTTAACCATAATAGCTCACACACACCCTGAGCCATAGCTCTGAATTCTGCCTCTGCACTAGATCGTGCTACCACATTCTGTTTTTTGCTTCTCCAAGTCACCAGACTTCCACCAAGAAAAGTACAATATCCTGTAGTTGACCTCCTGTCCACTGGTGATCCAGCATAATCTGCATCAGTATATGCTTCAAGTACCACACCTCCATTTCTCTTAAATAGAATGCCTTTTCCTGGTGTTCCCTTAAGGTACTGTAACACTCGATATGCTGCTCGCAAATGAGATTCTTTTGGACTGTGCATGAATTGGCTAATCACACTAACTGCATATGCTATATCCGGCCGTGTGTGGGATAGATAAATAAGTCTTCCCACTAGACATTGATACATTTCTCTATCAACTGCAGCATCTTCCTCTGCCTGTCCAAGTTTCATATTGGGATCTATCGGAGTAGTTGTCGGTTTGCATGCTGTATGACCTGTTTCTTTTAGGAGATCCATAACATACTTTTGTTGAGAGATGAATATATCTTTCCAAGAATGAACAACCTCAATTCCAAGAAAGTATTTAAACCTCCCTAATGCTTTAATTTCCAACTCCTTGGCTAAGCACTGACTCAGAACATGCTTCTCCTTATCATCATCTCCTGTTACAATTATGTCATCAACATACACCAAGAGAGCTATGACTCCCCCTGAAGGAGAGTGTTTAACAAACAGTGTGTGATCCCCTTGTAATTGGCATTGACTAAAGCAATGATTTTGATGAAAACAAATAAGAAAGGATTGGAAGTGCAAAGATCAAGTCCCAAGTCTCTTCAAGCTTAGCTTATAGGACTTAGATCTTGTGTAAAGGTAAAAATGAATTACACTAAGCTCAAACAAATTTTAAACATATTTATAAGTGTTTCTAAAATGTTTAAATGCCCAACAAACTGTTTTGGAAAGCTAGTTATGGTAATAGTTCAAAACTATGAAAAATAGTCAAGTTTATGTTTTACAAAACTAAACTTTAGTTACGCTTTTGATCATAACTTTCAAACTACTTTGAGTTTTGTTGTGAACCTTTTTGCATATGAAAATAAATTCAAATATCTTTCCAATGAGTTGTCATTTGCTTAAAACGGATAAGAAACTAAGAAGTTATGACCATTTAAAGTCAGCTTTCAAAAACAGTCAAGTTTGTGTTTTGCAAAACTGACATTTAGTTACTATTTTGATCATATCTTTCAAAATACTTTGAGTTTAGTTCTGAAACTTCTTTCATATGAAAATAGACTCAAAGATCTTTCCAATGAGTGGTCATTCGCTTTAATCGGATAAGAAATGAAGAAGTTATGACCTTTTAAAGTCAGTTTTTAAAACCAGAAATGCTATAATCGATTACACAAGTCATGTAATCGATTACAAGGTTCACAGAAAGTTGATAATCGATTACACAAAACATGTAATCGATTACATGGATTCCAGAGGGCTGGTAATCGATTACACAGGCTTTAAAATTGGTTTTCAATGCTAGAATGACCTTTTTTACTTAATATTGTCTATATAGCATGCATATTATTGGCTATGTGCTTAATGACAATTGATTGTTTAAATTTGTTGTGCTCAAATTACACACTATGAAAATTTTGATATCTATAAGAGCATAATGGATTAATGATCAATGACTAACCTCTACGGATCCAAAATTGATGGATACCAAAGAAAATGCTTTGAATTATATTGTAGGGTGACTATTAGCTCAAACATGCATTAAAGTGAAGTGAAAATATGCTACTTGAGTTTCGAAAACTTGAAATGGTCCAAGTTTTCCAAGAGTCATGAAGACTTGAAGCTTGGAAGTTGGAATCACTTACAAAAACTCAAAGAGCATACTTTTGGTGATATCAATTTCTTATTCTTATTTATGTTTTAATTTGAATATCATGTTATATTTGGAAAAGTCATATTTTTCTGCATAATGCCATTAATTTTGCTGCATAATGTGACATTTTTGCTGCATAATCTAACTTTCAATGCATAAATTGGTCATTTTATTACACAATTCATACTTTTTGCTGTTTTGCTGTATAAAGACATATTTTTCAACATAATACCATTATCTTGCTGCATAATGTGACTTTTTTGCTGCATAATCTAACTTTTACTGCATTATTTTGAAATGGATATTCTGGTTATATAATGCTGATTTGGTTGAATTCCTTATTGAATATTCATTATTTAGCAATGGTTTTGCTCTATCACTTCTCTCTTTGTCAAAATCTATATCTTGTATATCTTTTTAATCATGACAAAAGGAGGAGAAGTTTATGAGTCATTGAGAAAAGGTAAATAACAAGGTACAAATTCAATGATCTTGAAATTCCAAAATTAAGGGGGACCTGGGTAATCTCTGATCTAATCACCTCTTGAAAAATAGAGGGGGAATAAGTCTCTAATACACCTTTTATGAATTCCAATTTATTTGAATTAACTCTTTTCTCAATGGATGTTTGTCATCATCAAAAAAGGAAAGAATGTAATTAGCATTGACAAAAGCAATGGTTTTGATGATAACAAACAAGAAAGGATTGGAAGTGCAAAGATCAAGTCCCAAGTCTCTTCAAGCTTAGCTTATAGGACTTAGATCTTGTGTAAAGGTAAAAAGGAATCACACTAAGCTCAAACAAGTTTTAAACATATTTATAAGTGTTTCTAAAATGTTTAAATGCCCAACAAACTGTTTTGAAAAGCAAGTTATGGTAATAGTTCAAAACTATGAAAAATAGTCAAGTTTGTGTTTTGCAAAACTGACCTTTGGTTACGCTTTTGATCATAACTTTCAAACTACTTTGACTTTTGTTGTGAACCTTTTTGCATATGAAAATAGACTCAAATATCTTTCCAATGAGTGATCATTTGCTTAAAACGGATAAGAAACTAAGAAGTTATGACCATTTTAAGTCAGCTTTCAAAAACAGCCAAGTTTGTGTTTTGCAAAACTGACCTTTAATTATTATTTTGATCATATCTTTCAAAATACTATGAGTTTAGTTCTGAAACTTCTTTCATATGAAAATAGACTCAGATTTTTCCAATGAGTGGTCATTCGCTTTAATCGGATAAGAAATAAAGAAATTATGACCTTTTAAAGTCAATTTTCAAAAGCAGAAATACTGTAATCGATTACACAAGTCATGTAATCGATTACAACGTTGACAGAAGCCGTGTAATCGATTACAGGAAGTGTGTAATCGATTACAAAGTGCCCAGAAAGCTTGTAATTGATTACACCAAGCTTGTAATCGATTACCAAGTGCTCAGAAACGTTCCCAACGGCTATAAACGACTAGTTTTCATAAAAAATCATTTCTAAACACTACCAACGGCTATTTTATCATTTGGGCTCTATATATAAGTGATATTTGAAGTATTTACAACTCAAGAAACACAAGAACACTATACTTGATCCTTGAAACATCAAAATCATATTTTGAGCTTTAAAGTGTGAATCCTTTATACCCATAGTGCTTCAATTTGTATTATCCACTCTTGAGAGAGTTTTCTATCATCTATACTTTGTTCTTCAAGTTGGATATCTACTCTTGTGAGAGTTTATATTCTTCTCTTCATCTTAATCTTTGTTTTGAGAGGGTGAGGCATCCCTCTCGAGTAAAGGGTGAGGTATCCCTTAGAGAGTGAGGCATCTCTCAAAGTTGGTAAAGGGTGAGGTATCCCTCAAAAGTTGTAAAGGGTAAGATATCCCTGTTTAAGGCTCAAGCACAAGGGTGAGGTATCCCAAGGTGCGTTGAGTGCTCTCAATTGTAAAGGTTGTCAAGCACGTATTAAAACTTAAAGATATAGTGAAAAATCTCTAGCGGTTGCTTGAGTACTGGACGTAGGTCACGAGTGGATTGGTGGTTGAACCAGGATAAACCTTGTATTTGCTTCTCTCAACTCTATTTTCTTTACATTTACGCTTTAATTATATATACTTGAGTTGAACTTGATATTTAGCTTATTTGCTTGATTTATCATATACTTCAAGTTGTAGTTGAGTAATCTATAATAGCTATACCTTTGTTGTGCATATTTCGCTGTATTTATTAATTGAATGATTCAAAATGCATAATTTGTCAAAGTTGCATTAAAATTAGTCATCACTCAATTCACCCCCCCTCTTGGGTAATGGTTGCCATGGCTAACACCCCTTGGTTTTGTTTGTACCCCATAGCCAACATAATTTTAGCAAACGTTCCAAACCACGCTCGTGGTGATTGCTTAAGGCCATATAAGGCCTTTTTCAGCTTACACACAATATTAGCATGCAAATTCCTCCCATATCCTGGTGGGACCTCCATGTAGACTTCTTTGAGATCTCCATGTAAGAAAGCATTCTTGACATCAAACTGCTGTAAATCCCAACCATAATTAGCTGCTAATGCCAATAATACTTGAACTGTGTTCATCTTTGCAACTGGTGCAAAAATCTCCTGGTAATCAATTCCATAAGTTTGGGTATACCCTTTGGCAACTAATCATGCCTTATACCTCTCTATGGATCCATCTGCTCTATATTTTACAATATACACCCATTTACAGCCCACACTTTTCTTTCCTGCCGGTAACTGCACTAGCTCCCAGGTTTTATTCTTTTCCAATGCCTCCATCTCCTTATTCATGGCTTGTTTCCATTTTCCATTGGACAAGGCCTCGAGTAGGGTGATAGGGATGGCAATGGTATTTAGGCTTATAAGAAAAGCTTTATGGGATGGTGAAAAATTCTCAAAGGACAAGAAGTGTGAAAGGGGGTATAGTGGCCGTTTTGTGCACTCTCTGGTTCCTTTCCTGATGGCTATAGGAAGAATTTGGTTACTACTATCCATATGAAATTCAGATTCATCTTGCAATAAAGGGTTAGACATTATTACCTCATTCGAAGGCTCCGAGTTGGACTCTTGGGCCTACACAGGTTCAGGAACAGCCATCTTCTTTCTTGTGAACACCTTGCCTTTGCCATACCGTACATTCTCAAGAGCAGACTCGGTCACTGGGTCAGGAATGGTTTTGGACACAGGTTCAGACACAGGTTCAGCATTATTGACTTCAGAAGGAGGATCAGAGACAACAGGAGGAAGGTCAAGCGGAGGACCATGAGACACAGAAAGTAAAGACATGTCAAGCAGGAAATTTTCCTTATCTTCCTCCATTGACTTCTCCCCTTGAAGATAAGGATGGGAAAAATAGGGTTTTTCTTCACGAAATGTAACATCCCCGGAGACATAGAATTTTCTAGATAGAGGGTGATAACACCTGTACATTTTCTGGGTCGAAGAATAGCCCAAAAAAATACACTTTAGAGCCCTTGGATCGAGTTTCCCCTTGTTTGGACTGTGAATATGGACAAAAGATACACATCCAAAAATTTCAGGGACAAGATTATTGGAAGTGTGTAGATCAAGATAGAAAGTAGAGAAGACGTCCATAGGACTCTTGAACCCCAAGACTTTAGTGGGCAAGCGATTTATAAGATAAGTAGAAGTCAGAATAGCTTCCCCCCAGAAGGACTTAGGAACATTTCTTTAAAATAATAAGGCTCGGATTTTTTCAAGAGGATGACCGTTTTTTCGCTCTGCTAACCCATTCTGTTGTGGGGTATGAACACATGAAGATTCATGGATTATTCATTCTTTTTGAAAAAAATGCATAAGAGTCTGATTAAAGTAGTCCTTAGCATTATCGGACCTGAATCGTTTAATACCCACTCCAAATTGATTTTTAATCATGGAACAAAAATTTGGGAGAATAGTACAATATCAGACTTGTATTTGAGCAGAAAAATTCAAGTAACACGAGTACAGTCATCAAATAAAGATACAAACCATCTTGCCCCAGAGACATTAGGAATGGAAGAGGGACCCCAAACATCAGTGTGAATAAGGGAAAAAGGAACAGAACTCCTTGAATGACTAATTGAAAAATTGACACATTTATGTTCGGCCAATTCACATACATCACAATGAAATTGTTCAACATCAAAACTTTTAAACAGAGAAGGAAAAAGACTCTTAACAATCAGAAAAGATGGATGGCCTAATCTGCGGTGAGCCAGCCAGATTTTGTCTTTATTGGCGGAAAGAAGTTCAGAGGTAAAGGAATATGGGTGCCTAAATCTGCCCTTGGTCCTGTTGAACTGACAAGGTGCTTCAAGGAAGTAGAAACCATCCTGTTCCCTAGCAAGTCCAATCATCTTCCCCGAATCCTTGTCTTGAAAAACACAATGATCATCGTAAAAAACCACATTGCAAGACAAATCTGTAATTAATTTCTAGACAGAAACTAGATTTGTGGACAATTTAGGAACATGAAGGACATTTTTTTAAGTCACTAGGGGATTAAGGTGGACAGTTCCTATACCGGCTACAGTGGTCAAGGAACCATCAACTGTGGATATTTTTTTATTGCTTGGACATGGAGAATAGATGGAAAAATTAGTGGGGTTGTTGGTCATATGATTTATAGCGTCGGAATCTATAATCCAGGAGTTGGTAAAAATTATACCTGAGACATTGAATCCAACAGAAAAAGGTAACTTACCTGAACGAGTCAAAGAACAAGTACCTGAGGGCTTTTCAAGGCTGTGTAGAAGGGATCTCACCCGCTCAATCTCCTCTGGATTGAAAGTCCGGGTGAGTCTTGGTTCACTTCCTGACACTGCCACAGCATTAGTTTTCCCACTGTTGTGTGATTGTTTCCCCTTCTGCCCCCACTCTCGACTTGGGGGTTTTCCATGAAACTGCCAACACCTGTCACGGGTATGTCGTGGCTTATTACAATAAGTGCACCATAAGTCATCCCGGTTTTTTGACTGACTGGGTTTTTCTCTTTCCAAGGATAATGTGTTATCCACCTTTGCTTCTGGCTTGGTAGAACCACGAGCCACCATAGCCGAAGTCTCGCTGATTTTTGGTTCAAGCATCAACTCTCTCCTGCTTTCCTCACTTCGGATGATGGACAAAACCTCATTAAAAGAGGGGACTGTATATTTACCAAGAATCTGAATCCTCACCTAATCAAATTTTGGATTCAACCCAACAAGGAAGTCAAAAACTCAGTCTTGCTCAATAAACTCCTTGAGCACTACTGCATCCTCAGGATATTTAGTCTTGATCACTCTATAATGGTCTAACTCCAGCCACAAGGACTTCAATTGATTAGCATATTCAGTGACCGTCTTGTCTCCCTTTTTTGGAGCCACCGTCTTTACCTTAACCTCGTAGACTTGAGCAGCATCCCTGGCTTTGGAATAGGTTTGCTCAATGGCATCCCATATAGCCTTTGCAGTGTTTAGGAACATGCAAGTGTCACTGATATCCGAAGTCATGGAATTCCACAACCATGCCATAATCTTCGAGTCTTCTTCATCCCATGCTTCAAACTTGGGATCACCTGGCTGAGGTCCAGTACCCATGAGATGACTCAGCTTCCCTTTTCCTTTTAGTATGGTGCGGACAAGTTGTGACCACTTAAGATAATTCTTCCCGTTCAGCCTATAAGCAGATTGAATGTTCTGCAATTCTCTAGGTGGTTGGGATCGAGTATCGTCCACTGGTTGAGTGAAACTGAAAACCTCACCCATAGTGGATATTTTGAGAGACAAAACAGAATGGGTTGCTGTTTGGGTACTATTCATGGGGTACTGTTCACAGGTTATGTTTAGGTGGCAATGAAGGCCAAAGAGGAATGTTCAGCAAAGGGGCAATGAAGGCCGAAAACACAGTTTAGTTGGCAATAAAGGCCGACCAAAAAAAAAAATCAGCGGAAAACAAAATTAGTCTCAGATCGAAACTTAATCTGATACCATATTAGAATATGAAGAATATGAATATTGTATATTCAATCTCAAAAACTGAATGTTTACATGGACAGAAATATATATAGGAGCTTCTATACATTAAATCTAGTCCTAGGAAATAAGCAACTAATTAATAAACTACTAAAAACAATGTCTACACAAACAATCATGGAATAAGACCAAGAGACCACCGTCCATAGTGGCCACCGTCCAACATAACCATCCCCAACAAATTTCTAATCCCAGTTATAGATGAGTTGTTGGATGAATTGGGAGGGGCAATCATCTTCTCCAAGCTGGATTTGAAGTCCGGCTATAATCAAACTTGCATGCAAGGAAGCAATCATCTTCTCCATGAAAGTCATGATGAGTACTTGGATTCCTTTTTTGAATCTTCTCCAAGCTGGATTTGAAGTCCGGCTATAATCAAACTTGCATGCAAGAGGAAGACATTCCCAAAACAGACTTCCGGACACATGAAGGTCATTATGAGTACTTGGTAATTCCTTTTGGGCTCACCAACGCCCCCTCCACATTCTAGGCCCTCATGAATGATGTCTTTGGACCTTATTTGTGGAAATGTGTCTTGGTTTTCATTGACGACATACTTGTGTACAGTTCTAACTTACCATTCCATCTTGTTCACTTGCGGCTGGTGTTTCAATTACTAAGAGATCATGTGTTGTGGGTTAATTCCAAAAAAAAATGCAACTTTCGTGTGAATCAGTTGGAATATCTGGGGCACATAATCTCTGCGGAAGGAATCAAGGCAGACTCACAGAAAGTGGCAACCATGAAACAGTGGCCTGTTCCAAAAGACACGTCTTTTTTTAGGGGACCTACATCCATTATGTGGCATAGGGGTTACATCCCGTATAAAATTTAATAGTATACCACTTCTACGAATAGCTCTTAATGCTGCATCTCTTCCGAGGCCGGGACCTTTTATCATGACTTCCGCTCGTTGCATGCCTTGATCCGTTACTGTTCGAATAGCATTTCCTGCTGCGGTTTGAGCGGCGAATGGTGTCCCCCTTCGTGTACCCTTGAATCCACAAGTACCGGCGGAGGACCAAGAAATCACCCGACCCCGTACATCTGTAACAGTCACAATGGTATTGTTGAAACTAGCTTGAACATGAATAACTCCCTTTGGTATTTTACGAGCATGCTTACGCGAACCAATACGTCCATTTTTACGCGAACCAATTGTGAAGCCATTGACACAACTTCTGAAGAAAAACAACTTTCAATGGTCAGTAGAGGCTCAAGGTGCCTTTAAGGAGCTTAAAGCTGCCATGGAGCGATTGCCCACATTGGCAATGCCCAATTTTGACTTACCCTTTGAAATAGAAACGGATGCTTCGGGGTATGACGTTCGGGCAGTCTTTATGCAGCAAGGGAGTCCATTAGCATTCATTAGCCAAGCACTTTCGGAGAGGTCCAAGGTGAAATCGGTCCATGACAGGGAATTAATGGATCTAGTTTTTGCTGTCCAGAAGTGGCGACAATACTTACTTGAACATCAGTTTATTATCAGAACAGACCAAAAGAGTCTCAAGTTCTTATTGGAGCAGCGAGTCTTAGCCGGGGAACAGTTGAAATGGGTCACCAAGTTGCTGGGCTTCGACTTTGAAATTCAGTATAAGTCGGGTTCAGAAAATAGAGCAGTAGATGCTTTATCTCAGGTTACGAAGTGTCATGCCATTTGAATGATCACTAATTCAAACTTGGTGGAAGGGAGACCATTAGCATTCATTAGCCAAGCACTTTCGGAGAGGTCCAAGGTGAAATCGGTCCATGACAGGGAATTAATGGATCTAGTTTTTGCTGTCCAAAAGTGGCGATACTTACTTGAACATCAGTTTATTATCATAATAGACCAAAAGGGTCTCAAGTTCTTATTGGAGCAGCGAGTCTTAGCCGGGGAATAGTTGAAATGGGTCACCAAATTGCTGGGCTTCGACTTTGAAATTCAGTATAAGTCGGGTTCAAAAAATAGAGCAGTAGATGCTTTTTCTCGGGTTACGGAGTGTCATGCCATTTGAATGATCACTAATTCAAACTTGGTGGAATTTGCTGAGATTCTGGGGGATGATCAGTTGAAACCGATTTTACAGGAGGTTTTGCAGAATCCCAAGACTCACCCTCACTATTATATGTCCAAAGGGTGTTTATGGTACAAGGAGAGGTTAGGGTTACACACTAAATTAGCTTGGATTCCACTGTTATTGGCAGAATTCCATGCATCTCCATTCTCCAGGTGGGCATTCTAGGGTAACCAGAACCTACAAAAGGCTGGCCCTGGTTTTCTTTTCGCACGGTATGAAACAAGATGTGGAGCAGTATGCTACATGCCAGTAAAGTAAGTTTCAAGCTCTCAAACCTGCAAGGTTACTCCAGCCATTACCCATTCCCAACCACGTATGGGAAGATGTCTCCATGGACTTCAATGGCGGGTTACCTCAATCTAAGGGAGCAGATTCCATTATGGTTGTTGTGGACCGTTTGAGTAAATATGCCTACTTTATTCCATTGTGCCACCCTTATACCTCTAAAGAAGTTGATGCAGCTTTTTTAAAAGAGGTGGTGAGGCTATACGGATTTCCCAACTCTATAGTTTCTGACAGGGACAGTGTCTTTATCAGTTTATTTTGGAGAGAATTATTCAAGCTTGCGGGTACCAAGTTAAGGTTTAGCTCGGCTTATCACCCGCAAATTGATGGCCAAACCGAAGCGACTAACTATACTATTGAGACATACTTGAGGTGTCTTATCAATGATTACCCAAATCAACGGGTTAAGAGGTTGGCTTGGGCTGAGTTCTGGTTTAATTCGTCTTATAATGCTTCTATCAAGATGAGTCCCTTCAAGGCTCTTTATGGTCGTGACCCTCCTTCCATTGTTCCTTTCCGCAAGGACAGCACCATTATGGAAGCAGTAGATCACCTCCTTCCATTATCCTCCAATCCATGTTTACCATAGCTTCTTGCTTCTTTGATTTTTCTGTCCATTTCCCATTCTGTTTTTCTGCATTTTCAGTTTCTATTCTCTGTAATGAGCTTGCTCCTTGTCATTTTCCACTATTTTCCATTATTAATACTAGAACCTATCATATTGCCATATTATTTTAAAAATTGCAACCATCAGTTTGATATTTCGGCATGAGAGAAAGAAATTTTAAGGAGAGAAAGAAAAATTTTAGAGAAAGATAGAGAAAAATTCTAAAGAGAGAAAAAATTTCAGAGGTAAGCATTTAGTAAGAGAAAAAAATTAAAACATATTTTTAAAATATAATACAATTTTAAATGGATGGATTGGATATCCATCCATTAAAAATGATTAATGGATGGGTTGGATGGTTAATTGTTAAATCGGTTATGGATGGATTGGATTTTTTTTTGTAATTTTTTGGCAGATCACAAATTGATTGATAGTTTGTTTTTATTTATCCATTATAGTCCAATCTAATATCATATCTGTCCATTTGTCACCCCTACTAATAATTAGGTCAAGTATACCAGTACAATCTCAAGCCCACTAATGCTATGACTAATAACCACAATATTTTAACGCTAGGTCGGTCTGTCTCATACCACCCAGCAATACAAACAGGGCCTTTACTAGTGTTCAAAGTCTTCAATCCACAAACCCTTAAAAGAAAAAACAAATAAACAACAGACACTACACCTCGAATAAAAAGACCACACAAAGTACTCAAAAGCCTCAAATAGCACCACAATACGATGTCAAACAGGTCATGCAAAGTTGAAACCATAGTAGTCAATGGTGGATAGTGGCGGTGTGCAGCCATCTCCAAAAATGCTATGGCGACAAACTGCATTGTAGGATGGCCACTACAGCAAAGATAGCGGCTACAATAAGACTTCAAAAAATTGTAAAGCACACATAATTAATGATCCTAATAGTTTTAAGACTTTATTATGATCAATAAACAAAGTTTCCAGACTTAAAACTCAGAGTCAATTAGAAAACCTTAAATACCAATAATAAGAATCTACAAAACAACAGAGACTGGAGAAGCTGCGAAACACAAAAGCTGGAAAAGCTGCAAAACAGAGGAAAAGGGGTGGGCATGGCCATAAAAGGCGTGGGCTACCGGATCTTGGCTGCAAATGGGTGGGCAGATCAAAGACCCGTGAGCTGCTGGGACTTAGCTGGAAATGAGCTGAGCTTGGGCGGAAAAGGGAGCGGGCTGCTGGGATTTGGCCAAAAAAGGGGTGGGTCTCCAGGATTTGGCCGGAAAACGCGTGGCACGCTGGGATTTGACCAGGTAATGCTTGGGCAGAACAGAGACAAACTATCAGAAACCAAAGGGCGAAACAAAGATTTTCTTCTTGAGAAGAATAAAGCAATCTTGTCCGCAAAATGCCTCTATCCTGGCCACAACAGATGCGATGCAAAAACGCTCTGGGTCCAGGACTCCACTATACTCCATATCGCCGCGATTACACTGCCCGCTATTGACTACTCTGGTTGAAACAGCAACCAAACAGTGCAAACCCAGCCAAACAGAGAAAAATAGTGAGAAAAGGGAACTCAAACAGGGACAACGCAGCCAAACAGCCCATTGGGGTGCTGAAATTGAGGTGAAAAGCAGTGGGCATGGCCTGAAACAGAATGGAGACCAAGTATGTCATGTCACTAGCAAAGGTGACCAGAGACACACCGTCATGTGGCTCAATGGCTGGGATCTGTCGGGACAAGAGAATCATGGCTAAACAAAGGTCTGGGTGTTAAGTGGCTGAAACTGGCAAATGAGTAAGGGGAGTCAGACTGGCTAGAAATTGCAAGGCAAGGCGATTTGTGGTATTTGCTGAGAAGGAGGCGGCCCACACTCCTACACATGCCAGCGAGTGGGCAGAAGGCTGCTGGAGAAGGGATGCACCTGAATGTGCATGGATGGGCTTTTTCTGGCAAGGCATCTGGTCTGAACAGACTGGCACTGTCTGATTCCAATGGTGGGATCAGTTTGTTGATTAGAGACAGGGAAGGTGAAGATTCTGAGGTTGGCAGCCACTGGAAGAGTTTTCTGGCGACAACTTGATGATTTTGATAAAGTAAATACAACCGGGAAAGACAGGCAGAGTGAAAATGGAAGTGGTCTAGCACAGGTCATAGTGGACGATACTGCTTTGATACCATGTCAATGGCCAACTCTCCTAAAAGCTTAAGTTGTAAGGTGAAGGCATATGAATTGAATTTTATATGTCTTACAACCAATGTTTATCTTGTTTAGATTTATGAGATTTTTTTCAGATAAACTGTGATTAATATCAGTTTTTCCATTAATATGATTACTGCATGGGCTGCAACATTCCTCAACGGCATTGGAAGTCATGCAGAATGCAGGCTCATGAACTCCTTATGTCCACTTCTCTGTTGGTTTGTCCTTCAGTGGAGCAGGACACAACCCAAGAAATTTTAACTTGGTTTGACTAAAATTGTAATATGAAATGAAGTTATAGTTCATTTTGATACATACAAAGACAACTATTAGTTAAAATTATAATAAAACAATGGTTGTGTTCATGGGCAGTAGCTGTTTACAGGTTCAGAAAAGAAGTTCTGATAAAGGCACAGTTATAGCATAATAGATAACTACAGTAACTAAACAGAACAGAATAAATAAGTATCATGGAGGAACAATGATTTGTCAAAGATACAAAAGAAAAGTTTGACAGACACATGACAAAGTGGACTTATACCTGTTCCATTGGAGTAGAATCAGTGTTCCTCTGCTCTTGTATATCATTAGATTCACCATCAGCTTGACCTTTACCATCATGAACCATGTCCTCATGTTTTTCTGGAACATTATCCAACATTATGTTTTCATTCAAGCCTTTTAAATCTGCAGGAAGCTGGCCAGACTTCAGTGCCTGCTACCATGTACACCAATTAAATTTACTGCATTAATATCAGTCTCTTTTTGTAACAGTTACGAAATTTAAATTAGGAAGACACGAGAATTTTAATTTAGAAAAAAAGACATCCTCAAACAAGAAAATAGACACAGAAAATATCATAAGAAGGGTCCCAAGAAACTAAATTGTGGCAAGAATCTCAGAACAGTTTCCTTTCTTTTTTCCCAAACCACCAGAGATAACCAAGAGGAACTCCTCAATTTATGACAAAACAAATCCAATCCTCCCCACATGGCAAACAATCCAGTCTACATACTCTAAGCCAGTAAATGCTTATGGAAAAACTGAAAATGTGATTCTGAACTCCAATGACACATGACACATTTTATGAGAGCCTATCAGATCATCAGATCATCTCTCTAACAACAGGTCATTAGTAATAATCATACCATCATATTATGTTGAGCATGAGTGTGAAGGAGAACAAAATTTAAAATCCAAGAAGTGATTGTCTAATTTAGAAAAGCAAGCACCTTTTCAAGTCTCGCAACCTCTTCAAGAGTCTGTGAATTCACAATGGCAGCCTGCACACAGCAGAAACACGTGAAACCATAGGTAACCAGAAGGCAGTATGATGCACCAGCCTCTAAGAGATGGTAACTCTATAGTTCATGAAGATGGTCATTTGCTATAGCACAGAATGGAATTGAGTCCTTAGCTCAGATAATATCACGAAAGGATGCAAGGTGATTTATTAGAAAATGGTTAACCAATAAAGAATTTATCACTTGGGCCAATGGAACAGCAAGCATAAGCATCTTGCAGCATAATCCTCACTTGGGATAATGAGTAACACTTTAAAATAAGGCACTCTGAAATGCAGTTAATTTTAGAGTTGGGGCCTGGGTTAATTTATTACCATAAAAATTACTTGGATATCCATGGCATTTACACACAAGAAACAGAGCAGGACTTACTGGACCAATGCCTTTTTCTTTCATGTTTCATATATTACTAAACTTCTATTCATTCGACAAATAAAAATTAAAACAGCAGAAATTAAGAAGCAGAACAATAGGTACTCTATAAGAGTCAAATCTTTTGTTTGGAAAATGGTACTTAATAGGATTAATACAAATGACAAGTTGCATATTTGTATGTATCATCACGAGTTCCAGTTCAAAAACAATAGACCACTTAATTTTGTACTGTAAGGTAATTGCTTTTCTATGGAGCAATCTTTACTGGATTTTTGGTTATCACTGGGTGTGACCCTCTACTTTGGAGCAGATATTGATTGTTTGCTGGTAAAAGCAAGTAGGTAATCTTCTCATCTAAAACTTTTCAGAAAGACATTTCAAATGCATAAAAGGGAGAGTGCATTAATTATAGATCTGAATTGAACATGAAGTGTATGTCACATGGTCACGCCTATAGTGGTAAGCTTTAAATAAATTGATAGGTTCAGTTAACATTATACCTTTATAGCAATAATTTGCTCTGGTGTGGGAGCAACCACTTTGGGCGTCTGTTGTTCCTCAGTAGCTTCTGAAACATTTGGAGTTTCACCAGGTGAAAACGTTTTCACTGGCGTCTTTTGAACTTCTTCTATAACTTCTTTTGAAGCAAACAAGTTTTTGGCTTCCAACCTTTCCTATTAATTTTAAAAAAACTATCATAAGATGGCCATATAATTGAAGAGGATGCATAATTGGTAATAAGAAATAGATCCAACAATATAGCATCATTCTCATTAAATGAATATTGCAATATCTAGTAATGTAATTGTAAAGAAACAAACCCTCGTGCATCCACAAGAATGATTTTAAGACAAAATCTTTGCAACCAAGTTCTGGTTTGAATTTCAAGTCATTCAGCCTATGAAAGCTTAAGAAAAGCAAGGACTCCAGCTGCCTGATAAAAAATTAGTCCAAAGTCTACAGTTATACACAGTAAAATTTTCACACTTAGTCTTGGTGTTCACTGGTAAGTTCTGTTTTTCACGCTCAAAATGCTGATTTATTTATTGAATGCAGACATTATTAGAACATCCTATCTTTCATATTTTGAACAGTAGGCCCAAGAAAATATAAGGATCAGTAGTGAAAAAGAAAACCTTACCTTATTTTTCACTTTCTTGAAATCTAAAACCCGAAGGGACTTCAGCTTCTGAATAACATAAAGCCTGTAATTCGCTTTCTTTGTAATATTGTTGTCTAGCAGACTAAGGAACTGCAGCTTGGGAAGGGATGCTAGAGGATCAATTTCTACTAAGTTGACAATCCTGTTGTTTGTGAGAACTAGCGTGTGTAATTTAGGCAAGAACTCTGCAATACAAATGACATAGTAAGCTACAGCAACATAATGTGTTGCTTATAACTAGAAGAAAAGTGGTAGGTGACGCAATGTAATGAAGAGAAATGATGAGTAGAGTACCTCCGATGTTAGGATTAATTCTAGTAATTCTATTGTTATTTATGAGTAGAGTACCCAACCGGTTAAGATATGGTAAGTTTTCCAGCTTGACAATCTCATTGTCAGACAAATCTATGGTGTCAAATTGGTCCTGCGAGAAAGCCATTACAAAGAAACTCAAATTTATGAACATCAGGACGAACCATAACTAAATTTTAACTTGAAGCATATATGCATAGAATCATACTAATAATAATTTCAAATCAAAAGAAGCCTCAACAACTCGAGGGGAAAGTAAGAGGAAGGTTAGAAGAAGATAAAATTTTGCACCTCAGTAGCACCCAAGTTTTCGATTACAGCTATCTTGTTGCCTGCCAACAATATGGAAAACTTGTTCTCATAGACGAGACAAAAGCAATTCATTTGTCAAAGTGAGGAAGAAGAGAAAGAGTGAAAGCATGAGGAAAATAGGGATACCACGAAGATCTAACTCGCGCTCTTTAATGGCATTGAAGAAATGAGGGCTTTTCCAGATCAAGTCAGCAGTGAGCCTCACCATCTCTTTCCTCTCAGCGTCCAAAAGGAATAGATAGTTACAAATTACAAATTGAAGACCTGCATGGTTAATCAAATTACAAAGTGTGCTTTTACAAACAACACTAAATAAAAAAGAGAATTTCTATTTGCACAAATAAAAGTGTATTACAGCTTTCTCACAAATGTTAAATCAAAGGATGAAATTATTTCAATCATCATTTCACCCACAACTAAAAAATTTGAGACATTGATTTTTGGTCCTGTGAGGTTTCTGTTAACTTCTCCCATAAAATACCCAGAGAATGAATAGACCATAGTTAACAAGAACCGCAAAAACATCCCAGGCACGCCAAAATTAAATTAGATTCAAAATTGTAGAGTGGTCGATTACTGCTCAATATTTTGTCTGTAGGAGCAGATGCTAGCACGATCACGGGGGTGAGTCACCGGGCGGTGATACCACCCGTTCTCCAACCGTACGGAATAGAGAAAGTAAGATGGCGAAAGATAGCCTAAAATAGAAAATCTTACCCAGCTGGTCGGCAACGGCACAATGGATTTGCTGCTTTCTAACGAAAAAGACGAGGAGTGAGACTAGGCTAGAGAGAGCGTTGTATCTGACCTGTCGAAAACGAAGGATGAAATTTCACAAAGAAGCACTTCAGGACCAGATTGGAAGCGAGATAAAATTTACCTTCACAGAGAGAATAGAAAGCGAGCAGGGGCCAAGGCGCCGGCGACTGCGCGAGGCTGTGTCTCTGACAAGATGGGCGACGGCGTCACGGAACAGTGGGCGATGGGCACACAACGGGATCGGAACTTTAAACAAACTCAACCCAAGTAAAAAAGCTTGAACCTGGCCACCTGGGCAGCCGTCTAGGGTAACGAAAAGGATAACATGAGAAAAAAGGCACTTGGGCAGGTTGGGCTGGGGCGGTTGCAAAAATTGGGTTGCTAGTGCACAGCCCTTGGAAGCTGGGCTGCTGGGCTAGTAAAGTGCATTTTTTTCACCATAACTCTTTATAGTATTTTGATATATCTTCATAAAATATCATATTAATAATCATTATATTATTTTATAAAAAAATAAATATATCTAATATTTTAAAAATATAAAAAGTATTTAATATTTTTTAATAATTAAAAAAATTATTAATATAATGAGTTAGGAGAATTTAGAATTATTTTTCTTTAATAATCTTTTTGAGCAAGTTATCCAAGAAAACAACTTGTCAAGTTGGACTAATCTTGGTGGTTATGTGAGTGAGTTTGCAGCTAATCTAGGAAACATTACCATTACTATGGTTGAGCTTCAAGGTATCCTCTTTAATTTGAAGTTTGCTCATGGTGGGAGTGGTTTGCCTTATCGTTGAGACATATTCAAGTTGTATTTTATACCTTCTCAACTCCATCCCAGATCCTTGGCATCCTTATGCAATGATTGTGGCTTCCATCAAGAGGATGATAGACTCTACTTGGCAGGTTGTTTTTTAGCATACTTTCAGGGAAGAGAATAGTTTTGCTAATCAACTTGCTAAGCATGTCCATTCTCTTTCCCTGGGAGTGCATTGTTTAGGGAATGTCTTTGCTTTTCTTTCTATATTTTTGCTTGCTGATGCTAGTAATGTTTCTTTTGTTCGTGTTGGGAAAAATAAAAAAGATGGGAGACAAACAAGATTGAGAATCAAGATTTCAAAGCACAAATGAATCATTTTTTTAAAGAGTTATTTGCCCTCACACGAAGTTTGCTAAAGGGTTAAAGCAATAACACTCCCAAGATACAATGAAGCCTTAATAAATTCTGCAACTAGCAATATTGAAAAGTTCCCTCTTCCTCTTATTCTATCTAATATTTCTAAAAATCACTTAATTAATATTTTGTAATAGTAAGGGGTGTCTTATTTATAGACAACTAATAGACATTATCAAATAGATGTGTCTCAATTAAGACACACTTCCATAAGAAGACATGTTTTTACAAAAGGTAGTTATCCATGGAAACTTATGTCCTTAGATCTACCAAAAGGTGCCATTGACTAACTATACCAAACTATGCATACCTTGAATCATGTAATGGAAATTTGTAAACTACCATTATTTCTAACAATCCCTCACTAGATTACAAATTTCAAATTTCAACTATATAATTATGCATAAAGAAAGGTATAGGCGGCTATTTGCTTAAACCTTCACTCTTGAGTTAAAAACCCAAAAAGCCGCACATAAAATCGTATTTAATTTCAGAATAAGAGATCTTTCTCTCCCTACTTATTGTTCACTGCTTCTTTTTCTCTGCCTTATTGCCTTCTTCTTAAGTGAGCTCAATTGACCTAAGAAACCAAACCATGATCACATATTTGGGATTTTTAATTTGTTTTATATTGTGGGTAGTGTGTTGGATTAAATGTCTCATGTGATGAGCATGTGACTTATCTTAGTAGTTTAATAAGTAATTAAATTAAGTTAATGTGTTAAACTCTTATTGGGTAAAAGGAAAATGATAATTTTGCAATTATAGTAGCTGTCAACTTGATAGAAGTTATCAGTATTTAATAAATAGTTTTTGTGTAAAACTCAAGGTCCTGTTCCTGACCGTAAATGGTTTATTCTTTCATCACCATCACTAAAGTAGAAGAAGAGAGTAAAGAAAGACAAATGAGTAGAAAGTGAGCTTTTGAGATCTCTCTAACACTCTTGAAATATAGCTTGCTCTTATTCATGGATAAAAGTTAGTGTTCTCATACATTCTTATTTGTGAGAATCATGAATTCTAAGATCTTTATGTTTTAATAGTAGTTTTCTATATTAAGATTATTAGAAAAAATATAATTTAACATTTGGTATCAGAGCAAAGTTATGAAATTTATAATTCTCTATTGATGATAACTGTTTTTTCTAATTTGTATGAACCCTAATTGAGAAAATTAGAGTTTTTTTTACTATGTTATTTCATTGTATTGTGTAAGTTAATTTTATGGCATATTATTGATTCTAATAGTGAACTGCGAATCCTAAATGAATGTTGATTGAAGCTTGGTTTCCACTGCACATTATGTCTCTGCAATATCACATCATTATAATATCAAGTTTCAATAAATCAACGTCTTGTACTTGCAATATCACGTCACTGTAATAGAAAGTTTCAATATTTTTTTTGACACATCACATCACTGTGCTTGCGATATTATATTTGAGAATCAATCGCTTTTGATTGTTCACAGTAATTGGATTATTTGTAATAAATTAACAATATTTATTGATTGCAATAAATCAACAAATATTGTTTTAATGATAT
The DNA here is from genome assembly GCA_029884595.1 of Ormosia semicastrata. Classification (NCBI taxonomy): domain Eukaryota; kingdom Viridiplantae; phylum Streptophyta; class Magnoliopsida; order Fabales; family Fabaceae; genus Ormosia; species Ormosia semicastrata. Next base: position 73,234,193 of record JAQQTO010000059.1, read on the forward strand.
ATTGATTTTTATGCATAATACTATCAATTTAGAATGATATTACATTAGATTTGTTATTCACCATAGTGGTCAAATCTTTAAGTTGATTTAATTTCAAATTGTATGAAAGTTATTTTTTCAATTACTCAAAGAATGAATATTGTGAATGACATGATGATTATTTGTGTATAGGTAAATTGAAGTTCATTGTTATAAAGCATTTATGGATCACCTAAAGGTTGATGAACCGTCTTTATGATAAATGGACATGATTGTTGGTAGTGTAAGTACACTATTAATTTTATTTATATATCCAAAGATAATAAGTAATTCTAGTTAGTGCATATATCATTGCCAAATAATGTTAAATTTATTAACATTATTATGTTTGTTGTTGTATGTTGATGTATCACTCAAAGAAGAACATTGATATACATTGAATGCTTAAGTGATTTGTTGTCTGAATCTGTATGGTATGTTAATTTATAACTCAAAGTATTAATGTTAGACATGTGATCATTGTAATATCTATCCCCATTTCTTTAAATTCGTTTATTTCGTTGATTTTAGTCTTTAATGAGTTGAATTTTTTTGATTGGAGTGAATAAATCCAATTTCATCTCGATGTAATGGATCTTGATTTGACACTCTAAGTTGAGAAACCCGCTACTATTACTACTGCTAGCAACAATGGGAAAGGTCAAACGGACTGATCTTGATGTTTATATGAATGAGCATAGCAAATAACATCAAGTCGACTCTTTCCAAAACTGAAAGTGCTAAAGAATTCCTAAGTTTTATGGAATAATGTTCCCAAACTGCTGACAAGTCTCTTCTTGGGACATCAATGGGTACTTTAACCACTATGAAATTTAACGGTTCTCGTTCTATACATGAGCATGTCATTAAAATGACAAATATTGTAGCAAGACTTAAGTCATTGGGAATGGAAGTGAATAAGAATTTTCTTGTATAGTTCATTCTGAATTCAATACCACTTGAATATGGTCAATTCTAAATAAACTACAATACCATGAAAGATAAATAGAATGTGCATGAATTGCACAGTATGATAGTTCAAGAGGAAACCAAACTTAAGAATTAAGGAAATCACTCTATCTATTATGTGAACCATCAAGGAGCTAGAAAGAAAGATGAAAAGAAACATGGAAAGGGAAAATGACCATTAAAGATTGATGAGTCCTCCATCAAAATCCAGAAGAAAAAGTCAAATAATAATAGATGTCATTTTTGTGAGAAATCTGGACATTTCCAAAAAGATTGCCCGAGGCATAAGACTTGGTTCGAAAAGAAAGGTAAGCTTAATGCTTATGTATGTTTCAAATTAAATTTAACTGAAGTTCCATATAATACTTGATGGATTGATTCTGGATATACAACTCATGTTTCTAATACGATGCAATGATTCCTTACAATCCAAACCATAAGCCCAAATGAGAAGTTCGTCTTCATGAGGAATACAGTGAAGGTTTTAATGGAAGGTGTCAGGACTTACCGTTTAATCTTAAACAATGGATATCATTTAGATTTATTTGAAACTTTTTATATACCTAGTATTCCTAGAAATTTAGTTTCTTTATCTAAACTTGATGTTGTTGGACACTCTTTTAAGTTTGGTAATAGATGTTTTAGTTTGTATAAGCATACCTATATGATTGGTTCAGGTATACTTTGTGATGATTTATATAAATTGAATCTTGATAATTTATATGCTAAAACTCTTATGACCTTGCATTATAATATTGGCACTAAATGTAGTTTAGTGAATGAACATTCTGCTTATTTATGACATAAACATTTGAGTCATATTTCTAAACAAAGAATGGAAAGGTTGGTAAAGAATGACATCTTTCTTGATTTAGATTTCACTGACCTTAATATTTGTGTGAATTGCATTAAGGCAAAACAAATAAAACACATAAAAGAAAGGTGCCACAAGAAGCACTCAACTTCTTGAAATTGTACGCACTAATATATATGAACCATTTGATGTCAATTCTTTTAGTAAAGAAAAATACGTTATCACCTTTATTGATGATTATTCACATTATAGATATGTCTATTAATTGCATGAGAAATCTCAAGCAGTGCATGCCTTGGAAATTTATATAAATGAAGTTAAAAGACAATTAGACAGAAAGGTGAAAATCGTAAAGTCAGATAGATGTGGTGAGTATTATAAAAGATTTGATGAAATTAGTAATACCTAGGTCCATTTGCTAAGTTCCTAAAAAAGCGTGACATATGTGCTCAATACACAATGTAAGATACACTACAACAAAATGATGTATCAAAAAGGCATAACCGAACCTTAATGAATATGGTCAGGAACATGTTAATTAACACATCTTTATCCTTGTCATTGTGGATGTGTGCTTTAAAAATTGTCGTGTATTTGTTGAATATGGTTCTTAGTAAGGTAGTTCCAAAGACATTTTTTGAACTGTGGATAGGTAGGAAACCTAGTCTAAGGTACTTGCATATTTGGGGATATCGGACTAGTACAAGAATTGTTGAAATTGGAAATGCCCAGTTCATTAAGAATTATGAGATTAGTGGGAGTGAAGCTTCACAAAATGTGAAAATTAAGGAAGTTAGAATATAAGTTCTTTTAACTTGTGTTCCTACTTATAAAACGGTTATTCTTCATGTTGTTAAACCGCATAACAATCAAGAAAAATAATAAATTAATGATCATAAGGTTAACAATGAACCTATAGTAGAACAACCACAAGAAATAACATTAAGAAGATCCCAAAGAGAAATGAGATATGCTATTCTGAATGACTATGTGGTATATCGACAAGAGTTAAAAAATGACTTGGGAATTAATGACAATAATCTAGTTTTATTTTTATAAGCCATTAATAGTGATAATGCTGATAAATTGTTAGATGCCATGAAAGATGAGTTTAAATCAATGAAACATAATGGTATATAGGACCTCATGGAATTACCTGAATGGTGCAAGATAGTTTCGTGTAAATGAATCTTTAAGACTAAGTGTGACTCTCATAGCAGCCTAGAACGCTACAAAACCCATTTTGTTGCCAAAGGTTTTACTCAAAAGGATGACATTGACTATAAGGAAACATTCTCACCAGTTTTCAAGAAAGATTTTTTTAGAATTATCATGATATTAGTAGCTTATTATGATATAGAGCTGTATCAAATGAATGTGAAAATAGCCCTTTTAAATGGGAATTTAGAGGAATATGTTTATATGAATCAACCAATAGAGTTTTTAGTTGAGGGGAAAGAATATATGATGTGTAAACTTAAGAAATCACTATACGGACTTAAGTAAGCTTCCTGGTAATAGTATCTCAAGTTCAATAATACTATTGTTTCCTTCAGATTTTAAGGAAAATACTATTGATCAATGTATATATCTAAAGGTCAATGAAAGTAAGTTTATTTTTCTGATTCTGTATATTGATGACATATTGCTTACAACTAATGATCTTGATCTATTAAGTGAGACTAAGAAGTTTCTTTCTAATAACTTCGAAATGAAAGATATGGAGATACAAGTTATGTGTTTGGAATAAAAATATTTCGTGATAGATCATAATGATTGTTAAGCTTATCTTAGAAAGCATATATCAATAAAGTTTTAGAGAGATTCAGAATGCAAAGAAAGTCTTAAGATACTTGTAAAGAACGAATGATCACATGCTTACTTATAGAAGATCTAATCATCTTAAGGTGATTAGATATTCAAATTCAGATTTTGCCTGTTGTGTAGATACAAGAAAGTTCACATTTGGTTAATTGTATCTTTTAGCTAAATGAGCAATATCATGGAAGAGCAAAGCAATCAATCATTGTTGCATCTACCATGGAAGCTGAATTTGTGATATGTTTTGAGGCCATTGTTCAAGCTAAGTGGTTGTGTAACTTTATTTTAGGACTTGAAATATTCGATAGTATTATCAGGCTGCAAAAATTTTATTGTAATAATTTCGTAACTGTCTTCTTTTCTAAAAATGAAAAATATTCTAAAGGTGCATATGAAATTGAAAGACTTTGTCGTTAAAGAATAAGTTCAGAAACATAGTGTCAAAGGACATTAGCACTGACTTTATGATTGTTAACCCTTTGACAAAAGGGTTATCACCCAAAACATTTAATGAACATGTTAAAAGTATATGCATTGTTACCAAGTAGGCATTATTATATATTATGTTAATATTTATGTTTTATGTACTTTGACACTCTGAGCTCATAAAAGAATATGTTTGTCTTACTTATTTTCCGAGTTTATATACATGATTGAATATGAATGATGATAACAGATCATGTCTTTAATAAAGAGATTATTGTTGGACCAATTACGTGCTTCCCATTTATAAGCCTTGTCAAGGAAAAAACTAACTCTATAATACATGGAAAGGACTATGTTGATTAAATGATATACAACTGGCATGACTCATGTTTGTTCTCATTCTTGGTCATGATGAATGATGTATTCAATGTAAAGAAGAGTTTGACTATATATATGAATTCATATTATGTTTTGATAGGCTTATCAAACTATAAAAAAGGTAATGTCACATGAGCCAAGTGAGAGAATGTTGGATTAAATATCTTATATGATAGACATGTGACTTATCTTATTAGTTTAATAAGTAATTAAATTAAGTTAATGAGTTAAACTCTTAATGAGTAAAATAAAAATGATAGTTTTGCAATTATAGTAACTACCAACTTGATGGAAGTTAGTAGTATTAGAAATAGGTTCTGCGTAAAACTTAAGGTCATGTTCCTGGCCGTAAAAAGGTTTTTTCCCTTACCATCACTAAAGTAGAAGAAGAGAGTAAAGAAAGACAAATGAATAGAAAGTGAGTTTTTGAGATCTCTCTAACACTCTTGGAATACAACTCGCTCTTATTCATGGATAAAGGTTAGTGTTCTCATACATTCTTATTTGTGGGAATAATGAATTTTAAGATCTTTATGTTTTAATAATAGTTTTCTATATTAAGATTATTAGAAAAACTACAATTTAACATAGTGTAGATGAGATATTAGAAAAATCCCATCTTTAATTTACTTTCATCTTTAGTTTGGAATTTGTTTTATTTTGTTCTCTAAGTGTTGGCTTTAGAAATCGAACTTCGTAAGTGTCAAATTGGTATTTTAAAATGCTTATTCTGCTACTAATAATGTTTCTTAGAGAACTAAATTTCATAATATGATATTTTCCAATCATATACGCAAAGTCTAATAATTCATAGTTGTGTGGGGAAATTATATTAGTTTGAGCAGTATCCCAACATTTTGTTTTCAAGTTCTTCCCATTGGCCTATGCCTTGCATTCTATCATTCAGTAAGGAGGTGTAGTTCCTTAGAGTATGAAGTAGTGGGATAAATTTTTATTATGCTTGGAGAAATTTACTCCCCTCACAAGTTAAAAGGTGTTTATCCTTAAATGTTTTTGAAAGAAAACTATTGTTTGTACAATTGAAGTAGTGGGATGAATCATACTAAGAGTAGTACAATTGTTTGTTCAAAATTATTTTCCACTTACGTAGCTATGTTTTGATGTATTATCTCATTTTCCTTTTCTTTTCTTTTTTTTAAAGTAACTTTTGTAGCGTGATATGTAGTAATATGTCATCTTAATCTTATTGTACAATAAATTATGAACCATGTAGGGAGGGGTTTAACTTTGATTCATAAAATCACAAGACAAGGATGCAAGTGTACACTGGAGTAGCAATGATGGGTTCTTTGCAACAACCTTGGTGGACCAATGGGCTGAATTTTCCAAGGTTCAGAAAATTGGATTAGTCATTGAACCGGTGAATGGATTGATTCACGACTTAGTGATTCAACTGTGGTCGAACTGTGATTGAATTAAAACATAATTTTATATATAAACTTTTTTTATAGACCTTAATTTAATAATTTTAATAATTTTTTTATTAATTTAGATATTGGTAAGCAATATTATAATAATAAAGTATTAATAAATAAATAAAAAGAAAAAAATTAGTAGAACTCTTTATAATATTAGTAAAAAACTAAATTATCATAGTAATTTAAATATATCTTAAATTATATAAAAATATTTATATATGTTTTACATTATGTTGTGAAATTAGCAAGTGCATCGTGTAATACCCTAAAGGGCATGTTAGACTTGATTATGTATTCAAAATATAGCATATGACTTGTTTAACATGTATGTATAATTTTGTGACAATCTGAGTTCATTTAGATACTTAGTAGCAACCTAGACTGTGAAAAGTAACTTAAAATGACTCAGATAATAGTATTAATTGCTTAAGAGAGGAAAATAAATATGGATAAGTTATTTCTAGGTGACGAATATGAAGAACAAGTTATAGTTAAAGTTTTAAGGTAAACTAAACTAGTTTGACATTTTTAGACATATTGGTTATCTAATTATAGTTAGTTTAACTAGTAACAGATACGAAAATATTAGATAATGTTGGAACGACTTTTTATATGAATCTTAGTATTTATTTTAAAGTTGTTGAAAATTGAAAATCTAGATTTAGCTAAATCTGAGTATTCTTAGTAGATCAAATTTTATTAGTTATGGCCTAAGGGCCAAATGAGTCTTAATTTCCTCATTTATAAGGTTTTTCTCACGGCATTTGTTTCACAAAATCAAAAATAGAAAACGTGAGAAGAGAAGAGGAAAGAAAGGAGAAGGAAGAGGAGGAGGAAAAGAGGAAAGTCAAGGGTAAAACCAAGGCTTGAGGATCTAAGCAAGCTTGATTCATCAACACAGCTCCAAAGGTAGGCGTTTTTATGTTCATCTTCACTTCTTTTCACTTTATTCACCATTGATGCACTTTAGTGCTCAATAGGTCATTTTGTATTCTTGAGGTGTTGGATGTATTTTGATTACATGATTGAGTTTCTTTGGTCTTTTATGACTTGTTTATAGCATTAATTGAAGTTAAAAGCTTTGAATATCTCATTTAGATCTTTGAAATCCCAAAGAGGGTTTTAGGTCATTCTATAAGGGATTTTGGTGTTTTAATCCAAATTAAGATGTATTGGTTAGTGATTAATGATTCATATGTGTTTATGAACTGATTAAGAGCTTATAATCACTTAGAAACTAAGTTGGAGTGACCAAAATTCATGAAAAATGACCAATGGAATAGTAACATCATGCAGCAGAGCTGCTGCCATGTTTCTGGTCGAGAAATACGGCCTGTGTTTGGAAACACAGGGGGGCGTGTCTAAAGACACGGGTCGTGTTGTCTTTTGTAATGAGAATTAGCTCTTGTGGTCTTCATGAAAGTTGTAGTTTTTTCTCTTATCTTTCTAATGCCACTAGAATCACCTCATTTTGACCTCTATAGCTCAAGTTATACTTATTTTACTGTGCAAATGTCAAAGGTTGAGATTGAGCAGGATGTGATTTTGGTTAGGAATGTAAATCAATTGATATGCTAATTATTGTAGTAATTGATATTATTGTTGTTCCTTAACTATGTTGATGAGGGTGAGTTCTCATTGTAGATGGTCTAATGTTGATTTGTGAATATCCTTTGATGTTGTTCTTGAATGCTAAGAGAAATTGAAGGGTGCCCGAAAGACTCTCTTTTGAGTAAAGACTTGACCCCTAATATTTCCATAGTGCCAAGACTAAGGGAGATAAGTAGGGATCCTTAAGGTTCTACGGAATCAGGATTTAGACCGAACTTCTCAGTGTGCTAAGATATATGTTATTGTGAGGAGATACCTCCAATTGCCACAAAACAACGTATTAAAGTAGTATTTCTATGAGTTCTACATATCAATTTTGAGTTGCACTAGATGTAGGTATATAATGTAAGTTATCTTGGTTTATTTAAATGTTATGGATAGATCTTGTATATGTTTTAAACATGTTTCACTAGTTGTTATTGAAATTATGTTTATCTATGATAAGTATGACTGGTTTTGATTTCTTACACTGAGAATGTAGTTTCTCACCCCGCTGTGTATCATGTAATTCCAGGTGAATATTCTTCCAAGGATAAGAAGAATAACGAAGATGAAGATTAGACTAGGTTTTATATAATGTTTCAGTTTGTGTACTTATTAGTATACTTTGAAATATTTAAGGTATGAAACACTTAAAGCCTTTGCTAAGGCTAGTGATGTATATGTACTTGATGCATTATTATATAACTATTGTATTTTTATATTTCATATGGCTCTCTATAGTATTTCTCAACGAATATTATAGATATAAATATATGATTAGTATGTATGGAGTGACATTGTAATGCTAATTATCTCCCATTTAATGTAAATACTTAAATATTGGTATTAGGATGTTACACACCGAATCGCAAAAAGTAATAAAAAGTGATTAAAAGTATCTTACCATGATGATTAAGTTATTAATTACTAAATTCACTGAAAGTGACACTATTTAAGCTAACGGAGAAAGAGAGTTATTGGAAATTCAAGTAAAAAGAAATATAAATACGCAAAACAATAAATCAAAAGGGTGAAAAACAATGGTATTAAAACGTTAGGGTTCAAAGTTCACTTGAAATATTTAAATGCACATTGAAATATTAGTTTAACTATGTTCAATTTCAATGATTTATGGTCAATTCCCAAAATTAATTAATACATAATCTCTTAGTATATTAATTTTCTTACACTGTTTGGAATTAACTAATCTCTTAGTTTAATACTAAATAGAAAGACATTATCAAGAATGAAAGAATTAAAAGAAAGACCACATAACCACAACGTGTATTCCTAGCGATTACAGAAATTATGGTGTTTATCACATGTTCTAGGTTCATGCAAATTTTCTCAAATCATACATTAACCTAAAAGATCATTTCGAAATTGATCAGGTTTAGAAAAGTATTAAGAATAGAGATAAACACATAAATCATGAAATAAGAGCATAAATTAAACCCATAAAAGAAGTTACATCATCAAAGTTCAAGATCCATCATCCCCTAATAAGGAAAAATTAGTTACACATAAAAAAAGAAGAATACATAGGAAATAATATGACAAATTCCATTGTAAAAAGGTAGAAAGGTTGAAGATGTTGAATTTGGTTTTCTAATCTTCAAGCCTAATTGCGCTTGGACACTTAAAGGAAAATTTTCCAATGCGTCTATACCACATTAGGGTTTTGTCTCTCTTGACTATAGAAACACATAAAAATACGTAATAAGCCATCGTGTTCTCTCCAAGTATGTTGAATTTGGTGAAACTTTTCTTTAAATAAAGAAAATAAACAAATAAAAACTCAAAATACATGATCAAACATGGTATTTGTATTGTTACATGTTCAAGGCGCTTCACAATCTAATTTCAAAGTTGTCTTCCTAGTGCTTAGGCGCTTGGACACTTAAAGGAAAAATTTTCAATGCATATCCACGATTTAAATAATAGGTAAGAACAAAATTATTCAAAACAACTCTAAATATACCCAATAGTCCATATATCAATATTAAACTTCTAAAACAATCCGGACGCTAATTTAAAATGTATAATAATCTAAAGAGTACAATAATTTTAATGTAGCATAAAATAACTAGATGAAAATTCTTCTTTTTTCTTACTTGCTCATTTGTCCAATCTTCTCCATGTGCAATTTACCTATAGAAACACATAAAAATACCTAATAAGAACACAATAAAAAATACTAAAAATATAACAAAACCCAATCAAAGAGATTAAAAGAGGATAAAAACCTAAAATTTTGCACCGTAAAAATATGAATTTTTGCAGGTTCATCATTTCTCCAAACTTAAGCTTTTGCTATATCCTCAAGCAAAAAGAAAAAGAAAAACAAAAAGACTAAATAAATAAAAACTCAAAATACACTAACTCAAACATGGTACTATTGGGTATTGAAAATCATTCATATCCTCAGAAACTGCTTCACAATCTAATTTCAAAGTGTCACACATGCACAATCCATAGCTATGTGAGAACTAATTACAAAATTTTATTCCATGATGTTGATGAGACATCTCATCTCATCATGCACTTAGGACATAAAAAGCTACTCTTTTATTTATTTAGTTATTTATCCATGATTTAAATAATAGGTAAGAACAAAATTATTCAAAATAACTTTAAATATACCAAATGAACACTCAGATTTTAATTTGCACAATAGTTTATAAAAGCGCAGCAGTTTTAACATATATACAATATTATACTTCTAAAACAATTCAAAAAAAATTATTTTGGTAATTATTTAAACAAACTCTCACCAATTTAAAATGTATAATAATCTAAAGAGTACAATAATTTTAATGTAGCATAAAATAACTCAAAAAAAATTATTTGAACACTCAAAGAATATCACAAGTGATAGTATAAAAATTATAACATGCCCAATTTTACACAATTTTTTTTCAAAAGGCAAGTTCCGAGACTATCCAATTTTATATGTATGATTCGGGTTGAAGAAAAAAATAGTTGTGACCCATTTTTTCAATACCACACAGCAGCCATTCTCATGGAACTTTGAAGCCATTTAAGATTCACCAAAATTACTAAAATTAATTATTACGCACATGAAGCACATTCCAAAATTAGAATTGGGAATAATAATAATAATAAGAGATCGAGTTATAGAATCACTTGGAAAAGGCAAATATGAGCACGATCATGCCCGATCTTTAAAGAAAAATCGCGAACGGTGCGTGTGTGTAGAGGAGAGAAACTATCCTCATTTCTTATATGCGTAAAAAATCCTTGTGGCCTCAATGAAGCAACCACAATACATATAAGATGAGAATATGAGGTGCTCCTTGTGTTTACAATATGGTTTAACTTACCTATCATAGAAAACTCATACACAAGGCCCACAAACCTAAAACAATATTATTTACATGAGTTTAATTGTTTATAAGAGTCCAATAACAAAATTGATCACAAATGGGCTAAACCAATAGATGCTCAACAACATTTGACATTCAATTAATTTGAGTTTTAAAAAATTGATGACTATACCAGTCCACACATATTAAAAAATCTATAATACAAGTGAAATATCAAGAATATGATAAGTACTAATCTTCAATCGTGTTTCAACGAGTGCCAATGTACTCTTAAACAATATGTGGCTTTGTCATTATATTAATTAAGCCTTTTAGATTCAATGAGTTAGGCTTATATTTGTAACTTAACAATTTTTTGATATATATTTTGTTAAAAAATAATGTCGTAAAGCAACAATAAAATCAAAAGCTTATATATATTAAATTAAAATAATAATATTATTTTTATTATCATTATTATATATATAGTACACCAATCATTTATATAAGGGAATCTTTACATAACTAATCCTATGTTTAGATATTTTTTCATTAATGGAACGAAACAGAATAGGTGGGAATGATTCGGAAAAGAAAGGAATGGAATGAAACATTGTTACCATTCTCTTTACTTGGAAGTTTCATTAACGGAATGGAACAGAACTTCATTATCCATGTGTTCCCCCAATTTCACCTTAATTTTGAGGGGATCAAAAGTTGGTCATTTGAAGAAAAATGATTTCCTATGTGTTCTGTTCCATTCCCATGTATTTTTAAACTCCCAAACAAGGGAAGTTATTTCCCTTCCCCTCATTCTCTTTCCCTTTCCCTCATTACCTATCATCCAAACATAGTGTAACTGTAACAGATGCACACACTTAATAATAGAAAATATAACAAATTTCTAACTATTAACTAACTATCAACTAGCTTTCTCAACTGTCATAACTATAGCATTGGTGTTATACACCTTATATCCCCTATCAGACTCAAGTGAAATAGTGCCTTCAACATTGAGTTTGGACCTCAGTTGATGAAACATATAGCTAGAAACTGACTTAGTTTGGATATTTGCAATTTGTACATGAGTAGAGGAATGTGATGAATTGAGACAAGTTTTTGAGTCACTTTCTCTATGACAAATTGTAAATCAAGCTCAAAATGCTTAGTCCTCAAATGAAGAATGAGAGTAACAGTTATAGTGATAGCACTGAGATTGTCGCAGTATATGGTAGGAATAGTTGGGGAGATAAGAACCTTGAGCTCTGTCAACAGAGACTTGATCCACATAAACTTAGTCATGACTGAGGCCAAACTTTGATACTCAACCTTTGTGCTAGATCTAGAAATATCTCTACCCTACATCATCCAGGTTTTCATGGCACCAAGTGTCTCTTCTTTAGGGTCACTCAATATACTCCTACCTATATACTGACCAAGGTTTGAGTTTGATTGACCATTAATGCTTCATATGCATCTTGCAGTGCTTTATGCCAACGTGGTGAGTTTGAATCATAGGAAATAATAAAGTCATCATCTTTGCTGATCATTAGGGATTATATAACTCTTGGGATTTAGATTTTTGCTCTTGCAAAAATCTTTTGAAGGAATTGAGCACAAAGAACATAGTTATTTTTTGAGATGCAGTCATGATAGACTTTATTAGCTTAGAGTATGTATATTGGATTTTTTGCTGTGTGAGTAGGATTGGAGTTAGTTTGTCATAAATGGAGGAGTTCCTCATGTTTATCTCTGGTGGTTTGGGAAAAAAAGAAGGGAAACTATTTTGAGGAGTTCCTCTTGTGTCTTTATAATTTAAATTGAAATATAAGGTAGAAATGTCTATGGCTTTTATGAAGATTGCCTATTGACTTTACTAAGTTTGGTGCACAGACTATTCAAGCTGTATATCACATATGTTTCTCCAAAAGATCCTACCCCCCATATTAATATCACATTGTGGTATTGCTAGTTGTCTTGGGTTGATAAGAAGGAAGCTATGAGGATAGAAATTATATATATATATATATATATATATTGGTAAATCTCTTAAATAAATAGGTATTAGTTGAATCATGTTATCATTTTGTTTGTTCGTAGTCCATACCATAACTATTGCATTTTCATCTTAGTCGCTTATATGTATGTGTATCTTAACAAACTTTTGGGTTTAGCTACATATTCAATTCATTTGTATATGTAATAGTAGTACATTGTATTTTACTAATATAGGTTAACCATACAATATTTCATGATTAACAGTGCTTTCTTGGATCAATCAAGCTTAGACCAGCATCATTGCTTCTTCTTCTTCCCAATTTTCCCCTTTGTTGTTATTTAATGATAATTTTTTTGAATTCTGTACTTAATACTTCATTTGTTTATATCCATATATGAGCATTCTTCAAAGTGATCCATGTTCATGTAGGTGGGTTGACAGAAAATGACTTCATACTTGTTGCTAAGATCAATGTACTAAATTTGCATAACTTACAAAGACCAAAGCTTCTGACTGAATTATCCA